>OZ012739.1:208680653-209280653 GCA_963859935.3 Lathyrus sativus | reverse complement strand
TGATGGACGAGAAGAGGTTAGCATCGATTGCATTTGGTCGCCTGTACCAAAGCCGAATGAAGAAAGCTTATGATAAGAAGGTGCGTCCTAGAAGCTTTCAGACGGGTGATCTCGTCCTGAAGAAGATTCTTCCGCCACACTCCGATCACCGGGGCAAGTGGACTCCGAATTATGAAGGGCCGTATGTCGTCAGCAAGGTCTTCTCGGGAGGAGCTTTGCTGTTATCCACGATGGATAGTGAAGATTTTGCATCCCCGGTGAACGCGGACGCAGTCAAAAAATACTTTGCTTGAAAGAGACCCGCTGGACAAAAAAGAAAGAGTCCAGGCAAAAAGGGGCATCCCGGCGAACCAAAAACAGAATAAAAGGTTCGGGCAAAAATTAGGGATATATTGAAAAAATGTACACCCGCGAATTCGAAAACCTACACTGGGCGGCTTCGGCAAAAAAGGGTATCCCGGTGAACCGAAAACCCGTAAAGGGCGGTTCACGCAAAAGTTAGGGATTTGAATAAGCAAATGACTGCGTTCCGCGTGTAGACTTTCATTGTTTAGTGGTTTGGAGGACCTGAGGGCCGTTTATCTGAATCAATCTCTTCCGAAGCTGAAGCGTCGGAGAAGTATCGAAGTCGAGTGGGTCTTAGAGGGATCAACTCATGGTGTTCGTCTACGCCTCGTTGCCGACATTTGTATATACTGATGTATATTTATGTTTTATTTTTGCGCGGCTTCCTCATTCCAGGAGCTTGCCTCCGTTGTAAAACATTTTTTACCCATTCAGGGGTCCACCATCAATAAAATGCACGTTATTCAGCAATTCTGCTTGCCTGTATAGCATTTATCTGTTTTGTTTTGCGAATGAAAACGCCGATGTTTTTTGATAAAATGCGCATACATAAACTTACGGGCCTAGGCCCATTGATTGTTGAAACAATTAATTACCTGAATACTGTTACGAGATAATAACCTCGATAGGTCCCTTTGAAAAGGGTATCCTGTCTGTTTGTTTGTGTTGTTACAGGTGTAGCAGATCCCAGACAGTGCGCCGTGCGCATCTCGAAGCAGGATGATTCCTCCTTCTCCAGCAGAGTCCAGTAGTCTCTCCTCCGTAGAATCTGAACGCAAGACGGTGAGCATTGATATGTCTCCCCGGGCAGAGATGATTCTTTTCCCCAAGCAGACGCATCCTGAAGGAGCGTCACCTCATCAGCTGAGTCGCGCGCAGCAACTCGTAGTCTCCCCCAGCACCGGGTCATAAGTGCAGATTTCATAGAAATGTTCGGGTACCGAAGCTCGTGTTTTCCCCAGTAAAGTCGCCGAAGCAGGTGTCTTCCCAGCACCGGGTCATAAGTGCAGGATTCGCAGGAAGTTATTCATACACCGAAGTATGCAGCAACTGATGGTGCCAGACCAAAGTCTCCAGCGGAATTGAGACCCCCCCACATAGTTGTGCTCTCCCCCGAAGTCAGATGATTCTTTCTTCCCCAGCGGAATTGAAATTCCTCATCAGAGTCGTACGCTCCAGTGAAGTAGAATGATTTCTCTCCCCGGCTGAGTCCCCAGGAGAGCCGAATTCTTGAAAGCAGTTGGGACCATGAATGGATGTTCCCTAGCAGAATAGTGAACAACTGATGCTGTATTTCCCCAGAGTCGCACCCTCTCCAGCGAAGCAGAATGACTTCTCCTTCCTCAGCCGAGTTTGCAGATGTCCAAGAAGAGCCGAGTCCTTAGAAGTTGATCAGACCATGTTTTCCCCAGTGGAGCGTTGAGCAGCTGAAGTTGTTTCCCCACAAAGTGGTTATCCCCAGAAGAGTAGCCGAGACGGCCGCGCAGTTCATTCTCGCGATTGATATCAGCAGGTCCAGGTTCTCGTAGAGCTTCGTTCCCCCGCAGCGGATCAACTGAAGTTGTTCTCCCTGCAGCAGTCCGCGGAAGATCAGTTCCCTAGACGGAGTCCAATTGATATTGGCATGTCCACGTTCTCCTCAGCAGGATGATTCCTCTATCTGAGTAGTTCTTTCTCCTTGACGGGAGAATTTCCCCCTCGACATTTATTTTGCTGACGGGATTGCATCATTGTGCATAGCATTGCATAGCACTGTGCATGACTGCATAGCATCTAGCATAAACGCATAGCATTCCCACCGTGTGGGGCATGGCGCAGAAGCATACACATCATAAGCATGATCTAGGTTGCTATCATTCTTGTCTTACAGGTGTTCCGCCAAGAGACCAGTTGTTCAGGATGATTCCTGATATTCTCTCCAACAAGGTCGCTTTCTTAAGATGATTCTTAAGACCCCGGTGTAATCCCCACAGTCGCTCGCTCAAGATGATTTTTGAGATCCCCAGCGAAGTCTTCAGTTCAAGACGATTCTTGAATTCCTCAGCAGGGCCATTTGCTTAAGATGTTTCTTAAGACCTCAGCGCAGTTTCCCGAGTTGGTTGCTTAGGATGATTCTTGAGCTCCCCAGTAGCGTCCCCTGCAAGAGTTGCCCAGGAAGATTCCTGGGATACCCAGCAGAATAAAGTCTCCAGAAAGGTCAGCAGTTCGAGATGATTCTTGAAGGTGCCCGACGGAGTTGTATGTTCAAGATGATTCTTGAAACCCCTAGCAGCGTGATATGTCTGCTCCAACAGTGATGTCTAATCTGAAGATTGATCTCGCAAACGCCTGAAGGCGGTATCAGAAGGTTCCTGTGAGCTCAGATTTCCTTGTTGATGAATCAACGTGTGGCTGAAGACAAGGTTCCAAATTTTGTATTCAAGATGATCCGTGTTGGTCTGAAGACCAAGTCAGTTGTCCTGAGGTGATGATTGATTGCGATCAAGTGAATAGTTTTTTCTTCTGACTGAAGTCGAAGATGTTTCTCCAGCTGAAGCGGAGTTTTTCCTGAAGGCAAAGTGTTTGAATCCCCGAAGAGTCATGATTGGCTCAGGATACCATTTCTCTGACTGAAGTCACAGATTTCCTAAGCTGAAGCGAAGGTGCCTAAGGGCAAGGTTATCCCCCAAGGTCATGAATGACCTAGGATTCATTTTTCAGACTGAAGGCCGAAGTATATCCCTGACTGAAGTCACGGATGCTCTATAGCAGAGGTGGAGTTGCCTGAAGGCAGATCCATGTATCCTTGAAGGCCAAGGACCATTTCTTCAGGCTGAAGTCGAAGATACCTCCTGCAGAGTTGCCGACGGGCAAAGTTTACATCCTTGAAGGTCAAGGATGTTTATCTTCAGAAGTACTTGAAGATCTTTTCTAGCTGAAGCTGGAATCGCCGACGGGCAGGGTTTCATCTATCTTCAGAAGAACTTGAAGATTCTCCAGCAGATCTGGAGTGGCCAGGGGCCAGGGTTTCATTCATCTTCAGAAATACTTGGAGATCTTTTCTAGCTGAAGCTGGAAGTGGCCAGGGGCCAGGGTTTCATATAGTTCTGATGTTGAAGTTCTACGGCGGGCAGTGTGCAGCAGTATTCCGATGTTCGTTATGGTTCTGAGGGTGAACCCCAGATCAGAGTGTGCTCGGTTAAGTCTCTCATTCCCAGCGGAGTAGTTTCAAATACGCAAGTGTACCTTTTGTTCCATTTACCAGGGGTGAACCCCAGGTCAGAGTTGTTCAATGTTGTATTTTGTCCAGCGGCGAGGTTGGATATTTGGATTTGACGGCGAGGTCAGATCATGCTTGTGTTCGACGGCGAGGTTGGATGTTTGTTCGACGGCGAGGTTGAATGTTTGTCCAGCGGCGAGGTTGGATATTTGGATTTGACGGCGAGGTCAGATCATGCTTGTTTCCGACGGCGAGGTTGGATGTTTGTTCGACGACGAGGTTGAATGTTTGTGTTCGACGGCGAGGTTGAACGTTTGACGGCGAGGTCAGACTCTTTAAATCCCCAGCAGAGATGATGCTTGTACGACGACGATGTCCAGTGTCTCCAAAGTGATGTGTGTTTCCGACGGCGATGTCAGATTCAGTTCTCCAGCGGCGATGTTTGGTGTTGTGGTTGTCTGAAGGCAATATCAGAAGAAGTTAACATGGATAACTGACGGCGATGTCAGATCAGTATTTCTCCAGCTAGTTGTTGAGAAGCCAGTGCTGCAGTGTTCGAAGGCTTGTTCTCCGCAGAGTATCATGTGCTCGTGCAGTTGGCAAATTTTCGGGTTTACCGGTATTCAATCGTCTCGCACCTTGATTGGTTGAGAGCCGTTCGCTTCTCACCCAGTCAGGTTCAAGCCGTTTGAATAGGGGCAACTGTTGCACCCCAAAATTTGACCAACAATTATTTACTCATTAAGTGTTTGAAAGTTGATACCTTCATCAGTAAGTTCAGGAGATCCTCAAGAAAATTGGTTGAAACCAGAGTTGTGTGCTTCATAGCTTGAGGGTTGTGGGTGCTCCTCAGGTGATTCTGAGACTTTGAGAATGAACTTGATGCTTTGAGAAAGTGTATGAGATGTCTTGATAGCCATCATGAAGCCCAGAGAAGTCATTGTGCAAGAATTCAGAAGATTCAACCATGAATGGTAGAATTAGGGTTTTGACTGGGTCAACCCTGAGATAACTGAAGATTTGGGGAAGGTTGAGACCTAATCCAAGGGCCATGAGATCATGGAATGATGTATGGAGATGTTATAAAGATGATTCCTATACCAACTCATCATGATTGAGGAGTTTGAGAAGTTTCAAGTTAGGGTTTCTGAGGATTGTCAGTGAAAAAACCCTAAGTTGATCCTTATCTTCCAGGCAGTTTTAGCTCAAGATGTGACTGATATCTCATCTTCCCCACAACATGAATGTTGTAGAGTTTGTTCTTAGCTTTAATTTGAGTGGTGGAAGTCCTTGATAGGAGTTGCAGAGCTCAAGTTATGGTTTTGACAAATTACAGGTCAGCAGAGGTGTGTGAATCTGGGTCCTTGAAAGTCACCCAACTTGCAGACAACTTTTGCCCTAGTAGGATGATTCCTATGATTTCTTGGTCAACATGAATGTTGAAGGGCATCTTCTTAGCTTTCTAGAGATTACTAGAAGTCCTTGATAGGATTTGTAGAACTCAACTTATGGTTTGAACAAGACAGGGGTATTTTGGTCATTTGGCAGTTATAGGTCATTTTAAGCAAAGGCCATATCTCCTATTTCCAAGCCTCAAATGGAAAAACTCAAAACATGAAAGTTGTTGAAAATGGGATTTTAAGCCTAGAAAAGAGGTCATGAATTGTTGGAAAAGCTCATAGCATGAAATGACAAAGTTTGGTGAATATGAACTAAAAATGGCTTATAAGTTAATTCAAGTCAAGTTGAAATTTGGTTTGGGAGATCTATGAGTCCAAAATAAGTCATCCAATATACCATTTTGAATGTAAATGACATTCTAAAAACTTTGGTTTAAACAGAATTTTGATTTGAAGCTCAAAAATGAAGGTTGCTTTGGAAAATTGTTACTTGAATCATAAGGTAACTAAACAAAACTTCACAAAAGGCAAGGAAGTGCATGTTTTTCACTCATTCTTTCTCAATATCTCTTGTAAGGAGATTTTGAAGCCAATTTGACAAGCCTAACTCATGAGATATGGTATGATCAACATGTCATTAAAGGAGAAATTCTATAACTTTCTAGCACTTTCCATGAGTTTCTAGATGATTCTAGGAATTTCCATGGATTGCTATAAGAAGAGTGAATCACAATTTGGCCAGGGTTGGTGAAAGTTGTTGTGTTCATTGGAGAGAGTGAGAGAGAAAGTGCCATTGTTGGATTTCTTCAAGATTAAGCAAGATCCAATTCCTTCTTCTACAAGCTTCATCCACCTCAACTCTTGCAAACAGAAAGGTGTTCATTATTGGAGGAAGATTTGGAGAAGGTTTCAAGTGCTGAATCAAGTCCTAACACCCCTCACCATTGGAGTTTGACAGGTTGGTACTTTGATCTGTAGGTCCCTAATTGTGTACATTCTGTTAGAATCTTAGGTGTAAGATCATCATGCTAGGTTAGAGGAATGTTTTCTGAGAATTAGAGGAAGATCCATGAGGTTTCGTGGCAGGGTACCATTTTTTGCAAGATTGATAGCAAGCTGGTTAGTGTGTATTAATGGATATGATGTGGTTTAGAATGGCTAGGATAACATGTGGAACAGATTTATATCATTAGATTGAAGCTTGGTTAAGGTTGATAGCAGAGAATCATGGTGGAACCCAAGCATTCGTGTGTTCTGTTAGGATGATTTAAGGAGTTTCAGAGAAAGATATTGGTATCATTGTGTTCTGGGTGATTAGTAGAGCAAGTTTGCTTTTGGAAGTTCGTGAATTCATTGGGTAATGGAGGAGAACGAAGGAGTTGAAATCCTTGCATGGAGTTAGGGTTTCTGCAAACCCTAGGGTTTGTTTGGGGACGATGCACTCCCACCGTTGGATGATCCCAGATCATTGACTAAATCATCCAATCTCACGGCCACGATTCAAACTTGCAAAATGGAGGGAGACTGAAGCGCATGAAACGCAGCGTTCAACTAATCCAAACGCGCCGTTTTGATTAATTGATAGACCTGGGCTTCAGCAGATTGTTTCTATTCCCACCCCCCTGGTTTGGCCCATCTCACAAAATGAACCGGGGCGCGTTACTTTTGATACCCCCCTCCCCTTTTAATTCAATTCATTTTATTTTCTCATTTTTATATTTTCTTGCATTTCATAAAATTCATAAAAAATCCAAAAATTAACATTTTTCATTTCTTCTTTTTTTCACATATTCATGATTTTGTCCAAAAAATTAATAAAAAATAAAATTCCATTTTATTTTTCTTTTAATATTTTTTAGCATATTATTCTTATAAATGGTATTTTAATGGTTAGTTGATACTTGATTTTGTACAATTTGTTTTAGGACTTCCCCTTAGGATTTTTGAGACATTCTTTTTGGCATAGTTAGGTATTGAACCCTAGTTCATGTAGGATTTATTTCTTGATTTTTAGATTAAAATTTGGTATAGTTTGATTGTTTGACATTTAGGTGTTCAAATTAGGGTTTTAGGTTGTATAGGTAGATTTGAACCATTTTGTTTTGGGGTTTATAGGCCAAATTAGTGTATGGGGAATATATGGGTTAAGGGTAAGTATGTATAGAATCCCCTAGAATTTTGCTAGAATATTGTATGGTGTTTTAGTATTTTTCATTGATTTTTGAATGTATGGATAGTATGTGTGTTGCTTAAAGGCATAGTTTGTATTGTTGTGTTTGTTTTTCTTCTCCTTTGAGTGTGTGAGCTTTGAAGATTGAGTTGAAGACCTTGTGGATCATCATTGAAGCTTTGAAGACCTTGCAGAGGAGTACAGATAGCTTTTGTTGTTTTGTTTACAGGATCATAAGTGCATAGGTAGAGCCTTAGATAGAATGCTTTTATTCAATAAACAAGGAGTGTCTTGTTCACCTCCTTCCTTCTCTATGACATAAAGTCCCTTAAGGGTATTCACCTCTCTCCTTTGGAGGGATTAGTGACTTTGCCCTTTGAGGTAGAACTTTGAGAGAGCCTTTCCTTTTTGTGTTAAGTCCTCAATGGCATCCTTTGGAGGTCAGTGAGCACTTTAACATCCTCACCTCATCTTGTTAACTGAATCTTGTTTGCTGGAGCATTTGAGCCATTGAAGATAGAAGCTGAAGCTTTGAAGAGGATGATTCCTTGAAGATTGTTGAAGTCTGAAGACTTTGTGAAGATCAAGTTGATGCTTGAAGACCCCTGAAGATAGTGAAGCCTGAAGGTGGAGCTGATCAAAGAAGCTGAAGCTTAAGGGAGAAGATGAGTTGATACTCATGTTGTAGGGTTGATACCTATAAAGCAAGTGATCTCTGAAGTCTGAAGACTGAGTAGCTGCTGGAGGAGCTGAAGCTTTCTTCTGTCTTTCTTTTCTGTATTGTTTGTTTTGTCTGATTTGTCTGTTGCATTAGACTAAGCCCATCTAGAATAAGTTCAGTCTAAAAGCATGAGTACATCTGCTTGTATTGTTATTGCGTGGCTTTGCTTGCGGGTATTCGGTAGAGCCCGGCTCCCTTGCCCATGTGTTTATTTTGCTTGATAGCATGATTTCATTTTCTTCTGTATGATTGCAGTTTACTGTCTATTGCTTGATAGCATGTTGTTTATTTTTTCAGTATGATTACTGTTATTTCATGACTGGCTTGAGGTCGAGACGAGCTTGTGAAGGCTGAAGCCCCACACACATTTCCTCCCTCACTTGCATTGCATACATTTTACTGTTAAAGCTGATGCTTTTGTTTGTTTCGGTGTATCATTAACATGATCCCTTAGGACTCTCATTTCCTTTGATGAGGATTTGATGATAGACTTTTAGGTTGAAACCTATGCATGACAACATCTAGGAGTTCCCTGTTCAAACCTCAACCATAGGATGAATCCATGGCATGATAACAGTAGGACTTGATAGTCTCCCTCCTAGTTGGGCCTGTTCTCTTCTCATCTCGAAGCAGTTTAAAATACAGTAATCATGAATGATTTCTTTCGTACGTTACGAGCCTTAAGCTATCTGAGAAAGGATTGTGGGAGAATTTCTTTTCCACAGTCTGGATGTTTAGTATGGTACCCTTTGGGTGACATGCGACGCATTCACTCTCAGGTCATAGTCTCTAGTGCGGTTGAAATCGCAAACACAATAAAAAACACTTCTTTCAGGAAATAAGCCGTAGTTTCCCGAACTACGTGAGCTCTGATCTCTCATACCTGTTGAGAGTACGTAGGCACAAGATGGCGATGTCTTGGCGAGCTACCTTCCCCCATAACCCGTCGTAAGCCGAACTACATTGACTCTGATTTCTCATTCTCTGATGAGAATACGTAGGCATAAAGTGCGACGCTTTGCCGAGTCATTTTTCTTTTCTTTTTCAGCCAGCCTTGATAGGTAGATAGAATAAAACCAACCCGTCCAAGTAAACAAACAAGCGAGGATCCCGTCGAGTACGACGGACGTGAGGGGTGCTAATACCTTCCCCTTGCGTAACCGACTCCCGAACCCAGACAATGGTTGCGATGACCTTGTCTTACCCTTTTTCGTCAGGTTTTTCCGATCGTTTCCTTTCCCGCTCTGAGGGATAAATAACGAAAGGTGGCGACTCTTCTGTCATGCCGGCACCTTATTTTCGCGCAAGCGACAGCACCCACTCAGCATCGTCAAGCTTCACATCAGCTAACACTCTCAAAGAAGGAATCTCAACTTCTAATGGTAGGACTGCCTCCCTACCATACACTAGTGAGAAAAGAGTTTCCCCTGTTGATGTATGTATTAAAGTATGATAACCGTGTAAAGCAAAGGGCAACATCTCGTGTGAATCCTTGTAAGCTATTGTCGCAACTGCGAAAAATAGTCGGCAGAAAACAGAAGAGTCACCACCTTTCGTTATTTATCCCAAAGAGAGGGAAAGGAAACGATCGGAAAAAACCTAACGAAAAAGGGAAAGACAAGGTCATCGCAACCAAGTCCTGGATTCGGGAGTCGGTTATGCAAGGGGAAGGTATTAGCACCCCTCACGTCCGTCGTACTCGACGAGATCCACGCTTGTTGTCTATCTAAGGGTGTGTTTAAACTATCTACACTACAGGCTTCAGGACGAAAGAGAAAAGAAAAGAGACTCGGCAGAGCATTGCCGCTATGTGCCTACATATTCCCTCGTGCAATGGGAAAGTCAGAGTCAACGTAGTTCGGCCAACTACGGGAGAGAAGGGGGAAAGGTTCCTCGCCAAGACATCGCGTCTTGTGCCTACGTACTTTCATCTGGTATGAAAGATCAGAGCAAACATAGTTCGGGCTGCACGAAACCACATGTTGGTTAAGTGTTTTAACCGAGTAAGGTTAAACGTCCGTTCCAGCAGTTAAGGATAACGCCTGTTTGCGCTAGAACCGAAGCTTAACAACACTATTTTCTGAAAAAAGTTTCCGATTAATCTCGAAGGAAAAAGGTTTTAATTTTGTTTTGTGTTTTTAGTGAAGTGAATTAATTCGGTTTGTGATTCACGTTGCACTAAAGACTATGACATGGAGGCGAATGCGTCGTATATCGCCCCCAAACGAGACGTATACTAAACACTCTAGATAAGCGAGAGGAGACCCCTCACTCATCATTCCCCATGTAGCTTAAGGCTCGTAGCGCGCAATGTTTATCGTATTTATTATATGAATTAGGATTGTTTGAGATGAGAAGAGAGACGCACAGAAGGTGTAAGGGAAACTCGGCCCTAACATTGTCATGCAAAATGGTCCTAAAGTTTGGATGAAAAAGGGGGAATATCTACCCTAATGTTAGCATGCTTGAATTGAACTCCTAATGTCTCTTCTACTCCCATTCTAAACGGAGGGACTAAGAAACCTATGGGGATCATGGCAAAAAGCACAAGAAGAACAAAGGAAGGATCAATCACAAGTAGAAAATGCAAACACGAAAATGCACACTTAGAATGGTGGGAGGGAGGAAAAAATGTATGGGGCAGCAGCCGCCACAAGCGCGTCTCGACCTCAACAGCGATGCAAAATGATGCAAACATGTGGAGAAAAACAAGAGATGAAAGCAAATAAACATGTAAACAAATGCTCACCTCGAACTACATACACAAGCATGCAACCAAGTGGAGAATGAACCCACATGTCAACAAAATCATGATTAACCAACCACAAACAGTGACAAATATCCAAAACAATTCAATCCTAATGCATCACACTGATCTATGATGATTCGAATCGAAAAGGTATGCAAACAAGCAAGCAAAACAACAAATATGACATTCTGGCACAGTGTTATTCGGTTAAACCCTGGGGTTAATCGGTTAACACCTTAAATAGTTCAGAAAATTTGGAAATTTGAACAGGTTAATCGGTTAACCATATGCGTTAACCGATTAACACTGTTAACGTTTGAAAATATTTTGAAAGTTTGAAATGGTTAACCGGTTAACCGATTAACACTGCACCAGAAGCTAAAAACAACAGCATAGAATCACTTCCAACACAAAAGCAGCTTATCCAAGGTTCCAACAAATCAACTTATCAATTAAGCACGAAATTAACAACATAAAATAGAGTTCCAACAGCATGGATACACAATTACACAACAATATTGTTGCACCCCAAAATTTGACCAACATTTATCTATCCATCAAGAGTTATGTGAGGCTTTGAAGCTAGCCAAGAAGTTTGTTCAAGTGTTCAAAGGTTGATGCCTTTATCAGAGAACTCAAGAGATCCTCAGAGGAATTGGTTGAAACCAAAGTTGTGTGTCTCATAACTTGAGAGTTGTGGGAGCTCCTCAGATGATTCTGAGACTATGAGGATGAACTTGAAGCTTTGAGAAATCTTATGAGATGTCTTGAAAGCCATCATGAAGCCTAAAGAGGTCATTATACAAGAATTCAGAAGATTCAGCCATGAGTGGTGGAATTAGGGTTTGACTGGGTCAACCCTAGGTCAACTGATGATTTGGAGAGGGTTGAGACCTAATCCAAGAGCCATGTGATCATGGAATGATGTATTGAAGTACTATAAGGATGATTCCTAGACCAACTCATCATGATTGAGAAGTTTGAGAAGTTTCAAGCTAGGGTTTCTAAGGATTGACAGTGTAAAATCCCCTAGTTTGATCCCTATCTTCAAGGCAGTTTAGCTCAAGATGTGATGGTCATCTCATCTTCCCCACGAAATGAATATTGTAGATCTTGTTCTTAGCTTTAATTTGAGTAGTAGAAGTCCTTGATAGGATTTGCAGAGCTCAAGTTATGTTTTTGACAAATTACAGGTCATCTGAGGTATGTGAATCTGGGTCCTTGAAAGTCACCCAACTTGCAGACAACTTTTGCCCTAGTAGGATGATTCCTATGGTCTCTTGGTCAACATGAGTGTTGAAGAGAATCTTCTTATCTTTCTATAGAGTACTAGAAGTACTTTATAGGATTTGTAGAACTCAACTTATGGCTTTGACAAGCCAAGGGCATTTTGGTCATTTGGAAGTTATAGGTCATTTCAAGCATAAGGCCATATCTCCTACTCCCAAGCTTCAAATGGAAAAATCTTCAACATCAAACTTGCTTAGAATGATGTTTTAAGTCTAGTAGGGAGGTCATGAGATGTTGAAAAGGCTCATATCAAAAAGTGATAAAAATGGCCTAAAAATGAGGTATAAGTTAATTCAAGTGAAGTTGAAAATCATAAATCGTAAGCTATAAGTCCAAACCATGTCATGTAATAGGTCATTTTGACTCCAAATGAAATTCTAAGAACAATGGTTCAGCCACAATTTTGATTTGAGGCTTGCATCATAGGGTTGCTTTGTAATTGGATTGCTTGCATATTAGGGTACCAAACCAAAACAAGGAATAACTCAATAAACAAGGAAGATATGCATTGTATCTCATCCAAAATATCATGTGGGGATAAAATCAAGTTGGTTACCAAGGTTACAAAGGCATTTGGCATGAGATACCATATGGTGAGAAATGAAAATGCAAAATACCATGACATGAAAAGATCAAATTCTCATTAGATGATCCTAGATGGTTCTAGAGGTTTCTAAACCATTCTATATAACCATTGTGACTTGCTCAAAGCAAAGGTTGGTGTTAATTGGTGTAGAGAAGAGAGAGTGAAATCAAAAAGCTTCCATTGCAAATTGCATTCAATCTCTTGATTCTTCTTCATTGCAATCCATTTTTTCTCCACAAACCTTCTCCATACATCCTTCTGAGTGTGTTCATATTGTGTTGAAGCTCCATTGATGAAGATTTTAAGGTGTTCACATTGAATTTGCAAAGAAGCAAATCACATTGGATCTTGAAGTACAAGCTTGCTACATCCAATCTTTTGCAAACAGAAGAAGATTCAGCATCCAAGGAGTGTTCTTGAAGAGTTGCAAGGCCTGAATTGAAGATCTACCATCACTACCAATCCAAGAAGCCAGGTTTGCAAAATCATCTCTACCTCATAATCTAGGCATGGCTAGGGTAATTTATTAGTGTAGACCTGTTAGAGACAATTAGGTGATCATTTCTGATGAGTTTAGGAGTGATTGGTGAAGTTTCATTAATGGATGCCAATTCTTGGATGAGCAAGATCGTGTGAAATAGTGAGTGATAATGCCAGATTATTAGAGGATTTTAACCCATGGAACATGAGGATCATTTTGATACCAAGAAAGTTGAGTTTGGTTGAGGTCGAAAATTGGTCATATTTTGAGATTGGTTTGGTTGCACCTTCGGGTTGGATGATAGAGGTCATTTCAATGTAAACCAATGCCATAGTCGTATTCAGCGTGGAAAATAGATTAAGTTTGTACTTTACATCGTGGAAATTGGTGGAGAAATGAGAGAGAACGAAGGAGAGGAAGTTCTCTGCATGGAGCTGCGTTCATGGAAGTTGTTTCTGGAAACCCTAGGTCTAAGGTTGAAGAAGACCTCATTGCCGTTGGATCACACGTTGACCATTTGACTTGAGAAACCATCCCATGGTCCAGATTTGATTTCCCGTTTGGAGGGAAGCCAGCGCGTATGAAACGCGGCGTTTCATTAAAACGCTACGTCGGGCTTAAGTGAAAATTCTGTTCCCACCCCCCATATGAGGCCCAATTGCTTTTATAACTGCATTTCATGGCTATTCGCACCGCTCATTTTTTCTTTTTCTTTTGATTTTATAATTGATTTCTGAATTAAAACTGGGCTTAAGCGCGTTTCTCATTGCACCCCCTATCTGGGCCCATCAATATATTGAACTGGATTTTGTTACTTCTTGCACCCATGCTTCATAATTCCATTTTATTTTTCTCCAAATTTTCTCATACTTTGAAAAATCACAATAAATTGAAAAATCAATATTTTTTAATGGGAGTTTTTTCTCCCTTTTCATATTTCTGTCTAGAAAAATATAAAATGAAAACATTTTGCATATCATGCCTTTTAATATTTTTTGCATATTTTCTTCTTTAATTGCCTTTTAATTCTTTTATATTGATATATGATTTTGTAGATTTTAGTTTAGGTAGTTCCCTTAATATTTTTAGGTCAGTCTTTTTAGGGTAGCTAGATATATGTTTTAGGTTCCCCTTGGATTAATTCCATATTTTTGTGATGATTTTTAGGATAGTTTTGAGTAGGTGCTATTAGGTTGTGTAGAATTAGGTTAAAACTTCAACATAGGTCCATAATAACTTTAGATTTTGGGTTTTTAGGACAATTTATACTATGGGACATATGTGGGTATTAAGGGTAGGTATGTAGGATCCCTTAGAAATTATATTAGGATTTAATATAATAGTATGCTATTTTTAGTTGATTTCTGTATTGGTTGATTGTTTGTGTTGCCTTTGGGGCATGTTTGTTTAGTTGCTTTGCTTTGCTTGGCTTGAGGAGCTTGATCGTGTTCTAAGGAGCATTGTGGAGCATAGTAGAAGACTTGAAGATGCATTGAGGAGCTTGAGAGCTTGTTCTTCTTTTCTTTTTTGTTGTTTTAGGGTTAGGAGTTAGGAAGAGTTTAGATGTAGATAACTTCTTTCTCAAGCATGGATGGTATCATTCACCTCCATTCTTCCCTATGATTCAAAGTCCTTCCATGGTATACACCTCTCTCCTTTGGAGGGATAAGTGATGTACCTAGGAAGTAGAACTTTTGAGGGAACTAGTCCTTTGATGTTGAACCCTTATAAGTCACCTTTGGTGGTCAAATAAGCAGTTCAATATCCCCCAGCTTATCCAGTATGTGATTTTCTCTGGTTTTGATTGTCTTGAGAGATGTTGAGCCTGAGCATGAAGATGAATACTGCATTGAAGAGTATTGAAGAGGATGAATCCTTGAGTATTGCCATTCCAGCTGAAGCTTGAAGAGCAGCAAGAGCAAATTGATACTTGAAGATCCCTGAAGATTAGGTGAAGCCTGAAGGTGGAGCTGATCAAAGAAGCTGAAGCTTAAGGGAGAAGATGAGTTGAAACTCATGTTGTAGGGTTGAAACCTAGAAAAGAAATTGATATTTTGTCAAGAGTGATTGAAGTCTGAAGACTGGATTATTCTGGAAAGCTGAAGCTTGGAGTTGAGAGAGAAGCTTTCTTCTGTTTTCTTTTCTGTATTGTGTGTTTTGCTTGACTTGTCTGTTGCATTAGAATAAGTCCATATCTAGAATAGGTAGAATCTAGGAGCATGATTGCACTAGAGGTTGAGTTGCTCCCTCTGCTTGTATTGTTACTGCATGGCTTTGCTTGCGGGTATTCGGTAGAGCCCAGCTCCCTTGCCCATGTGGTTTGTTTACCTGATGGCATTTCATTTCTTTTATCTGTATGATTGCAGTTTACTATTTATTGCTTGATAGCATGTTGTTTATATTTCAGTATGATTACTGTTATTTCATTCTGGCTTGAGGTTGAGATGAGCTTGTGGAGGCTGAAGCCCCACACACATTTCCTCCCTCACTTGCATTGCATGCATTTTACTGTTAAGCTGATGCTTTGTCTGTTTTGGTGTATCATTGACATGATCCCTTAGGACTCTCATTTCCTTTGATAAGGATTTGATGATAGAATTTTAGGTTGAAACCTATGCATGACAACTTCTAGGAGTTCCCTGTTCAAACCTCAACCATAGGATGAATCCATGGCATGGTAACAGTAGGACTTGATAGTCTGCCTCCTAGTTGGGCCTGTTCTCTTCTCATCTCAAAACAGTTTAAGATACAGTAATCATGAATGATTTCTTTCGTACGTTACGAGCCTTAAGCTATCTGAGAAAGGATTGTGGGGGAGTTTCTTTTCCACAGTCTGGATGTTTAGTATGGTACCCTTTGGGTGACATGCGACGCATTCACTCTCAGGTCATAGTCTCTAGTGCGGTTGAAATCGCAAACACAATAAAAAACACTTCTTTCGTAAAAGACAGGAAATAAACCGTAGTTTCCCGAACTACGTATGCTCTGATCTCTCATGCCTGTTGAGAGTACGAAGGCACAAGATGGCGATGTCTTGGCGAGCTACCTTCCCCCATAACCCTTCGTAGGCCGAACTACATTGACTCTGATTTCTCATTCTCTGATGAGAATACGTAGGCATAAAGTGCGACACTTTGCCGAGTCATTTTTCTTTTCTTTTTCAGCCACCCTTGATAGGTAGATAGAATAAAACCAACCCGTCCAAGTAAACACAACAAGCGAGGATCCCATCGAGTACGACGGACGTGAGGGGTGCTAATACCTTCCCCTTGCGTAACCGACTCCCGAATCCAGACAACGGTTGCGACGACCTTGTCTTACCCCTTTTTCGTCAGGTTTTTCCGATCGTTTCCTTTCCCGCTCTGAGGGATAAATAACGAAAGGTGGCGACTCTTCTGTTGTGCCGGCACCTTATTTTCGCGCAAGCGACAACTGGCGACTCTGCTGGGGACCGAACCCAGAATCTCTGGTTCTCCGGTTCCCCTATGTGAGTCAATCCTAGCGCTTGTATGTTTACCTGCTGGGTTGCGTTTATTTATCGCATTTTACTTCTCGCACTTTATTTCCCGCATTTTATTTTTCAGTATAATATGATTATTTGTGCTGTTGTGGGATGGGAGTTCTGATGAGTGAGAAGCCAGACCCAGGCTTGAGTGCACCATAGACTTAGAGTGTAAATTAGTGGGCGCGTGCTTGCTTTGCAGGCACTGGTGTCTCATGAAATACACGCTCAGACGAGGTTCATCCGGTTGGCTTCACTTTCAACCCTTTGGGTTGAGACGATTGCTGGTTTGGTGGATTGTCGACTCTGGGAACCGATCATTTGTGATTCAGCTAAGTGAGGCCGCTTCATGAGCTGGTAATGCCACACCTTCTGGGTATCGTATCACCCCTCTTGAAAGTATGTGACGCTGATGAACGCATAGGATGCCGTACCTTGAGTTAGTTTAGGTCCATACCTGTGAGTGGGATTGGGTTTATTGCAGGAAACTTTGACCTTCAGACTACCTGGTTTTCTTGACAGTGGATCAGTTATGTTGGTACCAGGGTTCTCAGTTGCAGATTTGTCTGTTCTTGATAGAGCAGGTTTTGATCAGAGGATCTTATCATCAGGTGTGTGTTTGTTCTTGATAGAGCAGGTTTGGATCAGAGGATCTTATCATCAGGTGTATGTTTGTTCTTGATAGAGCAGATTTTGGGGTCTGAAGATCTCATCAGCAGATGTTGTTTGTTCTTGATAGAGCAGATTTTGAGTGGGGTCTGAAGATCTCATCAGCAGCTGTATGTTTGTTCTTGATAGAGCAGATTTTTGATTTGGGGTCTGAAGACTTCATCAGCAGATATTTCTTGATCATACATCCGAGGTCCTTATTATCAGACATTTGTTCTTGACAGAGCAGAATTATGATCTTGTGTATATGGTCCTATCAGATGGTTGTTCTTGGCAGATCAAATTTGTGGTCCTACACCGGGGTTTTCTTCTCATCAGTGATTGTTGATACAAAATTTCCGCAGCACCAGTGGCCTGGATATATTATTGCATGACGGCATTTTACATTAGTTGGCATACTCATTTGCATTCCATTAACGTGTGTCTGTGTTGCAGGTACCGTTTTCCCCGATCCAGGATTTCTTGCCTCCTATTGTATTGTTATGGGCTCTCTGAGGAAGACCGTTGCGTACAAGTTCCCGACCCCTGATGTGGTTAAGTTGACTGGTTTGATAGCTCTGGCAGGTGATTCTGTGAAGGATGAGTTCAGAAAATCTTATGGCAGGTTGCTCAGTCTGGTTTGCAAGCCTTCTACGTTCGAGTTGAATGGGTTGCATGCTCTGTTGCAGTTTTACGACCCTCCGCTGAGATGTTTCACTTTTCAGGACTTCGTTCTCGCGCCGACGCTAGAAGAGTATGCTGATTTGATAGGTGTGTCGATCAAGAGGCAGATGCCTTTTGTCCACATGGATGCTGAGCCTGATCTGGCTGGTTTAGCTTCTTCACTTTATTTGGACGCCTCAGAGTTAGTACTGACTAGTTGGAACAAGGTTCCTGGGTTCTCCTTGCAGTTTCTGGTGGTTAAGGCTCAGCAGTGTGCCAAGGACGGATGTTGGGACGCGTTCAATGCCATCCTCGCTTTATGCATATATGGCATTATCCTGTTCCCCAACATGCCTGATATTGTAGACTTTGATGCGTTTCACATCTTCGCTTCAGGGAATCCAGTCCCTACTTTGATCGGAGATGTCTATCACTCAGTCCACTACAAGAATGAAAACCGGAGAGGGAAGAATGTCTCATGTTGCGTACCCTTGCTGTACAAATGGCTTGATAGTCATCTGCCCAAGAGGGGTCCTTTTGTCTTGTCTACAGCCACAACTGAGTGGCCTGAGCGTCTGATGAGTTTATATGCAGAAGATATTGACTGGTTCGACAGAGACAGGTTGGGTACTGAGGTGATCTTCAGTTGCAGCGGGTTTCCTAATGTACCTCTGATAGGTAGGAAGGGCTGCATAAACTACAATCTGTCGTTGCTGGTTCGACAGTTCGCGTATGCTTTGAGGAGTCCGCCGAAGGATGAAGAGGTACAGGAATCTCTGTACCTCACTGGTACTCTAGAAGGGGATCTGTTGTCCAAGCTTCAGCGTGCGTGGAACAGTATCAGTAAGCGAGGAAAGCCTGTGCTGGGAAAAAGCAACAATCAAGCCTACCTTCCGTATTTGACTTGGATCAGAGCCAGAGCCAATGCTATAGGGATGCCGTTTCCTCATGCCAAGCCAGAAAGTTCTCCAACAATCGAAGAGCCTACTACTGTGCCCATTCGTCAGCATAACCAGGTATTAGCTGAGCGGGATGAATTGAAGCGGGCGAACGCAGAGCTGGAAAAGGAGTTAGCTCAGCTTCGAAGCGAGAGGAACGAGGCCGTTCATTCTTTCAAAAGGCAAACAGAGTTGGTGAACCAGCTAGGTACAGACCTGACAAAGCAGATTGCCGAGCGTGAATGCATGGGTAAAGACTTCAAGGCTGTCAACGACGTACTGGCTACGAAGAAGCAGCATTTGGACGAGGCATATCGGAGGATATCCAAGTTCAACCAGCACTGGAAGGCTTCCCTGGCCACCAGGAAGGAGCGGGAGGATAAGCTGATGCTGCAGATCTCCAAGCTGGAAGCCGAGGTGAAGGACAGTGAACAGAGGTTTGATGAAGAAACCGCCCGCAAATACGCCGCCAAAGGCCAGCTCAACAAAGCACTTGCCAACCTGAAGGAGCGCAAGCTGATGTTTGAGTCTAAGAAGCGGAAACTGGAAGATTGCTTCAGCGAAGGAGCATGGGAAAGTTCAGTTCAGGGACTTCAGTATACCATTGTGCAGAGGGAACTACTCGTCGATGGGTTGCTCACTTTGCCAGATCATCCAGATACGAAGGAGTTATTAGCAGAGTATCGCGCCCGTGGCCGTACTTGACTAGTTGTATTCCTTTTGTTTTGATCTTTGTTGTATGCTGACCATCACCAGGCTTGTTGGTTGAGGTCACGCTGTTGATTTGTCTTGTACTTGCTGATGCTATGTACTGCCTTGATAGGCTTTCCTTTATATATGAGATTGTTATTTCCATGATTGGACTCCGGCTTCTTCTTATTATTATTATCAGCACTGGCACTCAGGCACTAGGATCGGGGGAAATCTCCCAAACACACAGACACACACATGCATCTGCATGAAGCATTTGCATGGCGTACATTTTGTTGTTTTTCCTAACCTTTAGTGTTTGCAGGTTTTTCAGGTTCACAGGTCTCAGGCTGTTTCCGGTAACTCCAGGATTGATCAGAGGTTAATTCACCGTTATCCAACTCGAGCTAACCAGACCAGGATCATGGATCAAGTGCAGACAGATGTCCAGGAGCTCCGCGAGAGGATGGATCGCTTTATGGAACTGATGCAGGTGGTCGCCAATGGTCAGGATCAGCTCCAGACTTTGGTTCAGCCTTTGATCTCCAGGGTTGATAGTAACGACATACTTCATGGAGGGGTTGTGCCTACTCCTCCACCAGTTGATACTCCGCAGAATGGTGTCCCTGTGGCCGGGGGCAACGGCAGTGCTAATGGCAATGTGATGGCCAATATCGGACTCAATACGACGGGCGTCGGCAATGGTAGTCTGGGAGCTAATGTCAACATTGGGCCGGTCAACGGCAATGCTGGCGTCGGGAATCTGTTGGTGCCTCAACCGTGGCTTGAGGATCATCAGGATGATGTCTTTTCTCAAAGAGGTGCAGAAGGGGAGCTGAATGCTGAAGCGCGGCTCAGATTCAAAGCACTTGAAGATAAAATGAGAGATATTGAGAATCAGAATACTTTGGGCGTTGATATGTCCAAGCTGGGTTTAATTGCTGATTTCAAGGTACCTCTTAAGTTCAAGGTGCCTGTCTTTGAGAAATATAAGGGCACCACTTGCCCTCGTGTCCACCTGCAATCGTACTATAGAAAGATGTCTGCCTATTCCGAAGATGAGAAGTTGCTGATGCACTTCTTCCAAGATAGTCTTTCTGGGCCATCCCTCGAGTGGTACATGGGCTTGGAGCCCACTAGCGTGCGCACCTGGAAGGATCTCACTGAAGCGTTTGTCCACCACTATCAGTACAATAGAGACTTGGCCCCAAACCGAGTTCAGCTCCAGAACCTTTCGCAGCGGAATAATGAAGGATTTAAGGAGTACGCCCAGCGGTGGCGTGAGTTGGCTGCTCGGGTTTAACCGCCGATGGTTGAGCGCGAGCTCGTGCAGATGTTTGTGGCTACCCTCCCGGGGATCTACTATGAAAAGTTAGTCAGCGGTATGTCTGGGACGTTCTCGGCTCTCATTACCATGGGGGAGCACGTCGATAATGGTATCAAGATCGGGAAAATTCAAGGTGAATCATCCTCAGCTGGAGGAGGTGGAAAGAAACCTTATACTGGTAAACGACGAGAAGGAGATGCGAGCGTTGTGACCAAAGCTCGAAGAAAGGGCAAGGGCCCTCAGCAGCAGATAGCCAGTATAAATATCCCAGCAGCTCCGCAGCAGCAGCAGCAGCAACCGAATCAGCAGGGATATAGAAAGTACCAGAATCGGACACCTTTGACAAATCGTCACTTCGAGGCACCGCCCATGTCGTACGCGCAACTCTTACAGACTTTGCTTCAGCTTCAGTTGGTCCAGAAGAGGACGATGGCTCCCTTGACAGGGGCACCTCCACCAGGGTACGACGCAAATGCCACTTGCGATTTCCATACAGGGGCACCAGGCCATACAATCGAGAACTGCAAAGCCTTTAAGCACAAGGTGCAGGACCTGGTAGACGCCAAGATTATTAATTTCTCCGATAATGTGCCCAATGTTACGAAAAATCCTATGCCAAATCATAGGGGAGGCGGAGTGAACGCCATTATCGAAGAAGAGAGCGCAGATCTATTGACTGATGTCAAAGACCTAAAGACGCCGCTTAGTTTCGTCAAAGCTAAGTTGTTGAAGAGAGGGTTCTTCCCGGGATGCGGAGAGCTATGCATGGATTGTGCTACACATTCTGATGGGTGTGAGCAGTTGGTAGAAGGAATCCAAAGTCTGATGACTGAGGGGATTTTGCAGTTCAGCCGGAGGGCTGAAAGTGTATCAGGAGAGGTAGTGTTGCAGCAGGCCGATGAAGTCGCCACCATCACCATTCCTCGCCAACCAATAACCATTTCTGCGCCTAGACCGCCTACAATCACTATTACCAAAGCTGGGTCGATACCATTCGAGAGCACCAACGCCGTTCCGTGGCATTATGGGGCTGAAGTCTATTGCAACGGTCAAAGGTTGGAGCTAGAGCCGTACGGGTCGACTGTAGAGAATCTCGCAGGAATCAGTGGTATTACCCGTAGCGGAAGAGTGTTCACACCGCCAGAGGTCGTGGCAGATAAAGCGGTCAGAGCTGATGCGGCCGATAAGGGTAAAAGCAAAGTTGTCGAAGAGGCCCCGTTTGGGGTAGAGAAAGATTTGCTTGTCAAAGATGCCGAGGAGTTTATGCGGTTAATCAAAAAGAGCGACTACAAGATTGTAGACCATCTCCATCAGACGCCTTCGAAGATTTCTATTCTCAACTTGTTGCTGTGTTCCGAAGCGCACCGCAACGCGTTACTGAAGGTATTGAACGCTGCCTACATACCGCAAGAGATATCCGTGAATCAGCTAGAAGAGGTGGTAGCCCATGTTAATGCTGGCAACGGGCTAGGTTTCACAGATTTAGAGCTGACTCCTAAAGGGAGAGATCACAACAGCGCCTTGCACATCTCGATAGAGTGCAGAGGCACAATCATGTCGCATGTCCTGGTGGACACGGGTTCGTCGCTTAATGTGCTTCCGAAGAAGGCATTAATGAAGTTGGACACTCGTGGATTGCTTTGCACACCCAGTTATCTGGTGGTGAAAGCATTTGACGGAACTAAGCGCCACGTTTTCGGAGAAGTGACCGTGCCGATCCAAGTTGGTCCGGAGACGTTTGACACGGTCTTTTATATTATGGATATCATGCCTGCCTACAGTTGCCTCTTGGGTCGGCCATGGATCCATGCTGCTGGTGCCGTGACCTCCACGTTGCACCAAAAGCTCAAATATGCTGTCGGAGGAAGCATAGTAACCGTGTGTGGCGAGGAGGACATAATGGTGAGCCATTTGTCATCCTTTAAGCATGTTGAAATGGATGGCGAAATCCATGAAACTCTCTGCCAAGCATTTGAAGCCGTCAAAGTGAAAGAGGTAGCTCCTGTCGTCACAGAGAAGCCAGAGATGAATCTCTCCTCATTCAAAGAAGCTCGGCCCGTCGTCGAAGCCGGATCCACCCCAGGCTGGGGGCATGTTTTGGAGATACCGATCAAGCAGGATAAGTTTGGATTGGGGTACTCTCCTGAAGCTGAAGCTTCTTCTTCTTCGTCTAGCAGTTCGTCACGGGGTAAGGGGCCGATCCTATTTACCAGTGGCGGAGTGATCTTCGAAAGCATCAACGCGGCGTCTAAGGACAGCGGGGATAGCGATTGTGATCTCGACTGTTGGATTCAGCCAAGCAAGCCGGGCGAGCGCCTCAACAATTGGACCATCAAGGAAATCATCCCAATGACAAGTGAAGAGTAATGATTTACTTTTTACAATCATTGTACAACCCTATGTCCTACCCGGGGGTTAACGGTTTTATTGTCAGGGCCTTGTTGGATTATGTACATGCATTTTGTTAATAAATCAAAGGCGTTTTCTTCGTATTTAAATATTGTGTTCTCTGTTATTCCTGTTTTATATTTGTTTTGAAAAACAGTAAAATGGCAATGGGGTTTGTGCTAACCGGCATATCCTTGTTTTAAACTTAACCCTTGTTATTGCAGGATCCACATAACAGACGACATCGACTCTGGACCTTCTACGGCTCACTTCGACTTTGATTGCCCGATCTATCAAGCCGAGGAAGAGATTGATGAATACGAAGACCTTCCGGAAGAGTTGGCCCGCTTGTTGAAACAAGAGGAAAAGGTTATTCTGCCTCACGAGGAGGAAATTGAGATCGTAAATTTGGGTTCAGAAGAGCTCGTCAGAAATGTCAGGATAGAGGCTGCGCTGCAGAGTGATGTCAAGCAGAGATTGGTCGAGATGCTTCTAGAGTATAGTGACGTCTTTGCTTGGTCATACGAAGATATGCCCGGACTTGACACGGACATCGTGGTCCACCACTTGCCGCTACGAGAAGATTTCCCTCCCGTCAAGCAGAAGCTTAGGAGGACGAGACCAGATATGGCCGTTAAGATCAAAGAAGAAGTGCAAAAACAGCTCGATGCTGGCTTCTTAGCGGTCACCACTTACCCTCCGTGGGTCGCCAACATAGTACCTGTACCGAAGAAGGACGGTAAGGTACGCATGTGCGTCGATTATCGGGATTTGAATAGGGCTAGCCCTAAAGATGATTTCCCGTTGCCTCATATCAATGTGTTGGTCGACAACACAACCCAGTTCTCTGTGTTTTCGTTCATGGATGGCTTCTCCGGTTACAACCAGATCAAGATGGCGCCGGAGGACATGGAGAAAACGACGTTTATCACCCCCTGGGGAACGTTTTGCTATAAGGTAATGCCCTTCGGTCTGAAGAACGCAGGGGCCACTTACCAACGAGCAATGGTAACTTTGTTTCATGATATGATTCATCATGAGATCGAGGTCTATGTTGATGACATGATTGCAAAGTCCCAAACGGAGGAAGAGCATCTGGTCAACTTATTAAAGCTTTTTCAGAGGCTTAGGAAATTCAGGCTGAGGCTGAATCCTAACAAGTGCACTTTCGGAGTGCGGTCCGGAAAGTTGCTGGGGTTTATCGTTAGTGAACGAGGTATCGAGGTCAATCTTGCGAAAATAAAAGCCATTCAAGAAATGCCAGCGCCGAAAACAGAAAAAGAAGTTCGTGGTTTCTTGGGCCGAATAAACTACATTGCAAGGTTTATCTCTCAGCTCACGGCCACCTGTGAACCGATGTTCAAACTTTTAAAGAAAGATCAGGCAGTTACTTGGAATGAGGATTTCCAGAAGGCATTTGACAAGATAAAGCAGTATCTTCAAGAACCTCCAATCTTGATACCCCCAGTGGCTGGACGGCCATTAATCATGTACTTGATAGTTCTGGAGAATAGTATGGGGTGTGTTCTCGGTCAGCACGACGAGACGGGCAGAAAAGAGCATGCCATCTACTACTTGAGTAAAAAGTTCAATGAGTGTGAATCTCGATACTCGATGCTGGAGAAGACGTGTTGTGCACTAGCTTGGGCTGCCAAACGTCTACGACAGTATATGCTCAATCACACCACTATGCTAATTTCGAAGATGGATCCGATCAAGTACGTCTTCGAGAAGCAGGCTCTTTCGGGCAGGATTGCCAGATGGCAAATGGTGTTAACAAAATATGATATTCAGTACGTCTCTCAGAAAGCCATTAAGGGAAGCGTATTGTCTGATTACCTTGCCGAACAGCCAATCGAAGACTACCAGCCGATGAAGTTCGAATTCCCTGACGAGGATATTATGTTTCTCAAAGCGAAGGATTGCGATGAGCCATTGCCCGATGAGGGGCCAGATAGGAAATCCCAGTGGAAATTGATATTCGATGGAGCGGTTAATTCCTATGGAAGTGGCATCGGGGCTATCATCACGACTCCCCACGGATCCCATATCCCGTTTACTGCGAGACTGACATTTCCAGTTACCAACAATGAGGCGGAGTACGAAGCATGCATCATGGGTCTAGAAGAGGCAATTGATTTGAGAATCAAGAATCTAGACGTATATGGTGACTCAGCGCTTGTGATCAACCAAATTAAAGGGGAGTGGGAGACACGTCAATCGGATTTGGTGCTGTACATGAATTATGCCAGGAGGCTGCTTCCGTTCTTTGATCGAGTGGAACTTCATCATGTACCCAGGGCTGAAAATCAGATGGCTGATGCCTTAGCCACGTTGGCTTCAATGTATAAAGTCAATTTTTGGAATGAGGCTCCAAGAATTGTACTCTCGCGTCTTGATAGACCGGCATTTGTCTTTGCAATCGAGGATGCCACCGACGGCAAGCCATGGTTCCATGACATCCAGACTTTCCTTATGACTAAGGAGTATCCTGCGGGTGCATCAACCCAGGATAAGAAGACTCTGAGGAGGCTGTCTGGAAACTTTTATCTCAATCCTGATGGAGTGTTGTATAAGAGAAACCACGATCTCGTGCTACTCAGATGTGTAGATGAGAAGGAGGCGAGTATGCTCGTGTAAGAGGTCCATGAAGGCACATTTGGTACGCACGCCGGTGGGCATGCTATGACGAGAAAGATCCTGAGAGCAGGATACTACTGGCTGACGATGGAGTCGGATTGCTTCAGATTCGCGAAGAGATGTCATAAATGCCAGATTTATGCTGATAAAGTTCATGTGCCGTCGTGCCCGTTGAATGTCATGTCCTCCCCGTGGCCGTTCTCCATGTGGGGCATCGACATGATAGGCAAGATCGAGCCCACTGCATCCAATGGTCATCGCTTCATTCTGGTAGCTATCGACTACTTCACCAAGTGGGTGGAGGCAGCCTCGTATGCTAATGTGACCAAGCAGGTAGTGGCTAAATTCATAAAGAGGGACATCATCTGTCGTTACGGAATTCCCGAGCGGATCATTACTGATAATGGTTCGAATCTGAATAACAAGATGATGAAGGAGCTGTGCCAGAGCTTCAAGATTGAACACCGCAACTCATCTCCTTACCGACCGAAGATGAATGGCGTCGTCGAAGCCGCCAACAAGAACATAAAGAAAATTGTTCAGAAGATGGTTGTGACCTACAAAGATTGGCACGAGATGCTGTCATTTGCATTGCACGGTTATCATACGACAGTACGTACGTCAACCGGGGCAACTCCTTTCTCCTTAGTGTACGGTATGGAAGTTGTCCTACCGTTAGAAGTGGAGATCCCTTCTTTGCGAGTTTTGGTTGATGTAAAACTCGACGAGGCAAAATGGATTATGAATCATTTGAACCAACTCAGCCTGATGGACGAGAAGAGGTTAGCATCGATTGCATTTGGTCGTCTGTACCAAAGCCGAATGAAGAAAGCTTATGATAAGAAGGTGCGTCCTAGAAGCTTTCAGACGGGTGATCTCGTCTTGAAGAAGATTCTTCCGCCACACTCCGATCACCGGGGCAAGTGGACTCCGAATTACGAAGGTCCGTACGTCGTCAGCAAGGTCTTCTCAGGAGGAGCTTTGTTGTTATCCACGATGGATTGTGAAGATTTTGCATCCCCGGTGAACGCGGACGCAGTTAAAAAATACTTTGCTTGAAAGCGACCCGCTGGACAAAAAAGAAAGAGTCCAGGCAAAAAAGGGGCATCCTGGCGAACCAAAAACAGAATAAAAGGTTCGGGAAAAAATTAGGGATATATTGAAAAAATGTACACCCGCGAAGTCGAAAACCTACACTGGGCGGCTTCGGCAAAAAAGGGTATCCCGGTGAACTGAAAACCCGTAAAGGGCGGTTCACACAAAAGTTAGGGATTTGAATAAGCAAATGACTGCGTTCCGCGTGTGGACTTTCATTGTTTAGTGGTTTGGAGGACCTGAGGGCCCTTTATCTGAATCAATCTCTTCCGAAGCTGAAGCGTCAGAGAAGTATCGAAGTCGAGTGGGTCTTAGAGGGATCAACTCATGGTGTTCGTCTACGCCTCGTTGCCGACATTTGTATATACTCATGTATATTTATGTTTTATTTTTGTGCAGCTTCCTCATTCCAGGAGCTTGCCTCTGTTGTAAAACATTTTTACCCATTCAGGGGTTCATTATCAATAAAATGCATACTATTCAGCAATTCTGTTTGCCTGTTTAGCATTTATCTGTTTTGTTTGCGAAAGAGAACGCCGATGTTTTTGATAAAATGCGCATACATAAACTTACTAGCCTAGGCCACTGATTGTTGAAACAATTAACTACTTGAATATTGTCACGAGATAATAACCTCGATAGGTCCCTTTGAGAAGTGTATCTTGTCTGTTTGTTTGTGTTGTTACAGGTGTAGCATATTCCAGACAGTGCGCCGTGCGCATCCCCGAAGCAGGATGATTCCTCCTTCTCCAGCAGAGTTCAGTAGCAGCTCCCCGTAGAGTCTGAACACAAGATCATGAGCATTGATATGTCTCCCCAGGCAGAGATGATTCTCTTCCCCAAGCAGACGCGTCCTGAAGGAACGTCACCTCCTCGGCTGAAAGTCACGCGCCGAAGCATGATTTCTTTCCCCCCGCACCGGGTCACAAGTGAAGGTTTCATAGAAGTGTTCACGCGCCGAAGCATGAATTCAATCCCCCCGTACCGGGTCACAAGTGCAGGTTTCGTAGGAAACTATTTGTACGCTGAAGTATGCAGCAACTGATGGTGCTAGACTGACGTCTCCAGTGGAATTGAAATTCCCCATCAGAGTTGTACTCTCTTCCGAAGTCGGATGATTCCCTCTTCCCTAGTAGTGTGTTGGAACAGCTGATGCTGTATTCCCCTGCAGAGTTGCACTCTCCCCCGAAGTCGGATGATTCCTTCTTCCCCAGCGGAATTGAAATTCCTCATCAGAGTTGTACTCTCCAGCGAAGCAGATGGGACCATGAGTGGTATTCCCTAGCAGAGCGTTGAACAGCTGATGCTGTATTCCCCCCCAGGGTCGTACTCTCTCCAGCGAAGCAAAATGATTTCTCCTTCCTCAGCCGAGCTTGCAGATCACCAAGAGAGCCGAATCCTTGGAAGTTGATCAGACCATGATTGGTTTTCCCCAGTGGAGTGTTGAGCAGTTGAAGTTGTTTCCCCACAGAGTCTTATCCCCAGAAGAGTAGCCATGAAGGCCATGCAGTTCATTCCCGCGATTGATATCGCTTTCCCTCAGCAGGTCCAGGTTCTCGTAGAGCTTCGTTCCCCTGCAGTAATCAAATAAAGTCGTTTCCCCCGTAGGAGTCAACTGAAGTTGTGTCCCTTGCGGAGTCCAATTGATATTGGCGTGACCATGTTCTCCTCAGCAGGATGATTCCTCTATCTGAGTAGTTCTTTCTCCTTGACAGGAGGATTCTCCCCTCGGCATTTATTTTGCTGACGGGATCGCATCATTATGCATGCTTGCATAGCATTTATCATAAACGCATAGCATTTCCACCATGTGGAGCATGGCGCCGAAGCATATGCATAATAAACATGATCTAGGTTGCTACCGTTCTTGTTTTGCTGGTGTTCCGCCGAAGGATCAGTTGCTCAGGATGATTCCTGACATTCTCCCCAATGAAGTCGCTTGCTCAAGATGATTTTTGAGATCCCCAACGAAGTCTTCGATTCAAGATGATTCTTGAATTCCTCAGTAGGGCCGGTTGCTTAAGATGATTCTTAAGCTCCCCAGTGCAGTCCCCAGTGAAGGTTGCCCAGGATGATTCCTGAAGCCCCAAGAGAGCCGAATCCTTGGAAGCTGCTCAAGCCATGATTGGTTTGTCCCCGGCAAGAGTTGCCCAGGATGATTCCTGGAATCCCCAACAGAGTGTTCGTTCAGGATGATTCCTGCAATCTCCAGAATGGTTATCGGTTCAAGATGATTCTTGAAGGTCCCCGACGGAGTTATTTGTCCAAGATGATTCTTGATGTCCTCAGCAGAGTTGATTCCTCCAGAATGATTTCTGGACCCTCGGAGTGGAGTTACTTGATAGTTCTCCAGATTCCCCAGCGGTGAAGCGTCATCCCCAGCAGGTTTTCCAACGGCGAAGTTGAAATCTCCTTTGAAGACTCCATGATTGAAGTCTGACCATGTTATTGAAGCAATTTCTTTGAATGCCTGATGGCATGATCAACCTGATGGTTGAAGTCTGGCTGATGCCCGACAGTGTTCTTTGAGTGCCTGATGGCATGATTGACTATGTATTACCGGTTACCGTGTGACCAATTCCCCAATGGATTTTCTCCACCCTGACGGCGAGGTCAGATTATTTCCAGCGGCGATGTTGGATTTGACGGCGAGGTCAGATTATGCTAGCTTTCCAGCGGCGATTGGATGGTTGTTTTGACGGCGAGGTCATATCATGTTCGTTTCCAGCGGCGATGTTGGATGTTTTGACGGTAAGGTCAGATCATGTTGGTTTCCAGCGGCGATGTTGGATGTTTGACGGCGAGGTCAGATTATGCTTGTCCCCGGCGGCGATGTTGGGTATGTGTTTGTGTCTGGCGGCGATGCCAGATGATTTAGTTATCCAGCGGCGATGTTGGACGTTTGTTTCTGACGGTGATGTCAGATGAGTCAGTTTCTCCAGCGGCGATGTTGGATGTTTGTTTCCAGCGGCGATGTTGGACGTTTGTTTCTGACGGCGATGTCAGATGAGTCAGTTTCTCCAGCGGCGATGTTGGATGTTTGTTTCCAGCGGCGATGTTGGATGTTTGTTTCTGGCGGCGATGTCAGGAGATTATGTTTGACGACGATGTCAGACTCTTTAGCTCCCCAGCAGAGATTATGTTTGTACGACGAAGATGTCGAGTGTCTCTCAGAGTTATGTTTGTTTATGACGACGATGTCAAGTGATGCTTTCTCCAGCGGCGATGTTGGATATTTGTGTCTGGCGGCGATGTCAGGTGGTTTAGCTTTCCAGCGGCGATGTTGGGTATCTTTTTTGTGTCTGGCGGCGATGTCAGATTCTTTAGTTCTCCGACGGCGATGTTGGATGTTTGTTTCTGGCGGCGATGTCAGATAGTTTCGCTCTCCAGCGGCGATGTTGGATGTTTGATTCTGGCGGCGATGTCAGGTGATGTAGTTCTCCGGCGGCGATGTTGGGTATTTTGGTTGTCCGACGGCGATGTCAGGTGATTCAGTTTTCCAGCGGCGATGTTGGGTATTATGTTTGTTTCTGGAAGCGACGTCAGGTGATTCGGTTCTCTAGCGGAGATGTCGGATGTTTGTTTCTGGCGGCGATGTCAGGTGATTTGGTTCTCCAGCGACGATGTTGGATGTTTGTTTCTGATGGCGATGTCAAGTGATTTAGTTTTCCAGCGGCGATGTTGGGTGTTTTGGTTGTCTGATGACAATGTCAGAAGAATTTAATGTGGATAACTGACGGCGATGTCAGATCAGTATGTCTCCAGCTAGTTGTCGTGCAGCTAGTATTTCAGTGTTCGAAGATTTGTTCCCCTCAGAGTACCGAGTACTTGAGCAGTAGGAAAATTTCCGGGTTTACCGGTATTCAACCGTCTCGCACCTCGATTGGCTGAGAGTCGTTCGCTCCTCATCCAGTCAGGTTCAAGCCGTTTGAATAGGGGCATCTGTTGCACCCCAAAATTTGACCAACATTTATCTATCCATCAAGAGTTATATGAGGCTTTGAAGCTAGCCAAGAAGTTTGTTCAAGTGTTCAAAGGTTGATGCCTTTATCAGAGAACTCAAGAGATCCTCAGAGGAATTGGTTGAAACCAAAGTTATGTGTCTCATAACTTGAGAGTTGTGGGAGCTCCTCAGATGATTCTGAGACTATGAGGATGAACTTGAAGCTTTGAGAAAGCTTATGATATGTCTTGAAAGCCATCATGAAGCCTAAAGAGATCATTATACAAGAATTCAAAAGATTCAGCCATGAGTGGTGGAATTAGGGTTTGACTGGGTCAACCCTAGGTCAACTGATGATTTGGAGAGGGTTGAGACCTAATCCAAGAGCCATGTGATCATGGAATGATGTATTGAAGTACTATAAGGATTATTCCTATACCAACTCATCATGATTGAGAAGTTTGAGAAGTTTCAAGCTAGGGTTTCTAAGGATTGACAGTGTAAAATCCCCTAGTTTGATCCCTATCTTCAAGGCAGTTTAGCTCAAGATGTGATGGTCATCTCATCTTCCCCACAACAAGAATGTTGTAGATCTTGTTCTTATCTTTAATTTGAGTAGTAGAAGTCCTTGATAGGATTTGCAGAGCTCAAGTTATGGTTTTGACAAATTACAGGTCATCTGAGGTATGTGAATCTGGGTCCTTGAAAGTCACCCAACTTGCAGACAACGTTTGCCCTAGTAGGATGATTCCTATGCTCTCTTGGTAAACATGAGTGTTGAAGATCATCTTCTTAGCTTTCTAGAGAGTACTAGAAGTCCTTGATAGGATTTGTAGAACTCAACTTATGGCTTTGACAAGCCAAGGGTATTTTGGTCATTTGGAAGTTATAGGTCATTTCAAGCATAAGGCCATATCTCCTACTTCCAAGCTTCAAATGTAAAAATCTTAAACATCAAACTTGCTTAGAATGATGTTTTAAGGCTAGTAGGGAGGTCATGAGATGTTGAAAAGGCTCATATCAAAAAATGATAAAAATGGCCTAAAAATGAGGTATAAGTTAATTCAAGTGAAGTTGAAAATCATAAATCATAAGCTATAAGTCCAAAACATGTCATGTAATAGGTCATTTTGACTCCAAATGACATTATAAGAACAATGGTTCAGCCATAATTTTGATTTGAGGCTTGCATCATAGGGTTGCTTTGTAATTGGATTGCTTGCATATTAGGGTACCAAACCAAAACAAGGAATAGCTCAATAAACAAGGAAGATATGCATTGTATCTCATCCAAAATATCATGTGGGGATAAAATCAAGTTGGTTACCAAGGTTACAAAGGCATTTGGCATGAGATACCATATGGTGAGAAATGAAAATGCAAAATACCATGACATGAAAAGATCAAATTCTCATTAGATGATCCTAGATGGTTCTAGAGGTTTCTAAACCATTCTATATAACCATTGTGACTTGCTCAAAGCAAAGTTTGGTGTTAATTAGTGTAGAGAAGAGAGAGTGAAATCAAAAAGCTTCCATTGCAAATTGCATTCAATCTCTTGATTCTTCTTCATTGCAATCCATTTTTTCTCCACAAACCTTCTCCATACATCCTTCTGAGTGTGTTCATATTGAGTTGAACCTCCATTGATGAAGATTTGAAGGTGTTCACATTAAATTTGCAAAGAAGCAAATCACATTGGATCTTGAAGTACAAGCTTGCTACATCCAATCTTTTGCAAACAGAAGAAGATTCAGCATCCAAGGAGTGTTCTTGAAGAGTTGCAAGGCCTGAATTGAAGATCTACCATCACTACCAATCCAAGAAGCCAGGTTTGCAAAATCATCTCTACCTCATAATCTAGGCATGGCTAGGGTAATTTATTAGTGTAGACCTGTTAGAGACAATTAGGTGATCATTTCTGATGAGTTTAGGAGTGATTGGTGAAGTTTCATTAATGGATGCCAATTCTTGGATGAGCAAGATCGTGTGAAATAGTGAGTGATAATGCCAGATTATTAGAGGATTTTAACCCATGGAACATGAGGATCATTTTGATACCAAGAAAGTTGAGTTTGGTTGAGGTCGAAAATTGGTCATATTTTGAGATTGGTTTGGTTGCACCTTCGGGTTGGATGATAGAGGCCATTTCAATGTAAACCAATGCCATAGTCGTATTCAGCGTGGAAAATAGATTAAGTTTGTGCTTTACATCGTGGAAATTGGTGGAGAAATGAGAGAGAACGAAGGAGAGGAAGTTCTCTGCATGGAGCTGCGTTCATGGAAGTTGTTTCTGAAAACCCTAGGTCTAAGGTTGAAGAAGACCTCATTGCCGTTGGATCACACGTTGACCATTTGACTTGAGAAACCATCCCACGGTCCAGATTTGATTTCGCGTTTGGAGGGAAGCCAGCGCGTATGAAACGCGGCGTTTCATTAAAACGCTACGCCGGGCTTAAGTGAAAATTCTGTTCCCACCCCCCATATGAGGCCCAATTGCTTTTATAACTGCATTTCATGGCTATTCGCACCGCTCATTTTTTCTTTTTCTTTTGATTTTATAATTGATTTCTGAATTAAAACTGGGCTTAAGCGCGTTTCTCATTGCACCCCCTATCTGGGCCCATCAATATATTGAACTGGATTTTGTTACTTCTTGCACCCATGCTTCATAATTCCATTTTATTTTTCTCCAAATTTTCTCATACTTTGAAAAATCACAATAAATTGAAAAATCAATATTTTTTAATGGGAGTTTTTTATCCCTTTTCATATTTCTGTCTAGAAAAACATAAAATGAAAACATTTTGCATATCATGCCTTTTAATATTTTTTGCATATTTTCTACTTTAATTGCCTTTTAATTCTTTTATATTGATATATGATTTTGTAGATTTTAGTTTAGGTAGTTCCCTTAATATTTTTAGGTCAGTCTTTTTAGGGTAGCTAGATATATGTTTTAGGTTCCCCCTGGATTAATTCCATATTTTTGTGATGATTTTTAGGATAGTTTTGAGTAGGTGCTATTAGGTTGTGTAGAATTAGGTTAAAACTTCAACATAGGTCCATAATAACTTTAGATTTTGGGTTTTTAGGACAATTTAGACTATGGGACATATGTGGGTATTAAGGGTAGGTATGTAGGATCCCTTAGAAATTATATTAGGATTTAATATAATAGTATGCTATTTTTAGTTGATTTCTGTATTGGTTGATTGTTTGTGTTGCCTTTGGGGCATGTTTGTTTAGTTGCTTTGCTTTGCTTGGCTTGAGGAGCTTGATCGTGTTCTAAGGAGCATTGTGGAGCATAGTAGAAGACTTGAAGATGAATTGAGGAGCTTGAGAGCTTGTTCTTCTTTTCTTTTTTGTTGTTTTAGGGTTAGGAGTTAGGAAGAGTTTAGATGTAGATAACTTCTTTCTCAAGCATGGATGGTATCATTCACCTCCATTCCTCCCTATGATTCAAAGTCCTTCCATGGTATACACCTCTCTCCTTTGGAGGGATAAGTGATGTACCTAGGAAGTAGAACTTTTGAGGGAACTATTCCTTTGATGTTGAACCCTTATAAGTCACCTTTGGTGGTCAAATAAGCAGTTCAATATCCCCCAGCTTATCCAGTATGTGATTTTCTCTGGTTTTGATTGTCTTGAGAGATGTTGAGCCTGAGCATGAAGATGAAGACTGCATTGAAGAGTATTGAAGAGGATGAATCCTTGAGTATTGCCATTCCAGCTGAAGCTTGAAGAGCAGCAAGAGCAAATTGATACTTGAAGATCCCTGAAGATTAGGTGAAGCCTGAAGGTGGAGCTGATCAAAGAAGCTGAAGCTTAAGGGAGAAGATGAGTTGAAACTCATGTTGTAGGGTTGAAACCTGGAAAAGCAATTGATATTTTGTCAAGAGTGATTGAAGTCTGAAGACTGGATTATTCTGGAAAGCTGAAGCTTGGAGTTGAGAGAGAAGCTTTCTTCTGTTTTCTTTTCTGTATTGTGTGTTTTGCTTGACTTGTCTGTTGCATTAGAATAAGTCCATATCTAGAATAGGTAGAATCTAGGAGCATGATTGCACTAGAGGTTGAGTTGCTCCCTCTGCTTGTATTGTTACTGCGTGGCTTTGCTTGCGGGTATTCGGTGGAGCCCAGCTCCCTTGCCCATGTGGTTTGGTTGCCTGATGGCATTTCATTTCTTTTATCTGTATGATTGCAGTTTACTGTTTATTGCTTGATAGCATGTTGTTTATATTTCAGTATGATTACTGTTATTTCATTCTGGCTTGAGGTTGAGATGAGCTTGTGGAGGCTGAAGCCCCACACACATTTCCTCCCTCACTTGCATTGCATGCATTTTACTATTAAGCTGATGCTTTGTCTGTTTTGGTGTATCATTGACATGATCCCTTAGGACTCTCATTTCCTTTGATAAGGATTTGATGATAGAATTTTAGGTTGAAACCTATGCATGACAACTTCTAGGAGTTCCCTGTTCAAACCTCAACCATAGGATGAATCAATGGCATGGTAACAGTAGGACTTGATAGTCTCCCTCCTAGTTGGGCCTGTTCTCTTCTCATCTCAAAACAGTTTAAGATACAGTAATCATGAATGATTTCTTTCGTACGTTACGAGCCTTAAGCTATCTGAGAAAGGATTGTGGGAGAGTTTCTTTTCCACAGTCTGGATGTTTAGTATGGTACCCTTTGGGTGACATGCAACGCATTCACTCTCAGGTCATAGTCTCTAGTGCGGTTGAAATCGCAAACACAATAAAAAACACTTCTTTCGTAAAAGACAGGAAATAAACCGTAGTTTCCCGAACTACGTATGCTCTGATCTCTCATGCTTGTTGAGAGTACGTAGGCACAAGATGGAGATGTCTTGGCGAGCTACCTTCCCCTATAACCCTTCGTAGGCCGAACTACGTTGACTCTGATTTCTCATTCTCTGATGAGAATACGTAGGCATAAAGTGCGACGCTTTGCCGAGTCATTTTTCTTTTCTTTTTCAGCCAGCCTTGATAGGTAGATAGAATAAAACCAACCCGTCCAAGTAAACACAACAAGCAAGGATCCCGTCGAGTACGACGGGCGTGAGGGGTGCTAATACCTTCCCCTTGCGTAACCGACTCCCGAATCCAGACAACGGTTGCGACGACCTTGTCTTACCACTTTTTCGTCAGGTTTTTCCGATCGTTTCCTTTCCCGCTCTGAGGGATAAATAACAAAAGGTGGCGACTCTTCTATTGTGCCGACACCTTATTTTCGCGCAAGCGACAAATATCACAATTCAAACGGATCGAAATCAACTAAAATTCAATCGAATATGAAGATTAACATGATAAGCTCAAAAATTAAATCGGATCGAGAATTCCAACCTTCAAAGCGGAGATTTTCTTCGGTAAGTGTTGATCAACTAAATTTGAGCAGATTGAAACAAGATTATCCAGAAAACTTCAAGATCCACAATAATTCTTGCAAGAGGAATGAAGATCAAACACTTTTAAGCCAAATTACTCCAAATAAGCACTTCCAACTCAAGCTCCAAAATCAGATCTCAATTTGCACGAAAATTGATTATGAAAATTGATCCAATGATGATGGTAAATGGATGTTTATGCTCAAGAATCCATTGATTTCAATGCAAAATCAATGAATCTAAATGATGAGGAGCTTTGAGTGAGGGTTTTAGGAATGGAGAATTTTGAGAGAAACTTGAGAGCTCAAGAGTGAATGAATTGAATTATGAAAGATTCGATGGTTTGGTTTGGAGTAAATCACTTAAGTACTCTCTTGGTTTGGATCCAAAGCAAGGTTTGGAAATTGGATTGGAAAACTTGGCTTGGAAAGTGGCATGGGATTTTGGAGGGAAATTTGTAATTTAAAGATGTTCTAGATCCTTCCCAAGTGAAAATTTGAATTCCAAGGTGATCAAAATTGGACCCCAAGTGCAATTGGCTTGCAAAATCACGTACAGGGCAAAATCTGCTTTGGTTAACCGGTTAACCATATAAGTTAATCGGTTAACACCTTTGAAACATTGAATTTGGGCTATTTTTGCATTGGTTAACCGGTTAGCCATATGCGTTAACCGGTTAACACCTTTGAATTTTGGATTTGGCACCTATTGGAGGGATAGCCTGTCCATTTGCCCGTTTCTTGCCGTTTTGAGCTCTGCTTAGCTTCTGAAATGCGTTCTTTGGTGACACATCTGTGAAAATGCTCTGGTATAGCCTGAATGCTGAGCCTGATCTCTCAATGGAACAACCCAACCCAACCCACAACAGCATAATATGATAATAAAATGCAAATGCAATAATATACAACAGGTAATATACATAAAGCAAAAATTGTACAAAAATAAACACCCAAAAATGCAACTGACAAGCGCTAGGATTGACTCGCATAGGGAACCATCGCTATCCCCAGCAGAGTCGCTAGCTGTCGCAACTGTGAAAAACACCCGGCGGAAAACAGAAGAATCGCCACCTTTCGTTATTTATCCTAAAGAGAGGGAAAGGAAAAATCAGAAAAAAGCTAACGAAAAAGGGAAAGACAAGGTCATCGCAACCAAGTCCTGGATTCGGGAGTCGGTTACGCAAGGGGAAGGTATTAGCACCCGTCACATCCGTCGTACTCGACTGGATCCACACTTGTTGTCTATCTAAGGGTGTGTTTAAACTATCTACACTACAGGCTTCAGGATGAAAGAGAAAAGAAAAGAGACTCGGCAGAGCATCGCCGCTCTGTGCCTATGTATTCCCTCGTGCAATGGGAAAGTCAGAGTCAACATAGTTCGGCCAACTACGGGAGAGAAGGGGGAAAGGTTGCTCGCCAATACATCGCGTCTTGTGCCTACGTACTTTCATCTAGTATGAAAGATCAGAGAAAACTTAGTTCGGGCTGCACGAAACCACAGGTTGATTAAGTGTTTTAACCGAGTAAGGTTAAACGTCCGTTCCAGCAGTTATGGACAAAGCCTGTTTGCGGTAGAACCGAAGCTTAACAACACTCTTTTCTGAAAAAGGTTTCTGATTAATCCCGAAGGAAAAAGGTTTGAATTTTGTTTTGTGTTTTTAGTGAAGTGAATTAATTCGGTTTGTGATTCACATTGCACTAAAGACTATGACATGGAGGCGAATATGTCGTATATCGCCCCCAAATGGGATGTATACTAAACACTCTAGATAAGCGAGAGGAGACCCCTCACTCATCATTCCCCATGTAGCTTAAGGCTCGTAGCGCACAACGTTTATCGCATTTATTAGATGAATTAGGATTGTTTGAGATGAGAAGAGAGATGCACAGAAGGTCTAAGGGAAACTCGGCCCTAACGTTTTCATGCAAAGTGGTCCTAAAGTTTGGATGAAAAAGGGGGAATATCTACCCTAATGTTAGCATGCTTGGATTGAACACCTAATGTCTCTCCTACTCCCATCCTAAACGTAGGGACTAGGAATCCTATGGGGATCATGGCAAAAATCACAAGAAGAACAAAGGAATGATCAATCACAAGTAGAAAATGCAAACACGAAAATGCACACTTAAAATGGTGGGAGGGAGGAAAAAATGTGTGGGGCAGCAGCCGCCACAAGCGCGTCTCGACCTCAACAGCGATACAAAATGATGCAAACATGTGGAGAAAAACAAGAGATGAAAGCAAATAAACATGTAAACAAATGTTCACCTCGAACCACATACACAAGCATGCAACCAAGTGGAGAATGAACCCACATGTCAACAAAATCATGATTAACCAACCATAAATAGTGACAAACATTTCAATCCTAATGCATCACACTGACCTATGATGATTCGAATTGAAATGGTATGCAAACAAGCTAGCAAAACAGCAAATATGACATTCTGGCACAGTGTTAATCGGTTAACACCTTAAAAAGTTCAGAAAATCTGGAATTTTGAACAGGTTAATCGGTTAACTATATGCGTTAACCGATTAACACTGTTAACGTTTGAAAAAATTTTGAAAGTTTGAAATGGCTAACCGATTAAACATATAGGTTAACCGATTAATACTGCACTAGAAGCTAAGAACTGCAGCAGAGAATCACTTCCAGCATAAAAGCAGCTTATCCAAGGTTCCAACAGATCAACTTATCAATTAAGCACGAAATTAACAACGGAAAATAGAGATCCAACAACATGGATACACAATTACACAAAAATATCACAATTCAAACGGATCGAAATCAACCAAAATTCAATCGAATATGAAGATTAACATGATAAGCTCAAAAATTAAATCGGATCAAGAGTTCCAACCTTCGAAGCAGAGATTTTCTTCGGTAAGTGTTGATCAACTGAATTTGAGTAGATCCAAACAAGATTATCCGGAAAAGTTCAAGATCCACAATAATTCTTGCAAGAGGAATGAAGATCAAACACTTTTAAGCCAAATTACTCCAAATAAGCACTTTCAACTCAAGCTCCAAAATCAGATCTTAATTTGCACGAAAATTGATTATGAAAATTGATCTACTGATGATGGTAAATGGAGGTTTATGCTCAAGAATCCATTGATTTCAATGCAAAATCAATTAATCCAAATGATGAAGAGATTTGAGTGAGGGTTTTAGGAATGGAGAATTTTGAGAGAAACTTGAGAGCTCAAGAGTGAATGAATTGAATTATGAGAGATTCGATGGTTTGGTTTGGAGTAAATCAATTAAGTACTCTCTTGGTTTGGAAACAAAGCAAGGTTTGGAAATTGGATTGGAAAACTTGGCTTGGAAAGTGGCATGGGATTTTGGAGGGAAATCTGTAATTTAAAGATGTTCTAGATCCTTCCCAAGTGAAAATTTGAATTCCAAGGTGATCAAAATTGGACCCCAAGTGCAATTGGCTTGCAAAATCACGTACAGGGCAAAATCTGCTTTGGTTAACCGGTTAACCATATAATTTAATCGGTTAACACCTTTGAAACATTGAATCTGGGCTATTTTTGCATTGGTTAACCGGTTAGCCATATGCGTTAACCGGTTAACACCTTTGAATTTTGGATTTGGCGCATTTTGGAGGGAAAGCCTGTCCATTTTCCCGTTTCTTGCCGTTTTGAGCTCTGCTTAGCTTCTGAAATGCGTTCTTTGGTGACACAGCTGTGAAAATGCTCCGGTATAGCCTGGATGCTAATCCTGATCTGAAGTTAACTTGCAAAAAAGAATAAAATCGATAGCTCGATTGCTGGGCAAAATAAATGCCGAAGCTCTTCATGCTTGTTGTTCAGTTGCTTGCACTGGAATGAAACCTGAGCCACAGGAACCTTGATCCCCTGCCTCGAGAACGAATTCCATGCAAATACAGGGATGCAAAAATGTAAAATGTAAAGAAACAAAAGCCGGCCAAGAAAAATGTTGGGCAATTTTTTGGGTGCAATAACTACCACCATCTTCTGGACAATCTTCTTGATGTTTTATTTTGCTGCCTCAACAATGCCATTCATCTTCAGACGATATGGAGAAGAATTGTGATGTTCAATGTTGAAACTCTGGAACAGTTCCTTCATCATCTTATTGTTCAAATTTAAACTATTATCAGTAACTATTCGCTCTGGGATTCCATAACAATAGATGATGTCATTCTTTATGAATCGAGCAACCACCTGTCTTATGACATTAGCAAAGAAAGTTGCCTCCGCCAACTTTATAAAGTAATTGATGGCAACTAGAATTAAACAATGCCCATTGGAAGAATAGGCTCAATCTTTCCAATCATATCAATGCCCCACATTGCAAAGGGCCAAGGAGATGTCAAAACATTTAGAGGGTTAGGTGGTACATGCACCTTATCAGCATAAATCAGGCATTTATGGCACTTTCTGGCGTATTTGAAACAATCAGATTCTATAGTCATCCAATAATACCTAACTCTCAACAACTTTTTGGCCATTGCATGTCTACTGACATGAGTACCAAATGAACCCTCATAAACTTCTTCTATCAACAAGCTTGCTTCGTGTTCATAAATACAATGTAACATGACCCTGTCGAAGTTTCTTCTATACAATACATCATCCTTGTTTAAGTAAAAGTTGCCTGAAAGCCTCCTCAGTGTCTTCTTATCTTTGTTAGATGCCCCAGATGGGTACTCGTGAGTCTTGAGAAAGTGCTTGATGTCAAAATACAAGGGCTCTCCATATGACGCTTTGTTAACTGCAAACTCGAAGGCAGGTATATCAAGACTCATGATGGTGATCGCTGGAGCTTCATTCTAGAAATTTACTTTATACATTGGTGATAATGTTGCCAAGGAATCTGCCATATGATTTTCAGTCCTTGGCACATGATGAAACTCAACTCTGTCAAAGAATGGTAGCAGTCTTCTAGCATAGTTCTTGTATGGCACCAAGTTTGCTTGGCGAGTTTCTCATTCTTCTTTGATTTGATTAACAATCAGCGCTGAATCTCCATATACATCAAGATTCTTGATCCTTAGATCAATGGCCTCTTCCAAACCCATAATGCACGCTTCATATTCTGCCTCATTACTAGTGCAAGCAAACATCAACCGGACAGTGAACGGTATATGAGAACCATGAAGAGTTATAATGATTGCCCTCGTCAGGAAAACTAACTTCCACTGAGATCTAATCTCAGGACCCTCGTCAGGAAAAGGCTCGTCACAGTCTTTCATCTTTAGAAACATGATGTCTTCATCTGGAATATCTTTGATTTTTGCAGGATCTACCTCAATAACCCTCTCACTGACAATGAAACCTAGCAGCTTTCCAAATCTCACCCTGAAAGTGCACTTATTAGGATTCAACCTCAGCTTGAATTTCCTCAATCTTTCAAACAGTTTCATAAGATTAACCAAGTGCCCTTCCTCCGTTTGTAACTTCACAATCATTTCATCAACATAGAACTCGATCTCTTGATGAATCATATCATGAAAGAGAGTCACCATCGCCCGCTGGTAAGTTGTTCCAACATTTTTCAATCCAAAGGGAATCACTTTGTAGCAAAAAGTCCCCCACGGTGTAATGAAGGTAGTTTTCTCCATGTCCTCTAGGGCCATTTTGATTTGGTTATACCCAGAGAAGCCATCCATGAAGGAAAACATAAAATATTGAGCGGTGTTATCAACCAACACGTCAATATAGGGGAGCGGGAAATCATCTTTAAGGCTCGTCCTATTCAGATCTCTATAATCAACACACATCCTGACCTTTCCATCTTTCTTAGGCATAAGAAAAATGTTAGCGACACATGGAGGGTAATTGGTGACAACATGAAAACCAGCTTCCAACTGCTTTTGAGCATCTTCTTTAATATTGACTGCCATGTCAGGCCTCGTCCTTCTCAACTTTTGTTTTACTAGTGGACATTCTTCTCGGAGAGACACTGTCTTTTAAAGCAGTCGCGATTCTAACTTCTTTCTTTTCATCCTCGGTACCCAAATTGACGATTTCAATATCCTTATGATGAGGCAAAATGAACTTTTCCTCTTGCTTGAGTAGTCTGGCTAATTCCATAGGTAGGTCACAGTCTACGTCAGTCTCTTCTTCAGCTTGATAAATAGGATTATCGAAGTCATACTGAGCCATAGCCGAATCATAATCGATGGTATCTAGAATAAAAGACCTGCATGATTGATTTTTATGTTCATTATGAAATGCAAACAAACATAAACACATTGCCATTTTTCTAGTTATATAATGTAAAAATAAAAAAGGAAAAATAGGGATCAAAATACTTAAATGTAAAAAGATGTCCTTTATTTATGATAATGTTGGAATATAACAAAGGGGCCCTATAGAATGAGTCACTACGTCTTGGACAAAATGTAGGACTGGACATAATTAAAAACAGATGAGGATTACTCTTTGGTGGTAACTTGAATGATTTCCTCGGTGATCCAATTGCACAACTTATGGCCAGGAACGCAAGGACGGATACAAGCATCCATGTCGTAGTCGCTATCACCTTCATCGTCCCATATAGCATGAACCCTGTCAAAGATGACTCCACCACTGGTGAATCTGACAGATCCATTGTATCTTGGAGGGTCTTGAGAAGGATTGGAGGGCTTGTACCCTATACCGAATCTATCTTGTTTGATAGTGTCGCATCACTGAAAAGAGGGCCGACAAGGACAAAAGAGTTGCCACCGTTCGTTATTTATCCCAAAGAGAGGGAAAGGAAACGATCAGAGAAAACCAACGAAAAAGGGAAAAGACAGGCCATGGCAACCATATCTCGGGTTCGGGAGTCGGTTACGTAAGGGGAAGGTATGAGTACCCCTCATGTCTGTTTTTTATCGACGGGATCCACGCTTGTTATCTATCTAAAATGGTGTTAATCTATCTAAGCTACAGGCCACATGGACAAAGGAAAAGAAAAGAGACTCGATAGAGCATCGCCGTTCTATGCCTACGTACTCCCTCGTGTAATGGGAAAGTCAGAGTCAACGTAGTTCAGAAAATTACGGGTGAAGGTGGGGAAGTTTGCTCGCCAAGACATTGCCGTCTTGTGCCTATGTATCCTCATCTGGTATGAGAAATCAGAGAAAATGTAGTTCGGGCTAACACGACCACAGATTCGTTCAAGTTTTTTAACCGAGTTGGGTTAAACCTTAGTTCTAGCAGTTAGGTGTATTGTTGCTCCACCATTGGAGACTTAGGCATTACCTGTTTGTGGTAGAACCAAGAGTTAACAACATTTTCTTATGAAAATGATTTTCAATTAATCCCGAAGGATGAAAAATTTTGATGTTTTTTTTAGTCTTTTATGAAGAAGAAGTGAATTAAATTGTGTTTGCAATTTATGTTGCACTAAAGACTATGACTTACGAGCGAATGCGTCGCATATCGTCCAAAGGACATACGCTAAACACCTTAGACGTTTGAGAGGAGGCCCCCCAAACATCATTTCCCAAGTACTTAAGGCTCGTAGCGTACAACACTTATTATTCTTTATTAGATGTTTTGAAGAAGTTTTGAGATGAGAAGAGAGAAGACCAACTAAGGGGAAACTAACTCAACCCTAATGTTATCATGCAATGTGCTCCTATGATTGAGATTAAGAGGGTAAAATCTACCCTAATGTTAGCATGCTTGGATTGAACACTTAATGTCTCTCCTACTCCCAAAAGGGACTAGGAATCCTAAGGGATCATGGCAAAGGAACCAAGAAAACACAAGATAAATCAATCACAAGTGAAAGGGAATAAAGGGATGCAAACATGAAATGCAACACAAAGAAAAGAGGGAGGAAAAAAGTGTGGGGCAGCAACCACCACAAGCACATCTCAACCTCTTGAATACAAGCAAATAGATGCAAAACAAAACAAAATGCAAGCAAAAAGATGAACACTCATCACTTTGAACAACAACTACAAAAGTATGCATTCAAGTGGAAATCGAACATGTGTGTCGAAGAAATCATGATTAAACAATCAAGAACAGCAGCACAATATCCAAAACATCTCACTCCTAATGCATCATACTGATCAATGAGAATTCGAAGTGAAATGACACCAAAACAACCTTGAAAAATAACAAAACAGGTCTGCTGGCACATTGTTAATCGGTTAACACCAGGGATTAACCGATTAACCAGTTGAAAATGTTTGAAAATTTGAATATTCGCACTAGTTAATCAATTAACCAGTTTGCATTACATTTGGTTAACCGATTAACACTGTACCAAAAGTAGAAAACAGCAGCTCAAAAGCACTTTTTAGCAATTAATCACTTCTCCAATAATCCAAATGATCATATAATCAATTATGCACGAAATTAAACCAGAAAACAGTGATCCAACAGCATGTAAACACATTCAAACAGCAAGATCATAAATCACATGGATCAAAAATCAACGAAATCAATCAAAAATGAAGATCAACATGATGATTATGCCAATAAGCTCAAAAACAGAATCGGATCTAGAATTTCCAACCTACAAAGCGGAGATTTGCTTCGGTGAATGTTGATTCACCTGAAATGAGCAGATCTAAGCAAGAAATTCGGAATTCCTTCAAGATCCAAATGAGTTCTTGTAGTAGAAATGAAGATCCACCAAAATTAAGCAAGAATTATCCAAATAAGCTCCTCTAGATCAACTTCAAAATTCAGATCCACAATAGCACGAAATTTGAATGGAGAATTGGAGACAATAAGGATGAAGGATGAAGGTTTTAGCTCTAGAATTCAATTATTCCAATGGAGAATCAAAGAATTCAAGGTGAGAAGAGCCTTTAGTGAAGTTTGGGAGATGGAGAAGTTGAGAGCAAAATTCAATAGTGTATGAATTCTGAAAAATGAAATGGAATTATGAGGATTGTGTGTGTGAGGTTTGGAGCAAATCATTTAAATATGCTCTTGGTTAGGATCCAAATGTGGTTTGGAGTGTGGTTTGTGAAAATTGGAATGGGATTAGGAATGGGAAATTGGAGGGAACTTGAATTAATTTGAAAACTAATTAAAATTCAAAATGGTTCTAGATCCTTCCTTTGGTGTAAAATCAATTTCTCAAGTGATCAAAATGGACCCCAAAGTTACCTCTATTGAAAATTCACGTACAGAGGCAAAATTTGCCTTGATTAATCGGCTAACCATATGAGTTAATCGATTAACACCTTCAAAAATTCAAATTTGACCTGATTTTGACTTGGTTAATCGGTTAACACCTTAAAAATTTGAATTTTGGTACCTTTTGGAGGGAAATCTGCACATTTGTCTGTTCTCTTCTGTTCTGAGCTCTGTTAAGCCTTTAAAACTTGCTTTTGAATACTATAACTGTTAAAATGCTTGAGATAGCCTGAATGCTGTCTTTTGATCTGAAAATATCCTACAAAATAAAATAAAGTCGACCGCTCGATCGTTGGGCAAAATAAATGCCAAAGCTCCTGATGCTCGTTGTTCAGTCTCTTGCACTCAAAAGCAAACTCTGGGCCACAAAAAAACCTTAATCCCCTGGCTCAAGAAAAAATGCTATGACATGCAACAATGCGAAAATGCAAAGAAACATAAGCCAAGTATAAGAAATGGTTGGTCAAATTATGGGGTACAACAGCTGCCCCTATTCAAGCGACTTGGACCTGAAGGGATGAAAAGCGAATGAATTTCAAACATTCACGGTAGAAGACGGTTGAATACCAAAGAACCCGGAAATTTTCCAACTGTAGAAATAGAACTGCAAACTGTTACTGGAACAAAAATCTCCGGAGATAATTGTATCTAATAGTTGCAACGACAATAAGCTAACTGGTTACCAACCAGAAAACCTCGATACGCAGTCGGAAAAACATCTGCTAACACGTAGGCAACGAACTCGAAGGCCGGCCCAACATGCAGCTGAGGAGTGAATATAACAATAATTCACAAGAAACCTCCGCTGGGGAAAGAGAAACTTAAACAAGCAACTCTGTTGGGGAACGAATGGTAAGATAAACACATATGTCAAAAGATTTCGCCATGGTCTGGATACCACACAAGCTCAAGAATTAACTGATAATATGTCAGGTCTGGATACCGTGCGCTACAGGGATATAATATCATTTGTCGGGGTCTGGATACCACGCGGGTGAGAGAAGATTTTATAATCTGTCAAGGTCTGGACACCCTATAGGAAAAACGAGTGAATTGGTGGGAGCCGGGGTCTGGATACCACACGGGCTCGGGAAATAACCAACATCAGCCAGGGTCTGGATACCGCACATGCTAAGGGAACCATCCGATGTGAGTCGGGGTCTGGACACCACACGGGCTCAAGAAATAACCAACATCATCCAGGGTCTAGATACCGTGCATGCTAATGGAACAATCCGATGTGAGCTGGGGTCTGGACACCACACATGCTCGAGAATGTCATTAACCGGGCTCTGGACACCATACGGGTTAATGAGAATAAACACGGGCTCAAGAACATCATTAACCGAAGTCTGGATACCACACGGGTTAATAAAAATAAACTGGTGCGAGCCGGGGATGGATACCACACGGGCTCGAGAACGTCATTAATCGGGGTCTGGATACCACACTTGTTAATAAAAATAAACCGGTGCGAGACGGGGTCTAGATACCACACGGGCTCGAGAATATCATTAATCGTGGTATAGTTACCACACGGCTTAATAAATCGGGGCGAGCCGGGGTCTGGATACCACGCGGGCTCAAGGACGTCATTAACCGGGATCTGGATACCACACGGGATCGAGAACATCAATAATCGGAGGAAGCTGAGTTCTGGATACTGCACAAGCTAACTGAAATAATCGGAGGAAGCCAGGGTCTGGATACCACACAAGCTAACTGAAATAACTGGAGGAAGCCGGGGTCTGGATACTGCACATGCTAACTGAAATAACCGTAGTAAGCCGGGGTCTGGATACCGCACAGGCTAACTGAAATAACCGGAGGAAGCTGGGGTCTGGATACCGCACATGCTAACTGAAATAACCAGAGGAAGCCGGGGTCTGGATACCGCACAAGCTAAATGAAATAACCGGAGGAAGCCGGGGTCTGGATACCGCACAGGCTAACTGAAATAGCCAGAGGAAGCTGGGTCTGGATACCGCACAGGCTAACTGAAATAATCGGAGGAAGCTAGGGTCTGGATACCGCACAAGCTAGCTGAAATAACTGGAGGAATCCGGGGTCTGGATACCGCACGGGCTAACTGAAATAACCGGAGGAAGTCGGGGCCTGGATACCGCACGGGCTTAAGCCAACAAAATCGGTCTGCCGAAAATACACCTGAAAGCAAGAGATAACAACTTGGCTTATGTTTCAAATGCATATGATTGAAAATGGCGTAATGCTCCATACGAAATGGAAATGCTACGCGTTTGGTGGATGCTATGCACAATGCAAAATGAAACGGCACCGAATCAGCAAAATAAATGCTGAAAAGACAAAGCCAACTCCGTCGGGGAGAAGCAACACTTGCCAAGTACGATTGGACTTAAGCTAGGAAAAAAAGCCCCGGATGGCTTCCTAGAACAGAAATTTCTGGGGTAATAATGTTTTGATGAGAACAAAAATCCACACCACTTGGGATTAACCCAAAACCTGTTGAGGAAAACGCCCTGAACGAACTTCTAGAGTACAACTCTTCTAGGGAATAGACGAACCGACTGGGGAAAGACACCCAACCAATTGGAATCTAATCCAACCTAACGGGGAAATTAATGACTCTGAAGGGGATAACAATAAACTGCTGAGATTAGTTTCGCTTCACTGGGGAAATCAGCCCTGAATGGCCTCCTAGCACGCCGAAGTCCTTCTAGGGTACACAACACGCATCTGGGAGCAACTCTGTTCTGCTGAATATCAAAGAATCCAACCTACCAGAGATTACTGAGATGGGGATAACCAGACAAGATTTATCGAGGAACTATCCCAATTGTCTCTGCTAAGGATAAATAATAGCAATCAACCCTAATATGCCGAGAAGAAATAACTGCTATGCCGACTTCTCTGGGGAATTAAGCAGGAGAGAAAACAACCTCGACCTCTGCTTGGGGATAACAATCACCACTTTAAGCTCTGAGGGGATACAAAGTTACACGTCTGGACTCTGTGGGGAAAACAAAATTCTGACCTTACTCCGCCACTTGGAAAAGTTCCAAACTTGCCTGGTGGAGAGAAATCCAGTCTCGACTTGTTGGGAAGTAAGTGTGTACCTACAATCTGCTAGGGATACGGGCACCTACCTGAGCTGCATGGGGTCTATCAATCTCGACCCTCCAGGGATTACTTACTATGCTGAATAAGCCAACCTTGAACTGCCGAGGAATGAGTGCATACATACATTCCGCCGGGGATACTGTTATACCCCAAAATTTGACCAACCAATTATTGTATTTGGCTTATGTTTCGATTCATTTTGCATTTTGCATTTGCATACTGCGTACATTGCATTTTTTCAATTAGATTGAGTTTATCGGGATTACATCCCTTTTCTCACGTTTCAGGCAGTTCAAACCAGTTCGAATAAGCAGGTTTTGTCGTGGAATTTGTGCTCGTCCCGATGATTCGGTCTACACTGTTATTTTTTAGGACAATTCGGTGTCCGGTTTTTACCGTTTATTTCGCTATAGTCTCGCATCTTTTTTAATTGATTTAATTGGCTTTATTGCGTTTTCTAGAATTTTTCCTTAATTTTTAACTTTAGAAAGTAGATTTTAAATAGATTTTATTAGGTTTAAATAGTCTTTCTATTTTTTATAAATTTCTAGATATTAATTGAATTGTTTTTCTAGAATATTTTTTAGATATTATTAGGTATTAATAGTTTTTTCTATTTTTCATAGGTTTTATTTCTAGATATTAATTTGGTTTAGAAATTAATAGGTTTAATCTCTTTTTAGATTTAATTTGGTTTAGAATCTAATAGATTTTAATTTCTAGATGTTAATTGGATTTTAATCAGTTCTAATTAGATTAATTAGCAGTTAATTAGGTCCAGATTTTAAGCATTTTAATTAGGGTATTAATTAGCTTTAGTTAGTTTTGTTAATGGGATTTTTATCAGATTAGCCTTAATTTTCGTTTAACAATTAATTGAGTATATTAATCATTAACCATCATCATTAAGTGAGTTAATTGAGTCAGAGTTTTTAATCATGTTGAGTCCATTTTCGTTTGGTGGGCCACTTGTCCGTTTTCTGGGGGCCCAGTCCATCCCATGCCACATGTCACTATAAGAGACTCCACACGTCTCTCTCTCTCTTTCCGCCACCTAACTCCACACGCTTCCACCTGTCCTCCACTCATCCCCATCACACCATGCAGCATGCCACGTATCCCTCTCTTGCACGCTGTCATGCGTCCTAGCCTTCTCCCTCATCGTCGGCCATGCAAACCACAGGAGGTTCGCCGGAACCTTTGTAACTGATGACGCGAAATCGTATATATATATATTGACATACATTTTTACTAATCAGTGACTGGTTTCACTCTGATTTCGGGTTTTTCCACGTTATTTGTCTAGTATTTTGCAGGTATTCAAAGTTCATGTTCAAATGGAGCAAGATGAAGAAAACAAGCAATTACAGATGAAAACCAGATGAAAAACAGACCAAAAAAACAGCAAATACGAATTTTGCTGATGTGACGGTCGTCACAAGCCCATTACGACCGTCATGCGTGTTACGACTGTCACAAAACCATGACGACCGTCATGCAGACAAAAAGTGCATAAATCTTGCATGTGATGTAAGTGCTTTCAAATCCCAAAAGGAGTGGACCACTAGCTCCTACTTTTACTGAGATCAATCCCACTTCCTGAGGTAACCAACTGTTGGAAAATTCCATCTATAAAAGGAGGGAACTGATACCAGAAAAAGGGAGCTGCATTGAAGACACGAAGTGCTGCCAATTTATTTTCAGAGCAATATTTGAGTTTCAAGATTTCTTATTGTTTCCCTTTTCCTTTCCTTTCCTTACAATTGTGTTTTACTTTTCAAATTCTATTATGTACGAGTAATTGGCATCAAGACTAAATCCTGCCGACATTTTGGAGGATTTCCCAAAGGCCAATTGAATTATTTACAGGTTCTTATTATAATCGTTAATTGATTTCTATTTCCCATTATGATGCATGTTTATATATTCCACCATTGTTTACGTGTTCTTAGTTTATATTCCATGTCCGGCTAAATTAAAGTAATCGGTATGTAATAGGTAGTCAGATGGGATTTGATAATAACCGGTGTATACTTTCCCTTTCAAACTTATTTATGGCTTTAGTTTTTAAATTGATTTTTCTAAAATAAATGTTCGTCGCGACAACGAGAACTTATTTAAAGCAGTTTTGCCACGACAGTGGGAAATTCATAAAGGTACGAACCAAAAAGCGACAACTGAGGTTAGGTCCAGATAGTAAAACCTAAGCATTCGTTTTAAAAACAGCGACAGCGCTTTAAAAAGGATTAGAGCTTAATGGTTTTCAAAAAGTAATTTTAACCGCGAACGGGATAGCGACAATATACGTTTCTCCTTAGAGTTGCGACTAGCGTCAACAACCATCGTGAGACAAAGGTCTTTAAACCGTCATTTTCTTCTTAAACTATTTTTGAAAACACCCAAAACACCGGTAACTTGTCAAATCCTTGAAGAGCCAAGATATTGCATACCGATTCAAGCATTTATACCTTAAGTAACGTTCTTAGTTTCCCTATAGTTTACACACTTATTTTGCTTTTATTCCCCTAAAACCATACCAACCTAGCTAAACACAATAACACCCGAAAATACTAGCTTGATTACGAGTCCCTGTGGGATCGATATCTTATATTACTATGCAATAGACTGTGCACTTGCAGTTAGTTCAGTTAGACATAGAAAGTCACGATCAAGTTTTTGGCGCCGTTGTCGGGGACCAGTTTAGTCAATAGTGTAATCCTTTGTTACACAATATAGACTAGGTTAACCACTCTCTCTCCCTTTACTCGTTCTTCGGTTGTATGCCAAGTACTCGCTCACAAGGCGACATCTTACAACCTACAATCACCGAACTAGAGCGCTTCGTACATTTAAGAAGGCGCATCCTCGAATATCAACGAAAACACAATATTCCTAATCTTCTAGCTCATCCTCCTGTTGAAGAATCAAAGATGGCTGACGGACCTCAGAACAAACCGCTGAAGGACTACTCTACCCCATCTCAGCTGGAACCTCGAAGTAGCGTTGTTACCCCCGCTATCAATCAGAACGATTTTGAGCTGAAACTGTTATTGCTGTCAGCTGTACAACAACATCAATTCTCAGGAAATGCAACTGAGGATCTGAATGAACACTTAACGAAGTTTGTGCAATACGCAGACACAGTGAAGGCAAATGGAGTAACTCCAGACGCAATAAGACTTCGTCTCTTTCCTTTCTCCCTTAGAGATAGATCTTGGACTTGGTTACAATCCTTACCATCCAACTCCGTTACGACGTGGGAACAGTTGAAGAACGTTTTCTTAGCAAGATACTTTCTGCCAAGCAAAACTGCTATGCTTAGAGCTCAAATCAACGGATTTCGACAAAAAGACGCTGAATCTCTCTATGAAGCATGGGAAAGGTTTAAGGATATGATGAGAGCATGTCTTCACCACGGTTTAGAAGACTGGGCGACGATCCATACTTTCTACAATGGGCTTCTATATAACACCAGATTAACGGTAGACGCCGCCGCAGGCGGTGCACTTATGGATAAGTCATACGACGAAGCCTATCAACTTATCGAAAACATGTCTCAGAACCACTGCCAATGGGGAGGTGAAAGAACTCCAGCAGAGAAACCCGCAGCGAAAGGTGGGATGTATGAGATCAGCAGTCTTGAAAAGTTCAACGCTAATGTGGATGCTCTAGCGCAGAAAATCGACAGTCTGACCGTTACCCCAACTGCGACCGTAACTGCTGTAACTCCAAATTGCGAGTTATGTGGAATCGTCACTCATAATGCGCCGGAGTGCCCATTATTTGCAGGAATTCCACCAGACCAAGTAAACTACGCTCAAGGAAATCCTTACGCAAATACTTACAACCCAGGATGGAGGAACCACCCAAACATTTCCTATAAGAGCGATAATGCCTTGCAAGCACCAGCTGCTCCGCCAGGATATCAGAAACCAGCCGCTGCTGCCCAGACTGCCCCTAGGAAATCAAATCTCGAAGTGATGATGGAAAAATTCATAGCTACTCAAGTTCAAACAAATAAAGAATTCCTGAATCAAAACATACACACTAGCGAGCAGATTAAACAGCTGACCGGAAAAGTAGACGCTTTAGCCACCCATCATAAAATGCTCGAAACGCAGATATCACAAGTGGCTCAACAACAAGCCTCTGCAGCCGCACCAGCTGGGACATTTCCAGGTCAGCCAGAACCTAATCCGAAAGGTCATGCAAACGCTGTCATATTGAGAAGTGGAAAAGAATTGGAAGGCCCAACAGATCCTAGGAATGAAGATTTAGCCATGCATCAGAAATCTGATAAACCAACAGAAAAGGAGTCTGAAACAGAAAAGAGGGAATGTGACGAGCAAAAGGCCGCCAAAGATGAAAACCCATATGTGCCTCCAGCGCCATATAAACCATCGATTCCTTATCCTCAAAGATTCATAAATTCAAAAACTTCAGAACAATTTAAGAAATTTGTTGAACTTCTGAAACAACTAAATATCACTATTCCTTTCACAGAAGCGATAACTCAGATGCCGTCATATGCTAAGTTTCTTAAAGAAATCTTGTCTAACAAAAGGAAAATCGAGGATAACAAAATAGTTACACTTACTGCCGAATGTAGCGCAATCATTCAAAACAACATGCCTCCTAAACTAAAAGACCCAGGTAGTTTCTCCATACCTTGCGTCATAGGAAAGTTCGTCATAGACAAAGCTCTATGAGATCTAGGAGCCAGTATAAGTGTCATGCCCTTATCTATATGCAAAAATATGAACATGGGAGAACTAAGACCAACTAAAATGTCCGTGCAATTGGCTGACTGATCAGTCAAATATCCCGTCGGTGTGCTGGAAAACGTTCCAGTACGTATAGGCCAATTCTATATCCCAACCGACTTCATAATCATGGACATCAAAGAGGACTCTGTTACCCCAATCATCCTAGGAAGACTGTTCCTAGCGACAACCGGAGCTATCATAGACGTAAAGAAAGGAAGGCTAACATTCGAAGTAGGAGAAGAAAAGATAGAGTTCATCCTTACTAAGTTCTTGAAGGCACCTGCTATAGATGACACATGCTATATAGTAGATGTCATTGATGAATGCATACGAGAATTAGAGAAGGAAGAAATTACATATTCTGAAATCATGAAGATCCAAATCCCTGCTATTCATGAAGACGACAACTGGTGTGCGCCATACAAAGATGATAGGCTGAGCAAGATCTTAGCACTAACTCCAAATCACATGCCAGGTCCGAAAAACCCAGCTTTAGAACTTAAAGAACTACCTAAAACCCTTAGGTACGAATTGTTAGACATAGAATTCAAAAGACTAGTAATAGTCAGTGCAAATTTAGGACAGTTAGAAACTGAGCAATTACTAGAAGTTCTAAGGAAATACCCAACTGCGTTAGGCTATAATATAAGCGATCTAAAAGGCATAAGTCCTTCCATCTGTATACACTGTATCATGCCAGAGGAAGACTGCAAAACTTCAAGAGAACATCAGAGAAGGATAAACCTGATCCTAAGCACTGTAGTCAAAGACGAGGTGAAAAAGTTACTAGACGCAGGAATCATATACCCGATCCCCGACAGCCAATGGGTCAACCCAGTGCACGTAGTGCCAAAGAAAGGAGGCGTTACTGTAGTAAATAACACGAAAGGTGAATCGATAACCCTAAGAGTTGTGACCGGAAGCAGGATGTGTATCGATTACAGAAAACAGAATAAGGCGACTCGAAAAGATCACTTCCCTTTACCTTTCATAGACCAGATGTTGGAAAGACTAGCGAAACATTCGTACTTCTGCTATCTGGATGGTTATTCGGGATTCTTTCAAATTCCTATTCACCCCGATGACCAAGAAAAGACAAAATTCACCTGTCCTTATGGCACTTTTTCTTATCGCCGAATGCCGTTCGGACTATGCAATGCTCCAGCAACCTTCCAAAGATGCATGATGGAAATCTTTGTGGATTTCATAGACGACATCATGGAAGTGTTCATGGATGACTTCTCTGTATGCGGACAAAGCTTTGAAAGCTATCTGTCAAATTTAGAAATGGTACTCAAAAGATGCGTTAAAGTGAACCTTGTCCTTAATTGGGAGAAATGTCATTTCATGGTCCGACAAGGCATCATTTTAGGACACGTCATATCTGAAAAAGGGATTGAAGTGGACAAAGCTAAAATAGAGATCATAAAGGATCTTCAACCTCCGAAAACCGTACGAGAAATACGAAGCTTTTTAGGACACGCTGAATTCTACCGAAGATTCATAAAAGATTTCTCGAAAATCACAAAACCTCTGACATGTTTGCTAATGAAAGATGTCGAGTTCGTTTTCGACAAAGAATGCTTAGAAGCATTCGAAACTCTAAAGACAGCGCTCATTACCGCACCAATCATGCAACCCCCAGATTGGCGGCTACCATTCGAAATCATGTGCGATGCGAGTGATTATGCTGTAGGCGCAGTTCAAGGACAAAGGAAAGACAAGAGAACTTTAGACCCTGCCCAAATGAACTACGCCATGACGGGAAAGGAACTTCTAGCAGTTGTGTTTGCACTTGACAAATTTCGTTCCTACTTGGTAGGAGCCAAAATAATCATATACACAGATCACGCTGCCATTAGGTACCTAATAAGCAAAAAGGATGCCAAACCATGATTATTGAGATGGATCCTATTATTACAATAGTTCGACTTAGAAATTAAAGATAAGAAAGGGACCGAGAAGGTAGTTACAGATCACTTATCCCGAATAGAGGGCATTAAACAAGAATCAGTGCCTATCAATGAAGATTTTCCTTCGAACGTCTGATAGCCAAATTGGAAAGCGATATGTCCAACTTAACCTCAGAAAAACCAGAACTTGAAAAGGCCGTAGAAGCTGTTTATGCCCAAGCCATTTTGCCTTGGTATGCCGACATCGTTAATTACCTGGCCGCAGGCGTGCTTCCACTGGACCTAACTTATCAACAAAAGAAGAAATTCTTCCACGACTTAAAGCATTACTATTGGGACGAACCTCTACTCTTCAAACGAGGCGCCGAAAACATATATTGTCGCTGTGTCCCAGAGGAAGAAATAAAGGACATCATTTCCCAATTCCATTTAGCACCTTATGGTGGTCATGCTAGTACTTCAAAGACGTGCGCTAAAATTCTACAATCTGGCCTATTTTGGCCCAGCCTTTGGAAGGATGTCCATATCGCGGTACTCGAATGCGACTGATGCCAACGCACCGGCAACTTCTCACGACGCGATGAAATGCCTCAGAAAGGAATTTTAGAAGTAGAAATCTTTGACGTCTGGGGAATAGACTTCATGGGACCTTTCCCGTCCTCTTTTGGACATAAATATATACTCGCCGCTGTCGATTATGTATCCAAATGGATAGAGGTTGTTGCCGCTCCAACAAATGACACGCGAGTAGTCGTCAAACTCTTTAGAAACACAATCTTTCCTAGATTCGGTGTGCCCAGACTCGTCATTAGTGACGGTGGTTCGCACTTCATATCGCGTATCTTTGACAAACTCCTCTCCAAATACGGATTCAAACACCGCGTAGCTACACCGTATCATCCACAAACTAGTGGACAAGTGGAGGTTTCGAACAGAGAAATAAAGCAAATTTTGGAAAAGACTGTTGCAACCTCCAGGAAAGATTGGTCATCAAAACTGAACGAAGCTTTATGGGCCTATAGGACCGCCTTTAAGACGCCAATAGGTACCACACCATTTAAATTGGTTTACGGAAAATCATGTCACCTGCCAGTGGAATTAGAGCATAAAGCCTTTTGGGCTATTAAGACGCTGAACTTCAACTACACTACGGCAGGAGAGAAACGAATCTTGAACCTTCACGAATTAGAAGAGCTCAGGTTGGACGCATATGAGAATGCCCGCATCTACAAAGAAAGAACCAAGAAATGGCATGATAAACGTTCGATCCGGAAACAATTCAGTGTGGGAGACATCGTGCTCCTATTCAACTCAAGATTAAAACTTTTCCCTGGAAAATTAAAATCTAGATGGTTTGGACCTTTTGAGGTAACCAAAATCCTTAAAAGTGGAGCTGTTGAAATTAGCAACACAATCAACGCACTGTTTATAGTAAACGGACAACGTTAAAGCATTATAATCAAAACGAAAATAGCCACCACGTGAGCAGTGTGCAATTGCTCGAGCTTCCCGCTCAAACCCCCGAATAGCTTATCACCAAGCTATCGTCAGGCTTTTGACGTTAAAAACAGCGCTGATTGGGAGGCAACCCAATTTTTCCCATTTTTCCCTTCTAAATTTATTGAAACTATGTTTTCATTTTAACTTAGAATTTCCATAAAATTCTATTTTCTTATTTTCTACTATTTATTTTATTTTATTTTTCTTTCTTTTATCACCTTTTGCTTCTTAAAAATCTAATCTGAGTAAATGTGATCTCAAATTTTCCAGGATTTTAAAGTCGTCCTATCTTTCTCCCGTTTTTATTCGACTAACCTCCGAGTATGGCTCACATCGACGTTACGACCGTTGTATTTAGAGGACTAGCTCACAAGGCCAGATTTGAGGCACTGACTCAGAGAAGCATCGCTTTGACTCTGTACTACGATAGATCCACCATGGATAAGCTAGGAATCCAGGATAGCATTCAGTATCTATTTAACCAATTAGGCTGGGAGCAAACTGCTCTAAAGACCCGATTCGCTACCTACCGCGAACTCACGTTCGAATTCCTTAGCTCCTTAAGCTACTTACCCGAACATGGCTATGGATCCACCAAAGAGCTGATAACCTTTAGAATGTTTGGAATGGACCACACCCACAACCGTATGTCGTTAGCTAACATCCTAGGATTCCCTAGCGGACGTTATGTGTTTACCAACACTAAAGAGGATTTTGATCTCGAGTTAGAACAATTCTGGGGTACCATCACGGGTAACTATCACCCTGAACCTAATGACATGCATAATAACAAGATACATAATCTAGCACTCCGTTACTTTCATAGGATTTTAGCCCATACCCTCTTTGGGAAGGAGGAAAACATTACAACAGTCTCCAAGGAAGACTTGTTCATCTTGTTCTGTGCTTCACAAGGCCGCCTTGTCAATGTTGTCCCTTTTATGATGAGGGCATTCACATGCCTTAATCAGGAACCTCATTCACCCATCTTAATAGGAGGCTTAGTCACCATGATTGCCCACGAAATTGGCCTGAGGTACCACCTGAACAGAGCCATTCGTTTCGGCAACCTCAGATCAATGGACATCCAATTTTGCTTCAACAGACGTATCTTATGGACCTTATGACCAGGAGCCTACGAATACCTCATCGCTGATCAACCTGTCCACCTTTTCACATTTCCCAACCACGAGCTAACGAGTTTCTACAACAGAAATAATTGGCTTTATGAATTGGACGAGCCTATGGGACCTCCATCACCTCACTCCACACCCCAGGCTTACATGTACGACAGTGATCACATATCAGAAGCACATGACTATATGTACTACAAAGATTATGAGTCCAAAGTGGAGACAGATCCTGAGACCCCTCCTAATTACCATAACTTTCCTGATCCTACTCCTGAACAAGACACAGACAAGTTGGACACTGTTCTGACAACTATGGACGATTTCAAGCTGGAATTAACCACTATAAAAGATAAACTAACGCAACTTCACATGGATGTCGTTACTTATATGGACGTAGTTAGCGACCAATTTGATGACGTTATTCAGCAGATCAACAACTTGAAGCAACCAAAGGAGTGATGTTTTAGTTTCTTTTTAGGTTTAGTTTATTGCATTTCACGTTGTTTCCCATTATTAAATTTCGCAATTGTTTCTTTTTGAGTATTGTATTACATTAAACTCGTTTTTAGATTCAATGTTATTTTAATTTCATTACGTTTCCCTTAATTTCTTTTCCTGTTATCTTCTATTTTGTAACTAGTATCTCATACTGCAATAGAATAAAAATCACATCTTCAACTGTGGAAAACTCCCCCTAAGCAAACTTCTGCAATTCTGCAGAATTTGCTGATGTGACGGTCGTCACACATCCATGACGGTCATCACGCGTATTACGATCGTCACACATCCCTGACGGTCATCACGCGAACAAAACCCCAATTATGTCAAAACAGGGGTTACAAACCCTTCCACCTCCAATCTCTTAACTTCCCACTTTCACACATTCAAACCCCACTACAACCTTCCGAATTCCCCATTAATCCACCACCATTTCAACTTCCATTTCACTCCTATATATTGACCTCTACATTCCTCTACTATCTATTTTCCATCTCTGAACCTCTCTCACGCAAAATGGCTAGGCAAAATCATGAAAACCCCAACTTGAGCAATATCCTTTTCCGAGAAGGCGAGTCCGGTGAAAGGCAGAAGACCAACTACATAGCTTTCCATCAACGGTCGCTTCAACCGACCCGCTATGCTCACATAGATTCATTGACAGAACTGGGAATTCTGGATGGTGTCACTTGGATGCTGCAGAGGGCAGGCATTTGGCATCTCTGCACCAACCCTCAACCCACCTACGAGCAACTCACACTGGAGTTTCTCAGTTCCTTCACGTACGTGACTTCACCCGGCGATACAAATCAGCTCACCGGCGCCACTTGCTTCCGCATGTTCGGCACCAAATATCAAATCAACCAGGACCGCATCACCGACATGCTACAGTTTCCTCACGGCGACGACGCTCATCGCCGCCCCTCCGATTAGTTCTACCATGAAGCTTTCCCTCTATGGAACCAACTGACCCGTACCACTGCTGAAAGTTGGGAGACTCTGAATGCCACTCACATCCACAACCCAACAATCCGATACTTTCATCGCGTGTTGAGCAACACCATCTTCACTCGTGACAGTAACCACAAAGTCAACTCGAAGGAGCTGTTCTTTATCCGTTGCGTGTTTGCTTCGGAACCCGTTGACGCCGCACCATTCCTCTTGGCTCACATTCAAGCCAACTGCAACCGCGGCTCAAAACCATTCTATTTTGATGGCATCATCACTTCTATCGCCTTAGGCCTCGGTGTTGGCAACCACCTCCAGAACCTTGGCCAGATGCCCCCTGTTTTCCTCGATACCGACCATTGCCACGCCTCACACCTAATCAGATCCCGAGAAGATGGGAAATATCATCCGGTAGTGCGAGGTCGCACTATCCAAAGCATTATCATGCCCTCTCGCACTCGAATGCATCCGCAGGACAGAGCCAACTGGCTCTTCAATCCGAATGCTCCTGCTGCCCCAACTTAGGAAAATGCCCAAGGGCCCAGGGATGAAGTTCAAGAAGAGTTGGATAGAGCTGACCAGGCTGCGCCATCACAACCACCTCCTGCCGAAGGTCCTTCCTCACGTCGCCGCCGCCGTCCTGAAGCCGGTTTTACAAACGCAGATTTCCTCCGCTCCATCAAACAACAGAATCAGATGATGCTTATGATGGAACAACATAACCGTAGGGCTGAACAATTCGAAGCTTGGCAGAGAGAACAAATCGGTCACATGAGGACATCTATGCAGCAACTCCAGGATGGCCAGGCCAGCCTGATCGACGACATGACCAATCTCACTGTGCGAGTCGACGGCCTCCGCGACTACATTTACCACACAGGAGCTTTGAATCTCGAGGCACGCGACGGAAGAGCCAGAGGTAGAGGTAGAGACAGAGGAAGAGGAAGGGACTAGTAGTATTTTTCATTTCTTGTATTTTGTTTTTTCTTTTCTTTGTATTTTCCCTTCTGCATTCTTTCAAATCAGTGAGGACACTGATTGAGATAGTGTGGGAGCGGACCATTATTTCCCTTTTTCCCTGTTATTTCCTATTTCGCCTGTACTTTCATTCAAATTTTCAAATTTAAAGTATTTCAATTTTGGCAAATAAAGCTCATTTATATATATCTCCCCGCGCCTTATCCGACATATACAAAAAAAAACTTTTATCCTCTTTAAAGCATCACGCGATACACCAAAGTTTAACTAAGTTTGGAATTCCCGAGAAGAAAATTCTAACAAAGCCACTACCTCCCTGACACCTTAGACCTCTGGTTTATGCGAGTCAGTTTCACTACTTACTTGTACCAAAGCCTTAAGTCTCGCCTCAAACGGAGCCCCTAGTAGTTTATACAAGCAGTCAGCACCATCCTAAACACTTCTAAGTAAGAAACCGATGCAAATAAGTGCGTGATCTCTAGTATGAAATGAATAATCATGAAAAACAAAAGCCATATAGCCTGAGTACAGAGACACGTTCCTTCTAAGTTAGGTGCTCCCCAACCGAGCATTTAGTCCAACGGTACGAAACTCCTCAAGATTTATAATAGAATAAGCATATGTGCGAAGAAAAATCAATTGAGCAAAGAGATCATAGTCACTAACAGGTTTACCTACCATGAACGTGTATGGACAACAGGCTTAATGTGATTACGCCAGAACGAAACCGGGTAAAACTTGTTGCAGGAGACTTGACGCCGAGCTGCAGTAACATGATTGGGACTGGCTTGCATAAAAGAGAGGCCTTCGAAGACTTATAGTTCAATGTCATCGCCGTATAAGTTTTGTTTCCATTTGACCCCCGGCTTCCTAACTTGACGTCTAAGAAATCTTATCGAAAGAAGAGCGTGCCGCGTGCTTGCCAAATTTTAAATTTTTCCTACCTTTACTTGAGGACAAGCAAAGATTCAAGTTTAGGGGAGTTTGATGACGCGAAATCGTATATATATATATTGACATACATTTTTACTAATCAGTGACTGGTTTCACTCCGATTTCGGGTTTTTCCATGTTATTTGTCCAGTATTTTGCAGGTATTCAAAGTTCATGTTCAAATGGAGCAAGATGAAGAAAACAAGCAATTACATATGAAAACCAGATGAAAAACAGACCAAAAAAACAGCAAATACGAATTTTGCTGATGTGACGGTCGTCACAAGCCCATTACGACCGTCATGCGTGTTACGACCGTCACAAAACCATGACGACCGTCATGCAGACAAAAAGTGCAGAAATCTTGCACGTGCAGTAAGGGATTTCAAATCCCAAAAGGAGTAGACCACTAGCTCCTACTTTTGCTGAGATCAATCCCACTTCTTGAGGTAACCAACCGTTGGAAAATTCCATCTATAAAAGGAGGGAACTGGTACCAGAAAAAGGGAGCTGCATTGAAGACACAAAGTGCTGCCAATTTATTTTAAGAGCAATTTTTGAGTTTCAAGATTTCTTATTGTTTCCCTTTTCCTTTCCTTTCCTTGCAATTGTGTTTTACTTTTCAAATTCTATTCTGTACGAGTAATTGGCATCATGACTAAATCCTGCCGACATTTTGGAGGATTTCCCAAAGGCCAATTGAATTATTTACAGGTTCTTATTATAATCGTTAATTGATTTCTATTTCCCATTATGATGCATGTTTATATACTCCACCATTGTTTACGTGTTCTTAGTTTATATTCCATGTCCGGCTAAATTAAAGTAATCGGTATGTAATAGGTAGTTAGATGGGATTCGATAATAACCGGCGTATACTTTCCCTTTCAAACTTATTTATGGCTTTAGTTTTTAAATCAATTTTTCTAAAATAAATGTTCGTCGCGACTGCGAGAACTTATTTAAAGCAGTTTTTCCACGATAGTGGGAAATTCATAAAGGTACAAACCAACAAGCGACAGCTGAGGTTAGGTCCAGATAGTAAAACCTAAGCATTCTTTTTAAAAACAGCGACAACGCTTTAAAAAGGATTAGAGCTTAATGGTTTTCAAAAAGTAATTTTAACCGCGAACGGGATAGCGACAATATACGTTTCGCCTTAGAGTTGCGACTAGCGTCAACAACCATCGTGAGACAAAGGTCTTTAAACCGTCATTTTCTTCTTAAACTATTTTTGAAAACACCCAAAACACCGGTAACTTGTCGAATCCTTGAAGAGCCAAGATATTGCATACCGATTCAAGCATTTATACCTTAAGTATTGTTCTTAGTTTCCCTATAGTTTACACACTTATTTTGCTTTTATTCCCCTAAAACCATACCAACCTAGCTAAACACAGTAACACCCAAAAATACTAGCTTGATTATGAGTCCCTGTGGGATCGATATCTTATATTACTGCGCGATAGACTGTGCACTTGCAGTTAGTTCAGTTAGACATAGAAAGTCGCGATCAGTAATCGTCGCCGGAAAACTCATTATTCGCTGGAGTCTCCAATCGTATTCATCCGCGTTCTTCGTATCTTCATCCACACCTTCCTCGAGAATTCCCCAGATCTCATGAAGATTCATCCAGAACCAAGAATATTCATCATTTCTTCACTACGTTTTCCAGATTTCATGGACATTCTCCATCATAACCTTCAAGATCTTCATCCCTGCTCATACGATATTCATCAATCTTCAAGTGCTTTCTGGATTTCATCAACAATCATCATCCAAGTTCATCACCTCTATAATCGTTTCCAGATTTCCAGGTAACATCAGAAACTTCAACATCCAAAATTATTCAAGATCCTCAACCACCTTCCACGAAGAAAATCCACAAAATCTTCTTCAAATACATAATCCAAACTCCAACCTCACAAAAATCTCCACCGCATCTCCCTAGAACTCATCAAACCTCCATCGTCACCTTCAAGCATACTTCCAGAACTTTCGTGTTCATCATTTCTTCAAGATTTCTCCAGATCTAACTCCACTTCAACATGCAGACGGCCGTGAACATTCGAATCTTCATCAATCTCCGTCCAGAATCCAAGAAGCTCCATCATGCAACAAAACCTCTCCAGATCTTCACAAGCAGTCATGATCGACACAAATCTCTGAAGACAAGGATGAACACATAAGGGTGAAAAGGAAAGAATAGAGTCTTCCAGAGGAGGTTTTGGAGTACGAAGCAAGGGAGCGGAGAGAGGGGGACGGAGGAGGTTTGTTCGGCGGCGGAGGCTGGGTGAAAGAGAGAGACCTAGGGTTTCTGATTGGAGATTGGGAGAAGGAAGGAGAAAGGTCCCGTGGACCGTTGTAGAAGAGTTAGTGGGCCTTGGGCCCAACTCTGGTGTTGTGGGACCATACACTCCGTTCCCTTCCTACACCCCCCCGTCCCTTGTTTTTTTCTTCTTTTTTTGGCTGATGGATTCTTTTTTATGGGCTGGGCCCAACTTGCATTTTCCTGGACGCACCTTTGCTTTCCAAACGCACACCCCCCCCATTCCCTTGTTTGTTTTTTTATTTTTCTGGCTGATGTATTGTAGGCTGGGCCCAATTGTGTTTTTGCTGCATTACCCCTTGTTTGGTTGTTGTACCCCCCTTCCCTTGATTTATTTTTTATTTTTTCTTGTATTGGACATTTGTGTGTAATAGATTCTAGTTTTATTTTCTATTTTTCTTTTAGGAATTATAGTTTTATTGTTTTAGAATATTATTACATATTTTCTAGCATAGAATTTATATTCTATTTTTTAAGTGTTATTTTCTTTGTAGGGAATTATAGAATATATTGATATTGTATATAGAATTTTCATTTCTATTTTCTTTGTAGGAAATTTTAGGATATATAGAGCTTTAGATAGAATTTATATTATGTTTTTTGTATGCAATTTACTCGTAATTTCTTTAGAGTTTTCTCTAAGGAATTTATTTTCAATTTTAGGAGTAGAATATTATTTTCATTTGTTATTGGATTTCACTCCTCATTTCTCTTCTGCTATCCGATTTTACTTTGATTTTATTCTGTGCTGGCCGTGTGACATGATTCAATTGGAGAAGGATTCTCAATATCATTTCTCTATCTTGTCTTTGACACGGATATCAATATGCTACCTCTTAGAGTTTGATTTATCGTATAAGTCAAATCATGACGGTTTAGTGTTACATTGGTTCTAATTTGAAACATCATCATCAAGGATCCAGAGAGGAGAAGATTGGAATGGAGCTTGCGCATAATGTCGAGGACCAACGGAGCCGCTTCGTTCGATAACATCTTTCTCATTCAAGTCTTCATGCAACCGTCGAGTGTTGTGAGCTGTAGCGTTAGATACGTAGGAAATGGTGATTGAGGGGTTTCCTCTCAATCGTCTAGAGTGTTTAGTGTAGCACCCTTTGGGTGATATACGACTTATTCGCTCCTACGTCCTAGGTTCTTGCGTGTGTGTCCCGAGTTCCTTCCCGTTTAGGTGTGTTAGGCCTGCTTCCTCTTTGTTCTCGCCCCTGCGCGATCGAAACCCTTTTCTCTCGCATTCAGGCGATTGAGACCCCTTCTCTTGCCCCCGTGCAATCGAGACTTGTTTTCTGCATGCGTCGAACTGCGTTTGCTCTGATCTCTCGTACCAGACGAGAGTACGTAGGCATAGGATTGCGATGATCCTAGCGAGCTCCATTTTCCCCTTTCCTGTAGTTGGCTGAACTACAGCTGCTCTGATTTCTCGTACCAGACGAGAATATGTAGGCATAGGATGCGATATCCTAGCGAGCACACTAACAACTAACTTCTATGTTCTCTCGCTGCCGTGCGATCGAGACTTTCCCGCTAACGACTAATTTCCCTTTCTCTTGCCTAAGCGCAATTGAGGCCAGACCGTAGTTCTAGTTCCTGTAGGTTCCCATACCTCTAAACCCCGACATACTACGTTCGTTCTACCATAAACAGGTAACGCCTAAGTCTCCAATGGACGAGCAACATACACCTAACTGCTAGAATGCGTACGCTAGTATCGTCAATCCTTTCTCTCACCCCTGTGTGATCGAGAACACCCTGGTTATCCGTAGTTAGACCGAACTACGTTTGCTCTGATCTTTCACGCCGTGTGAAAGTATGTAGGCACGAGATGCGATGTCTCAGCGAGCAACCTTCCCCCTTTTTCACCCGTAGTTAGGCGAACTACGTTGACTCTGATTTCTCGTTCCAAACGGGAATACGTAGGCAAAGAACTGTTGTGTTCTGCCAAGTCATTTTCTTTTCTTTTTAGACCAGACTTTTAGCTATATAGATAAACCAACCCATCAGATAAACACAACAAGCGCGGATCCCATCGAGTACGATGGACGTGAGGGGTGCTAACACCTTCCCCTTGAGTAACCGACTCCTGAACCCAGACATGGTTATGATGACCTTGTCTTATACCTTTTCGTCAGGTTTTTCCAATCGTTTCCTTTCCCTTTCTGTGGGATAAATAACGAAAGGTGGCGACTCTTCTGTTTTGCCGGTAGCGACAGCTGGCGACTCTATTGGGGATCCAACATCCCCTATGCGAGACAATCTAGGGATCCAACGTGTAACACCCCCTTTCTATACCTCCAAATAATACAAATAATCATTTAGGCATAAATTAAAAATTTCATCAGAGTACATTTATATCACGGCATAAAAGGGGCATATCACATTATACCAAAAATTCAACACTATACAACACCTGCTCAACAGATATGCAACAACGGAGTAACACCCACAAGGAAAATATTTAGAACATAGGCGGAACATCCAAATATTTCATATCTTCCAAAACATGTATTCACATACACATACATCATTTAAGTTGATTTACAACATCATCAATATATACAATATTCATCCAGCATGTTTCATCAACATTCATCAGCAGATACAAGCATAGTTGTATCACAAAAGAATCAAAATAATCCCTATCTACCCGGTGCTACATATTAGAGCCAACCGACCAAAAAAAATGAAGCCGCGCTTCACAAAACTCCAGCAATCTAATATGCAATGCCTCATAGAGCATTATAAAACAGCAGAAGGGTGAGAAACAATATCATAATACATAATGCATATTAACATATATATATATATATATATATATATATATATATATATATATATATATATATATATATATATATATATATATATATATATATATATATATATATATATATATATATATATATATATATATATATATATATATATATATATATATATATATATATATAAATAACGTCCAATAACGTCTTTCACGTTCTCAACGCAACTCATCTCACTACACCGTACATCGCAATGTATTCACAATAAATTATTTACAAATAGAGCACCAAGCATATACAATATGCATCAACAATGTTTATATCAATTCATAAACACACACACACACACACACACACACACACACACACACACACACACACACACACACACACACACACACACACACACACATATATATATATATATATATATATATATATATATATATATATATATATATATATATATATATATATATATATATATATATATATATATATATATATATATATATATATATATATATATATATATATATATATATATATATAAGCCTTCCATTCAAGCCAATTATCAACAATTTACACAAACATCTACATTCATGTTTATTCACCATACATCATGCACAGATGTCAACATGCAACTCATACAGACCGACACACGACTCTATGCAGATGCAAATGCGGTACCGACTCATTTCAGCAGGTTCAATTGAAGAACCAAAAATAACCATCGCTCACACCCCACATGGGCACACGAGGTTCTGCAGATTCACCGAGGAATCAAATACAACCATCACAACATACGAGGTTCTGCAAATCCACCGAGGGATCAATAAATAACCATCGCTCACACCCCACAAGGGCACACGAGGTTTTGCAGATTCACCGAGGAATCAATATATAACCATCGCTCACACCCCACAAGGGCACACGAGGTTCTGCAGATTCACCGAGGAATCAATAAATAACCATCGCTCACACTCCACAAGGGCACACGAGGTTCTGCAGATTCACCGAGGAATCAATCAACACAAGAATGCATACCATGATGCTCCACATGCAACATGACTCATGACACTCTTGAAATGCATACATGTTTACAGACATACTCATGCATTCATCACATTCATCGCATATATCCATTATGCCTTCAAAATGTATGTATCACAAAACATATATATATTCATCACCCATTCAAACCAATTTCATACAGGGTTCACATTCACAATCAATCTCGTCATGCATTTCTAATCAATTCAAGTAAATGCACAAAATTGCTAAACGACCACATTTCACACTTCACAAATCACAAACTAGAATTTACACCATACGGCTACTCACAACACACATAACAGCATATAATTAGTCATCTCAGACAAGGAATAATCGCAACCAAACCACACATCCCATCCAAAAATGGAAAACACAAGAAAAGAAAATATGTTGTTGTTTTCGTTAACCTTCGCCTGGCGAAGCCTCTGGCGAACCTTCGCTACTTCGTTCGCCTGGCGAACTTGCCAGCGAAGACCACTGGGAGTTATTCTGGATTTACTCGCCAGCACACTCGCCTGGCGAACCTTCGCCACACTCATTCGCCTGGCAAACTTGCCAGCAAAGACAGGGTGTTTGCTACTGACTTGGTTCGCTGCTGCTCGCTGGGCTTCGCCTGGCGAAGCTTCGCTGCCACTCGCCTGGTGAACCTGCGAACTCAGAAGTCCCATGGATGTCCAAAAGCCCAAACCTCACAAACCGACCGATTTAATCCAAATCAGTTCCAGTAGCACAGCCCACTCATCATCCGACTATACTACACCATCCATTTCTAATTCTAACCGATAAAACTCGGTTTCTACCGATTAAATCAACTTCCAACCTAGAAATGGAATTATAGAAAAACAATCCAACAAATCTAATCTAGCACATACATGATCATATACATTATCCAGATGATAAAACTTCTCACCCTTACTTGATTAATCGCAAGCTAAGGTTGATTCTTGATGATTCTAGGTTTTGCTCCCCTTTCTCTTCTTTTCTCTCCTCCTCTTTTCTTTCTCTTGTTTTCTTCTTAATGTTTCTATCTTTCTCTTTTCTCTCTATATCACATATTCTGTTTTCTTTCCTCCCAAATTCTATCCAAACACTTATCAAATAATTCTCACAAAATATCCACTTAATATTATCACTAATGCCCAAAATACCCTCCAACCTATTTTTACCCGAAACACTCAAAGTCGGCAAAAACAGCTCAATATGTAAACATAACATATTATCACACAAATTCCGCATAAATAAAATAATCACTTAAATAAATCAAATAAGGACTCAATAAAAATGGGAATTCAGGATCGGGGTGTTACAACTCTCCCCCACTTTAGAAATTTTCGTCCTCGAAAATACTACCTGATTCAAACAGCTCTGGATGCGACTCACGCATCTTACTCTCCAATTCCCAAGTCATATTGCCTTCCGCAACACCTCCCCATGCTACTTTCACAAGCAAAATATCCTTGCCTCTGAGCCTCTTAACTTCACGGTCCAAAATCCTAACCGGTAAAACCTCAACTATAAGATTATCCCTTACTTCCACATCATCCATCGGAATCACATGTGACGGATCCGGAACATACTTCCGAAGTTGCGAAACATGAAACACATCGTGCAAATTTGAAAGGTTCGAAGGCAACGCCACACGATAAGCCACAACACCAACTCGTGCAGTAATCTGATACGTACCAATGAAACGAGAAATCAACTTCTTCGACTTCAAAGCACGACCCACACCCGTAACCGGTGTAACCCTCAAAAATACATGGTCGCCTTCTTGAAACTCAAGATCCTTTCTTCTCTTATCATGATAACTCTTTTGCCTACTCTGAGAAATTCTCATATTTTCCCGAATAAGCTTCACTTTCTCCGTCGTTTGTTGTACCATCTCCGGTCCAACTACCGACTTCTCTCCGGTTTCATGCCAACACAAAGGTGTTCGACATCTCTGACCATACAAAGCCTCAAATGGTGCCATACCAATACTTGAGTGAAAACTATTGTTGTAGGTGAACTCAATCAACGCCAAATAACCATCCCAAGCACTACCTTGCTCGAGCACACAAGCACGCAACAATTCTTCCAATGATTGAATTGTCCTTTCGGTTTGACCATCCGTCTGCGGATGATAAGCCGAACTCAATCTCAACTTAGAACCCAAATCCTTTTGCAAACTTTCCCAAAATCTCGAAGTAAATCTAGGATCCCTATCTGACACAATACTCTTAGGAACCCCATGTAACTTCACAATCACCCCAACATAAATCTCGGCTAGCTTCTCCAAAGGATAACTAATACCAATCGGAATAAAGTGAGCAGATTTAGTAAGCCTATCAACAATCACCGAAATAGCATTATGACCTCTTTGCGTATTAGGCAATCCCGTAACAAAATCCATCGATATACTATCCCATTTCCACTCTGGAATGTCCAACGGTTGCATCAAACCACTAGGCTTCTGATGTTCCACTTTAGACTTCTGACAAGTCAAGCACGAATACACAAACTGAGCTACATCCCTCTTTAATCCGGACCACCAAAATATTTTCTTCAAATCTTGATACATCTTATTCGCTCCCGGGTGAATACTTAAGTTACTCCGGTGTCCTTCCTCCAATATCATCTTTTTCAACTCTACATCATCGGGAATACAAATACGACCACAAAATCTCAAAACTCCAAAATTATCAACCTTGAAGTCCTCATTCTCATCATCATCAAATCAACAAACTTCAAATCCAACTTTTGCTTTTCACACACGGTAGAAAGAAAATCATTGGTAACATACAACATACCAAGCTTCACACTACTCGGCGTTATTTCACAAACCAAACTCAAATCTCTAAAACTCTCCAACAATTCCCATTCTCTTACCATCAATGTTGACATATGAACCAACTTTCGACTTAAAGCATCAGCTACCACGTTCGCCTTACCCGGATGGTAATTCAAACCAAAATCATAATCCTTCAAAAACTCTAACCATCTCATCTGCCTCATGTTCAATTCCTTCTGATCAAATAAATATTTCAACCTCTTGTGGTCGCTAAAAACTTCAAATCTCGCACCATAAAGATAATGTCTCCAAATTTTCAAAACAAACACCACGGCCGCTAACTCCAAATCATGCGTAGGGTAGTTCTTCTCGTGCACTCTCAATTGTCTCGAAGCATAAGCCACAACTTTCTCATCTTGCATTAAAACACCGCCTAAACCGGACAAGGAAGCATCACAATAAACCACAAACGGTTCCGTCGGATTTGGCAAAATCAAAACCGGCGCCGTTGTCAACCTCCTCTTAAGCTCAACAAAACTCTTCTCACAATCAATATCCCAAACAAAATCCTTTTCCTTACAAGTCAATTGAGTCAACGGAAGTGCCAACTTCGAAAATCCTTCAATAAACCTCCGATAATAACCGGCTAATCCCAAAAAGTTTCGAATCTCCGTAACTGACTTAGGAGCTTCCCACTGCATTACCGCATCAATCTTGGACGGGTCAACACTAATACCATTACCGGAAATAACATGCCCAAGAAAACTCACTTCCGATAACCAAAACTCACATTTCGACAACTTAGCATATAATTGCATCTCTTTCAAAATCTGCAATACAACTCTCAAATGCTCTACATGTTCTTCTTGGGACTTAGAGTAAATCAAAATGTCGTCGATGAATACAACCATAAAACGATCCAGCTGATCATGAAAAATATGATTCACGTATTCCATAAACACACCTGGCGCATTAGAAACTCCGAATGGCATCACTGAAAATTCATAATGACCATACCGTGTCCTAAAAGCCGTCTTTTGAATATCCTCCTCTTTAACACGAATCTGGTGATAACCCGATCTCAAATCAATCTTACTAAAAACACGGGCACCAACCAATTGGTCCATCAAATCGTCAATTCTAGGAAGCGGATACTTGTTCTTAATAGTTACCTTGTTCAACTGCCGATAATCAATACACAGCCGCATACTCCCATCTTTCTTCTTAACCAACAATACTGGTGCACCCCAAGGAGAAACACTCGGCCTGACAAACCTCTTTTCCAACAAATCATTCAATTGTTTCTTCAAATCTACCAACTCCGATGCCGACATATGATACGGTGCCATCAAAATCGGTCTAGTACCCGGAACTAGATCAATCGAAAACTCAACTTCCCTCTTCGGCGGTACATCCGTAATGTCCTCCGGAAATACTTCTGGAAAGTCGCTCACCACTGGAACCATATCCAGTTCAACCTTACTCTCTACCGACAAGGATGCAAACAAACAGAACACTTGAGCCTCATCCGCCAAAAGTCTCTTCAACTCTTTAGTAGATAGAGAACTCTCTTCCTCATCATCTTCCATAGAAGGAAACCTTACCAACTTGTGATAAAAATCAATACAGACTCTATTATACTGCAACCAATTCATACCCAAGATCACATCTAATCCTTCTAACGGCAAACACACCAAGTCCATAATGAAGTCTTTACCATACATGGTCAAAGGACAACTTAAACATACCAAAGACGTAGTTACCGACCCCGAAGAGGGTGTCTCAATAACCATATCACCACCACAAGGAGACAAACACAAATCCAAACGCTTAGCGCACTCAAAGGAAATGAACGAATAAGTCGCTCCGGTATCAATAATAGCAACTAAAGGCATATTATTAATAAAGCATGTACCTTTAATCAACCGATCCACATTAGTAGTGTCTACACCAGCTAATGCAAATACCTCCCCACTTGTTGGAGCCTGCTTTGGCTTAGTACACTTTGTACTAATATGACCAACTTCCCCACAGTTGTAACGCTTCACCATGTTCCTTCTACAATCAGTTGTAGCATGGCCGATACCTCCATAGTTAGCACACTTCGCTCCATCCTTCTTACACTCAAAAGATTTGTGCCCCACTTCACCGCACCTAAAGCACTTAATGGGACCAGAACTTCCACCTCCGGACCTCTTAACAAAGTGTTCCCTATGCTTGTCTTTATCAGCAGGCGTCACATAAGGTTCACTCCTTACCGGTTGCTTTCCTCTCTTCTTATTTAAACTCTTATAGTGAGTAGAACGAGCTTTACTATCCTCTTCAAAGATTCTACAGCATTCGGTCAAGTCTGAAAACCTTCTAATCCTCTGATAACCCACTGCTTGCTTGATCTCAGGACGCAAGCTGTTCTCATACTTAACACACTTGGAAAATTCCACTGTCACCGCATCATAGTGAGGATGGAACTTCACCAACTCTGTGAACTTAGCCGTTTAGTCTATCACGGACATATTGCCTTGTTTCAATTCCAGGAACTCCATTTCCTTCTTTCCCTTCACACTCTCAGGATAATACTTTCTCAAAAATTCGGTGCGAAATAAATCCCAAGTGATTCCCCCATCGTCTACTTCAAGAACTTGTCTCATACCGACCCACCAGTCATCGACTTCTTCTCTCAGCATGTGAGTCCCAAGTCTCACCTTGTTCCCTTCAGCACAATTCATAACTCTAAAGATCCTCTCGATCTCCTTTAACCAAATATGAGCACCGTCTGGATCAAACCTTCCCTTGAATACCGGCGGCTGATTCTTTCTAAACTCATCATTAGCGTTCACATTCGGCGCACCCTGCACCGCCCTAGCCATTGCCTCCAAAGCAGCAGCCATCGCATTGTCATTACGACCAGCCATATTCTGATTATTCCCAAAAATAACAACAAGGTTAAACAACCGTTCAACCAACAAAACAACGAGACAGACACAATTGACTCAACACTGGCTCTGATACCACTTAATGTAACACCCCCTTTCTATACCTCCAAATAATACAAATAATCATTTAGGCATAAATTCTAAATTTCATCAGAGTACATTTATATCACGGCATAAAAGGGGCATATCACATTATACCAAAAATTCAACACTGTACAACACCTGCTCAACAGATATGCAACAACGGAGTAACACCCACAAGGAAAATATTTAGAACATAGGCGGAACATCCAAATATTTCATATCTTCCAAAACATGTATTCACATACACATACATCATTCAAGTTGATTTACAACATCATCAATATATACAATATTCATCCAGCATGTTTCATCAATATTCATCAGCAGATACAAGCATAGTTGTATCACAAAAGAATCAAAATAATCCCTATCTACCCGGTGCTACATATCAGAGCCAACCGACCAAAAAGAATGAAGCCACACTTCACAAAACTCCAGCAATCTAATCTGCAATGCCTCATAGAGCATTATAAAACAGCAGAAGCGTGAGAAACAATATAATAATACATAATGCATATTAACATATATATATATATATATATATATATATATATATATATATATATATATATATATATATATATATATATATATATATATATATATATATATATATGTATATATATATATATATATATATATATATATATATATATATATATATATATATATATATATATATATATATATATATATATATATATATATATATATATATATATATATATAACGTCCAATAACGTCTTTCACGTTCTCACCGCAACTCATCTCACTACACCGTACATCGCAATGTATTCACAATAAATTATTTACAAATAAAGCACCAAGCATATTTAATATGCATCAACAATGTTTATATCAATTCATAAACATACACACATATACATATATATATATATATATATATATATATATATATATATATATATATATATATATATATATATATATATATATATATATATATATATATATATATATATATATATATATATATATATATATATATATATATATATATATATATATATATATATATATATATATATATATATATATATATATATATATATATATATATATATATCCACACATACATGTATCTTCAAGCCTTCCATTCAAGCCAATTATCAACAATTTACACAAACATCTACATTCATGTTTATTCACCATAAATCATGCACAGATGTCAACATGCAACTCATAGAGACTGACACACGACTCTATGCAGATGCAAATGCGGTACCGACTCATTTCAGCAGGTTCAATTGAAGAACCAAAAATAACCATCGCTCACACCCCACATGGGCACACGAGGTTCTGCAGATTCACCGAGGAATCAAATACAACCATCGCAACATACGAGGTTCTGCAAATCCATCGAGGGATCAACAAATAACCATCGCTCACACCCCACAAGGACACACGAGGTTCTGCATATTCACCGAGGAATCAATATATAACCATCGCTCACACCCCACAAGGGCACACGAGGTTCTGCAGATTCACCAAGGAATCAATAAATAACCATCGCTCACACTCCACAAGGGCACACGAGGTTCTGAAGATTCACCGAGGAATCAATCAACACAAGAATGCATACCATGATGCTCCACATGCAACATGACTCATGACACTCTTGAAATGCATACATGTTTACAGACATACTCATGCATTCATCACATTCATCGCATATATCCATTATGCCTTCAAAATATATGTATCACAAAACATATATATATTCATCACCCATTCAAACCAAGTTCATACATGGTTCACATTCACAATCAATCTCGTCATGCATTTCTAATCAATTCAAGTAAATGCACAAAATTGCCAAACGACCACATTTCACACTTCACAAATCACAAACTAGAATTCACACGATACGGCTACCCACAGCACACATAACAGCATATAATTAGTCATCTCAGACAAGGAATGATCGCAACCAAATCACACAGCCCATCCACGAATGGAAAACAAAAGAAAAGAAAATATGTTGCTATGTTCGCTAACCTTCGCCTGGCGAAGCCTCTGGCGAACCTTCGCTACTTCGTTCGCCTGGCGAACTTGCCAGTGAAGACCACTGGGAGTTATTCTGGAATTACTCGCTAGCACTAGCCTGGTGAACCCTCGCCACACTCATTCGCCTGGCGAACTTGCCAGCGAAGACAGGGTGTTTGCTACTGACATGGTTCGCTACTGCTCGCTGGGCTTCGCCTGACGAACCTGCGAACTCAGAACTCCCATGGCTGTCCAAAAGCCCAAACCTCACAAACCGACCGATTTAATCCAAATCAGTTCCAGTAGCACAGCCCACTCATCATCCTACTATACTACACTGTTCATTCCTAATTCTAACCGATAAAACTCGGTTTCTACCGATTAAATCAACTTCCAACCTAGAAATGGAAACATAGAAAAACAATCCAACAAATCCAATCTAGCACATACATGATCATATACATTATCAACATGATAAAACTTCTCACCCTTACCTGATTAATCGCAAGCTAAGGTTGATTCTTGATGATTCTAGGTTTTGCTCCCCTTTCTCTTCTTTTCTCTCCTCCTCTTTTCTTTCTCTTGTTTTCTTCTTAATGTTTCTATCTTTCTCTTTTCTCTCTATATCACATATTCTATTTTCTTTCCTCCCAAATTCTTTCCACACACTTATCAAATAATTCTCACAAAATATCCACTTAATATTATCACTAATGCCCAAAATACCCTCCAACCTATTTTTACCCGAAACTCTCAAAGTCGGCAAAAATAGCTCAATATGTAAACATAACATATTTTCACACAACTTCCACATAAATAAAATAATCACTTAAATAAATCAAATAAGGACTCAATAAAAATGGGAATTCAGGATCGGGGTGTTACACAACGTCCCCTACGAGAGTCAATCCTAGTGCTTGTTTGCTTGTCTGTGGGCGTTTATTTTTGCGTTGTATATATTACTGTATTTACATTTCCTGCACTATATTATTGTCTGTTATTGCTGTGCTGTTGTGGGAGAGGGGCTCTGATGAGTGATAAGCCAGACCCAGGCTTGCGTGTACCTAGCATTAGTTGTCGAAAGTAATGGGCGCGTACATGCTTTGCATGTACTAGTGTCTCACAAAATCCATGCTCAGACGAGATTCTCCCGGTTGACTTCTTTTCCAGCCCTTTGGGCTTGAGGGGTTGTTGGTTTGGAGGATTGTCGACTCTGGGGACCGATCATTTGGGATTCAATTAAGTGAGGCCGCTTCAAGAGATGATGATGCCACACCTTCCTGGGTATCGTATCATCGTTTCTTGAAAGTCTGTGATGCTGATGAACGCATAGGATGCCGAACCTTTGTCAATTTAGGTCCATACCCATGAGTGGGAGGGTTTTTGCAGGAAACTTGACTTCCAGCCAACCCGGTATTTTGGTTTTCTCTTGTCAGAGCGAACTTATCCCGTCAGTAGCGCATCAGTATTCAGAGCTTTGTTGGGGCTGTGATCTCGTGTTTGTTGCATCTTGCATTGCATTTCATGTGCATCTCATGCTTGCATGTCCATCCTCGGCCGAAACAGAAAGCTTACCCGTCTTTTGTCCAACTCGCAATTGACTTCCCGACATTCGCATTGGACTTGAGTTAGTTTCTGGAAGGATCATGAACTCAGAAGAGCAGAACTTGGTTGTTACTAGAGCAGAGTTTGAACTGTTGAAGGACTAGTTGAGTCAGTTCATGGAAGCCATAACAGCTATGACTAGAGGAGAGGACAATGTTCAGAGGACTCTGGTGAACAATGTAGCTCAGCCTGTGCAGATTCCTTTCAGAGACAAAGATGCATCTTCTCTCCATGACACAGACTATCAGCGTTTCATTTTCTCTGTGCCAGATCCTCAGAGGATTGTTCCGAAGGTTAATGCTGAGGACCCACAGACTGTTGAGTTTATGAGAAGATATCAGTTGTTGGAGGAAAAGATTGACGCCCTGATGAGTAAGAATACTCTTAATATGAATGTTGCGAGCATGTGTCTGATGTCAGGCCTTGTGTTGCCTCCAAAGTTCAGGATGCCAAAATATTGAGAAATACAGAAGGGAATAGTTGTCTGAAGCTACATTTGGTTATGTTTTGTAGAAGAATGACTTCGTATGTCGCCAATGATAAGCTTATGATTCATTGTTTCTAAGATAGTTTGACCGGAGCATCTCTTGATTGGTACATGCAGTTGGAGAGTGATAGCATCAAATCCTGGTCGGATTTAGCCAATGCCTTCGTGAAGCAGTATAACTACAACCTGGATATGGCTCCTAGTCGCGTGCATTTGCAAGAATTATCTCACGCGGAGAAGGAATCCTTCAGAGGATATGCGCAGAGATGGAGAGAATTGGCTACTCGTGTTCAACCACCGCTTCTGGAGAGAGAAATGGTTGACCTCTTCTTGGGTACTCTGAAGGGCCGTTATTATGACATAATGTTCAGTTGTGGAACGACAAGCTTTGCAGACTTGATAAGAATAGGAGAGCTTGTTGAGAGAGGGCTCAAGAATGGAAATACGCGAGATACTCCTTATATCCCAATTGATAAGAATGAATCAGTTGTCAGTTCCTAGGAGGAATGGGAAGGAGGAAGTGATGTTGTCTCAGAATCTCTAGCATCTCAGGCTCAGCTTTCAGACGCTTCAAGTGTTCAAAGTCAACAGTCATATCGTCGTCCGCTGCGCCAGCACGCCCGACGAAGAACAAGGAAACCTGAAAGGCAGTTTACTCAGCTACCGGTGTCATACAGTCAGTTGTTGCCATATTTGGTCAAAGGTGGGCTGATAGTGCCGAAAGAGACTAATCCTATGATCCCGCCTTACCCTCCAGGTTTTGATGCTAACGCCCGCTGTGAATACCATGTTGGGGCACAGGGGCATTCAACAGATGACTGTAAGGTGCTTCGAAGCCAAGTTCACACCTTGCTGGATTCTAACAGGATCTCAATCACGCCTCAGGGTGTTCAGATTAACGACCTTCCTTCATCCAGCCAAGTGGGTGTATCAGTTCAGGTTAGGGGAGAGTTCACTGAGAGTAGATGTTCAGAGGAGTATCAGGATGACTTCGACTAGCAATTCTGAATATGGCTGGCTCAGCAGCAAATCAAGATCGAAAAGCCCGATTCCCATAAGCTGACAATCTTTGTTTTATCATGTCATTTCTTTGCATTTGTAGTTTCTTTTATGTTAAAGCGCAAATTGAATTCGTAAAACTTGTATTGTTTTCAATTGATATTGATAATGAAATGAATATGCATGTTTTGATTAAACTCATTCGTGTTCACTCAAGGTTTAACAGATATCCAACGCTTGGTTAAGCGGAATCCGGGGAGGATGACGAAGTTTAAAGACGCGTAAGCTTTCGATTGTATGCTTTTGAAAAGAAAACCTGCTGATGATGTACATGCATTGTTTCAAATCCCTAAACACCGGAGTTATAAGGAAGATAATCCCTTGTCAACCCCTTTGAGCCTAGTAGTAGGAGTTTCTTTCGGAAAACGAAAAAACCCTCAATCTTAACCTGGGGCAGGGTGGTGTTAGCTAATTTGATCAAGCATCCAAATTGCAAAAAGAGGTGTCCATTCGAGGATCAATCACACCTCTAGAGGTCGTGCCTAAAAAACCACAATGGTTAAGCGTCAGGAGTGAAACAGTCACATTATTCCCCAAAGAGTCAGACAACCAGTGTCACACGACTTGTTCAAAAAAAAAGCAAAAAGAATCAAAAGCCCGCTAAGTCAAAACTTGAAAACAAATGACTTAGGCAAAAATGAGGGCATCCCGCTGGACTTAATAATCAAAAGAAGCTCAAAAGAGTCAGTCCAGGAAAAATTTAGGGAAAGCGAAAAACTTAAAAAATGAAAAGGATTACAAATGAAAAATCCTCAAATTAAATACAAGTCGTGTGACCCCAAGTGGAAAAGACGAAAAGTAAGTGGCTGTCACTCAAAAAACTGATGGTTTCTCGAACTATCACTCCTATCTTTCAACGTCTGAGAAGTGAGCGCTAAGGTCGAATTAGCTAAACGTAGGATTGGAGAACATCATGGTGAACGGGTGGGTTAAAATAAATTTTGAGCCTTTATCCTTTCCTTCAAAACCGTGAACCTGACCACGTTACAACCGGAAAAAGTCCTAATTGAAGCAGTTTTGTTTCGAACGCATACTTCGGTAAAGATCGCGTCGAAACTAACTCCTAAAAGGGTTCTTCTTACCATGTTGGTACTGATGTTGATATTCTGATAAATGATTTGTTCATTATATGCCATAAACTGTTTTTTCCTTTTCCAGTGAACAAATTGGATGTCAAAACTGTCATATGCGTTGCATTAATATATCTTTTATGCAGAACAACTTGTTTTACCTGCAAGTAAGCACTTAACAGCAGGAAAGTTTCCTACAGTGGAAAGTATGATCAGGATAGAATGCAGAACACCTGAATACTCCGTGAACTGGGGCAAGCTATATCAAGTAATCCCTAGTGATGTCAACCATCCAAAGCCAGTTATTCCGGGGCAGTCAGGTCGAGATTCGGTAAATCTCTCGAAGCCAAAAATTTTACTCCAAATCAGCCAATCAGGGACAAAGTCGTTGCAGACAGGGGCAGGTCGCTCTAAGAGAAGCGCAGAAGTTGTTTCTTGCCCGAGGGGCATTTGATCTGAAGCATCTCTCCGAGGTTCAAAGTGCTGGGGCAGTTCATGTCAGACCATCAGGGTACAGATTTTCAGATTTCCATTCGAGGAATATCCCCACAGAGATCCCAAAGAATGGGGCATATCAGAAGGAAAGGAATTGTGCCTCTCCGTGTCCTCAGAGCTACTCAAGCAGGTTCAACCAACCTTCGAGTGTGAGACGAATGTCGGGAAGTCGTGCTAATATCCTTTGACCCTTCAACCAGAAACCGTGAATTCAGACAGGATATTTTCCGAGGTCAGTCGTACTTGACCCATCACAGATAGCCTAAAAGCCCAATTCCTATTGGCAATCGTCAGGAAGCCCAATCCTTATTGGCGCGTGTCGCGGTGAAAATCGGATACCAAATTATTAATTAGTTTGAATCTTTAATTCATTTTGCAACCGAACTTTGATTTGTCCAAAGGAAGGGATAAAGATCGAAATTCCCACAATGCAATACAAATGTAAGGTTTAGAGAGTTTTAGGTTCGGGGGTTGGTTAAACTTAGGGAAGGTGCTAGCATCCTAAGTTTCTGTAGTACTCTACAGGAACCTCTTGCTTTATGTTGTTTATTGCTAAGTGTTTATCTGCTTAAGGTATAAAAGACCTAGGGGTTTATTTCTAAGTATACTCGATAAGATATCGCATCTTATGCCTACATATCCTTACGGGAGTGGAATCAGAGTATCTGTAGTTCCCCTAAAGGGTTTGAGGAATTCTTTGTCTGTGATCAAAGTTCCTACGGGTTTAAGGTAGTTGATTGATTGATTTTAGGAGAAAGAGACGAGTTGTCATTTTAAGAGAGATTTAACCACCACAAATTGTAGAGAAATAGTCTTTGCATCGTCTTTAGAGAAGGGCTCAAGTACTCGGATAGGGATCGACGAGGTACGCCTCTATCTCTCTTAAGGAAAAGTTCCTACGATATTGATTGTATTGATGTGGGGTGGAGATTCCATCTCGCTTAAGATGATTAACATCTATTTCTCTTATTGTGTTTGAATATTTGTTTTAATTGAGTTGTATGTTTTGTCTAAGTTGTAAAGATAATGGTCCTTCCTATGGGGTAGGATCTATCCTAGAGATCGACTTGAATGGGATCAAAGATCATGGGGAATATGATGCAAATGATGTGCACTACACACAATTGTTGAATCATGTGTAGGGTTTTCCTTTGGACGGAATGCAATGCAAGAAAAATGTAAAACATACACAACGCATGAAAGCGCTAAGTGAGTGTGTGAATTGTGAATAAAATAAAAGTAGATAAAGTAAACATTCACACGCATGAAAGCGCTAAGTGTGTAAGTGAATATGAGTGTGAATACTATGGGTGATGGTGAAGCGTGCACGATCGAATTTAAGCGAGTTGATTTTTTTAGAAGTGGTTGAATTTATTTTAAGCGGGATTAATTTTAAGAGAAATTATTTAACGGGTGAATTGATTTTAAGAAAGGAGTGGTATTAGTTTTATTTTATTTAATAAAAGTTTATGTTATGAATTAATTAAATTGCTAGTTAGACCTAAAATAAAGTAATTTTAAAAAGGTTTTCTTATGTTATCATAATTTTTAGTTTAACAAGTGAATATAGATTATTTAGATTATAAAATTATCTTCTTATTAAATAAAAAGAGTTTTTTAAAAATTTAACGAAATACTATAGATCATTTTAAACTATGAATAATAGGCTTTTAACATTTTTTAAGAAAAGAGACTAAATTATAATTAAAGGTTAGTTAAATTGATAAAAAACAAGATCAATTAAAGGTTAATTAAAAAAAATGGAATTTATTAGTTCACCGATTTTTTTAAAGAAACACGGTTGATTATGGATTAATAGTGATTGATTGATTAAAAAAAATTGATTAGGAAAAAAAGATAATTTAAATGAAAGGTTTATTAGTTAATTAAAATAGCCGATTAATTAGGTTAATTAAATAGAATTAGTAATTAAGTTAGGATTATGTTAATTAATAAAACAGATAATGGTTAATTGGAGAGATAATGGTTAAGCGGTGGTGTGCGATAGTGCGTGCAGATTCAGTGTATGTGATTGCGAAAATTACAACAGATCACAAAGCCAAACCCTAAATCCCTGAAGAAGAACCCCAGAATCGCTCGACCTCCCCTCTCCATCTCCGATCGTAATCACTTCCTGTTCTCCCTAGTCTCTCATCTCCTTTTGTTTCTTAAACTTGAAATCAAAACGACAACATCAATAATCCAAAAACATTGACAAGAAAAGGGGTTTACCGAAGGCAGGTAGCGGCGGCGGAATCGAACGGAGTTCGTGAGCGGAAAGGTTGATTCGTAGTGGCATGGTGATGATTGCTGATTCGCGAAGGTTCACGGTTTGACGGCAATGGTGATTTGTGTGGTTCGTCAACGAGAAAGATAAGTCTCTTTATGATCTAGTAGGTTTATGGAGAATAGGTTTTGTTTGGTTTTTTTTATCGATCCCTTTTCATCTTTAGGCCTCCCTTTTATAGGCTTCAAGTTGAAGTGTCTTGATTGAATGGTTAATTGCTGACTTGAATAATGATTCGGGTTTTCCAATTTGGGACAAATCATATTTGAAAACTTTCCCCTTTTTTCCCAATTTCGTTTAATGCTTGTTAAATGAAATCTCAATCTCTGATATGTGATTCCATTTGATTTGATGCTGAATAGAATCTCCTATTCCTTCAAGGAATATCCTCTAACGGTTTTTTTTATTCTGAATGTGACTTGGCAGGTACAGGTGGCGAAGGACTTGGGGCTAGGAGGCATTAGCAGAACCGTGAGGACAACCATGGAGATTCATCTTTGCATCCAACAAGTCTTTCGTTAGCAATTCTGATATTTTCTCAAAGGTTGACAATACCATATTCTTCCGCTCATCAGCTGCTGGTATGGAAGTAGGAACTGAGTCGATAGTTGTTCAATTGATAATCACATGTAGTCAATTTATTCTTTATTTTGTTCATGTTATTCAGTGGGGATGTATTCTTCTGAAAATATTTCTTCGTGCCTTCTCTTGCAGGCCTCGCAAGAGTTGTAAATGGTGACGAATTCTCGTGGTCCATTCGCCGTATCAAACTTGAGAGCTCAGTTTACCGTTGTTGGTCCTCATTAGGTGAGCTTGTTCTTTAAGTGTCTGTATTGATGCTTCAAAAGAGACTTGATGAAAGTCACCCGTCCGTTTGTTCTTAATTTAAGTATATCTTACACTTTCTGAACATTTCCTTTGCATGTGATTTTAATTCTTCAGCGACACCAGACGTAGGTGTGAATCCCTTCAGAGGATTTGCTAGGTAATGATGTTCGGAAGCTATACCAATATACCTGTCAATACTTCATATGGACAGTGTCCCCAGGCTGAAAGCGTGCTTATGATGATGGATTTCTTCACATAGGTCTCCAATGGAGCGGTACATCAACCATGCTAACAAGCAAGCTCATTAGTAATGTGGTCATGTCTGTATCATCCTCAATGTCTATGAGAGAGCGGAGTTCAGAAGGTGCTCGATTATAATAAAAGGCTAATGATGGTGATATGTTCTTGAAGCTAACTTAAATTATTTTCTGAATGCCCTGTTCGGAACCTCATTTTGACGTTTATTTTCCTTATTTCTCGAGCAGGTCGTGGGCTGTCGCTGTTAATGTTATGAGCTTAAATGAAGTTGAAGCTCTGGAGTTTGATAAGATTGTAGTCTCTGGTAACTTTCCATTAAAATATGGAAGAACTTACAGATCAGTGCCTTGAACTTGCATAGGTACGTAAGCTTCTGACTTCACTATGTGACCATATTTACATATTATGTTGGTTTTGATTTGAACATCAATAACTTCGTAAACTTATTCTGCTTGCTCTGGATTTTTGATAGGTTTCACCGTGTTGCCGTGATCGGTTGATGACTGACGGATCTTCCATTTCTGGAACAGAACTGTGATGTCCTGCTGTGAAGATCCTCACTCATTCTTGTGTTGTTTTTGCAGGTGTTTAATGCGGAGAAACAATGTCCAAGTATGGTCCCGTGGAGTAAGAACGGATGAACATTTTACTACAATCTTCACCTGAAGAGTCTCAGTTGTTCCCTTTGAGATTGATGACAACAAGCTTTTCCTCAACATATTCTCCTGCACATAGAGGCTGATATTTACTTGCTAGTGGTGACTCAGCGAAAAGTCCCAACGGCTTCAAAGTTGCATCTGATGCTATGTGCGCAAACAAAGTCGAAGAAAACTCTCCGTAAGCTACACTTCTCTCTTTAACTGCATTGATGATTGTCATCTTCAGTTAGCTTGTCTGAAGTGGAAAAGAAAAGGTCTGAAAAACCCTTATGATTTGGTTTCCAAATATTAAATTAGATTCCACTGAAATGGTGTTGACATCTTGATTTACTTCTTCTGATAATCTTTTTGAACAGTATAAGTGCTTTATTGGTGGAATCTCCATGAACTATGTTTCCCCACCAGAAATTTGATGACCTTCTCAATGAAGCTTAGCATTGGAGTCCAATCCTTGGGTTCAACATGAGTTTTTAATAGCTCGAAGCTTAAAACATATAAAGAGCAGGGACACTTAAAATTCAAGATATAGGCTGGACATGGCTGTGATCTGTCTCTCTTTGATTTTGCATTCGTTATCAGCACTCCACGAGTTAGATGCTCAAATCTGGAAGCCAGTTGACTTAAATGCCTATGAATGGGTACTCTGCAAACGAACTGTGAATTAATATAGAGATACTGCAAGGGTATTGCAAGGATCTGATACGTATTCAGTGAGCTTTAAGATATTGTTTTCAACTTCTAATTCATGAAGAGAGTTTGTGACCTCTATGGAATCTTTCCAGGTTCTTGAAGAATAATATGAAACGCCTAGTCCTCGACCGGCCTTGAAGATGCTGCGGGAAGAAGCATAGTTCAATGTCTAAGGTATGCGGCTTATTCCATTCACTTATTTCCGACTCTCGCAGTTTGTTAAACTAAACTCCTTCTGTTGGTAACAGGGTATCCAGCACGTTGCGTGCCGCCATCGGTGCTAAGTTTCGTATTGAATTTAAGGAAGAAGGTTGTGGCGCATGCTAGCTTTGATGCGGAGGCCGGCTGAGTAGTTGCCGTTGCAATAATCTGAATGGGTTGCCCTTTCTACTTGGTTTGCGGTTAAAGAGGATTTTTTCTTTCGAGGCAAGTCTGACATCTTCTCCTCTAATACTGGCCTGCTCTTCATACATGAATGCTCTCTAACATTGCTGCAACCTCCTTTCATTTTGCAGATTTGGTCCTTGAGAAATGGACTGATACTTTCTCAAGCTCATGCTCATATGCTTGGAGTCTTAGAAATGGAGGCTAGAGGTGGTTCTACCATTTATTTCGGAAAAAACTCAATATGACCAATCTTACATGGAGTTACACGAGAGTAATCTTGCGCTTACGGCATGGAAAAAGGGGCTAATTTGATCTCGGCTTTGATTCTATATGCGGGGGATCCCTTACGTAGTCTGGTGTAACGGCAGGGCTTCCTTGCTATAAAACGCATGCTTACGATGATTAACCGAACATTGGGTGTGTTACTGATGAGAAGAGTCCCATTTCCCATCCTCTTAGTGTTTTAGTAGCATAACAGGACCATGAATGCAATGGTTTATGTCAATATCGTTTTCCCATAACCATGTACAAACTTATGTAAATAGCTTTGGTGCCTTAAAAACAGTGTAAACCGGCTGTTGACATCATGTAATATCTTCATGTATTCAAATGAAAATGAGATTTGAAAAGGCCTGTACGAATTTATTCGTGAGTCTTGAATGAGATCAAATTAAATAAATTAATTCGAGCTTAGTCCAGCTTATGAACTGATAAAACATGGCTCTCATATTTTGGAATCTAGATTTGGTAAGGACCACATGAAGATTCTCTTGAACTTGCCCCCTGATCACTTAAACAATGAAATCACTGTAAGCACAACCTGAATAAGAACCAGCCGACCATGTCTGGAAGTACTGAAATACGAGTGTCATCTTCACTGGAATTTAAGACACTTGCACACACTTGTTAGTCATAATAAACACGCGTACAACAGTAAAAAGGAAACACGTAGAAGATAACAAAAACGCAAGGAGGTGGGATCTTAAGGTCAAAAATTAGGGTGCGACAGATGCCCCTATTTAAGTTACTTCTATACGGAGATATGGAGATTGAAATCTTCATCTCGACGAGATAGGAGGGACTTAAATACAAACATTGCGCGAATTTTTGGCCCTAAGAAGCCACCGAATGCACATGATATGCGATGATATAAAAATGCAAGACAGACAGTCCTGTGAGGAAAGGGTGTCACAGGGGAATGGCTAGACACGACACGCGGGAAGGACATGCTCGACAAAAGGAGACTCCACGGGGACAGGAAACAACCACCAATGTGAAATCTCTAAAAGTATAATGGTTACACATATGCCAAGGGACATGGCGATTTAGACAATAGGAGAGAAACTTGTAGTCGAAGGATAGACTTACTACCATAATATAGTGGTCAGTAATAGTCTAAATGAATTTTTCTTTGATCGAGTCGATAATTCGATTTTATTTCATATTCTTTTCTCTTTTTTTTTATATCCTTTTTTGAAATTCAACTAGGAATAGTAAAGTGTATAACCTCCCCGAGCGTCATAGTATGGGAACCATGAGCTGGTCTCAGTTTCTGATGTAGAACCTCCCCGAGCGTCATGATATGGGAACCATGAGCTGGTCTCAGTTTCTGATGTAGAACCTCCCCGAGCGTCATGATATGGGAACCATGAGCTGGTCTCAGTTTTTGATGTAGAACCTCCCCGAGCGTCATGATTTGGGAACCATGAGCTTGTCTCAGTCTTTGATGTAGAACCTCCCCGAGCGTCATGATATGGGAACCATGAGCTGGTCTCAGTCTCTACTTGAAATGTTGAAAAATTTGTAGATTGTAGAATCATTGTAATTTATAGTAGTAGTTGTTGTAGATGTAATTGTAGTTTGTAATTGTCATTGTAGACTGTAGATGTCGATGTAAGTTGTAAAACTCTATAGATATAATTTGTAGATTGTATATTGTGGATGGGATTTTTCAATGTATATGTGATCGTAGAACTTCAGCTGTAAGCCATAATGTTATCGTAGATTGTAGAATTTCTTGGCTGTGAGCAATAATGTATTGTAGATTGTAAAATTTCAACGGGGATCTTCGAAAGAGATGTAGGCCGGTTGAATTGTAATGTATGTCCCCTTAGATGAAGAGATTGATATGATAAACTTCTTCGACTTTTCTGGGGAGATGTCGCTTGATGAAATAAATTTGTGTGATGAATTCACTGGGGAATGCATTCCTGCGGAATATTTCTTCTTGTAGTTGCAAAAATATGTGAAATCTTTGTAGTGAATATTCTTAAATGAAAAAGAAGCGTCTTGTAACGTCTTCGGTAAGCTTCTCTGATGAATTTATGAAGTGATGTCATTTGATGAATTGATGATGTTGAAGGACCCTAATGAGGGTGAATGAACTGTCTCGTAGGAACTATCATTTGTCGTTTTAAATAAGATTTTAGTCAAAACGAGTTGCTCAAATAAAGAGATTGTTCATAGTCTAAATGTAGATGTTCGAGAAAATCCTGTGATGCTATTGTCGGAGGAATGTCTGCCGATGAATATTCTTCTTGGGGAACGAAGAGTGGAAAATAAATGCACACTTAATCCATGTCTGACAATTGGAGATTGTCCATACTGTGATTGCCAAAGGCCGAAGTTCAATTCAGGGAGTAACTGAAGAGAAGCTATCAAGCAAGACTTGACCACTGAGGTATGAACTCAAATGGAATTGTACTAAAATAACCATCTTCCACGAGGGTGGAACATCATGGGGAAAATAAAACACTGTGCTCTTTCTGCCTATGGTCGACAAATCTATTTGGAGGGATAAGACACACCCAAAAACATAGGGATAACTACAGCCAAACGATAGAAGAAAACAAACACAAAGAATGCGGAAAAAAATGCACATGTCATGCTGTCTACTTATATGCCATGCGGATGCTGACTGACTGGGAGAAGTGAAATGAACATCTTAGACGGAAAGGTGCTCAAGCCAAATCTCCACAGACCTTGTACCACCTGTAAAGAAATCTTTGAACATAAACAGACCTCGTTGTTGCACCCCAAAATTTGCCCTCTTTCAAGGCTTGACTCATTTCTTCATTTCTTTCAAGTTCAATGACATAAAGGAAATCCATCATGAATTCAAGATTAAAGGAAAGAATATTATAAAGAGAAGTTTTGTGACATTACAAGAATGTCATTTGTTGCAAGATTTTCAACTCTAAGTAATGTTTAGAAATTAATTTATTTCTAATACTTCATTCAAGTCTCTAGTCAAATTCATGTTATGGTAATGCCACACCAAGTCTACATTATGCTTACAAACATCCAAGAAACATCCAAGGATTAAATCAACATTGGAATGTTTTAGGACCAAGAATATACATGTTTAATCATGGCAAAACAGTCCCATGCAAGAGGTGACAAATTTCTTCATGTCACAAGATCACATGTCACAAGACCAAAGGAATAACATGTGACAATGCTTCTACATATCAGAATTTTCAAAATGCTGTCAAGAGTTGGTGGCATTGACCAAGAGGAGCTGTCCAAACACAAACAAACCAAATGGGTGCAAGGCACAAGGTGCTGCAGCAAATAGCATAGGAAAGTAGTGCAGAAAATGCAGCATAGCACCTTGCATGGAAATGGAAAGAAAGAGAGTGACATGAGAAAAGGTGGCAAGAGACATTGCCCCATGAAAAAATCTGATGTTTGGGGGGAAGAGAAAACCCTAGGAGCTGAGATAAGAGGAGGGGGCTGTAAACAAAAGGATCATTCATTCAACATTCATTTCTACACACACTTGCAAAACCAGAAAATAGAGAGAGAAAACAATACCCAAAAAACCAGAAAAATAGGAAGCTTTGCAAACCAGAAAAAGAGAGTGATATAGAACCAAGAGGATCATTGAGAAACAAAACCTTTACAACATAGAGTGAAGAGGAGTGAAGTACTTTCAACTAAGACCAAGGAGGACTTGCAAGAAGGATAGAAAGCTCTTGGGTATCCATTTCCTCCAACCTTTCCCTCTTTACTTTTTTTTTGCTATTTACATTCATTTTGTTTACTCTTTTATGTGTTGTTGTATTGTATGTATCATGTAAGGTTTCAAAGGGACCAAGAAACCATTCTCAAGAAACCACAAAAACGAATGAAAAACATAGGAAAATTAGGTTTTTTTTCACACTGGTAGCCTGACACGGGCCGTGTCACACAACACGGCCACTCGTGTCGTCCAACACGGGTCGTGTCACACAACACGGCCACCCGTGTTGCACTTCTGTTTGAGGTTTCAACATCCAAAAACCCCAGGCTTCACAACACAGGCCGTGTCACACAACACGGCCACCCGTGTTGAACCTCTGTTTGCCCTAAAAAATCATTTTTCACCCAGACTTTACAACACGGGCTGTGTCACACAACACGGCCACCCGTGTTGCACCTCTGTCATGCCCTAAAAACTCACATTGCAGGTACCCTATGACACGGGCCGTGTCATACAACACGGCCACCCGTGTTACCCCACTGTTTTCCACTTATTTTTGTTATTTTTACCTCCAAAAAATTTTTATTGCATGTCTCGATTTTTTGCATGTCTCGATTTTTATTGCATGTCTCAATTTTATTGCATGTATCGATTTTTATTGCATGTCTCAATTCTTCGTGCCGTTTTTATTGCATGTCTCGATTTTTTTTAGCCGACTAATCCCATATGTTATATGATTTTAGTAGGAATGTTGCTATTGTCCTTGGTGACTTCTGATTCCAAAAACCATTTTCAAAAGCAAACTCTCGATTTTATCGAGCCATTTTTAACCCTTGTAAGTCGGCCGCCTTGTGCATCCGCCATCGACCTTGCTCGCTTCACCTCAAACCTTTTTAAGCAATTAAACCCTTGATCCAACGTCAAGCGGATTTTCTTAAACGATTGTTAAACCAACTCACCATATTTAACAAAAGGATAAAGTTCACTTTGTATTGAACTAAAGAGAGGGGATTGAGTGTAGACTTCTTCCTCTCCGAGTGTCGAGATGCTCACTATAGTGTGGGTGGTTTAGACACTAATCTTTTAATACGAAGACGCGACTCCTTCCACCTATCTCTTTCCATAAATTCCTCCCGCAACCTTTGTCACCTAAAAACCTCGGTCCCGTACCGAGCGCATTTTTAAACTTCTTTTCGTAACAAAAACTTGAATGGTCATGGAGTGGTTAGGCGTAGGCCTTCTCCTATCCCGAGTGCTGACGTTTACCGTAGGGTTCTCTGTCGCAAAAGCACTTACCATTCAAAACCAAAAACACTTTAAAAAGAGAATGAAGTTCTCCTTGTATTGAACTAAAGAGAGAGGATTAAGTGTAGACTTCTTCCTCTACAAGTATCGAGATGCTCACTGTAGTGTGTGTGGTTTTGATACTCGTCTTTCAATACGAATACGCTATGTTCGCCACACCCTTTCATAACAAAAACTTTGAGATAAAGAGTTGGGTACTACCCGTAGGGGTTACTATCCGAGGACCTATCTCGGCCCTAAAAAAAAAAATTCAACAAATCAAATGTGGCATCTTGCCTCGCATGGCGAAAACTTATCTTTCAAAAAGGATATGATACGTCCGTTCTACCGCAAACAGGTAATGCCTAAGTCTCCAACGAGCGAGCAGCAATACACCTAACTTCTAGAATGCGTACGATAGCATCATCCATAAAAACATCAACAAATCGTATGCCGAACTACGGCTGCTCTGATTCTTTACTTCGTTCAAGTAAAGATACGTAGGCACAAGGGCCACAATCCTTGTCGAGCACATTCCCCCTTATATCTATAGTTCCCCGAACTACGTCGACTTTGATTTTCTCATGTCTATCAAGAATACGTAGGCCTAGGACCGCGAAGTCCTACCGAGTTCGTTCTTTCTCTTTCTTCCCCCGTTATCCCTCCTTCTCTCTTCCTTTGGAACACTCTTTTATAACATAACATTTAAGCAAATAAATTCACACGTCGACAAACAAATGGTTCCCATCGAGTACGATGGATGCGAGGGGTGCTAATACCTTCCCCTCGCATAACCAGCTTCCGAACCCGTTCTTGGTTGCGAGACCATCTTATCCTTTCTTTTCTTAAGGTTTTCTCGATATTTTCCTTTCCCCTCATGGGATAAATAAAGTTCGGTGGCGACTCTTCTGTCCTTTTCCTTTTCGCCTTCCCCGTCGTTGCGCGTATTTTTCGAGTAGCGACAGCCGGCGACTCTGCTGGGGACACCTAGCAAGCCAAACCTAGTTTGTTTGTTGCATTTGTGATTTATTTGCTTTTATGTTTTATTTTATTTTATTATTGTGTTTCTTTCTAACTTGTTGGGTTTATTGGGATGGTTTGTGAGGATAAAGCTTTCTACCCGAGCTTTCGAGCATACACTAAGATTATGAGGTGGTTTCTTACTGATTTGCGAGACGTAGGACTCGTTGAGTTGGATCGAATTCCACCGCTCAGATGAGACCCCGTTGGAAAGATTATGTCCTACGTGTAGTCGTAACGGCGTTTTATTTCCGACGTGGGATTCCATGATTCTGAGGACCTCTTGTAGAACCTTATTCCAAAAGGTTACTAAAACATAACTCTGTGTTCATCCTTTTGAAGGGATTACCGTCTTACGAGTATTCGTTATGATGGAAAACTTTCGAGGGTTAGTGCATGGGACTTTGTTTAAAAGCCTTTTGGGATGCCCTCTTATAAACCAATAGATTGCCCACCCGTGGTGAGAGATATTTTGTTACAATACCCTGTAGGATCTGTGGCTTTGATCCATGTGCTTCCATTCTCATGTGCATCCATAAAACATTGCATTTCATAACATTGTTGCATATCAAGGGACTTAAGAGACTGTGATTATCATAGGCATTGAAGAACAAGATGAATGATCAAAGGAAAAGAAGTACAAATTCCTTAAAGTTCAGAGAACCGAAGTTGGGACCAATCCAAGATCTTTTAATTGATGTGCCAAAAGCTATCAAAATCAACTTTCAAGGGAAATATAGGAAATTGCTTGACCTTCTCCATTCTGGGGTCGATACATGGGCTTTGTTCGCTATGGTTCAATTTTATGATGCGCCTCTCAGATGCTTTACCTTTCAAGACTATCAGTTGGCTCCTACTCTTGAAGAATATTCTCACCTTTTGAATATCAAGATCAAGGATCAACCTATTTATACCGGCCTAGAAGAAGAGCCAAAGTCTTCTGTCATTGCTCTCACTCTCCGTATAACCGAGGAAGAGGTTAAAGATGGTCTAACCAATAAGGGAGTTACTCAAGGCTTTCCTTTGAGGTTTTTGCTAGATAAAGCCGAGCAGTACAAGACCAATGGGGATTGGGAAGATTTTGGTATTGTCGTTGCTCTAATGATTTATGGGATTGTCCTCTTTCCAAATGTGGACAACTTCATAGACATCACTGCTATCATTCTCTTCATGCAAAAGAATCCTATACCTACCCTCCTCGCTGATGTTTACCACTCCATTCATTAGAGAAGTGAAAAGAAGACAGGAATGGTCCAATGTTGTTCTCATCTACTGTTCAAATGGTATACTTCCCACCTGCCGAAGAAAGGGCCGTTTGTGGAAAATAAGAAGAAATTGAAATGGTCTCAACGCATTATGTCTCTAGAGGCCAGTGATATTGCTTGGTATTCTCATGAGTACTACGACGTGGAGATCATCTTTAGTTGTGGGAATTTCGGTAATGTACCTCGCATCAACTACAACCCCGTCATGGCGTTGCGTCAGTTGGGCTATGCTATGGAAGATGAGCCCGAAGCAAAAAAGGTTCAGAGTTTCTTTTTGCTAGCCACAACAGACGATCCTGCGTTTGTCAGGAATATTGTTAAAGCGTGGGCCAAGGTTCATCCGAAGGGGAGGAAAGAGTTAAAGGCGAAGAACTGTGTGGCTAAGGAACCCTACAACCGATGGTTGCAAGCTAGAGTGGCCGAAAGGTTGCTTCCATTTCCCTCCGAACCATCCATGCGAGAAGAACTTTCTGCTCCTACTCATGTATCCGTGGAGGAGTATGAGAAACTAAAGCTAGTGATAGAAAGGTTGACAAAGGAAAATCAAGACCTTCAGACTGAGGTTCACCAAGCAAGAGTGGAGAATGGCCAATATAAGAGGAAAGTGGAGTTCAAACAAGACCAAGCGGCTGAGAGTAGCAAGAAGCTGAAGCTAGAAGCAGATCTGAGGGTCAGGTATCAAGAAGGTTTTGAAGGAGCTGATGCATCGGTAAAAGCCCTCCGACAACGCTTAAAGGAAACCAAGGCCTCTTGTGATAAAGCGTGGAGATTCTTCGAGTTAGCCTCTGTTGAAAAGAAGAAGACAAGGGAGGAACTTGAGGCCGATATTGATGTCCTTGAAAAGGAGTTGAGGGGTGCCTTAATTCTAGCCGAAAACGAGCGACAACTCAAAGAAGAAGCATTGAGAGCTTCATATGTCACCTCTGATGTATGGCACAACAAATGCTCAGAATTTAAGACCGCTCAGGAAACAACCACCTTGTGTGTTGCGGTGAAATTTGGATGTCAAGCTATTGATTAACTTGAATCTTAATTCATTTACAACCGGTCTTTGATTTATCCGAAGGAAAGGTTAAAGAAAGGAAAAACCTAAAAGGGAGAGATCTAAGGTTCGGGGGTTGGTTAAATTTAGGGAAGGTATTAGCACCCTAAACTTCCGTAGTACTCTACGGGAACCTTTTGTTTATTTTTTTTTATTTATTTCATTAATTATTTTGCTTTAGGGTATATACAAAGGATTGAAAATTAAAAGACCTAGGGGTTAATTCTAAGTTTACTCGGCAAGACATCGCATCTTGTGCCTACATATCCTTACGGGAATGGAATCAGAGTAACTGTAGTTCCCCTCTCAAGGGAGGTTAAAGAACACTCGACTGTGGTCAAGGTCTCAAGGGGAATAAACGCATCTTAAGGACACGCTTACATGGAGTCTTAAACTCCGATCTCTACGTTATGAATTGTTAAATTGTAATTATGGTTAAATTAGGGATTCCACGGCGGGAAACCCTAAAATGAGCGCGGCGGCTCTTTGACCTAATGTTAGGGGTAACATGGTAATTTTGCCTGTGGCGAGGCATTTGTGAAAATTAGGGTTTGTAGTTTGTAGTTTTGAGGGTTTGAAATTGAATGTGTGAAATTTGAGGGTTTGAGGACTATTGGCATGGCGGCCAAACGGCTAGACCTAATCCTTCGGAGGTGTGATGTGACAGAAGTAATAGTGATGAAAGTGTGAGAAATTTAAATCATACAAACGGAAATAAAATGCAGAAAGTAAACGCGATTGTTGGTTCGCGAGGTTACAAATGAGAAACGGATACAATTATATACAACTTGAATTGAAAAACACATTAAAATAACTAATAGCAACGTAACAAGCTGCACATTGAATACACAAGGTTAGTAGACAGAGTCACACAGTAATCAGGCGAGTTATGAAACGGAAGTGCGAAAGTTATAGATATTCTTTGTTGTTTATTCGTGATATATAAAAAAGCTTTTGATTTAAGTTAAAAAAGAGGTTTTAATATTATTAAAAAAAAATTTCAAAAATAGTCTTAATTTAATTATCTAACAAAAAGGTTTTATTTATAAAAAAAAAGGTTTAATGTTATTATTATATATTTTTAAAAAAACGGTTCTAGTTATTATTTTAAAAAAAAAGATTTTAGTTATTATTTTAAATTTATCTAAAAAAAAAGTTTTTCTTAAAAATAATAGGTTTTCATATTAATTTGGAAAAGATGATAAAGTTATTTATTTTAAAAAAGAGATTTTTATATTATAACAAGTTTTAATAAATTAATGATAACAATAATAATAATAATTGTAATAATAATAATAATAATGATAATAACAATAATAAATAATAATAATAATAATAATAATAATAATAATAATAATAATAATAATAATAATAATAATAATAAAGCAATAATGAATTTTAAATGTGCCAAATAACCCAACAATGTTGCTAACGCAGAAATGCGCTCATCGCAACCAGATCTAAATCGGACGAAACAAAATTTATCGCAAAGAAAAAGAAATTAAGCAAAAAACAGTATTATTGCTCACACAAAAATGCGATCATCGCAACCAGATCGAACCAACACAAATGTCACGCGTCATGCACACAAATGTGCAAACATCGTATCGACATGATTCGATCAAAAATTAATCTTATATATATATATATATATATATATATATATATATATATATATATATATATATATATATATATATATATATATATAAACTCTAACAATTTAAAAATTATAAATATATAAACGTAACAGTAATAGATAAAGAAAAAGAAATAACGGTAAAAGATGAAGAAAAAGAAACAACAGTAATAAATGAAGGAAAAGAAATAACGGTAAACGATGAAGAAAAAGAAACAACAATAATAGATGAAGAAAAAGAAATAACGGTAAACGGCACTCACTCCTCTTAGGTTTTTTTCATTCTCCTCTTTTTTCAACAAGGCAACACATGTATATATAGGGAACAAATTAGGGTTAACACCAAATTGTCAATAATGTCCCTAAAGCCCATTTTAAAGCCCAAACTAAATAATTAGTTAAGAAAAAATAAAAATAAATAAAATAAACTTAAAATAAAAACTAATAATCCTATTGATTCCTAAAATCAAAAATATTATAAAAAGAACAAAAATTTTTTCCAATATTTTTTTATTTTATGATTTTTTGGATATTTTTATGAATAATTTAGAAAAAAGTGAAAAAAATAATATATTAAAAAATGATTTAATTAAAATACGAAAATAATAATTAAATAATAATAAAAAACTATTTTTGTTATTTTTTTAATGAAAGATAGAAAAATTTAGAGTAAAAATAATAAAAAACAAAAAAGTGACAAAGGTGAGATTCGAACTCTCAACCTCTCACACTCACAACTCCTTACACATGTCCTCTTGCCAATTGTGTCATTTTTACTTTTTAGAAAAAAAATACATGCCATATGATATTTACCTGCAAAAAGTCAAACGACTACACAAATTTGTTAGTAATTGATTAAATGCAATGAAATGCGACGACAAATCTTAGGGCAAAATTTGGGGTATTACAGTTGCCCCTATTTAAATAACTTCACCGGGTGATTCGAGTAACGGAGACTCGAGAAATCGTGGTGGAGGGATTTAAATACAGATAACCGAAAATTTTGCCTTTAGACGCAGTGCTATGCAATGATATGGACAAAACAAAACGAACTATAATGCTAAATATGATATGAATCTGATATGATGCGTATGATGAAAATGACAAATGCACGGATACAGACGAAACAACGTCACAGGGGACGACCCATCGAGGAATTGCACTAGGGAAGAAGACATGTCATATCTGGAAGAACGTCGGGTAGACACGACACATAATTGTTGATAGGTGCCAAGTAAATTAGAAATTGTCCGCAAGGTAAGACGCGGGTAAAACACGAGCTTAGGAGAAAAACGCAAATGGGGATAAAACACCCATGATGCCAAGTAAATAAATTTTGCCCACAAGGTAAGACACGAGTAAAACACGACCTCAGGGAGAAAAAAAAAAGCAAATGGGGGTAAAACACCATGATGTTAGGTAAACCCAGGAATATCTGGTAAACGGGGAATAAAACACCCGGGATAAAGGTACATGGGGGATAAAACACCCAAGGATAGAAGGTAAGTGGGGAGTAAAGCACCCAAGATAGACATGTAAATGGGGAGTAAAGCACCCAAGATAAAAATGTAAATGGGGAGTAAAGCACCCAAGATAGAGAGGTAAATGGGGAATAAAGCACCCAAGATAGAAATGTAAATGGGGAGTAAAGCACCCAAGATAGAAATGTAAATGGGGAGTAAAGCACCCAAGATAGAAATGTAAATGGGGAGTAAAGCACCCAAGATAGAAATGTAAATGGGGAATAAAGCACCCAAGATGTGCACATGTATAGGAATTATGCTATGACATATGATCAAATGCAAATGCAGACATCGACGACAAGACTCGACTCTTTCTGTGAGATGACAACACTGGAGGACTTATTCCTCAACACGGAGATCACTGTCATTCTGTTAAACTGTATCAAGTTGATAGTCACTGTAGGAATGATGAATAACTGATTGGGGATTATGCAAGTAAACTGCCCCAGGTCAAATGAATTGATAATTGCTTCAGCTGTCTGATTCGTGGAATCGACTGTTTTGTTGTATCCTCGGAGGGCTTGCCCCAGTCTGGGTCTTGAACAATTCTCTGGATAAACCAAATATGAGAAGATATTGCCTTGAACAAATCTTGAACTAATTCTTTGACAAGATGTAAAAGGAACTTGCCCCTGATAAGATCACTTGACCAAGTTTCTCATTGTTTGAAAATTCCTTAGAGGAAAGCCAGTTTGCAAACAAAAATATTCATACAAACATGGTAATGCAAAGTTCATGCGACTTTTGAAATCAAAATTATTTTTGAAAGATGGAAAATACATGAGTCGTTAGTCATAACACAACGGTTCAAGACGCTCAAAGTTTAAAACAAAGGTGTACTGCCAAAATAAATGATTCACAAATATCTTTAGGAGTCAGGTTATGCAACCTTGTTGTAGTATACTTTCAAAATAACCCTGTTTCAGTTAGGTCTTTTGAGGGTTGTAACGTGGCCTGGTTCACGGTTTATGAAACAAAAGATAAAGGCTCAAAATTTATTTGTACCCACCCAATCTACGTGATGATCTTCAGTCCTATGCTCAGTTAACTCATACTATGCATTCAGGTTCCCATAAGTTAGGGATTTCATTGATCGTAGCAATGATGATTCAGAAGTCAAAGGGACCTATGAAAAGGCAGCCACTACTCCCCTATAACTTTTGATTGTTTTGACATTAAGGATTTTCAAGATAAGGATTTAACAATCTCTTTGTATTATCCCTAAATTTTGCCTGAACTGTTTATTTTAGAGTTTACAGTCAGCGGGATGCCCCAGTTTTGCCTAAGTCTCCTTCATAGGTTTTGACTTAGCGGGCTTGTTTTGATTTTTTATATTATTTTTTTGTGTGAAGGAAAGTGACTGTTTGATTTTAATGATTACGGTGAACCATCATCGACCTTTTGATTAGAAAACATCTTCGACACTTATTTGACGTGTGCGAAGGAAAATTTGTTAATGAAAGGTGTATCGTATGAACACACAACCAAGTTAACTGAGAACTACCCATCCCAAGGTTAAAATTATGGGTTTTTTGTAACGAAAGAAACTCCAACTTCTAGGCTCGAAGGGGGTAACGAGGGATTAACTTCCTTATTTCTCCAGTGTTTGGGAATTGAAACAATGCCTTACATCGTCAACAAGGTTTGATTGAAAGGATATTGACAGCAATTATGGGTATAACGTTTTCATCATCCTCCCTCCGATCTTAGCATATCAAAATTTTGGACAAGAAGTAAACATTTGAAAAATAAAGCATAAAGATGCAAATAAATGGACGGAAATGAATTGAATCAAAAGTCGCAATGCTTATTTCATTAATGAAAGTACAAACATAATTGAAAGCAAACAATTTAAACAAAATAAGGAAAATGCAAACAACGAGAAAAAAAAAGCCCAATGACAAAGCTTCAATTCTGATGTGTTGGCAAGGGATCTGTCTGAACATCTGGATGACTGTCTGTAAAATCAAGTATTCCAGTTCTAACCAATTCACATACTCTAGCCTTCAATGCAAAACAATGCTCCAAGTCATGGCCTGGGGCACCCTCATGGGAAGCACAATGGAGATCAGCCCTAAATCCAGCCGGAGGATTAAGAGGAGGTGGTAAAGCCTTTGTAGTAATCAGTCCTTGCCGGACTAAGTCAGGATATAGCTCTGTGTAAGTCATGAGAATAGGATCAAAGTGACTCCTGTTCCGTTTCTGGTCTGATATTTGTGTCGAGGAATCAGCTTGACGACTCAAAGGTACACTAGAAGACGATAGGACCAAGAAGGAGAAACTGGGGGATAAATGCAATGCAAAAATGTGATGCTAATGCCATGCAATGGTTTCAAGAATTTCAACGGTCGATTGCGAGTATTGCTTTTTAAGAAAGTTGGAAAAAATTTTAGACTTTAAAATGTAAGGCTTTTCGAATTTGCAAAGGACTGCTGAATTCCTTGAAACTAGAAATGATATGATGCTTTATGGATGCGAAGCACAAATACACATAAGCAAACAAAAGGTCCTAAGTTAGAGGAACAATGAATGGAGTCAAGGTCTACCCTTCCCAAAGAGGTATGTACTATAGGTTGATTGTACCTGCAAAACAAGGGTTCTAAATCAGTGCCCAAAGTCATCAGTCCATCTTTCGGATATTATCGACTTTCCGACTGACTCGAGGGTCAATAATATTCTCAAGAGAACCTCTTTTAAGTGTAGCATCGCGTAGCAACCATTGTAGGACTACTCCCATATAGTTCCCGCACTACGTCCTATATAAGGTCAAGATGGTGTAAAGGTACTACGGTTCCCAGTATCACAGACTCCAATCGATAACGGTAAAAGTTTTCACGACTACACTCGATCAACCGAACCATTTTCGAAAGTGACTCAACTGAGCGGTGATTCTCGATTTATCTTAGTCGGGACTCACTCCCTATAAGCCTCGTCGAATATATCAGCCATCCTATCATAAGGTCGCTCAAGTCCGGGTGTAGGACTTATCTCACAACACAGTAACTCCCAAGCAAGGTACCCCTGAACAATATATATACAAATGAGCAAAAATATTAATGAAACAAATATATAATGAAAAATAAACAAAATGGGGATAACCCTCAAAAGTTAGGACTCCCCAGTGAAGTCGCCATTTTCTGTTGCGGTGAAATTTGGATGTCAAGCTATTGATTAACTTGAATCTTAATTCATTTACAACCGGTCTTTGATTTATCCGAAGGAAAGGTTAAAGAAAGGAAAAACCTAAAAGGGAGAGATCTAAGGTTCGGGGGTTGGTTAAATTTAGGGAAGGTATTAGCACCCTAAACTTCCGTAGTACTCTACGGGAACCTTTTGTTTATTTTTTTTTATTTATTTCATTAATTATTTTGCTTTAGGGTATATACAAAGGATTGAAAATTAAAAGACCTAGGGGTTAATTCTAAGTTTACTCGGCAAGACATCGCATCTTGTGCCTACATATCCTTACGGGAATGGAATCAGAGTAACTGTAGTTCCCCTCTCAAGGGAGGTTAAAGAACACTCGACTGTGGTCAAGGTCTCAAGGGGAATAAACGCATCTTAAGGACACGCTTACATGGAGTCTTAAACTCCGATCTCTACGTTATGAATTGTTAAATTTTAATTAGGGTTAAATTAGGGATTCCACGGCGGAAAACCCTAAAATGAGCGCGGCGGCTCTTTGACCTAATGTTAGGGGTAACATGGTAATTTTGCCTGCGGCGAGGCATTTGTGAAAATTAGGGTTTGTAGTTTGTAGTTTTGAGGGTTTGAAATTGAATGTGTGAAATTTGAGGGTTTGAGGACTATTGGCATGGCGGCCAAACGGCTAGACCTAATCCTTCGGAGGTGTGATGTGACAGAAGTAATAGTGATGAAAGTGTGAGAAATTTAAATCATACAAACGAAAATAAAATGCAGAAAGTAAACGCGATTGTTGGTTCGCGAGGTTACAAATGAGAAACAGATACAATTATATACAACTTGAATTGAAAAACACATTAAAATAACTAATAGCAACGTAACAAGTGTTGCACCCCAAAATTTGACCAACAATTATTTATCCATTGAGTGTTTGGAAGTGGATACCTTCATCAGAAAGTTCAAGAGATCCTCAGAAGAATTGGTTTGAAACCAGGGTTGTGTGCTTCATAGCTTGAGAGTTGTGGGTGCCCCTCAGATGGTTCTGAGACTTTGAGAATTAATTTGATGTTTTGGGAAAGCCTATGAGATGTCTTGACAGCCTTCATGAAGCCCAGAGAAGTCATTATGCAAGGGTTCAGAAGATTCAACCATGAATGATAGAATTAGGGTTTTGACTGGGTCAACCCTAGGTCAACTGATGATTTGGAGGAGGTTGAGACCAATCCAAGGGCCATGAGATCATGGAATGATGCATAGAGATGATATAAAGATGATTCCTAGGCCAACTCATCATGAGTGAGGAGTTTGAGAAGTTTCAAGTCAGGGTTTCTGAGGATTGTCAGTGAAAAAACCCTAATTTGATCCCTATCTTCCAGGCAGTTTTAGCTCAAGATGTGATTGATATCTCACCTTCCCCATAACATGAATGTTGTAGAGCTTGTTCTAAGCTTTAATTTGAGTTGTGGAAGTCCTTGATAGGAGTTACAGAGCCCAAGTTATGGTCTTGACAAATTACAGGTCAGCAGAAGTGTGTGAATCTGGGTCCTTGAAAGTCACCCAACTTGCAGACAACTTTTGCCCTAGTAGGGTGATTCCTATGACTTCTTGGTCAACATGAATGTTGAAGAGGATCTTCTTAGCTTTAATTTTAGTGGTAGAAGTCCTTGATTGGATTTGTGGAACTCAACTTATGGTTTGAACAAGACAGGGGTATTTTGGTCATTTGTCAGTTATAGGTCATTTTATCCAATGCCTAAAACTCCTATTTCCAAGCCTCAAATGGAAAAACTCAAAACATGAAAGTTGCTCAAAATGTGATTTTAAGTCTAGAAAGAAGGTCACAAATTATTGGAAAAGCTCATGGCATGAGATTACATGATTGGTCAAAAAATGAACTAAAAATGGCATATAAGTTTGAAAAGTTGAATTTGAAAATTGATTTGGAGGATCCACAAATCCAAAATAGGTCATCCAATATATCATTTTGATTGGAAACATCATTTTGAGAACATTGGTTTAGCTAGAATTTTGATTTGGAGCTTTAAAATGGGTGATGCTTTGAAAAGTTGTTACTTGAAAAAGAAGGCAATGTTGAAAAACCTTACACAAGCCAAAGATGAGCTTGTTTTTCACTCATCCCTTCTCAATATCTCATGTAAAGATACTTTAAGACCAAATGGCAAGGCATGAGGCATGGAATATGAGAAATCCAACTTGTCTCCACATGAGATTTTCAAGAACTTTCCACACTTTTCTAGATGATTCTAGAAGGATCCAGCTTCTTCCATCCATCATTATAAGAAGGATGATCTTCATAGTGTTCAAGGTTGGTGATAGAGAGAGAATTGAGAGAGGAGGGAGAGAGAACAATTGCATTTCTTCACTTGCAAGTCACAACCAATTTCTGAGTTCCACATCATTTCAGATTTTCAGTTGATAATTTCAACTACAACAAGTTCCATTGGTATTACTGAGTGTGTGCATAGCAAACTGAGGGAGAATCCATGGATAATTGATGATCTTGCATTCGAGTTTAGCAGCCTGCATTTCAAAATCAGTTTCAAGGAATCAGACACTTTCGAGGAGTTCTATTGCAAACAGAAGCGAGATATTGGTCCATTGAAGGAATCTGGAAAGAATCAAGCCTTGATTTGAAGAATTCCTTGGTCTGTTCATCTCATTTTATCAGGTTGGTATCTTTCTCTCTGCTCCTTAATTTATTCACAATTTGTTGGAATTGATAGGCTAGAATAGTTAGGTATTAGTAGTAGGTCATTTCTGGAGAATTTGGCTCGATTTGGTGATGATTCGTATGGTGACCTAAATTCTGTTGAGACCAAGAACTCCCTTAATAGTGAAGGATAGTCTTAGTTCTTTGGCTAGAAACGCTCAGTGTGAGATGAGGAACCTGTTAGCACATTCAATTTTGAGAATTAACAACATTGGTTCTTGATCAGTTTTTAGGATCTTTATCGTGTTTAGAGCTAGGGTTCATATTATTGGATTTTGAGATCATAATTCGAACCAGGGTGGAAAATGGAGCAAGTTTGGGTTTTGTTTTGTTAATTTTAGTGGAGAATGGAGGGGATACGAGTGGCTGCAGATGGAGTGTTCTTGAGTGCTCATCAATGGAGTTGGCTCCAAAATATTTGAATTTGGGGAAGACGACTTGGTGGCCCTTGGATCCAAGTCTGACCCTTGACCAAAGCCAAGATCTCACGGCCACGATTTGAAGTTCGTTTATGAAGGAATTCTGAGTGCATCCATACGCGGTCGTTTCACTTAAAGCCACTCTGGGCTTAATTCGCTAACCACACCCCCCTGTTATCTGGCCCATTCTGAAACCAATTGGCGCGTATTGCTGTTCATACCCCCCCTCCCCTTAATTGTTTTAATTTCTTTTATATTGTTTTAATATTTTTCTGTTTTAGAAAATTCATTAAAAATTGAAAAATAACTCTTTTTTGGCCATTCTTTTTTCTATGAGTAGATAATAATGTGTAGAAAATATTAAAAATAAAAATGGGATTTTATTTTTAAGTTTAGTATTTTTAATAGATTTTTTCTTTTAAATAGCTTTTATAATGTGTAGTTTGGTATCATGATTTTGTAAGAATTGTTTTAGGACTTTCTTCTAGTCTTTTTAATCCATTCTTTTTTGTGCAATTAGATGATGAATCATAGTTCCCCATAGGATTTATTCTAGAATTTTAGAATTAAATTTTGATTAGTTTAATTAGGGTAGACTTAGGGTATCCTAATTAGGGTTTAGGTTATGCATAGGTGAAGAATTCCCTTTCTTTGATAAGTTTTGTCTTGATTTTTAGGTAGAGGCCTATGTAGATGTTATGGGTAGATGTTGTAGACCCTTGTGAATAATTGTTAGATTTTTCCCCCTTGGTTTAGTATTTTTTAGGTATTTTCTGAAGTTGCCTGTTGATTTTGTCTCCCCTGTGGTTATCTGTTCATCTTTGGGGTTCATTGTGGGGAATTTGTTGAGGGGCTTGTGTTGCCTTGAAGACCTTGATGGAAAGCATCATGAAGTGAAGATTGTAGATCAAGACCCAGAGACCCAGAGCTTGGCTTGTCCCCTGTCTGTGAGGTTTGAGATCCTGAAGTTTGAAGGAAGTTCATGGTACTTTCCTGAGGAAGGCACTATGAATGACTTTCATTCTTTCTTCTCACCTCTTTCTTAAGTATCCAATGATGTTGGAGCCAACTTGTGAGTTTAATTTCTCCTGAGGAGGAATGTAAACTGATCACTTGTTGTTGAGCCACATGGGATACAACTCCTAAGTGGAAGCCTCCTAGTACTTTCCTGAGGAAGGTCCTATGGGTCTATTCACTTAGTTTCGTTAGTTTATCTAGGATTTCTTAAGTATCCAATGATGTTGGAGCCAACTTGTGAGTTTAATTTCTCCTGAGGAGGAATGTAAACTGATCACAGTTGTTGAGCCACATAGGATACAACTCCTAAGTGGAAGCCTCCTAGTACTTTCCTGAGGAAGGTCCTATGAGTCTGTTCACTTAGTTCCACTAGTTCAGATAGGATTTCCTAAATATCCAGTGATGTTGGAGCCTGCTTGTGAGTTTAGTTTCTCCTGAGGAGGAATGTAAACTTATCACAGTGGTTAAGCCACATAGGATATAACTCCTGAGTATACACCTCCTAGTGCTTTCCTGAGGAAGACACTATGAGTCTGCTTACTTAGCTCCCTTTCTTTGGTAAGCTTGTTCTGAAGCTTGAAGACTGGGATTAATTTCTTTTGGTTAGGTTTTGCTTTAGGGCTTTGCTTAGATTTGATTCAGATTCTGTGATTAGGGTTAGGATTAGAGAGTTGATTCTTTCTTTCTCAAGCATGTGTGTTTGTTTGCCTGATGGCACTTCATTTCCTTTATCTGTATATTGCTTGATAGCATGTTGTTTATTTTCAGTATGATTGCTGTTATTTCATGACTGGCTTGAGGTCGAGATGAGCTTGTGGAGGCTGAAACCCCACACACATTTCCTCCCTCACTTGCATTGCATGCATTTTACTGTAAAGCTGATGCTTTTGTCTGTTTTGGTGTATCATTGACATGATCCCTTAGGACTCTCATTTCCTTTGATGAGGATTTGATGATAGACTTTTAGGTTGAAATCTATGCATGACAACATCTAGGAGTTCCCTGTTCAAACCTCAACCATAGGATGAATCCATGGCATGATAACAGTAGGACTTGATAGTCTCCCTCCTAGCTGGGCCTGTTCTCTTCTCATCTCGAAGCAGTTTAAGATACAGTAATCATGAATGATTTCTTTCGTACGTTACGAGCCTTAAGCTATCTGAGGTGGGATGTTTAGTATGGTACCCTTTGGGTGACATGCGACGCATTCACTCTCAGGTCATAGTCTCTAGTGCGGTTGAGATCGCAAACATAATAAAAAAACACTTCTTTTAGGAGATAACCCGTAGTTTCCCGAACTACGTTTGCTCTGATCTTTCATACCAGATGAAAGTACGTAGGCATAGGATGCGACGTCCTAGCGAGCAACCCTTCCCCCGTAGTTAGTCGAACTACGTTGACTCTGATTTCTCATTCTCTGATGAGAATACGTAGGCATAAAGTGCGACGCTTTGCCGAGTCATTTTTCTTTTCTTTTTCAGCCAGCCTTGATAGGTAGATAGATTATAACCAACCCGTCCAAGTAAACAAACAAGCGAGGATCCCGTCGAGTACGACGGACGTGAGGGGTGCTAATACCTTCCCCTTGCGTAACCGACTCCCGAACCCAGACAATGGTTGCGATGACCTTGTCTTACCCTTATTCGTCAGGTTTTTCCGATCGTTTCCTTTCCCGCTCTGAGGGATAAATAACGAAAGGTGGCGACTCTTCTGTCATGCCGGCACCTTATTTTCGCGCAAGCGACAGCTGGCGACTCTGCTGGGGAACAATAGCATCTAGGGACTTTTCCCGTCCCTTATGCTGGGACCGTTTCCCATCCCCTACACGAGTCAATCCTATCGTTTGTGTGTTTGCTTGTTGGGTTGCGTTTATTTATCGCATCTTTACTTCCCGCATTTTATTTCCCGCATTTTATTTCCAGTTTGATATGATTATCTGTGCTGCTGTGGGAGAGGGATGTTACTGTGAATGAGAAGCCGGACCTGGGCTTGAGTACACACCTAGATATAGTTGCGAAGAAGTAGTAGACGAACCTGTCTGCTGAGCAGGCACAGTTCCCTACGAAAATCTGCGCTCAGACGAGATTCTTGCAGAGGTGCTCCTTTCCGGTCCTGAGGATCTGAGGGGAGTCCAGACGTGAGGATTGTCGACTCTGGGGACCGATCATTTGGAAGTCAGCTAAGAGAGGCCTCTTCATGACTTGACGATGCCACTCCTTCTGGGAATCGTATTGTCACTCGTGAAAGTCTGTGACGCTGACGACCGCATAGGATGCCGTACCTTTGTCTGTGGATTAGGTCCATCATACCTGTGAGTGGGGTTGGGATATTGCAGGAAACTTTGACCTCCAGACCACCTGGTTTTCTCGACAGTGAATCAGTTATGTTGGGTTCTTAGTTGCAGAGATGTTCTTGACAGAGCGAGAGTTTGATCAGAGGATTTTATCATCGGGTGTTTGTCTGTTCCTGATAGAGCAGGTCCCGATCAGAGTATTGTTATCAGAGGTTTGTTCTGGATGGAGCAGATTTTTGAGTGGGGTCTGAGGATCTCGTCAGCGGTTGTTATTTTGTTCTTGATAGGGCAGATTTTGAGTGGGGTTTGAAGATCTCATCAGCAGCTGTGTGTTTGTTCTAGAGAGGGCAGATTTGTGATTTGGGGTCCGAAGACTTCGTCAACAGATATTCCTTGATCTTGCATCCGGGGTCTTTATTATCAGGCCTTCGTCCTTGTCAGGGCAGAATGCTGATCTCGATCCTATCATATGGTTATTCGCAGCATATCAGATCAGTGGTTTTACACCGGGGTTTCCTTCTCATCAGTGACTGTTGACATTGAATCTCCACAGCAGCCACCCGGATATATTGTTGCATACCTGCATTTTGCATTAGCTTGCATAATCATTCCATTAGCGTGTGTCTGTGACAGGTACCATTTCCCCGATCCAGGATCTCTCGCCTCTTATTGTGTTACTGCAGCCGCTCTCAGGAAGACTGATGCGCATGAGTTCTCGGTCCTTGATGTGTCGAATCTGACTATTGCTATGCGAGGTTACTATTTTCATGATTGGGCCCAGACTCCTCTCCTTATTATTGCCAGCAGGTGCCAGGATCGGGGATAATCTCTCAAGCACACAGACTCACGCATGCATTTGCACGAAGCATTCTTGCATGACATACATTCTGTTACCTTTTCCTAACCTTTGATGTTGACAGGTTTTTCAGGTACTCAGGTTCCGAGCTGTTTTCGATCTCCAGGATTGATCAAAGATTCATCCACCGTTACTCAACTCGCGCTAATCAGACGAGAATCATGGACCAGGTACAGTCAGATGTTCAAGAGCTTCGTGAATGGATGGATCGTTTTATGGAGCTGATGCAAGTAGTTGCGAATGGGCAAGACCAGCTTCGTACTTTGGTTCAACCTCTCATCTCCAGGGTTGATAGTAATGGAATACTTCACGGCGGGGCCGTGCCCACTCCTCCTCAAGGGGATACTCCACAGAACGTTGTTCCTGCTGCCGGGGGCAACGGTAGTGCTAACGGCAATCTTATGACTAATCTCGGACTTAATGCGGCAGGCGCCGGCAATGGTGGTTTGGGAGCCAATGTTAACGTGGGGCCGGTCAACGGCAATGTTGGTACAGGAAATATGGTGGTGCCTCAACCGTGGCTGGAGGACCATCAGGATGACATATTATCTCAGAGAGGTGCCGAGGCTGAATTGACTGCTGAGGCTCGACTCAGGTTCAAGGCGCTGGAAGACAAAATGAGAGACATAGAAAATCAGAACACATTGGGCGTTGACATGGCCAAACTCGGGTTGATTGCTGACTTTAAAGTACCTCACAAGTTTAAGGTGCCTATCTTTGAGAAGTATAGGGGCACTACTTGTCCCCGTGTTCACCTCCGATCTTATTACAGAAAGATGTCCGCTTATTCTGACGATGAGAAGTTGCTGATGCACTTCTTTCAGGACAGTCTTTCTGGCCCATCGCTCGAATGGTATATGGGTTTGGAACCCGCTGCTGTGCGCACCTGGAAAGATCTTGCAGAAGCGTTTGTTCTCCACTATCAATATAATAGCGACTTGGCTCCCAACCGAGTTCAGCTTCAGAATCTCTCGCAGCGGAGCAATGAAAGCTTCAAAGAGTACGCCCAGCGGTGGCGTGAATTGGCTGCTAGGGTCCAACCACCGATGGTTGAGCGTGAGTTGGTACAAATGTTCGTGGCTACCCTTCCTGGAGTCTATTATGAAAAGCTGATTAGTGGCATGTCTGGAACATTCTCGGCTCTTATCACTTTGGGCGAGCATGTTGAAAATGGTATAAAGATCGGAAAGATTCAGGGCGAATCATCCTCAGCTGGAGGAGCTAGCAAGAAACCCTATACTGGCAAGCGTCGAGAGGGAGATGCCAGTGCTGTCACTAATGCTAGGAGAAGGGGCAAGGGCCCTCAGTCTCAGATCGCTAGCATAAACATCCCAGCTGCACCCCCGCAGCCGCAGCAGCAGCCCCAGCAACAGAATAATCCGGGATATAAGAGATATCAGAACCGGGGTCCCCTGGCAAACCGTCATTTGGAAACTCCTCCTATGCCGTATGCACAGCTTCTGCAGACGTTGCTTCAGCTCCAATTGGTTCATAAGAGGACATTGGCTCCCTTAACGGGACCACCCCCACCAGAATATGATGCTAATGCTACTTGTGAATTTCATTCTGGGGCACCTGGCCACACGGTTGAGAATTGTAAAGCTTTTAAGCACAAAGTCCAGGACTTGGTGGACGCCAAGGTTATCAACTTTTCTGACAACGTGCCCAACGTCACCAAAAATCCAATGCCTCATCATAGGGGGGGCGGAGTGAATGCTGTTATCACTGAAGAGAATTCGGACTTGCTGACCGATGTCAAAGATTTGAAGACGCCGTTGAGTTTTGTCAAGGCCAAGTTGCTAAAGAAAGGCTTCTTTCCTGGATGTGGAGAGATGTGCATGGCTTGTGCTACACTTCCTGATGGGTGTGAGCAGTTGATCGAAGGTATCCAAAGTCTGATGACCGAGGGTATTTTGCAGTTCAGTCGGAGCGTTGAGAATGCGTCAGGGGAAGTCGTGCTGAAGCAGGCGGACGAAGTTGCTACCATTACTATTCCTCGTCACCCTATTACTATTTCTGCGTCCCGTCCGCCTTCTATCACCATCACCAGGGCCGGACCAATCCCATTCGAGAGCACTAATGCCGTCCCATGGCATTACGGCGCCGAAGTGTATTGTAATGGTCAGAAGATAGAGCTTGAGCCGTCCAGATCGACTGCGCAGAATCTTGCTGAGGTCAGTGGTATCACTAGAAGCGGAAGAGTGTTCGCACCGGCAGAGGTTGCAGCAGAGAAAGTGGTCCGGGCTGACGCTGTGGATAAGGGCAAAGGTAAAGCTGTTGAAGAGGTTCCTGCAGGGGCAGAGAAAGACATGCTGGTTAAAGATGCAGAAGAGTTCATGCGGCTAATCAGGAAAAGTGACTACAAGATTGTAGATCATCTTCACCAGACTCCGTCAAAGATCTCGATTCTTAACCTGTTGCTGTGTTCTGAAGCGCACCGCAACGCATTATTGAAGGTATTGAATGCTGCATACGTTCCGCAGGAGATATCAGTGAATCAACTTGAGGAAGTAGTAGCCCATGTCAATGCTGGTAATGGGCTGGGATTTACAGATCTGGAGCTGACTCCCAAGGGAAGAGATCACAACAGCGCCTTGCACGTCTCAATAGAGTGCAGAGGCACGATTATGTCACATGTCCTAGTAGATACGGGCTCTTCGCTTAACGTGCTTCCGAAGAAGGCACTGATGAAGTTGGATACCCGTGGACTGCTGTGCACGCCCAGTGATCTGGTCGTGAAGGCCTTTGACGGAACCAAGCGCCACGTCTTCGGAGAATTGACCCTGCCAATTCAAGTTGGTCCAGAGACGTTTAATGCGGTTTTCTATATCATGGATATCATGCCCGCCTATAGTTGCCTCTTAGGTCGGCCGTGGATCCATTCTGCTGGTGCCGTAACGTCCACGCTGCATCAGAAGCTTAAATATGCTGTTGGGGGCAGCATAGTGACAGTCTGTGGAGAGGAGGACATCATGGTAAGCCACCTGTCGTCCTTTAAATACGTCGAAATGGATGGTGAGATCCATGAGACTCTTTGCCAGGCTTTTGAAACCGTCAGGGTGAAGGAGGTAGCTCCCGTTGTTGCAGAGAAGCAAGAGTTGAACCTCTCCTCGTTTAAGGAAGCTCGGGCTGTTGTCGAAGCTGGTTCTACCCCAGGCTGGGGGCATGTTTTGGATATACCAATCAAACAGGATAAGTTTGGATTAGGGTATTCTCCTGGAGCTGAAGCTTCATCTTCTTCTGGCAGTTCGTCTCATGGGAAAGGGCCGATCTTATTCACCAAGGGGGGAGTAATCTTCGAGAGTATCAATGCTGCGTCAGAGGACAGCGGGGACAGTGATTGCGATCTTGACGCCTGGATTCAACCGAGCAAGCCAGGCGAGCGCCTCCGCAATTGGACCATCAAGGAGATTATCAAGCTGACAAGTGAAGAGTAATGATTTGCTTTTTACAATCTTTGTACAACCCTATGTCCTGCCCGGGGCATAGTGGTTTTACTGTCAGGGCCTTGTTGGATTATGTGTATGCATTTTGTTAATAAATAAAAGGCGTTTTCTTCGTAATCAAATATTGCGTTCTCTGTTATTCATGCTTTATGTTTGTTTCGAAAAACAGCAAAATGGCAACGAGGTTCGTGCTAACCTGCATATTCTTGCTTTAAACTTAACCCTTGTTATTGCAGGATCCACGTAACAGATGACATCGACTCTGGACCCTCTACGGCTCACTACGACTTTGATTGCCCGATCTATCAAGCCGAGGATGAGATTGATGAAGACGAAGACCTTCCAGAAGAGTTGGCCCGCTTGTTGAGACAAGAAGAGAAGGTTATTCTGCCTCACGAGGAGGATATTGAGATCATAAATCTGGGTTCTGAGGAGCTTATCAGGAATGTCAGAGTAGGGGCTGCGCTGCAGAAGGATGTCAAGCATAGACTGGTCGAGATGCTTCGAGAGTATAGTGACGTCTTTGCTTGGTCATATGAGGATATGCCCGGACTTGACACTGATATCGTGGTTCATCGCTTGCCGTTGCGAGAAGATTGCCCTCCAGTCAAGCAGAAGCTTAGGAGGACGAGACCAGACATGGCTGTAAAAATCAAAGAAGAAGTCCAGAAGCAGTTGGACGCAGGATTTCTAGCCGTTACCACTTACCCTCCGTGGGTCGCCAACATAGTGCCTGTACCGAAGAAGGACGGTAAGGTACGCATGTGCGTCGATTATCGGGATTTGAACAGGGCGAGCCCTAAGGATGATTTCCCGTTGCCTCATATCGATGTGTTGGTCGACAATACAGCCCAGTTTTCCGTGTTTTCGTTCATGGATGGCTTCTCCGGTTACAATCAGATTAAGATGGCGCCGGAGGACATGGAGAAAACGACGTTTATTACCCCCTGGGGCACGTTTTGCTACAAGGTAATGCCCTTCGGTCTAAAGAACGCAGGGGCCACTTACCAGCGAGCAATGGTAACTTTGTTTCATGATATGATTCATCATGAGATCGAGGTCTATGTTGATGACATGATTGCAAAGTCCCAAACGGAGGAGGAGCATCTGGTCAACCTATTGAAGCTGTTTGAGAGGCTTAGGAAGTTCAGGCTGAGGCTGAATCCTAACAAGAGCACTTTCAGAGTGCGGTCCGGAAAGTTATTGGGGTTTATCGTTAGTGAACGAGGTATTGAAGTTGATCCTGCAAAGATAAAAGCTATCCAAGAAATTCCAACGCCGAAGACAGAAAAAGAAGTTCGTGGTTTCTTGGGCCGAATAAACTACATTGCAAGGTTTATCTCTCAGCTCACGGCCACTTGTGAACCGATGTTCAAGTTGTTAAAGAAAAATCAGGCGATTACTTGGAATGAGGATTGCCAGAAGGCATTCGATAAGATAAAGCAGTATCTTCAAGAACCTCCAATCTTGATACCCCCAGTGGCTGGACGGCCATTAATCATGTACTTGACAGTTCTGGAGAATAGTATGGGGTGTGTTCTCGGTCAGCACGACGAGACGGGCAGAAAGGAGCATGCCATTTATTATCTGAGTAAAAAGTTCACTGAGTGTGAATCTCGATACTCGATGCTGGAGAAGACGTGTTGTGCATTAGCTTGGGCTGCCAAACGTCTACGACAGTATATGCTCAACCACACTACTATGCTGATTTCGAAGATGGATCCGATCAAGTACGTCTTCGAGAAGCAGGCTCTTTCGGGCAGGATTGCCAGATGGCAGATGGTGTTAACAGAATATGATATTCAATACGTCTCTCAGAAAGCCATCAAGGGAAGCGTATTGTCTGATCACCTTGCCGAACAGCCAATCGAAGACTATCAGCCAATGAAGTTCGAATTCCCTGACGAGGACATTATGTTTCTCAAAGCGAAGGATTGCGATGAGCCATTGCCCGATGAGGGGCCAGATAGGAAGTCTCAGTGGAAGTTGATATTCGACGGAGCGGTTAATTCCTATGGAAGTGGTATCGGGGCTATCATCACGACTCCTCACGGATCCCACATCCCGTTTACTGCAAGACTGACGTTTCCAGTTACCAACAACGAAGCCGAGTATGAAGCATGTATTATGGGTCTAGAAGAGGCAATTGATTTGAGAATCAAGAATCTAGACATATATGGTGACTCAGCGCTTGTAATCAATCAGATCAAAGGGGAGTGGGAAACTCGTCAAGCGAATCTAGTGCCGTACATGAATTATGCCAGGAGGTTGCTTCCGTTCTTCGACCGAGTAGAACTTCATCATGTACCCCGGGCTGAAAATCAAATGGCTGATGCTTTAGCCACCTTGGCTTCCATGTATAAGGTCAATCTTTGGAATGAAGCTCCAAGCATTGTTCTTTCGCGTCTTGACAGACCAGCATATGTGTTCGCAATCGAAGATGCCACTGACGGCAAGCAATGGTTCCACGACATCCAGACCTTCCTTATGACCAAGGAGTATCCTGCGGGTGCGTCAACCCAGGATAAGAAGACTCTGAGGAGGCTATCTGGAAACTTTTACCTCAACCCTGATGGAGTGCTGTATAAAAGAAACCACGATCTCGTGCTACTCAGATGTGTAGATGAGAAAGAAGCAAGTATGCTCATGGAAGAAGTCCATGAGGGCACATTTGGTACGCACGCCGGCGGGCATGCCATGACGAGAAAGATCCTGAGAGCAGGATATTACTGGTTGACTATGGAGTCGGATTGCTTCAGATTCGCGAAGAAATGTCACAAATGCCAGATTTATGCTGATAAAGTTCATGTGCCGCCATGCCCATTGAATATCATGTCCTCCCCTTGGCCGTTCTCCATGTGGGGCATCGACATGATAGGCAAGATCGAGCCCACCGCATCCAATGGTCATCGTTTTATCCTGGTAGCTATCGACTACTTCACCAAGTGGGTGGAGGCAGCCTCGTACGCTAATGTGACCAGGCAGGTGGTAGCTAAATTCATAAAGAGGGACATCATCTGTCGCTATGGAATTCCCGAGCGGATCATTACTGACAATGGTTCGAATTTGAACAACAAGATGATGAAGGAGCTGTGCCAGAGCTTCAAGATCGAACACCACAACTCATCTCCTTACCGGCCGAAGATGAATGGCGCTGTTGAAGCAGCCAACAAGAACATCAAGAAGATTGTTCAGAAGATGGTTGTGACGTACAAAGATTGGCACGAGATGCTGCCGTTTGCCTTGCACGGTTATCGTACGACGGTGCGTACGTCGACCGGGGCAACTCCTTTCTCCTTGGTGTACGGTATGGAAGCTGTCCTACCGCTAGAAGTGGAGATTCCCTCTTTGCGAGTTTTGGCTGATGTGAAACTAGATGAGGCAGAATGGGTTACGAACCGCTTGAACCAGCTCAGCCTGATGGACGAGAAGAGGTTAGCATCGATTGCATTTGGTCGCCTGTACCAAAGCCGAATGAAGAAAGCTTATGATAAGAAGGTGCGTCCTCGAAGCTTTCAGACGGGTGATCTCGTCCTGAAGAAGATTCTTCCGCCACACTCCGATCACCGGGGCAAGTGGACTCCGAATTACGAAGGGTCGTATGTCGTCAGCAAGGTTTTCTCGGGAGGAGCTTTGTTGTTATCCACGATGGATGGTGAAGATTTTGCATCCCCGGTGAACGCGGACGCAGTTAAAAAATACTTTGCTTGAAAGAGACCCGCTGGACCAAAAAAGAAAGAGTCCAGGCAAAAAAGGGGCATCCCGGCGAACCAAAAACAGAATAAAAGGTTCGGGCAAAAATTAGGGATATATTGAAAAAATGTGCACCCGCGAAGTCGAAAACCTACACTGGGCGGCTTCGGCAAAAAAGGGTATCCCGGTGAACTGAAAACCCGAAAGGGCGGTTCACGCAAAAGTTAGGGATTTGAATAAGCAAATGACTGCGTTCCGCGTATGGACTTTCATTGTTTAGTGGTTCGGAAGACCTGAGGGCCGTGTATTTGAATCAATCTCTTCCAAAGCTGAAGCATCGGAGAAGTATCGAAGTCGAGTGGGTCTTAGAGGGATCAACTCATGGTGTTCGTCTACGCCTCGATTGCCGACATATTTATATACTGATGTATATTTATGTTTTCTTTTTGCGCGGCTTCCTCATTCCAGGAGCTTGCCTCTGTTGTAAAACATTTTTGCCCGTTCAGGGGTTCATTATCAATAAAATGCACATTATTCAGCAATTCTACTTGTCTGTTTAGCATTTATCTGTTTTGTTTGCGAATGAAAACGCCGATATTTTCGATAAAATGCGCATACATAAACTTGCGGGCCTAGGCCCATTGATTGTTGAAACAACTAATTAACTGAATATTGTCACGAGATAATAACCTGGATAGGCCCCTTTGAGGAGGGTATCTTGTCTGTTTGTTTGTGTTGTTGCAGGTGTAGCACCTCGCCAGAAGATGTGCCGTGCGTATCCCCGAGGCAGGATGAGTCCTCCTTCCCCAGCAGAGTTCAGTAGTCTCTCCTCCGCAGAATCTGAACGCAAGATGGTGAGCATTGATATGTCTTCCCCGGGTAGAGGTGTTTCTCTTCCCCAAGCAGACGCATCCTGAAGGAATGTCACCTCATCGGCTGAGTCAAGCACCGAAGAATGATGTCATCTCTCCCCAGCACCGGGTCACAAGTGCAGAGTTCACAGAAATGTTTGGGTACCGAAGCTCGTGTTTTCCCCAGTAAAGTCGCCGAAGCAAGATGCCCCCCGCACCGGGTCACAAGTGCAGGTGTCGCAGAAGGTTGTTCGTATGCCGAAGGACGCAGTAACTGATGGTGCCAGACTGAAGTCTCCAGTGGAATTGAGATTCCTCACCAGAGTCAGGCTCTCTCCTGAAGTTGGACGAGTCATTCTTCCCCAGTAGAGTATCGAAGCGGCTGATGTTGTATTCCCCTGCAGAGTTGTACTCTCCCCCGAAGTTGGACGAGTCTTTCTTCCCCAGTGGAATCGAATTCCCCATCAGAGTCGCACTCTCCAATGAAGTAGAATGATTTCGCTCCCCGACTGGGTCCGCAGAAAAGCAGAATCCTTGGAAGTTGATCAGATCATGACCAATTTTCCCCAGCAGAGCGTGGGGCAGCTAGTGTTGTGTTTCCCCAGAATCGCACTCGCTCCATCGAAGCAGAATGATTTCTCCTTCCTCAGCCGAGTTTGCAGATGTCCAAAAGAGCCGAGTCCTTGGAAGTGGATTAGATCATGATTGATTTTCCCCAGTGGGGTGTGGAGCAGTTGAAGTTGTTTCCCCACAGAATGGTTATCCCCAAAAGAGTAGCCGAGACGGCCACGCAGTTCACTCCCGCGATTGACATCGCTTTCCTTCAGCAGGTTCGGGTTCTCGTAGAGCTTCGTCCCCTGCAGAAATCAGCGGAAGTTGTTTTCCATGCAGCAGTCCGCGGAAGATCAGTTCCTCCAGACAGAGTCCGATTGATATTGGCGTGCAGTTTTCTCCTCAGCAGGATGATTCCTCTATCTGAGTAGTTCTTGTCTCCTTGACAAAAGGGTTTCCTCCTCCCGGCATTTATTTTGCTAACAGGATCGCATCATTGTGCATGACTGCATAGCATTTAACACTGCATAACATTTAACGCTGCATAGCATTGCGCATGATTGCACGACATGTAGCATAAACGCATATCGGTCCCACCGTGTGGGGCTTGGCGCAGAAGCATATGCACCATAAGCATGATCTAGGTCATCGTCATCCTTGTTGAACAGGTGTACCATCAAAAGACTGGTTGCTCAGGACGATTCTTGATGTTCTCCCCAGCAAGACCGCTTGAGATGATTCTTAAAGACCCCGGTGTGATCCCCACGGTCGCTCGCTCAAGATGATTTTTGAGATCCCCAGCGAAGTCCTCAGTTAGAGATGATTCTTGAATTCCTCAGCAGGGCCATTTGCTTAAGACGATTCTTAAGACCCCAGTACAGCTTCCCGAGTGGTTCGCCTAGTATGATACTTGAGCTCCCCAACAGCATCTCCAGCAAGAGTTACCCAGGAAGATTTCTGGAATACCCAACAGAATGTTTGCTCCGGAAAGGTTATCGGTTCAGGACGATTCGTGAAGATGCCCGACGGATCTGTTTGGTCAAGATGATTCTTGAAGTCCTCAGCAGCATGATATGTCTGCTCCAACAATGATGTCTAATCTGAAGATGGATTTCATAAGCGCCAGAAGGCGATATCAGAAGGTTCCTGTGAGTCCAGATTTCTGTGTTGAAGAATCAACGGGTGGCTGAAGACAAGGTTCCAGAGGTTGTAGATACAACAGAGTGATTCGCGTGGGTCTGAAGACCAAGTCGGTTATCCTGAGGTGATGATTGATCAAGTGAAGGATATGTCTTCTGATTGAAGTCGAAGATGTATCTCCAGCGGTGACGCAGGGTATTTCGATCGTCCGACAGTGATGTCAGATTTGGTTCTCCAGCTAGTTGATGAGCAGCTAGTGTTGCAGGATTCAAAGATTTGTTCCCTGCAGAGTACTGTGTGCTCGTGTAGTTGGCAAATTTTCGGGTTTACCGGTATTCAATCGTCTCGCACCGTGATTGGTTGAGAGCCGTTCGCTCCTCACCCAGTCAGGTTCAAGCCGTTTGAATAGGGGCAGATGTTGCACCCCAAAATTTGACCAACAATTATTTATCCATTGAGTGTTTGGAAGTGGATACCTTCATCAGAAAGTTCAAGAGATCCTCAGAAGAATTGGTTTGAAACCAGGGTTGTGTGCTTCATAGCTTGAGAGTTGTGGGTGCCCCTCAGATGGTTCTGAGACTTTGAGAATGAATTTGATGTTTTGGGAAAGCCTATGAGATGTCTTGACAGCCTTCATGAAGCCCAGAGAAGTCATTATGCAAGGGTTCAGAAGATTCAACCATGAATGATAGAATTAGGGTTTTGACTGGGTCAACCCTAGGTCAACTGATGATTTGGAGGAGGTTGAGACCAATCCAAGGGCCATGAGATCATGGAATGATGCATAGAGATGATATAAAGATGATTCCTAGGCCAACTCATCATGAGTGAGGAGTTTGAGAAGTTTCAAGTCAGGGTTTCTGAGGATTGTCAGTGAAAAAACCCTAATTTGATCCCTATCTTCCAGGCAGTTTTAGCTCAAGATGTGATTGATATCTCACCTTCCCCATAACATGAATGTTGTAGAGCTTGTTCTAAGCTTTAATTTGAGTGGTGGAAGTCCTTGATAGGAGTTACAGAGCCCAAGTTATGGTCTTGACAAATTACAGGTCAGCAGAAGTGTGTGAATCTGGGTCCTTGAAAGTCACCCAACTTGCAGACAACTTTTTCCATAGTAGGGTGATTCCTATGACTTCTTGGTCAACATGAATGTTGAAGAGGATCTTCTTAGCTTTAATTTGAGTGGTAGAAGTCCTTGATTGGATTTGTGGAACTCAACTTATGGTTTGAACAAGACAGGGGTATTTTGGTCATTTGTCAGTTATAGGTCATTTTATCCAATGCCTAAAACTCCTATTTCCAAGCCTCAAATGGAAAAACTCAAAACATGAAAGTTGCTCAAAATGTGATTTTAAGTCTAGAAAGAAGGTCAGAAATTATTGGAAAAGCTCATGGCATGAGATTACATGATTGGTCAAAAAATGAACTAAAAATGGCATATAAGTTTGAAAAGTTGAATTTGAAAATTGATTTGGAGGATCCACAAATCCAAAATAGGTCATCCAATATATCATTTTGATTGGAAACATCATTTTGAGAACATTGGTTTAGCTAGAATTTTGATTTGGAGCTTTAAAATGGGTGATGCTTTGAAAAGTTGTTACTTGAAAAAGAAGGCAATGTTGAAAAACCTTACACAAGCCAAAGATGAGCTTGTTTTTCACTCATCCCTTCTCAATATCTCATGTAAAGATACTTTAAGACCAAATGGCAAGGCATGAGGCATGGAATATGAGAAATCCAACTTGTCTCCACATGAGATTTTCAAGAACTTTCCACACTTTTCTAGATGATTCTAGAAGGATCCAGCTTCTTCCATCCATCATTATAAGAAGGATGATCTTCATAGTGTTCAAGGTTGGTGATAGAGAGAGAATTGAGAGAGGAGGGAGAGAGAACAATTGCATTTCTTCACTTGCAAGTCACAACCAATTTCTGAGTTCCACATCATTTCAGTTGATAATTTCAACTACAACAAGTTCCATTGGTATTACTGAGTGTGTGCATAGCAAACTGAGGGAGAATCCATGGATAATTGATGATCTTGCATTCGAGTTTAGCAGCCTGCATTTCAAAATCAGTTTCAAGGAATCATACACTTTCGAGGAGTTCTATTGCAAACAGAAGCGAGATATTGGTCCATTGAAGGAATCTGGAAAGAATCAAGCCTTGATTTGAAGAATTCCTTGGTCTGTTCATCTCATTTTATCAGGTTGGTATCTTTCTCTCTGCTCCTTAATTTATTCACAATTTGTTGGAATTGATAGGCTAGAATAGTTAGGTATTAGTAGTAGGTCATTTCTGGAGAATTTGGCTCGATTTGGTGATGATTCGTATGGTGACCTAAATTCTGTTGAGACCAAGAACTCCCTTAATAGTGAAGGATAGTCTTAGTTCTTTGGCTAGAAACGCTCAGTGTGAGATGAGGAACCTGTTAGCACATTCAATTTTGAGAATTAACAACATTGGTTCTTGATCAGTTTTTAGGATCTTTATCGTGTTTAGAGCTAGGGTTCATATTATTGGATTTTGAGATCATAATTCGAACCAGGGTGGAAAATGGAGCAAGTTTGGGTTTTGTTTTGTTAATTTTAGTGGAGAATGGAGGGGATACGAGTGGCTGCAGATGGAGTGTTCTTGAGTGCTCATCAATGGAGTTGGCTCCAAAATATTTGAATTTGGGGAAGACGACTTGGTGGCCCTTGGATCCAAGTCTGACCCTTGACCAAAGCCAAGATCTCACGGCCACGATTTGAAGTTCGTTTATGAAGGAATTCTGAGTGCATCCATACGCGGTCGTTTCACTTAAAGCCACTCTGGGCTTAATTCGCTAACCACACCCCCCTGTTATCTGGCCCATTCTGAAACCAATTGGCGCGTATTGCTATTCATACCCCCCCCCCCCCTCCCCTTAATTGTTTTAATTTCTTTTATATTGTTTTAATATTTTTCTGTTTTAGAAAATTCATTAAAAATTGAAAAATAACTCTTTTTTGGCCATTCTTTTTTCTATGAGTAGATAATAATGTGTAGAAAATATTAAAAATAAAAATGGGATTTTATTTTTAAGTTTAGTATTTTTAATAGATTTTTTCTTTTAAATAGCTTTTATAATGTGTAGTTTGGTATCATGATTTTGTAAGAATTGTTTTAGGACTTTCTTCTAGTCTTTTTAATCCATTCTTTTTTGTGCAATTAGATGATGAATCATAGTTCCCCATAGGATTTATTCTAGAATTTTAGAATTAAATTTTGATTAGTTTAATTAGGGTAGACTTAGGGTATCCTAATTAGGGTTTAGGTTATGCATAGGTGAAGAATTCCCTTTCTTTGATAAGTTTTGTCTTGATTTTTAGGTAGAGGCCTATGTAGATGTTATGGGTAGATGTTGTAGACCCTTGTGAATAATTGTTAGATTTTTCCCCCTTGGTTTAGTATTTTTTAGGTATTTTCTGAAGTTGCCTGTTGATTTTGTCTCCCCTGTGGTTATCTGTTCATCTTTGGGGTTCATTGTGGGGAATTTGTTGAGGGGCTTGTGTTGCCTTGAAGACCTTGATGGAGAGCATCATGAAGTTAAGATTGTAGATCAAGACCCAGAGACCCAGAGCTTGGCTTGTCCCCTGTCTGTGAGGTTTGAGATCCTGAAGTTTGAAGGAAGTTCATGGTACTTTCCTGAGGAAGGCACTATGAATGACTTTCATTCTTTCTTCTCACCTCTTTCTTAAGTATCCAATGATGTTGGAGCCAACTTGTGAGTTTAATTTCTCCTGAGGAGGAATGTAAACTTATCACTTGTTGTTGAGCCACATGGGATACAACTCCTAAGTGGAAGCCTCTTAGTACTTTCCTGAGGAAGGTCCTATGGGTCTATTCACTTAGTTTCGTTAGTTTATCTAGGATTTCTTAAGTATCCAATGATGTTGGAGCCAACTTGTGAGTTTAATTTCTCCTGAGGAGGAATGTAAACTGATCACAGTTGTTGAGCCACATAGGATACAACTCCTAAGTGGAAGCCTCCTAGTACTTTCCTGAGGAAGGTCCTATGAGTCTGTTCACTTAGTTCCACTAGTTCAGATAGGATTTCCTAAATATCCAGTGATGTTGGAGCCTGCTTGTGAGTTTAGTTTCTCCTGAGGAGGAATGTAAACTGATCACAGTGGTTAAGCCACATAGGATATAACTCCTGAGTATACACCTCCTAGTGCTTTCCTGAGGAAGACACTATGAGTCTGCTTACTTAGCTCCCTTTCTTTGGTAAGCTTGTTCTGAAGCTTGAAGACTGGGATTAATTTCTTTTGGTTAGGTTTTGCTTTAGGGCTTTGCTTAGATTTGATTCAGATTCTGTGATTAGGGTTAGGATTAGAGAGTTGATTCTTTCTTTCTCAAGCATGTGTGTTTGTTTTCCTGATGGCACTTCATTTCCTTTATCTGTATATTGCTTGATAGCATGTTGTTTATTTTCAGTATGATTGCTGTTATTTCATGACTGGCTTGAGGTCGAGATGAGCTTGTGGAGGCTGAAACCCCACACACATTTCCTCCCTCACTTGCATTGCATGCATTTTACTGTAAAGCTGATGCTTTTGTCTGTTTTGGTGTATCATTGACATGATCCCTTAGGACTCTCATTTCCTTTGATGAGGATTTGATGATAGACTTTTAGGTTGAAATCTATGCATGACAACATCTAGGAGTTCCCTGTTCAAACCTCAACCATAGGATGAATCCATGGCATGATAACAGTAGGACTTGATAGTCTCCCTCCTAGCTGGGCCTGTTCTCTTCTCATCTCGAAGCAGTTTAAGATACAGTAATCATGAATGATTTCTTTCGTACGTTACGAGCCTTAAGCTATCTGAGGTGGGATGTTTAGTATGGTACCCTTTGGGTGACATGCGACGCATTCACTCTCAGGTCATAGTCTCTAGTGCGGTTGAGATCGCAAACATAATAAAAAAACACTTCTTTTAGGAGATAACCCGTAGTTTCCCGAACTACGTTTGCTCTGATCTTTCATACCAGATGAAAGTACGTAGGCATAGGATGCGACGTCCTAGCGAGCAACCCTTCCCCCGTAGTTAGTCGAACTACGTTGACTCTGATTTCTCATTCTCTGATGAGAATACGTAGGCATAAAGTGCGACGCTTTGCCGAGTCATTTTTCTTTTCTTTTTCAGCCAGCCTTGATAGGTAGATAGATTATAACCAACTCGTCCAAGTAAACAAACAAGCGAGGATCCCGTCGAGTACGACGGACGTGAGGGGTGCTAATACCTTCCCCTTGCGTAACCGACTCCCGAACCCAGACAATGGTTGCGATGACCTTGTCTTACCCTTATTCGTCAGGTTTTTCCGATCGTTTCCTTTCCCGCTCTGAGGGATAAATAACGAAAGGTGGCGACTCTTCTGTCATGCCGGCACCTTATTTTCGCGCAAGCGACAACAAGCTGCACATTGAATACACAAGGTTAGTAGACAGAGTCACACAGTAATCAGGCGAGTTATGAAACGGAAGTGCGAAAGTTATAGATATTCTTTGTTGTTTATTCGTGATATATAAAAAAGCTTTTGATTTAAGTTAAAAAAAGAGGTTTTAATATTATTAAAAAAAAATTTCAAAAATAGTCTTAATTTAATTATCTAACAAAAAGGTTTTATTTATAAAAAAAAAAGGTTTAATGTTATTATTATATATTTTTTAAAAAACGGTTCTAGTTATTATTTTAAAAAAAAAAGATTTTAGTTATTATTTTAAATTTATCTAAAAAAAAGTTTTTCTTAAAAATAATAGGTTTTCATATTAATTTGGAAAAGATGATAAAGTTATTTATTTTAAAAAAGAGATTTTTATATTATAACAAGTTTTAATAAATTAATGATAACAATAATAATAATAATTGTAATAATAATAATAATAATGATAATAACAATAATAAATAATAATAATAATAATAATAATAATAATAATAATAATAATAATAATAATAATAATAATAATAAAGCAATAATGAATTTTAAATGTGCCAAATAACCCAACAATGTTGCTAACGCAGAAATGCGCTCATCGCAACCAGATCTAAATCGGACGAAACAAAATTTATCGCAAAGAAAAAGAAATTAAGCAAAAAACAGTATTATTGCTCACACAAAAATGCGATCATCGCAACCAGATCGAACCAACACAAATGTCACGCGTCATGCACACAAATGTGCAAACATCGTATCGACATGATTCGATCAAAAATTAATCTTATATATATATAAACTCTAACAATTTAAAAATTATAAATATATAAACGTAACAGTAATAGATAAAGAAAAAGAAATAACGGTAAAAGATGAAGAAAAAGAAACAACAGTAATAAATGAAGGAAAAGAAATAACGGTAAACGATGAAGAAAAAGAAACAACAGTAATAGATGAAGAAAAAGAAATAACGGTAAACGGCACTCACTCCTCTTAGGTTTTTTTCATTCTCCTCTTTTTTCAACAAGGCAACACATGTATATATAGGGAACAAATTAGGGTTAACACCAAATTGTCAATAATGTCCCTAAAGCCCATTTTAAAGCCCAAACTAAATAATTAGTTAAGAAAAAATAAAAATAATTAAAATAAACTTAAAATAAAAACTAATAATCCTATTGATTCCTAAAATCAAAAATATTATAAAAAGAACAAAAATTTTTTCCAATATTTTTTTATTTTATGATTTTTTGGATATTTTTATGAATAATTTAGAAAAAAGTGAAAAAAATAATATATTAAAAAATGATTTAATTAAAATACGAAAATAATAATTAAATAATAATAAAAAACTATTTTTGTTATTTTTTTAATGAAAGATAGAAAAATTTAGAGTAAAAATAATAAAAAACAAAAAAGTGACAAAGGTGAGATTCGAACTCTCAACCTCTCACACTCACAACTCCTTACACATGTCCTCTTGCCAATTGTGTCATTTTTACTTTTTAGAAAAAAAATACATGCCATATGATATTTACCTGCAAAAAGTCAAACGACTACACAAATTTGTTAGTAATTGATTAAATGCAATGAAATGCGACGACAAATCTTAGGGCAAAATTTGGGGTATTACATTGTGGAAAGACCGTTTCGAGGCCCTGCAAAGGAATAGTTCACTATAGTTGAAGAAGGAAGCTCAACTCAATGAACTTTTGGATACATATGAGGATTATCTTCGTTATTACCAGCCGACCCTAGACATGTGCCGCGCTAGGTATAACAATCTAGTGGATCATTGCAACCTTATGATCCGTGATATCCCATGGAGGTTGGAAAGCGCAATTCAAGACTTAGAAGGAAATGATATTCCTCCTTCCATCCATCACTTTATCCGGCTCTGCGACCAAATGGTTAGAAGGTTCATGTCCGAGACAAAAAAGCTTGAAGAACGTCTCCGAAAGAAAGAGTTTTAGTTCATTCAATATTTTCTTGTAACATGAGTTTTTATTTTGCAGCTTATTGAACAGTCAGTTGTATTGAATATTCCCTCAAAATTAATGAAAGTTTGCTTTTTGGCTTAAATTGTGCATTCTTTACTATTCATTTATAGTTCCATAATACCATTGATAATCATAAATCTTGAAAGTCTCTTGAACATCATTCGAGCATTGCATATACCCACGCATCATTTTTGCATTCCCTGAAACCCGACCTCATACCGCTTGCCATTTCAGAAGAAAAGAAAGAGAAAGAGCAAACTGACTTCTCAACGTTCATACAACACAAGAGGGAACCAACGAAGAGTCATGGATCAAGTACAACAAGAGTTGCAGGAGTTTAGGGAAAAGATGACGCAATTCATGGAAACAATGCAAGGGGTAGCCAATGGGCAGGAACAATTGAGAACTCTGGTTCAACCATTGATAGCTCGAGTGGATGGCAGTGGTGTTTTGCATGGAGGAACTGCTGTTGTTCCTCCTCCGGCTAATGGTAGCACTTCGCAGGCCAATGGTGGTCCAACTGTAGTCAATATTCCGGGTGGAGAGAACCAAGATGGAATTCCCATCCCAATTGCGGCGGGCACCGTGTGTAACAGCCCAAATTTCATTAAATAATTAATTGTAATAATTAATAGATTTAGTGGGATTTTATTTAATGTTGGAATTAATTTTATTAATTGGTATGGATAGAAAATTAAGAAGGAATTGGAGAGGAAGGAAAATGAAGGAAATATATAAGAGAGAAAAGAAAAGAAAAGAAAGTTAGAAACATTTGGAGAGAAAGAGGAAAGAAAGAAGAAAGAAGAGAAAGAGAGGAGAAGAAGAGGAAAAGTGGAAATCATCAAGAACCAACATCAAAGCTCCGATTAATTGAGGTAAGGGTGAGAAATGTTTCTATTTGATCATTGCATGATGTTATGTATGTTGGATTAGGGTTTTGGTAGAGTTTCCATCACTTTCCAATTAGGGCAAATGTTGGATTAATCGGTAGATTGATGATTTAATCGGTTGGAACTGAGTAATAACACCGTAGAATAGTCGGGTAACATGTGTTGATGCTGTTTGTACTGATTTTGTTGTGTGAGAAGTTGGTTGATGGTGGATTGAGAAGGAGAAGACAGAATGAAATTCTGTTCTGCGCAGGTTCGCTGGCTTTCGCCAGGCGAATGGAAGCGAGGCTTCGCCAGGCGAAGCCTAGCGAATGCTGGCGAGTAATTAAGTTTAAGTCCCAGTGGACTTCGCTGGCGAGTTCGCCAGGCGAAGTTGGATAGCGAGGGTTCGCCCAGCGAAGGTGCTGGCGAATGGTGGCGAATGAAGTCAGTAGCTACTGACTTGGGCTCGAAGGGAAGTCTCGCCAGGCGAAGCCTAGCGAGTGTTCACTGAGAGAGTTCGCCAGGCGAAGGCCAGGCGAAGGTTCGCTGCGGGGTCTCGCCAGGCGAATGTAGGCGAGTTTGACAGCATTTTTCTTTTGTTGTGCTGATCATGTGGAGATGGTTTGGTTGTTTTACATAGGTGGATACCTTATGATATGAATATATATATGATCTATTGTGATAATGTGTGTTGTGGGTAGCCTACGGGCATGAATCCTAGAATTGTGATTCAAAGGTTAATCGCATCAAGTATAAATACATGTGAACATAATAAGTGATTATGTGTGTATTATCTAATGAATTTGCGAATGCTCGATGTGTATACAATTATGTAATGAGTATGCATGAGAACATTTTGAATATGTGTGCATAACTTATAATTGTATGATTGGTATTGCGATGTGAATACCTTGATTGTTGTGATAATTAGAGATACATGGGAATACAATGAGGAATGTATGTGTATCGTCTAATGAATTGTGAGTGCATATATGTATGCGATTGTTGTGTGAATGCATGGGAACATATGTGATATGTGTGCATTGTTGTTGAATATGATGATGTGTGAAATGAATACATTGATAAATGTTTGATATATGTTGTATGTGAAATCATGATGAAATTCTCGAAGGGGTGAATTATTCGAATGCATGGGATTAAGACGCGGGAACGGTCTTAAGTGCATTTATTGTGATTGGTTGATTCTACATGCATCATTCAGTCAAGAGGCAATGTCTGTTAGTTTCGTGGAAACTAGTGGCTTATCCCAAACCTAGAAGGGTGGGTTTGAAGCCTAGGGGACGGGCTTGGTTGTTATCGGTCTAGAAGGGTGGACCCGGTTTAAAGTAAAAACCGAAAAATGATAACGAGTTATCGGTCTAGAAGGGTGGACCCGGTTTAGAGTGAAAACCGAAAAAAGATAACGAGAGTCGGTACCGCATAGCATTGAATTGCATTGAATATGTTGAGTCACATTGCATAATATTGTTGTGGTACAAATGTGCTTATGAATGATTGTGAAGTCAAGCATGAAGGGATGTGCTTGTGGATGTTCATAATGTTGATAGATGTGAACGTAATATGATTATGATTATGAGAATGAAGTGTGGTGAGAAATGTGAATATGTGTTGTATGATACCTATATATATATATATATATATATATATATATATATATATATATATATATATATATATATATATATATATATATATATATATATATATATATATATATATATATATATATATATATATATATATATATATATATATATATATATATATATATATATATATATATATATATATATATATATAATCTTATGCTTTGATTATTATGGTTATATTTCTCACCCTTATGCTGTTTTATAATGCTCTATGAGGCATTGCAGATTAGGATGCTGGAGTCCTTTGTGAAGTTAGTCTTCATTCTTTTGAGTCGGCTGCTCTGATATGTAACACCGGGTAGTTAGACTAGTATAGTCATTCTTTTGTGATACATTGCGATGTATCAGCTGATGTGGTTTTGTAATCTAACTGATATGATATATTAATTTGGATAGCTTATGTGTACGTGGATTAATATTTTGAAAACGATCAAATGATTTTATCTTCCGCTTAAATGGAAAATGTTACATATTTTATGGAGCAAAATGATGAAGTGTTTTGTTGGTGAAATTGTGACATTCTTCTTTTATACCTTATTATAAAACCTTTTTACTCTGATAAATTTGTATCTGCTTAACTGTTCTTTATGCATTTATTTGGGGTATAGAAGGGGGTGTTACAATAGTGGTATCAGAGCAGGTCGGTCCGTCCGGCCAAGTTGTTAGAGTGTTTTTCCCTGTGTGTTATTGATATGTGTGTGATGCATTATCAATATTGGTTGTTCTTACGTAGTTCTGTTGTTGGAATTAGTAAGATGGTTGCAGGAAGGAACGACGAAGCGATTGCGGAGGCATTGACGAGATTGGCGGGGGCAATTGGGCAGAATCCTCCGGCCAATGTGAATGTGAGGAATCATGCTGATGATGGATTCCGTGCTTTGGGGAAATTCCAAAAGAATAACCCTCCGGTCTTCAAGGGAACTCATGAACCGGACAAGGCACAAATTTGGTTGAAAGCTGTGGAAAAGATTTTTCGAGTTATGAATTGCTCGGATGCACAGAAGGTGCAGTTTGGGACTCATATGCTCGAAGAAGAAGCTGAAGATTGGTGGGGTAATACTCGCCAAAGATTTGAGGAAGATGATGTTGTGATTACGTGGGATTTGTTTAGAGAAACCTTTCTGGAGAAGTATTTTCCAGAGGATGTGCGGGGGAAGAAAGAGATCGAATTTCTTGAGTTGAAGCAAGGTAATTCGACGGTCGCTGAGTATGCGGCGAAATTTGAGGAGTTGATCAAATTTTGTCCTCACTATAATACTGGTAATGCTGAGAGGTCTAAGTGCCTCAAGTTTGTGAACGGTTTGAGACCCGAGATTAGACAAGCTATTGGGTACCAGGAAATCAGACGATTTTCTGAGTTCGTTAACAAGAGCAGAATTTATGACGAAGACAGTAGGGCTAGGTCTAGCCACTACAAGAGCCTAAGTGATAAGAAAGGAAAAGGTCAATTCAGAGGAAAACCTTATGTGACTCCTGCAGACAAAGGGAAGCAGAGAATGGGTTATGGCAAGAGGCCAAGTGGGGGAGTTTCTACTCCGGTGAGATGTTATAGGTGTGGTGAAGAGGGACACCGTGCTTCGGAATGCAAAAGTGTTGAGAAGGCGTGTTTTAAGTGTGGCAAGCCAGGCCACAAGGCTCTGGAATGTAGAAGTGGTGCGGGTGTGACTTGCTACAATTGTGGTGAGCAAGGACACATTAGTACCAAGTGTGATAAGCCGAAGAAGAATCAAGGGAGCGGAAAAGTGTTCGCTCTATCTGGATCTGAGACTGCTAGTGACGATCGCTTGATCAGAGGTACGTGTTTTATTAAGGGTATACCTTTGATCGCTATAATTGATACCGGAGCTACGCATTCTTTTATTTCTTTGGATTGTGTTAGAAGGTTGAATCTTGAGTTGTCTGTGATTGGTGGCGGTATGGTTATTGATACTCCTGCTATGGGTTCGATAACTACACCGTATGTTTGCTTGAATTGCCCGTTGAGTATTTTCGTTAGGGATTTTGGGATTGATTTAGTGTGTCTTCATTTAGATCAACTGGATGTCATTCTTGGAATGAATTGGTTAAAATTCAATCGTGTGTATATTAACTGTTTTGACAAAACGGTTATTTTTTTCGATTCGGATGTTGAAAGGGATTTGTTTATGACGGGGAAACAAGTGAAGGAATCGGTGCAAGATGGGGCTAAGGTATTTATGCTTATGGCAACTTTGAGGACTAGTGAAAGTGAAGAGATTGATGCTTTGCCCATTGTTAGAGATTTTCCGGAAGTATTCCCTGAAGAGATAAAGGATTTACCGCCGGAGCGAGAAGTGGAGTTTTCGATAGATTTGATTCCTGGAACTAGTCCGATATCGATGGCTCCATATCGTATGTCGGCCTCGGAGTTAAAAGAGTTGAAGAGTCAACTTGAGGATTTGCTTGAAAAGAGGTTTATTCGTCCGAGCGTGTCACCGTGGGGTGCACCGGTGTTGTTGGTTAAGAAGAAAGAGGGTTCTATGAGGCTCTGTGTGGATTACAGACAGTTGAACAAGGTGACTATTAAGAATAAGTATCCACTTCCAAGGATTGATGATCTGATGGATCAGTTGGTTGGTGCAAGCGTGTTCAGCAAGATTGATTTGAGATCTGGGTATCATCAGATCCGTGTGAAAGCTGAGGATATTCAGAAGACGGCCTTTCGGACGAGGTATGGACACTATGAGTATTCCGTGATGCCATTTGGTGTGACTAATGCACCAGGTGTATTCATGGAGTACATGAATAGGATTTTCCATCCTTATTTGGATAAGTTTGTGGTGGTGTTTATCGACGACATCTTGGTTTATTCGAAGAGCGAAGAAGAGCATGCCGAGCATCTAAAGATTGTGTTATCTGTGTTGAGGGGGAAACAGTTGTTTGCGAAGCTTTCTAAGTGTGAGTTTTGGTTGAAGGAAGTTAGTTTCCTTGGTCATGTGATCTCGAGTAATGGTATTGCGGTTGATCCGTCGAAGGTTGAAGCGGTGTCGCAATGGGAGACTCCGAAGTCAGTTTTTGAGATCAGAAGTTTTCTTGGTTTAGCCGGTTATTATCGGAAGTTTATTGAAGGATTTGCTAAGTTATCGTTGCCGTTGACGCAGTTGACTAGGAAGGGTCAAGCCTTTGTTTGGGACGCCAACTGTGAAGCGAGTTTTCAAGAGCTTAAGCGAAGGTTGACGACAGCTCCTGTTTTGATCCTGCCAAATCCAGAAGAACCATTCGTTGTGTATTGTGATGCTTCTTTGATGGGTTTAGGAGGTGTGTTGATGCAGAATAACTAAGTTGTAGCTTATGCTTCGAGGCAACTCAAAGTGCATGAGAAGAATTATCCGACGCATGACTTAGAGTTGGCCGTCGTTGTGTTCGTGTTGAAACTTTGGAGGCATTATTTATTTGGCGCAAGATTTGAAGTGTTTAGCGACCACAAGAGTTTGAGATATCTTTTTGATCAAAAGGAATTGAATGCAAGACAAAGAAGATGGCTTGAACTTTTGAAGGATTATGATTTTGGGCTTGAACTACCATCCGGGTAAAGCGAATGTAGTAGCGGATGCATTGAGTCAGAAATCATTGCATATGTCGGCATTGATGGTGAAAGAGTTAGAATTGGTCTAGCAATTTCGGGATTTGAGTTTGGTATGTGAGAAGACTTCTTTTGGATTTAAGTTGGGTATGTTAAAGCTTACAAGTGGTATTTTGGATGAAATTCGAGAAGGACAGAAATCGGATTTGAGCTTAGTTGATCGGTTGACTTTAATCAACCAAGGCCAAGGTGGTGATTTTCGGATTGATGAGAATGGTATTATGAGATGTCGGGATCGAGTTTGTGTTCCAAATGTTGTTGAGCTTAAGAAGAGCATCCTTGAGGAAGGACATCGTAGCGGATTGAGTATTCATCCGGGTGCTACTAAGATGTATCAGGATTTGAGGAAAGTATTTTGGTGGCCTAGTATAAAGAAGGATGTCGCGGAATTTGTATATTCTTGTTTGACTTGCCAGAAGTCAAAGATTGAGCATCAAAAGCCATCGAGTTTGATGAAGCCGTTGTTTATTCCTGAGTGGAAATGGGATAGTATCTCCATGGATTTTGTATCGGGTTTGCCGAGGACGCCGAGTAATTTTGAGGCTATTTGGGTTATCATGGATAGGTTGACTAAATCTGCTCACTTTATCCCTATGCGTATGGATTACCCTTTGGAGAAGTTGGCTAAGTTGTATATTGAGAGGATTGTGTGTCTGCATGGTATTCCGTTAAGTATTGTTTCGGATAGAGATCCACGGTTTACTTCGAGATTTTGGGAGAGCCTGCAGAGTGCTTTGGGTACTAAGTTGCGTTTGAGTTCAGCGTATCATCCTCAGACTGATGGTCAGACGGAGAGGACGATTCAGTCGCTTGAAGATCTTTTGAGAGCTTGTGTATTGGAAAAAGGAGGAGCTTGGGATAGCTACTTGCCTTTGATTGAGTTTACCTACAACAACAGTTTCCATTCGAGTATTGGTATGGCACCATTTGAGGCGTTGTATGGTAGGCGGTGTAGGACACCATTGTGTTGGTTCGAGTCCGGAGAGAGTTCTGTTGTTGGACCCGAGTTAGTTCAACAGACTACTGATAAGATCAAGATGATTCAAGAGAAGATGAGAATTACTCAGAGTCGTCAGAAGAGTTATTATGACAAGAGGAGGAAGGCACTAGAATTTCAAGAGGGAGATCATGTGTTTCTTCGAGTCACTCCGATGACAGGTGTTGGTAGGGCACTGAAGTCGCGCAAGTTGTCGCCGCGTTTCATTGGTCCTTACCAGATTTTGCAGAGGATAGGAGAAGTGGCCTATCGTGTGGCTTTACCACCGTCGCTTGCTAATCTTTACGACGTATTCCATGTATCTCAGTTGAGGAAATACATTACGGATCCGTCTCATGTAGTCCAAATAGATGATGTGCAGGTGAGAGATAACCTGACTGTTGAGACATCACCTATGCGGATTGAGGATCGGAAATTGAAGCAGCTTCGAGGTAAAGAGATTGCTTTAGTGAAGGTCGCTTGGGGAGGACCGGCTGGTGGAAATGTTACTTGGGAGCTTGAGAGTCGGATGAAAGAGTCTTATCCAGAGCTGTTTGAATCAGGTAACATTTTCGAGGACGAAAATTCCTAAAGTGGGGGAGAGTTGTAACAGCCCAAATTTCATTAAATAATTAATTGTAATAATTAATAGATTTAGTGGGATTTTATTTAATGTTGGAATTAATTTTATTAATTGGTATGGATAGAAAATTAAGAAGGAATTGGAGAGGAAGGAAAATGAAGGAAATATATAAGAGAGAAAAGAAAAGAAAAGAAAGTTAGAAACATTTGGAGAGAAAGAGGAAAGAAAGAAGAAAGAAGAGAAAGAGAGGAGAAGAAGAGGAAAAGTGGAAATCATCAAGAACCAACATCAAAGCTCCGATTAATCGAGGTAAGGGTGAGAAATGTTTCTATTTGATCATTGCATGATGTTATGTATGTTGGGTTAGGGTTTTGGTAGAGTTTCCATCACTTTCCAATTAGGGCAAATGTTGGATTAATCGGTAGATTGATGATTTAATCGGTTGGAACTGAGTAATAACACCGTAGAATAGTCGGGTAACATGTGTTGATGCTGTTTGTACTGATTTTGTTGTATGAGAAGTTGGTTGATGGTGGATTGAGAAGGAGAAGACAGAATGAAATTCTGTTCTGCGCAGGTTCGCTGGCTTTCGCCAGGCAAATGGAAGCGAGGCTTTGCCAGGCGAAGCCTAGCGAATGCTGGCGAGTAATTAAGTTTAAGTCCCAGTGGACTTCGCTGGCGAGTTCGCCAGGCGAAGTTGGATAGCGAGGGTTCGCCCAGCGAAGGTGCTAGCGAATGGTGGCGAATGAGGTCAGTAGCTACTGACTTGGGCTCGCTGGGAAGTCTCGCCAGGAGAAGCCTAGCGAGTGTTCACTGAGAGAGTTCTCCAGGCGAAGGCCAGGCGAAGGTTCGCTGCGGGGTCTCGCCAGGCGAATGTAGGCGAGTTTGACAGCATTTTTCTTTTGCTGTGCTGATCATGTGGAGATGGTTTGGTTGTTTCACATAGGTGGATACCTTATGATATGAATATAGATATGATCTATTATGATAATGTGTGCTGTGGGTAGCCTACGGGCGTGAATCCTAAAATTGTGATTCAAAGGTTAATCGCTTCAAGTATAAATACATGTGAACATAATAAGTGATTATGTGTGTATTATCTAATGAATTTGCGAATGCTCGATGTGTATACAATTATGTAATGAGTATGCATGAGAACATTTTGAATATGTGTGCATAACTTATAATTGTATGATTGGTATTGCGATGTGAATACCTTGATTGTTGTGATAATTAGAGATACATGGGAATACAATGAGGAATGTATGTGTATCGTCTAATGAATTGTGAGTGCATATATGTATGCGATTGTTGTGTGAATGCATGGGAACATATGTGATATGTGTGCATTGTTGTTGAATATGATGATGTGTGAAATGAATACATTGATAAATGTTTGATATATGTTGTATGTGCAATCATGATGAAATTCTCGAAGGGGTGAATTATTCGAATGCATGGGATTAAGACGCGGGAACGGTCTTAAGTGCATTTATTGTGATTGGTTGATTGTACATGCATCATTCAGTCAAGAGGCAATGTCTGTTAGTTTCGTGGAAACTAGTGGCTTGTCCCAAACCTAGAAGGGTGGGTTTGAAGCCTAGGGGACGGGCTTGGTTGTTATCGGTCTAGAAGGGTGGACCCGGTTTAAAGTAAAAACCGAAAAATGATAACGAGTTATCGGTCTAGAAGGGTGGACCCGGTTTAGAGTGAAAACCGAAAAAAGATAACGAGAGTCGGTACCGCATAACATTGAATTGCATTGAATATGTTGAGTCACATTGCATAATATTGTTGTGGTACAAATGTGCTTGTGAATGATTGTGAAGTCAAGCATGAAGGGATGTGCTTGTGGATGTTCATAATGTTGATAGATGTGAACGTAATATGATTATGGTTATGAGAATGAAGTGTGGTGAGAAATGTGAATATGTGTTGTATGATACCTATATATATATATATATATATAATCTTATGCTTTGATTATTATGGTTATATTTCTCACCCTTCTGCTGTTTTATAATGCTCTATGAGGCATTGCAGATTAGGATGCTGGAGTCCTTTGTGAAGTTAGTCTTCATTCTTTTGAGTCGGCTGCTCTGATATGTAACACCGGGTAGTTAGACTAGTATAGTCATTCTTTTGTGATACATTGCGATGTATCAGCTGATGTGGTTTTGTAATCTAACTGATATGATATATTAATTTGGATAGCTTATGTGTACGTGGATTAATATTTTGAAAACGATCAAATGATTTTATCTTCCGCTTAAATTGAAAATGTTACATATTTTATGGAGCAAAATGATGAAGTGTTTTGTTGGTGAAATTGTCACATTCTTCTTTTATACCTTATTATAAAACCTTTTTACTCTGATAAATTTGTATCTGCTTAACTGTTCTTTATGCATTTATTTAGGGTATAGAAGGGGGTGTTACACCGTGCCTGTTAACAATGGTCCTCGGTGGAACCAAGATGAGCAAGATGACGTCTTCTCCATGGGAGACCTTGGGGCAGGGTTACGATCTGACGCTAATAGAAGGTTCGATGCAATCGAAGAAAAGATGAGGAGCATTCTTGAAGGCCAGAATACTATGGGTCTTGACATGTCCAATCTGGGATTGATTCCAGGACTCAGGATTCCTCCAAAGTTCAAAGTTCCAGATTTCGATAAATACAAAGAAACAACATGTCCAAGGGTGCATCTTCGCTCCTATTTCTGAAGAATGTCTGCATACTCCGATGATGAGAAGTTGTTGATGCACCTCTTTCAAGATAGCTTGTCAGGTCCATCTTTAGAATGGTATATAGGACTGGAGCCGGTCCATATCAGAAGTTGGAAGGATTTGGCAGAAGCTTTTGTCAAACACTACCAGTATAACAGTGACCTAGCACCGAATCGTGTACAGTTACAGAACCTATCGCAAAGGAACAACGAAGGATTCAAGGAGTACGCCCAGAGGTGGCGCGAGTTAGCTGCGAGGGTTCAACCTCCAATGGTGGAGAGAGAACTCATCGACTTGTTTGTAGCTACACTGCCTGTTGTGTATTATGAGAAATTGATAAGCAACATGTCTGAAAGTTTCTCAGATCTGATCATCACAGGCGAGAGAGTAGAAAATGGGATTAAATTGGGTAAAATACAAGCAGGAGAAGGGACCTCATCTGGAGGTGGAAGAAAGAACTTCGGTATTAAAAGAAAGGAGAATGAGACAAACGCAATATCAGGTTTTAAGAATCAAAATTGGAACCAGAATCAGAATCAGTATCGCCCACGATCGTACTATCAACAACAACCACAAGTAGCTAGTATTGTCATCCCGGCAGTACAGCCTCAGCAACAACCACGTCAACAGCAACAACGACAACAACCACAACAACAGAATTACGCACCAAGACCATATCAAGACCGAAGAAGGATGGTGGATAGGCACTTTGACGCACCACCAATGCCTTACTCTCAACTACTACAACACTTATTGCAACTGCAATTGGTCCAGAAAAGGACGATGGCCCCTCTAAATGGCTCACCACCACCCGGGTATGACGCCAACGCTAGGTGTGACTTCCACTCTGGCGCTCCCGGCCATCATATTGATAATTGCAAAGCCTTCAAGAACAAGGTACAGGACCTTGTTGATAGTAGGGCCATTAATTTCAACCATGATGCGCCGAATGTTGATCAGAACCCTATGCCAAATCATGGAGCAGGTAGAGTAAATGTTGTTGTTGAAGGGGAGGATTTAGATCTGGTATATGATGTTGAAGAATTGAAGACTCCTTTAAGTTTCGTAAAATGCAAGTTGTTAGAAGGTGGGGTGTTTCCCGGGTGTGACAAGGATTGTGAAAATTCTGCCGCCCATCCTGAAAGGTGTGAGAGTCTGAAGAGTTATATAAAGTGTATGATAAACGAAGGTGTTCTGCAGTTTGACAAGATCTGTGAGAAAAAGAATGAGAAGATAGTCAGTAAGAAAGAGGATGAGGTGGCCACCATCTCTATCCCTTACAAAAAAATCACTATTTTTGCGCCACCAGCGCGACCTACCATCATCTTTACGAAGGCAGGACCTATACCTTATGAAAGCTCTAAGGCGATCCCTTGGAACTATGGAGCGGAAGTTTACTGCAATGGACAAAAGCAGGAATTAAAAAGCTTGCCTTTATACTCAGTTGACAACTTGGTGGGAACCCGGGGAATGACTCGGAGTGGGAGGATATTTGCACCTCCCGAAGTAAGTGCAGAAAGAGCAGATAAAGGTAAAGGGAAGGTAGTAGCGGAGGAAAGCTCTCAGGCTGGAGAAAAAGAAGTCGTGCTGAAAGACGCAGAAGAGTTCATGCGCTTAATAAGAAAGAGCAACTATAAGATCCTGGATCATCTACAACAGACGCCTTCAAAAATTTCTATCTTGTCGTTGTTGTTATGTTCCGAGGCTCATAGGAACGCTTTGCTCAGAGTCTTGGATAATGCTTATGTGCCACAAGAAATATCCGTCAATCAGTTGGAAGGAGTAGTGGCCCATGTCAATGCAGGGAATGGTTTGGGATTCACTGACCGTGATTTGACACCGAAAGGAAGGAATTATAACTTGGCTCTGCATATCTCTATGGAATGTAGAGGTGTCGTCTTGTCTCATGTATTGGTAGACACTGGGTCGTCATTAAATATATTACCCAAGAAAGCCCTCATGAAGCTAGACACTCGAGGGATAATATGTATGCCAAGCGATATGGTAGTCAGAGCTTTTGATGGGACAAGGAGGTCCGTGTTTGGAGAGCTAACCTTACCAATTCAAGTCGGTCCTGAGGTTTTTGATGCGGTTTTCTATATAATGGATATCCAGCCGGCATATAGCTGTCTCTTGGGTCGGCCGTGGATACACTCAGCAGGAGCAGTAACGTCAACCCTACACCAAAACCTGAAGTATATGGTGGGTGATAACATTGTGACTGTTTGTGGAGAGGAAGACATCATGGTAAGCCATCTTTCCTCATTCAAGTATGTGGAAGTCGATGGTGAAATTCACGAAACCCTGTGCCAAGCCTTTGAGACCATCCAGATCAAAGAAAAAGCAACAATTGAAGCCAAGGCGCCAGAAGTTGCTATGTCATCCTACAAGGAAGCCCAGGCTGTGGTGAAGTCTGGATCAGCGAAAGGATGGGGGGAGGTGATAAGCGTCCCTAACAAACAAGATAAGTTCGGATTAGGGTACAGCCCATACGCATCTTCTTCAAGCGCTCCTCGCTACAAAGGACCTGTTCAATTCACCAATGCTCGAGTGGTGTTCGAAGAGATCAACATCGTATCTGACGAAGAAGGAGATAGTGACTGTGACATGGATGCATGGATCCAGCCATGCGTCCCCGACAAAGGCTTGAAGAATTGGACCATGGAAGAAGTTATCACTGCGACTTATGAAGAGTAATTGTTTTGTTTTGATTAATGTATTGCCATATGCTCTGCCCGGGGTATAATGGTCTTTATTTGTTGGGCCTTATCTTTTATGTGTGTGAACAACCCTTTTATCATTATCAATCAAAAAGCGTCTTTTCATTCAAAACTTTGTGATCCTTGTTTTTCTTATTTTTATTTACAACAATAAAATGGCAATGTGGTTTGTGTTTATTTGTTTGCATATCATTTAAGCATAAAATCATCATCATTACAGGTTGCACATTTCAGATACCATCGATTCAGACTCGTCTATGACTCGGTGTGACTTTGACAATCCGATCTTTCAAGCGGAAGGAGAGATTGACGAAAATGAAGACCTGCCTGAAGAGCTTGCCAGATTGTTAAAACAAGAGGAGAAGGTCATCCTGCCTCATCAGGAGGAAGTTGAAGTCGTCAACCTGGGAACAGAAGAGGATAAAAAGGAGGTCAGAGTAGGGGTTGCGCTGCAGAATGATATCAAGCACAGATTGATTAAGTTACTCCAAGAGTATAAGGATGTCTTTGCTTGGTCATACGAAGATATGCCCGGACTCGACACAGATATTGTAGTTCATCGCCTGCCTTTGTGTGAAGAGTGTCCTCCTATCAAACAGAAACTGAGAAGAACCAGGCCAGATATGGCAGTGAAGATCAAGGAAGAAGTCTAGAAGCAACTAGATGCTGGATTTCTTGCTGTGACCAACTACCCTCCTTGGGTCGCTAACATCGTGCACTTGCCTAAGAAGGACGGCAAAGTCAGGATGTGTGTTGACTATAGGGACCTGAATAGAGCAAGCCCAAAAGATGATTTCCCGCTCCCCCATATTGACGTTCTCGTTGATAACACCGCACAATACTCAGTGTTTTTCTTCATGGACGGTTTCTCCGGATATAACCAAATCAAGATGGCACCGGAGGACATGGAGAAGACGACTTTTATCACACCTTGGGGGACGTTTTGTTATAAAGTAATGCCTTTTGGGTTGAAGAACGCAGGGGCAACTTATCAGCGAGCAATGGTCACTCTCTTTCACGATATGATTCATCATGAGATTGAGGTCTATGTCGATGATATGATTGCGAAATCCCAAACGGAAGAGGATCACCTGGTGAATCTTCTAAAGTTGTTTGAGAGGTTGAGAAAGTTCAAATTAAGGTTGAACCCGAATAAGTTCACTTTCGGCGTACGGTCAGGAATGCTGTTGGGATTCGTTGTCAGTGAGAAAGGTATTGAGGTCGATCCTGTGAAGATCAAGGCGATTCAAGAAATGCCAGCGCCAAATACCGAAAAGGAGGTTCGTGGTTTCTTAGGTAGATTGAACTACATCGCAAGGTTCATATCTCACCTCACAGCCACTTGTGAGCCATTGTTTAAGCTATTGAAAAAGGATCAGGCGATTATCTGGAATGAGAATTGCCAGAGGGCGTTTGAGAAGATAAAAGAGTATCTACAAGAACCTCCAATACTGATGCCTCCGGTGGCTGGAAGACCGTTGATAATGTACTTAACAGTTCTTGAGAATTCCATGGGTTGTGTTCTCGGTCAGCACGACGAGACTGGAAGAAAAGAGCATGTAATTTACTACTTGAGTAAGAAGTTCATAGACTGTGAATCCAGATACTCAATGTTGGAGAAAACTTGTTGCGCACTCGCTTGGGCCGCCAAACGCCTAAGACAGTATATGCTAAACCACACAACCATGTTAATTTCAAAGATGGATCCTATTGAGTACGTATTCGAAAAGCAAGCACTATCAGGAAGGATTGCTAGATGGCAGATGGTTCTGACAGAATACGACATCCAGTACGTGCCTCAGAAAGCAATTAAAGGTAGTGTCCTGTCAGAATATCTCGCAGAGCAACCAGTCGATGACTACCAGCCAATGAAGTTTGATTTTCCTGATGAGGACATTATGTTTTTAAAGATGAAGGATTTTGATGAGCCATTGCCAGACGAAGGTCCAGACTTGGGTTCCCAGCGGAAATTAATCTTTGACGGTGCTGTTAACTCCTACGGTAGCGGGATTGGGGCAATCATTACGAGTCCCCATGGTTCCCATATACCATTCACTGCAAGGCTAACATTCCCATGTACCAACAATGAGGCTGAATATGAAGCGTGTATCATGGGTATCGAAGAAGCAATCAATTTAAGGATAAAGAACCTTGATATCTATGGAGATTCAACTTTGGTGGTAAACCAGATCAAGGGAGAGTGGGAGACCCGCCAGCCTAATCTGATCCCTTATATGAATTACGCCAGAAGGTTGCTACCTTTCTTTGACCAAGTAGAGTTTCACCATGTACCGAGGGCAGAAAATCAGATGGCTGATGCTTTGGCTACATTGTCCTCGATGTACAAAGTAAACTTCTGGAATGATGCACTGAGAATTGTCATCTCACGCCTCGATAGGCCGGCTTTTGTTTTCGCAATAGAAGAAGCTTCTGATGGTAAACTGTGGTTTTATGACATCCAGAACTTTCTCAAGAACCAAGAATATCCGCCTGGGGCATCGGCCCGGGATAAGAAGACCTTGAGAAGATTATCCGGTAACTTCTATCTGAATCCAGACGGTGTACTCTATCGGAGAAACTTTGACTTGGTGCTGCTAAGATGTGTGGACGAAAAAGAAGCAGGTTTGCTTATGGAAGAAGTCCACGAAGGTTCCTTTGGAACACATGCAGGTGGGCATGCCATGTCTCAAAAATTATTAAGGGCGGGCTATTATTGGTTAACTATGGAGTCAGACTGCTTCAAATACGCCAAAAAGTGCCATAAATGCCAGATTTATGCCGACAAGATCCATGTGCCACCTTGTCCTTTGAATGTCATGTCATCCCCATGGCCTTTCTCCATGTGGGGCATCGATATGATTGGCAAGATCGAGCCAACTGCATCTAATGGACATCGCTTCATCTTAGTAGCCATCGACTATTTCACCAAATGGGTCGAAGCAGCTTCTTACGCCAATGTCACGAAGCAAATTATAGCCCGGTTTATCAAAAGGGACATCATCTATCGATATGGAATACCTGAGAGGATCATTAGTGATAATGGTTCTAACCTGAATAACAAGATGATGGAGGAACTGTGCCAGAATTTCAAAATCGAGCATCACAATTCTTCTCCCTATCGTCCGAAAATGAATGGCGCTGTAGAAGCGGCTAACAAGAACATTAAGAAGATAGTACAGAAGATGGTTGTGACTTATAAGGATTGGCACGAGATGTTGCCTTTTGCTTTGCATGGATATCGTACCTCGGTGTGTACTTCAACTAGGGCAACTCCTTTCTCGTTGGTATATGGCATGGAGGCTGTTCTGCCATTGGAGGTCGAGATCCCATCTTTGAGAGTTCTGGCTGACGTCAAGTTGGATGAAGCAGAATGGGTGAAGAACAAGTTGAATCAACTCAGTTTGATGGATGAGAAGAGGTTGGTGTCTCTTGCGTATGGTCGTCTGTATCAGAGTAGGATGAAGAAAGCCTACGATAAGAAGATGCGTCCTCGAAGCTTTCAGACAGGCGATCTGGTGTTGAAGCGGATTCTCCCACCACAGAACGATCATAGGGGCAAATGGACTCCCAATTATGAAGGTCCGTATGTTGTAAGGAAGGTCTTCTTTGGAGGAGCCTTGCTACTTTCAACCATGGATGGTGAAGATTTTACGTCCCCTGTGAACGCGGACGCAGTCAAAAGATACTTTGCTTAAAATAGACCCGCTGGAAAGAAAAAGAAAATCCAGGCAAGAATGGGGCATCTCGGCGAACCATAAAAGGATAGGTTCGGGCAAAAATTAGAGATAAAAAAAATGTAAACCCGCAAAGTTGAAAACCTGAAAGGGCGACTTTGGCAAAAATGGGTATCCCGGTGAATCGAAAACCCGCAAGGGCGATTCAGGCAAAAGTTAGGGACTTGAAAAGCAAATGACTGCGGCCTGCGCATTGATCTTTAAAGCATAGTGGATTATGGGAGAGCTCGAGAAGCAGTCGTTCAAATCAATCTCTTCGGAAGACGAAGCATCGGAAAGGCGTCGAAGTCATGCGAGTCATAATTGAGTCGTTCTATGGTGGTTGTCTGTACCACATTGCCGACATTTTGATATTCTTGTGCGTTTCTGTATATTTCTTACACAGCTTTCTCATTTCAGGAGTTGTGTCCCATGTAAATTTGCCTATTCACAGGCCGTTTATCAATAATACATACTATCCAGAAAACCTTTTGTTTTGTTTTTACCGTTTTGTTTGCAAAAGACGCCTGATGTTTTTGATAAAACTTTGCATACATAAATTTGTGGGCTTTGTTATCTATAATTGAAGCATTGTATTTGCTTAAATAACGTCTTAAGTGATAATTGAGATGGTACCTGCTGCATAAAACATTCTTGTTTATTTGTTATTTGCAAGAAAAACTTTCCTCAAGGCTTCTCCAGAAGTTCCTCATCTAAAGGAAGTGTGCAGTTTAAGTGGGTTCTCATCCCCAGCAGTTTGAAACCTTGACAATCAAAGGATATCCTCAGCAGGTCAAGATTGACATCTCCAGCAGAGCAGGATCATTTCCAGTAAGCGGGTGCGAGTTTATCCCTCAGCAGTGGAACGAATTCAGAAATTTGTTTTTCCCCATAAAGTTTGAACAACTGGCTCCTTTTCCCCTCAGAGTCTAGGTCATTGACTCATTCCTCAAGCGGAAGTTGTGTTTGTTGAGTTTATTGCTCATTTCCCCAAGCAAAGGTTGATATTGGTTCCCTCATTGTCTAATCCCCAGCAGGGTGGGTTTGCTCTTAGCAGAACAATTTTACCCGGAAGTTTGCTCAGAAAACCATCCAGGGTTTGTTTTCCCCAACGTTTGTACTAGACATGTCTAGTCTTTTCCCTGGCAGAATTAATCCTTCCTCTTTGGCATTTATTTTGCTAAAGTGTTTCCTTTGCATTTGCATCATACATAACATCCTCCCAAACGCGTAGCATTTCCATTTCATATGGAGCATTACATCATATTCAAACATATGCATGTAAAACATAAACCGGGTTGCCACCCCTTTGTTTTCAAGCGTATCTCTAGCAGTTATCAGTATATTTCTCAATCCTGCGTGGTATCCAGACCTCCGGCCAGGTCATTGACAAATGTGTATATCTTATCGGTCTCCCTAGTGGAGTCTATTTATTCAAGTTCATGTTTCCCCAACGGATTTCTTCACCCAGATGGTGAATCGACGAATGTTCTTCTAAACTTAGGGTTGAGCCGACCTTTGGGTTTGATGCTCGCTTTTTAGCAAAATGAAGTGACGGTGAAGTCAAATGATTTTGATAATTGACGACGAAGTCAGATTATAAAGAGAATTGACGACGAAGTCAGATTATGAAAAATTGACGACGAAGTCAGATTATGAAAAAATTGACGACGAAGTCAGATTATGAAAAAATTGACGACGAGGTCAGATTGTGAAGATTGACGACGAAGTCAGATTATGAAGAGAATTGACGACCAAGTCAGATTATGAAAAAATTGACGACAAAGTCAGATCATGAAGAGAGTTGATGGCGAAGTCAGGTTATGTTGAGAGTTGACGGTGAGGTCGGATTATGTAAAGAATTGACGGCGAAGTCAGACTATGAGAGTAGTTGACGACGAAGTCAGATTGTGGAGGGGTGACGGTGAAGTCAGGTGTCCTACCAATTTGATGTTAAGGACTGACAATGAAGTCAGGTGTTTTGCCAAATTTTATGTGGAGAATTGATGGCGAAGTCAGATCATGTAGAGGGTTGACGACGACGTCAGAATGGTTTGAGAAATAACGGCGAAGTCATATGATTTTAATTGACGACGAAGTCAGATTATGTTGTAAGTTGATGGCGAAGTCAGAGGATATGGAGGACTGACGGCGAGATTAGATGTTCTACCAATCATATGTTCTTACAAATTATGTTGAATATTGACGGTGAGGTCAAATCTCACAAATTTGATGTTAAGTTCCGACGGCGAAGTTAGAATGCTATTAAGGGCTGACGGCAAGGTCAGGTGTTTGTATTTGATCAACGACTGATGACGAAGTTAGATGTTCTACCTGTCATAGGTGCCTGACGGCAATGTCAGAGGTTTCATTCTACGGTTGGAAAATTTTTGGGTTCTTTTGTATTCAATCACCTTTTACCTCGAATGTTTGAAAGCGTTTGCTTTTCATCCCTTCAGGTCCAAGTCGTTTGAATAGGGGCAGTTGTTGCACTCCAAAATTTGCCCTCTTTCAAGGCTTGACTCATTTCTTCATTTCTTTCAAGTTCAATGACATAAAGGAAATCCATCATGAATTCAAGATTAAAGGCAAGAATATTATAAGGAGAAGTTTTATGACATTACAAGAATGTCATTTGTTGCAAGATTTTCAACTCTAAGTAATGTTTAGAAATTAATTTATTTCTAATACTTCATTCAAGTCTCTAGTCATATTCATGTTATGGTAATGCCACACCAAGTCTACATTATGCTTACAAACATCCAAGAAACATGCAAGGATTAAATCAACATTGGAATGTTTTAGGACCAAGAATATACATGTTTAATCATGGCAAAACAGTCCCATGCAAGAGGTGACAAATTTCTTCATGTCACAAGATCACATGTCACAAGACCAAAGGAATAACATGTGACAATGCTTCTACATATCAGAATTTTCAAAATGCTGTCAAGAGTTGGTGGCATTGACCAAGAGGAGTTGTCCAAACACAAACAAAAAAAATGGGTGCAAGGCACAAGGTGCTGCAGCAAATAGCATAGGAAAGTAGTGCAGAAAATGCAGCATAGCACCTTGCATGGAAATGGAAAAAAAGAGAGTGACATGAGAAAAGGTGGCAAGAGACATTGCCCCATGAAAAAATCTGATGTTTGGGGGGAAGAGAAAACCCTAGGAGCTGAGATAAGAGGAGGGGCTGTAAACAAAAGGATTCATTCATTCAACATTCATTTCTACACACACTTACAAAACCAGAAAATAGAGAGAGCAAACAATACCCTAAAAACCAGAAAAATAGGAAGCTTTGCAAACCAGAAAAAGAGAGTGATATAGAACCAAGAGGATCATTGAGAAACAAAACCTTCACAACATAGAGTGAAGAGGAGTGAAGTACTTTCAACTAAGACCAAGGAGGACTTGCAATAAGGATAGAAAGCTCTTGGGTATCCATTTCCTCCAACCTTTCCCTCTTTACTTTTTTTTTTGCTATTTACATTCATTTTGTTTACTCTTTTATGTGTTGTTGTATTGTATGTATCATGTAAGGTTTCAAAGGGACCAAGAAACCATTCTCAAGAAACCACAAAAACGAAAGAAAAACATAGGAAAATTAGGTTTTTTTTCACTCTGGTAGCCTGACACGGGCCGTGTCACACAACACGGCTACCCGTGTCGCCCAACACGGGTCGTGTCACACAACACGGCCACCCGTGTTGCACTTCTGTTTGAGGTTTCAACATCCAAAAACCCCAGGCTTCACAACACGGGTCGTGTCACACAACACGGCCACCCGTGTTGAACCTCTGTTTGCCCTAAAAAATCATTTTTCACCCAGACTTTACAACACGGGCCGTGTCACACAACACGGCCACCCGTGTTGCACCTCTGTCATGCCCTAAAAACTCACATTGCAGGTACCCTATGACACGGGCCGTGTCATACAACACGGCCACCCGTGTTACCCCACTGTTTTCCACTTATTTTTGTTATTTTTACCTCCAAAAAATTTTTATTGCATGTCTCGATTTTTTGCATGTCTCGATTTTATTGCATGTATCGATTTTGATTGCATGTCTCGATTCTTCGTGCCATTTTTATTGCATGTCTCGATTTTTTTTAGCCGACTAATCCCATATGTTGTATGATTTTAGTAGGAATGTTGCTATTGTCCTTGGTGACTTTTGATTCCAAAAACCATTTTCAAAAGCAAACTCTCGATTTTATCGAGCCATTTTTAACCCTTGTAAGTCGGCCGCCTTGTGCATCCGCCATCGACCTTGCTCGCTTCACCTCAAACCTTTTTAAGCAATTAAACCCTTGATCCAACGTCAAGCGGATTTTCTCAAACTATTGTTAAACCAACTCACCATATTTAACAAAAGGATAAAGTTCACTTTGTATTGAACTAAAGAGAGGGGATTGAGTGTAGACTTCTTCCTCTCCGAGTGTCGAGATGCTCACTGTAGTGTGGGTGGTTTAGACACTCGTCTTTCAATACGAAGACGCGACTCCTTCCATATATCTCTTTCCATAAATTCCTCCCGCAACCTTTGTCACCTAAAAACCTCGGTCCCGTACCGAGCGCATTTTTAAACTTCTTTTCGTAACAAAAACATGAATGGTCGTGGAGTGGTTAGGCGTAGGCCTTCTCCTATCCCGAGTGCTGACGTTTACCGTAGGGTTCTCTGTCGCAAAAGCACTTACCATTCAAAACCAAAAACACTTTAAAAAGAGAATGAAGTTCTCCTTGTATTGAACTAAAGAGAGAGGATTCAGTGTAGACTTCTTCCTCTACAAGTATCGAGATGCTCACTGTAGTGTGTGTGGTTTTGATACTCGTCTTTCAATACGAAGACGCTATGTTCGCCACACCCTTTCATAACAAAAACTTTGAGATAAAGAATTGGGTACTACCCGTAGGGGTTACTATCCGAGGACCTATCTCGCACCTAAAAAAAATAATTCAACAAATCAAATGTGGCATCTTGCCTCGCATGGCGAAAACTTATCTTTCGAAAAGGATATGATACATCCGTTCTACCGCAAACAGGTAATGCCTAAGTCTCCAACGAGCGAGCAGCAATACACCTAACTGCTAGAATACGTATGATAGCATCATCCATAAAAACATCAACAAATCGTAGGCCGAACTACGGCTGCTCTGATTCTTTACTTCGTTCAAGTAAAGATACGTAGGCACAAGGGCCACAATCCTTGTCGAGCACATTCCCCCTTATATCTGTAGTTCCCCGAACTACGTCGACTCTGATTTTCTCATGTCTATCGAGAATACGTAAGCTTAGGACCGCGAAGTCCTACCGAGTCCGTTCTTTCTCTTTCTTCCCCCGTTATCCCTCCTTCTCTCTTCCTTTGGAACACTCTTTTATAACATAACATTTAAGCAAATAAATTCACACGTCGACAAACAAATGGTTCCCATCGAGTACGATGGATGCGAGGGGTGCTAATACCTTCCCCTCGCATAACCGGCTTCTGAACCCATTCTTGGTTGCAAGACCATCTTATCCTTTCTTTTCTTAAGGTTTTCTCGATATTTTCCTTTCCCCTCATGGGATAAATAAAGTTCGGTGGCGACTCTTCTGTCCTTTTCTTTTTCGCCTTCCCCGTCGTTGCGCGTATTTTTCGAGTAGCGACAGCTGGCCACTCTGCTGGGGACACCTAGCAAGCCAAACCTAGTTTGTTTGTTGCATTTGTGATTTATTTGCTTTTATGTTTTATTTAATTTTATTATTGTGTTTCTTTCTAACATGTTGGGTTTATTGGGATGGTTTGTGAGGATAAAGCTTTCTACCCAAGCTTTCGAGCATACACTAAGATTAGGAGGTGGTTTCTTTCTGATTTGCGAGACGTAGGACTCGTTGAGTTGGATCGAATTCCACCGCTCAGATGAGACCCCGTTGGAAAGAGTATGTCCTACGTGTAGTCGTAACGGCGTTTTATTTCCGACGTGGGATTCCGTGATTCTGAGGACCTCTTGTAGAACCTTATTCCAAAAGGTTACTAAAACATAACTCTCTGTTCATCCTTTTGAAGGGATTACCGTCTTAAGAGTAGTCGTTATGATGGAAAACTTTCGAGGGTTAGTGCATGGGACTTTGTTTAAAAGCCTTTTGGGATGCCCTCTTATAAACCAATAGATTGCCCACCCGTGGTGAGAGATATTTTGTTACAATACCCTGCAGGATCTGTGGCTTTGATCCATGTGCTTCCATTCTCATGTGCATCCATAAAACATTGCATTTCATAACATTGTTGCATATCAAGGGACTTAAGAGACTGTGATTATCATAGGTATTGAAGAACAAGATGAATGATCAAAGGAAAAGAAGTACAAATTCCTTAAAGTTCAGAGAACCGAAGTTGGGACCAATCCAAGATCTTTTGATTGATGTGCCAAAAGCTATCAAAATCAACTTTCAAGGGAAATATGGGAAATTGCTTGACCTTCTCCATTCTGGGGTCGATACATGGGCTTTGTTCGCTATGGTTCAATTTTATGATGCGCCTCTCAGATGCTTCACCTTTCAAGACTATCAGTTGGCTCCTACTCTTGAAGAATATTCTCACCTTTTGAATATCAAGATCAAGGATCAACCTATTTATACCGGCCTAGAAGAAGAGCCAAAGTCTTCTGTCATTGCTCTCACTCTCCGTATGACCGAGGAAGAGGTTAAAAATGGTCTAACCAATAAGGGAGGTACTCAAGGCTTTCCTTTGAGGTTTTTGCTAGATAAAGCCGAGTAGTACAAGACCATGGGGATTGGGAAGGTTTTGGTATTGTCGTTGCTCTAATGATTTATGGGATTGTCCTCTTTCCAAATGTGGACAACTTCATAGACATCACTGCTATCATTCTCTTCATGCAAAAGAATCCTATCCCTACCCTCCTCGCTGATGTTTACCACTCCATTCATTGGAGAAGTGAAAAGAAGACAGGAATGGTCCAATGCTGTTCTCATCTACTGTTCAAATGGTATGCTTCCCACCTGCCGAAAAAAGGGCCGTTTGTGGAAAACAAGAAGAAACTGAAATGGTCTCAACGCATTATGTCTCTAGAGGCCAGTGATATTGCTTGGTATTCTCATGAGTACTACGACGTGGAGATCATCTTTAGTTGTGGGAATTTTGGTAATGTACCTCTGATCAGTAGGGCTGGTTGCATCAACTACAACCCCGTCATTGCGTCAGTTGGGCTATGCTATGGAAGATGAGCTCGAAGTAGAAAAGGTTCAGAGTTTTTTTTTGCTAGCCACAACAGACGATCCTGCGTTTGTCAGAAATATTGTTAAAGCGTGAGCCAAGGTTCATACGAAGGGGAGGAAAGAGTTAAAGGCGAAGAACTGTGTGGCTAAGGAACCCTACAACCGTTGGTTGCAAGCTAGAGTGGCCGAAAGGTTGCTTCCATTTCCCTCCGAACCATCCATGCGAGAAGAACTTCCTGCTCCTACTCATGTATCCGTGGAGGAGTATGAGAAACTAAAGCTAGTGATAGAAAGGTTGACAAAGGAAAATCAAGACCTTCAGACTGAGGTTCACCAAGCAAGAGTGGAGAATGGCGAATATAAGAGGAAAGTGGAGTTCGAACAAGACCAAGCGGCTGAGAGTAGCAAGAAGCTAAAGCTAGAAGCAGATCTGAGGATCAGGTATCAAGAAGGTTTTGAAGGAGCTGATGCATCGGTAAAAGCCCTCCGACAACACTTAAAGGAAACCAAGGCCTCTTGTGATAAAGCGTGGAGATTCTTCGAGTTAGCCTCTGCTGAAAAGAAGAAGACAAGGGAGGAACTTGAGGCCGATATTGATGTCCTTGAAAAGGAGTTGAGGGGTGCCTTAATTCTAGCCGAAAACGAGCGACAACTCAAAGAAGAAGCATTGAGAGCTTCATATGTCACCTCTGATGTATGGCACAACAAATGCTCAGAATTGAAGACCGCTCAGGAAACAACCACCTTGTGGAAAGACCGTTTCGAGGCCCCGCAAAGGAATAGTTCACTATGGTTGAAGAAGGAAGCTCAACTCAATGAACTTTTGGATACGTATGAGGATTCTCTTTGTTATTACCAGCCGACCCTAGACATGTGTCGCGCTAGGTATAACAATCTAGTGGATCATTGCAACCTTATGATCCGTGATATCCCATGGAGGTTGGAAAGCGCAATTCAAGACTTAGAAGGAAATGATATTCCTCCTTCCATCCATCACTTTATCCGGCTTTGCGACCAAATGGTTAGAAGGTTCATGTCCGAGACAAAAAAGCTTGAAGAACGTCTCCGAAAGAAAGAGTTTTAGTTCATTCAATATTTTCTTGTAACATGAGTTTTTATTTTGCAGCTTATTGAACAATCAGTTGTATTGAATATTCCCTCAAAATTAATGAAAGTTTGCTTTTTGGCTTAAATTGTGCATTCTTTACTATTCATTTATAGTTCCATAATACCATTGATAATCATAAATCTTGAAAGTCACTTGAACATCATTCGAGCATTGCATATACCCACGCATCATTTTTGCATTCCCTGAAACCCGACCTCATACCGCTTGCCATTTCAGAAGAAAAGAAAGAGAAAGAGCAAACTGACTTCTCAACGTTCATACAACACAAGAGGGAACCAACGAAGAGTCATGGATCAAGTACAACAAGAGTTGCAGGAGTTTAGGGAAAAGATGACGCAATTCATGGAAACAATGCAAGGGGTAGCCAATGGACAGGAACAATTGAGAACTCTGGTTCAACCATTGATAGCTCGAGGGGATGGCAGTGGTGTTTTTCATGGAGGAACTGCTGCTGTTCCTCCTCTGGCTAATGGTAGCACTTCGCAGGCCAATGGTGGTCCAACTGTAGTCAATATTCCGGGTGGAGAGAACCAAGATGGAATTCCCATCCCAATTGCGGCGGGCGCCGTGCCTGTTAACAATGGTCCTCGGTGGAACCAAGATGAGCAAGATGACATCTTCTCCATGGGAGACCTTGGGGCAGGGTTACGATCTGACGCTAATAGAAGGTTCAATGCAATCGAAGAAAAGATGAGGAGCATTCTTGAAGGCCAGAATACTATGGGTCTTGACATGTCCAATCTGGGATTGATTCCGGGACTCAGGATTCCTCCAAAGTTCAAAGTGCCAGATTTCGATAAATACAAAGGAACAACATGTCCAAGGGTGCATCTTCGCTCCTATTTCCGAAGAATGTCTGCATACTCCAATGATGAGAAGTTGCTGATGCACTTCTTTCAAGATAGCTTGTCAGGTCCATCTTTAGAATGGTATATGGGACTGGAGCCGGTCCATATCAGAAGTTGGAAGGATTTGGCAGAAGCTTTTGTCAAACACTACCAGTATAACAGTGACCTAGCACCGAATCGTGTACAGTTACAGAACCTATCGCAAAGGAACAACGAAGGATTCAAGGAGTACGCCCAGAGGTGGCGCGAGTTAGCTGCGAGGGTTCAACCTCCAATGGTGGAGAGAGAACTTATCGACTTGTTTGTAGCTACACTACCTGGTGTGTATTATGAGAAATTGATAAGCAACATGTCTGGAAGTTTCTCAGATCTGATCATCACAGGCGAGAGAGTAGAAAATGGGATTAAATTGGGTAAAATACAAGCAGGAGAAGGGTCCTCATCTGGAGGTGGAAGAAAGAACTTCGGTATTAAAAGAAAGGAGAATGAGACAAACACAATATCAGGTTTTAAGAATCAAAATTGGAACCATAATCAGAATCAGTATCGCCCACGACCGTACTATCAACAACAACCACAAGTAGCTAGTATTGTCATCCCGGCAGTACAGCCTCAGCAACAACCACGTCAACAACAACAACAACAACGACAACAACCACAACAACAGAATTACGCGCCAAGACCATATCAAGACCGAAGAAGGATGGTGGATAGGCACTTTGACGCACCACCAATGCCTTACTCTCAACTACTACAACACTTATTGCAACTGCAATTGGTCCAGAAAAGGACGATGGCCCGTCTAAATGGCTCACCACCACCCGGGTATGACGCCAACGCTAGGTGTGACATCCACTCTGGCGCTCCCGGCCATCATATTGATAATTGCAAAGCCTTCAAGAACAAGGTACAAGACCTTGTTGATAGTAGGGCCATTAATTTCAACCATGATGCGCCGAATGTTGATCAGAACCCTATGCCAAATCATGGAGCAGGTAGAGTAAATGCTGTTGTTGAAGGGGAGGATTTAGATCTGGTATATGATGTTGAAGAATTGAAGACTCCTTTAAGTTTCGTAAAATGCAAGTTGTTAGAAGGTGGGGTGTTTCCCGGGTGTGACAAGGATTGTGAAAATTCTGCCGCCCATCCTGAAGGGTGTGAGAGTCTGAAGGGTTATATAAAGTGTATGATAAACGAAGGTGTTCTGCAGTTTGACAAGATCTGTGAGAAAAAGAATGAGAAGATAGTCAGTAAGAAAGAGGATGAGGTGGCCACCATCTCTATCCCTTACAAAAAAATCACTATTTCTACGCCACCAGCGCGACCTACCATCATCTTTACGAAGGAAGGACCTATACCTTATGAAAGCTCCAAGGTGATCCCTTGGAACTATGGAGCGGAAGTTTACTGCAATGGACAAAAGCAGGAATTAAAAAGCTTGCCTTTAGACTCAATTGACAACTTGGTGGGAACCCGGGGAATGACTAGGAGTGGGAGGATATTTTCACCTCCCGAAGTAAGTGCAGAAAGAGCAGATAAAGGTAAAGGGAAGGTAGTAGCGGAGGAAAGCTCTCAGGCTGGAGAAAAAGAAGTCGTGCTGAAAGACGCAGAAGAGTTCATGCGCTTAATAAGAAAGAGCAACTATAAGATCCTGGATCATCTACAACAGACGCCTTCAAAAATTTCTATCTTGTCGTTGTTGTTATGTTCCGAGGCTCATAGGAACACTTTGCTCAGAGTCTTGGATAATGCTTATGTGCCACAAGAAATATTCGTCAATCAGTTGGAAGGAGTAGTGGCCCATGTCAATGCAAGAAATATCCTATGAACTTTTGGTCAATATGAATGTTGTTCCTTATCCTCTTAGCTTTCTAGAGAGTACTAGAAGTCCTTGATAGGATTTGTAGAACTCAAGTTATGGCTTTGACAAGTCAAGGGCATTTTGGTCATTTGGAGATTATAGGTCATTTCAACCATAAGGTCATAACTCCTATTTCCAAGCTTCAAATGGGAAAATGCTCAGCATCAAACTTGTTCAAAATGATGTTTTAAGGCTAATCAAGAGGTCATGAGAGGTTTGAATTGCTTGTAGCACAAAGTCACCAAAGTGGCCTAAAATAAGGGTATAAGTTAAATGAACTAAAGTTGGAAATTGATATTTTTGATCTACATGTCCAAACCAAGGCATGTAATAGGTCATTTTGACTCTAAAAAACATTTTAAGAACATTGGTTTAGCCACATTTTTGAATTGAGGTGTAATTTGTGGACTTGCTTTGATAAGTAGTTACTTACATCTTAAGTAACAATTGCCAAACCTAAATTCAAGGTATAATCAAGGTCCCTTGCAAGCCAAACACATCCAAAACACCATGAGGGGAGAAATTGGAAGGAATTGAGGGTGATTTCAAGTTGTTAGCAGAATGGAGCATACCATGGCATGTGATTGAAATTCTCATGACATGAGAGATTGAACTTCTCATTAGAAGGATCTAGATGTTTCTAGATCATCCATACATGTTCTATATATTGAATAGAGATGATCCAAGGCCAAGGTTGGTGATGATTGAAGGAGAGAGCAGAGATTGAGTTTGGAAAATTCTTGCTTGCAACTCAATTCGGTTACATCATTTCACTCAATTTCCATCCATTTTCTTGATTGCAATCTCTTCCATGGATGCTAGGGAATGATTCCAGATCATAATCAAGGGAAATTCATGGCTGATTGGTGTTCTTGATCTCAGTTTTTTTCCACCTGCAACTCAGAGTTGGTTCCAAGAATTGAAGCCATTTCAATCAATTCTATTGCATACAGAAGCTTGAAAGTGATTCACTGAAGGAGTCTGGAGCATTAGACGGCTTGGTTTGAAGGCTAGCTACTTCTGTGCACACGAAATTTTCAGGTTGGTAACTTTCAATCTCCAGCTTGTTTTAGTTAGAATTAAGAGGAATTAGGATGTTAGATGCATGGTAGAATGGTGTAGGGAAGTTTTCAGATCATTAATTTGAGAGTTAGTGACCAATTAGGGTTGTTGCCATTTTCGGTTGAGAATTGGTTCTTGCGAATCTTGAGGTTTCAGAGTGAATTAATGGTATGAGTGAGTTCCTTGTGAAATTTGGGACAAGTTTGATCAAGGGATCGTGGCATATGGTGGAATCTATGGCAAGTTAGGGTTGAGGGAGATGACCGGAGATTGTCACCGGTGGTGATTTTGGGCGCGCAGGTGGCCTGAGTTGCAGAAGTTTGAATTGGGGAAGATGATCCCTGAGCCCTTGGATCATGGTTTGACTTGGACTGGGGACCTCATCCAACGGCCACGCGTGCTTCTCAATTTGTGAAGAGTCTGAACTTTAATGAAACGGTGCGTTTCATTTATTTGCTAATTTTGGGCTTAGGCTGTTAGTTGATACCTGCACCCCCCTTATGGCCCAATTGCTAAAATGAACTGGATTGTCATGATATCTGCACCGTGTGTTTATCATTTTATTTTGATTTTCTTTATTTTTTCATTTTATTATTGGTTCTTGATAAAATCATAAAAAATGGAAAAATAATTCAATTAACCCTATTCTTTTTGCATTGGATTCATGATAGGGTCTAGTATTTTTTAGATAAAAAATATTATTATTTCATGCATTTTCTTATTTTATGGGAATTTTTACATTTTAATTGATGTTAAAATAGTCATGTTTAATGCTTGATATTGGTGAATTTGGTTTGATCATGTGGTGATGATTCTTGCCTTGATTTTTTGTGTGTAGTTAGCATGGATATGCATGCTCCCCATAGATTTTTCTCACATTTTTGTGATGAACATAAGTGGTAGTTTAGGTTGAAACCTTTAGAAGCTCCATTTTTAGGGTCTATGGTTGATACCTTGTGGTTTAGATTTTATTTTTAGTACTTGGTAGATGATTCAACCCCTGATTTTTGTAGGGTAGGTTCATGATTGAATTAGGATCCCTTAGGAATTTTTGTAGGATTTTTCAAGGTAGTTTTCTATTTTTTCTTGATTTTAGTTTAGGTGCTAGTTTTGGATGATTCTGAGGCACTAATTCAACTAGATTAATATCTTTAGTTCCCTTAGATTAGGGTGTTGCTTTGCTTGTTCTTGGATGATGTTGAAGGCAAGTTGAAGATCTTACTTTCTTTTGGTATAGTTTTGTTTAGGTGTTGAGATTAGGGTTTGTAGGCAACGCTTCTAGATAGATTTTCTTCCTTCATAAACATGGATGATGTTGATCACTTCCATTCTTCCCTATGATGTAAGGTCCCCTTATAAAGGCCTCATCCCTCCTTTGGTAGGATGTGTGGGTCTTTACAAGTTGATAGAACCTTTGAGGGTCCCTTTTTCTGATGACAGGATGCTTAGTGGTGACCTTTGGTCTTCACTCTGCTACCAATCATCCAAACTTTGCTCTTGATAGATGAATCTTTCTCCATTGTTAGAGGATGGAGTTCCTTGCTTGAAGAAGATTGAAGGATGGAGTTGATACTTCTTTGTGGTTGAAGATTACTCTGAGAAGCTGAAGCTTGTAGATGAAGAAACCCAGTTGATACTGGTAAAGCAAAGAGAACTGAAGGTCAAGAAGAGCAAGTTGACCCTTGTGAAGAAGATCAAATTGAGATTGAGTACAGAGCTGAGGCTTGAGGAGGAAAGGATAAGTTGATACTTAAATTGATGCATTGAGAGCATGAAGGAGTCAAGTTGATACTTGCAGTTAGGAGTGAAGCCTGAAGGTGGGATTTACTGAAGAGCTGAAGCTTGAAGAAGAAAGAATAAGTTGATACTTATGTTTGGTGTATTGAAAACTTGGAGAAGCAAGTTGATACTTGCTATTGAAGATAATAGCCTTGAAGAGAAGTTGAAGTCTGAGGACTAGACTGCTGTCAGAGGAGGGCTTTATTGTGGAATCTGTTGATCTGTTCTCTTTTCTGTATTGATGTGCCTTGTTTGATTTGCTTGATGCATTAGAATAAGTTCATATCTAGACTGACTTTAAGCTAGGAGCATGACTGCACTAGAGGTTGAGTTGCTCCCTCTGCTTGTATTTTTACTGTATGGCTTTGCTTGCGGGTATTCGGTAGAGCCCAGCTCCCTTGCCTATGTGGTTTGTGTTGCTTGATAGCATTTCATTTCTTCTGTATGATTGCAGTTGCTCATTATGGTCTTGTTTGATGGCATTTTATTTCCTTTGTATAATTGCAGTTATTCATACTTGGCTTGAGGTTGAGATGAGCTTGTGGAGGCTGATGCCCCACACACATTTCCTCCCTCACTTGCATTGCATGCATTTCACAATCGTTTACTGTTTATTGTTTAAGCTGATGCTTTATCTGTTTCTGTTTATCATTGACATGATCCTCTAGGAATCTCACTTCCTTGTATAAGGAAGTGATGATTAGAACTTTAGGTTGAAACCTATGCATGTTAACATCTAGGAGTTCCATGGTGCAAACCTCAATCATAGGATGAATCCTTGGCATGACAACACTAGGACTTGATAGTCTCCCCTTAGTTGAACCTGTCCATTCTCTCTTCTCATCTCAAAACAAAGTAAAATACAGTAATAAAGGTTAACTGACGTCGTACGTTACGAGCCTTAAGCTATCTGAGAAAGGGTTGTCGGAGAGTTTCTTTTCGACAGCTTGGATGTTTAGTACGGTACCCTTTGGGTGACATGCGACACATTCACCCTCAAGTCATAGTCTCTAGTGCGATATTGGTTGCAAACATCCGTAAAAAACAGTTCTTCCGTAAAAGACAGAAAACAAACTTCAAACCTTTTTGCCCCGTGGGCCCATAATTCAAAGGAAGCTTTTTTGAAGAAAAGAGTGTCGTTAACTCCCAGTTCTACCGCAAACGGTAACGCCTAAGTCTCCAAGGGTCGAGCTGCGTATGCCAAACTGCTGGAACTGTTTGTTAACCCTACTCGATAAAACAGATGAATCTGATTCCCGTAATCCGTATTATCCCGAACTAAGTAAGCTCTGATCTCTCATACCTGTTGAGAGTACGTAGGCACAATACTGACGTATTGGCGAGCCACCTTCCCCCATAACCCGTAGTTAGGCGAACTACGTTGACTCTGATATCTCATTCTCTGATGAGAATACGTAGGCATAAAGTGCGATGCTTTGCCGAGTCATTTTCTTTTCTTTTCAGACCAGCCTTGATAGGTAGATAGATAAAACCAACCCGTCCAGTAAACACAACAAGCATGGATCCCGTCGAGTACGACGGACGTGAGGGGTGCTAATACCTTCCCCTTGCGTAACCGACTCCCGAACCCAAACAATGGTTGAGACGACCTTGTCTTATACCTTTTCGTCAGGTTTTTCCGATTGTTTCCTTTCCCGTTTTGAGGGATAAATAATGAAAGGTGGCGACTCTTCTGTTTTGTCGGCACCTTATTTTCGCGGTAGCGACAACTGGCGACTCTGCTAGGGACTTGATAGTTTCCTGGGATCCAACGTCCCGTATGCGAGTCAGTTTGGGGATCCAACGTCCCCTGCGAGAGTCAATCCTAGCATTTGTATGATTACTTGTGGGGTTGTGTTTATTTATCGCACTTTATTTCCCGCATTTTATTTTCAGTATGATATGATTATCTGTGCTGTTGTGGGAGGGGCATTCTGATGAGTGAGAAGCCAGACCCAGGCTTGAGTGTACTTAGCATTAGTTGTGGAAATTAGTGGGCGCGTGCTTGCTTTGCAGGCACTAGTGTCTCATGAAATCCACGCTCAGACGAGGTTCTCCCGATTGACTTCTTTTTCAACCCTTTGGGTTGAGGGGGTTGTTGGTTTGGAGGATTGTCGACTCTGGGGACCGATCATTTGGAATTCAGCCGAGTGAGGCCGCTTCAGGAGATGGTGATGCCACACCTTCTGGGTATCGTATCACCCCTCTTGAATGTCTGTGACGCTGATGACCGCATAGGATGCCGAACTTGTGTCAATTTAGGTCCATACCTGTGAGCAGGGTCGGGTTTGTTGCAGGAAACCTTAACCTTCAGACTACCTGGTTTTCTTGATAGTGAATCAGTTTTGGTGGTATCAGAGGTTCCCATCATCAGATGTTTGTTCTTGACAGAGCAGGTTTATGATTGGGATCAGAGGATCTCATTGGCAGATGTGTATTTGTTCTTGACAGAGCAGGTTTATGGTTGGGATCAGAGGATCTCATCAGCAGATGTATGTTTGTTCTTGACAGAGCAGATTTATGGTCCTGTATCAGAGGTCCTTATTATCAGATGTTTGTTCTTGACAGAGCAGGTCTATGGTTGGGATCAGAGGATCTCATCAGCAAATGTATGTTTGTTCTTGACAGAGCAGATTTATGGTCCTGTATCAGAGGTCCTTATTATCAGATGTTTGTTCTTGACAGAGCAGATTTAGGGTCCTGTATCAGAGGTCCTTATTATCAGATGTTTGTTCTTGACAGAGCAGAGTTGTGGTCCTGTATCAGAGGTCCTTATTATCAGATATGTGTGTTCTTGATAGAGCAGATTTGTGGTCCGATACCAGGGTTTTCTTCTTATCAGAGATAATGGTTGTTCTTGACAGAGCAATATTATGGTTTTGTTGATACATAATCTTCACCTTCATCTCTTCAACAGCACAATTGTCTTGATCTCCTGCTGCATGATTGCATTTTACATTGCTTTGCATACTCATTTGTATTTCATTAACGTGTGTCTGTGTTGCAGGTACCGTTTCCCCCCGATTCAGGTTTTCTTGCCTTCTATTATGTCATTATGGGTTCTCTGAGGAAGACTGAGGCTTACAAGCTCCCCGCTCCTGATGTTTTTCAGCTGACTGGTTTGATTGCTTTAGCAGATGATTCTGTGAGAGACGCATTCAGAAAGTCTTACGGTAAACTGCTCAGTTTGGTTCGTAAACCCTCTATGTTCGAGTTGAATGGGTTGCACGCTTTGCTGCAGTTCTACGATCCTCCGTTGAGATGCTTTACTTTCCAGGATTTTGTCCTCGCACCCACACTAGAGGAGTATGTTGATTTGTTAGGTGTGCCTATCAAGAGTCAGATGCCCTTTGTTCATATGGATGCTGAGCCTAATCTGGCTAGTCTAGCTCCTTCACTTCATCTGGATGCCTCCGAGTTGGTATTGGCTAGTTGGAACAAGGTTCCCGGTTTCTCCTTGCAGTTCTTGGTGAGAAAAGCTCAGCAGTGCGCCAAAGACGGATGTTGGGTCGTGTTCAAGGCCATTCTCGCTCTGTGCATATATGGCATCATTATGTTCCCCAATATGCCCGACTTTGTAGACTTCAACTCCTTCCACGTCTTTGCATCAGGGAATCCAGTCCCTACCTTGATAGGAGATGTCTACCATTCCATCCACTACAAAAACGAGAACAGAAGGGGCAAGAATGTCTCGTGCTGTGTGCCCCTGCTTTATAGATGGCTTGATAGTCATCTACCCAAGAGGGGTCCCTTTGCTTCGTCTGCAGCCATAGCTGAGTGGTCCGAGCGTCTGATGAGTCTGTCAGCGGAGGGTATTGACTGGTTTGACAGAGATAGGTTGGGTACTGAGATTATCTTCAGCTGCAGCGGGTTTCCGAACGTTCCTTTGATAGGTAGGAAGGGCTGTATAAATTATAATCCATCTTTGCTAGTCCGACAGTTTGCTTATGCTTTGAGAGCTCCGCCGAAGGATGAAGAGGTGCAGGAATCTCTGTACCTCACTGGTCTTCTAGAGGGGGATATGTTATCTAAGCTTCAGCACGCTTGGAATGGTATCAGTAAGCGGGGAAAATCGTTGTTGGGAAAGAGTAATAGCCAAGCCTACACTCCATATGTGACTTGGATCAGAGCCAGAGCAGATGCTATAGGGATGCTGTTTCCACCTGCCCAGCCAGAAAGCCCTCCAGTGATTGAAGAGCCTACCACCGTGCCTATTCAGCAGCATAATCAGGTGTTAGCTGAGATAGATGAGCTGAAGAAGGCCAATGAAGAACTGGAGAAAGAATTGGCGCAACTCAGAAGCGAGAGAAGCGAAGCCGTTCATTCCTTCAAGAGGCAGACAGAGCTGGTGAACTAGCTTGGGACAGATTTGACTAAGCAGATAGCCGAGCGAGAGCGCATGGGTCGAGACTTCAAAGCTGTCAACGATGTACTGGCCACTAAGAAGCAGCACTTGGATGAAGCGTACCGGAGAATATCCAAGTTTAATCAGCATTGGAAGGCCACCCTAGCCAACGGCAAAGAACGGGAGGATAAGCTGAAGCAACAGATCTCCAAGCTGAAAGCCCAGGTGAAGGCTAGTGAGAAGAGGTTTGATGAAGAAACCGCTCGCAGATACGCCGCGGAAGGTCAGCTCAACAAAGCTCTCGCTAACCTGAAGGAGCGCAAACTGATGTTTGAATCCAAGAAGCGGAAGTTAGAAGATTGTTTCGGCGAAGGAGCATGGGAAGATTCGGTTGAAGGTCTTCAGTACACCATTAGGCAGAGGGAGTTACTCGTCGAAGGGTTACTCACTCGGCCTGATCATCCAGAAACGAAGGGGTTGTTAGAAGAGTTTCGCGCCCGTGGTCGTGCTTGACTATTTGTATTCCTTTTGTTTTGATCATTGTTGTATGCTGACCATCACCAGGCTTGTTGGTTGAGGTCATGCTATTGATTCAGCTTGTACTCAGTGACATTGTGTACTGCCTTGATGGGCTTTCTATATATATGAGATGTTATTTCCATGACTGGACTCAGACTTCTTATTATCATCACTGGCACTCAGGCACTAGGATCAGGGGATACTTCCCTAACACACAGACACACGTTTGCATTTGCATGAAGCATTTGCATAACGAGCACTTTGTGTTTCTTCTAACCCTTTTGTATTTTCAGGTTATTTCAGGTCGTTCCAGGATTGATCAGAGACCTATCCACCGCTATCTGACCAGAGCAAATCAAACCATAATTATGGAGCAAATGCAAACTGACGTTCAGGAACTCCGAGAAAGGATGGACCGCTTCATGGAGCTCATGCAAGCGGTCGCCAATGGCCAGGATCAACTCAGAACCTTGGTTCAGCCTCTGATTTCAAGGGTTGATAGCAATGACGTACTCCATGGTGGGACCGTGCCTACCCCTCCACCAGTTGAAACTCCTCAGAATGGCGTCCCCGTGACCGGGGGAAACGGCAGTGCCAACGGCAATGTGATAGCTAATATGGGACTCAATGGTAATACGACGGGCGTCGGTAATGGGAATTTTAAAGCTAACGTCAATTTCGGTCTGGGTAGCGGCAATGCGGGTGTTGGAAATCTGTTTGGGCCTCAACCATGGTTAGAAGACCGTCAAGACGATGTGTTCTCTCAGAGAGGTGCTGAAGGGGAGGTGACTGCTGAAGCACGGCTAAGGTTCAAGGCACTCGAGGACGAGATGAGGAATATCGAGAACCAAAACACCATGGGTGTTGATATGTCCAAGTTGGGACTAATTGCTGATTTCAAGGTGCCTCCCAAGTTCAAGGTACCTGACTTTGAAAAGTACAAGGACACCACTTGCCCTCGCGTCCATCTGAGATCATACTACCGGAAAATGTCCGCTCATTCTGAGAACGAGAAGTTGCTGATGCACTTCTTTCAGGACAGTCTGTCCGGGCCCTCCCTTGAATGGTACATGAGCCTGGAACCTACCAGTGTGCGCACGTGGAAGAAACTTGCTGAAGCATTCGTGCACCACTACCAATATAACAGTGACTTGGCTCCGAACCGAGTCCAACTGCAGAATCTGTCGCAAAGGAACAACGAAGGGTTCAAGGAGTACGCCCAGCGGTGGCGTGAGTTGGCAGCCAGGGTTCAGCCGCCGATGGTTGAACGCGAGATTTTGGAAATGTTTGTAGCTACCCTCCCAGGGGTTCATTATGAGAAATTGGTCAGCAGTATGTCTGGAACCTTCTCAGACCTCATTATCACGGGTGAGCACATTGAAAGTGGGATCAAACTGGGGAAAATTCAAGGTGATTCATCCTCAGCTGGAGGAGGAAAGAAACCTTATGGTGGCAAAAGACGGGAAGGAGAGACGAGCGTCGTGTCCAACGCTCGAAGGAAGGGTAAAGGCCCTCACCAGCAGGTGGCCAGTATAACTATCCCCGCTGTCCAACAACCCCAGCCACAGCAGCAGCAGCAGCCGAACCAACAAGGGTACAAAAAGTATCAGAACAGGGCACCTCTGTCGAGCCGTCACCTCGAGACACCACCCATGTCTTATGCTCAGCTGTTACAGACTCTGCTCCAGTTACAGTTGATCTAGAAGAGAACCCTGGCTCCATTGACAGGGGCACCTCCGCCAGGCTATGACGCGAATGCGACATGTGAATTTCACTCAGGGGCACCAGGCCACACAATAGAAAATTGCAAAGCCTTCAAGCACAAGGTGCAGGACATGGTGGACGCTAAGATCATCAACTTTTCAGATAATGTGCCAAACGTCACGAAGAACCCTATGCCGAATCATAGGGGAGGTGGAGTAAACGCCATTATCGAAGACGAGAGCTTGGATTTGTTGACTGACGTCAGAGATCTGAAGACACCGCTTAGCTTCGTTAAAGCTAAACTGATGAAAAGGGGTTTCTTTCCAGTTTGTGGAGAGCTGTGTATGGGCTGTGCGACTAGTCCTGGTGGATGTGAACAGCTGATAGAGGGGATTCAAAGTCTGATGACCGAAGGAATCCTGCAGTTTAGCCGAAGGGCCAAAAGTGGATCAGGAGAGGTAATGCTGAAGCAAGATGATGAGGTTGCCACCATCACCATCCCTCGCCGGACGATAACTATTTCTGCACCCAGGCCGCCCATAATTACCATCACCAAAGCTGGGCCGATACCTTTTGAAAGCACCAATGCTGTCCCATGGCATTATGGGGCATAAGTCTACTACAACGGACAAAAGTTGGAATTGGAACCATCGGGGTCATGTGCGGAGAACCTAGCGGGCGTTAGCGGAATTACTCGCAGCGGAAGAGTGTTTGCACCACCTGAGGTCGTGGCGGACAAAGCGGACAAAGCTGATGCAACTGATAAAGGGAAGAGTAAAGTCGTTGAAGAGATCCCTCGTGGGGCAGAAAAAGACTTACTTGTTAAAGACGCTGAGGAATTTATGAGGTTGATTAAAAAGAGTGACTACAAGATCGTGGATCATCTCCATCAAACGCCCTCAAAAATTTCCATCCTGAATTTGTTGCTGTGTTCTGAGGCGCATCGCAACGCGCTGCTGAAGGTGTTGAATGCCGCGTACGTAACGCAGGGAATATCGGTAAACCAGTTGGAAGGGGTCATAGCCCACGTGAATGCTGGAAATGGGTTAGGGTTCACTGACCTGGAGCTGACGCCGAAGGGGAGGAATCACAATAGTGCCCTGCACATCTCGATAGAGTGTAGGGGAACGATTATGTCGCACGTGTTGGTGGACACAGGGTCATCGCTCAATTTTCTTCCGAAGAAGGCATTGATGAAGTTAGATACTCGCGGGTTGATTTGCACACCCAGTGATCTGGTTGTGAAAGCATTCGATGGAACCAAACGCCATGTTTTCAGGGAGGTGACGTTGCCAATCCAAGTTGGGCCGGAAACGTTCGACGCATTCTTTTACATTATGGACATCATGCCTGCCTACAGTTGTCTCTTAGGCCGGCCATGGATCCATTCTGCGGGTGCCGTGACCTCCATGTTGCACCAGAAGCTCAAGTATGCTGTCAGAGGAAGCATCATAACTGTATGTGGCGAGGAAGATATAATGGTGAGCCATTTGTCGTCCTTCAAGTATGTTGAGATGGATGGGGAAATCCACGAAACCCTATGTCAAGCGTTCGAAGCTGTTAAAGTCAAGAACGTAGCTCCTGTAGTCATTGAGAAGCCAGAGATGACTCTCTCTTCCTTCAAGGAAGCCCAGGCCGTTGTCCAAGCCGGATCTACCCTAGGTTGGGGGCGAATTCTAGAGATACCTAACAAGCAAGACAAGTTCGGGTTAGGATACTCTCCTGCGGTTGAAGCCTCCTCTTCTCACAGTGCGTCGCGAGGTAAAGGGCCGATCCAGTTTACCAGTGGCGGGGTGATATTTGAAAGCGTCAACGCAGTGTCTGAAGACAGCGGAGACAGCGACTGTGACCTAGACTCTTGGATCCAGCCAAGCAAGCCAGGCGAGAGCCTCAACAACTGGTCCGTCAAGGATATCATCCAAATGACAGACAAAGAGTAATGATTTACTTTTTCCAATCATTGTACAACCCTATGTCTTACCCAGGGCATAGTGGTTTTATTGTCAGGGCCTTGTTTGATTATGTACATGCATTTTATCAATAAATCAAAAGGCGTTTTCTTCGTATTCAAATATTGTGATCTCTGTTATTCCTGTTTTATATTTGTTTTGAAAAACAATAAAATGGCAATGGGGTTTGTGCTAACCTGCATATCCTTGTTTTAAGCTTAACCCTTGTTATTGCAGGATCCACATAGCAGATGACATCGACTCTGGACCTTCTACGACTCACTTCGACTTCGATTGCCCGATCTATCAAGCCGAAGAAGAGATTGATGAAGACGAAGACCTTCCTGAAGAGTTGGCCCACTTGTTGAAACAAGAAGAGAAAGTTATTATACCTCACGAGGAAGAGATCGAGATTGTGAATCTGGGTTCTGAAGAACTAGCCAGGAACGTCAGGATAGGGGCTGCAATGCAGAGTGATGTCAAGCAGAGATTGGTCGAGATGCTAAGAGAGTATAGTGACGTCTTTGCTTGGTCATACAAAGATATGCCCGGACTTGATACTGACATCGTGGTCCACCACTTGCCGCTGCGAGAAGATTATCCTCCCGTCAAGCAGAAGCTTAGGAGGACACGACCAGATATGGCCGTTAAGATCAAAGAAGAAGTGTAGAAGCAGCTTGATGCTGGCTTCTTAGCGGTCACCACTTACCCTCCGTGGGTCGCCAACATAGTACCTGTGCCGAAGAAGGACGGTAAGGTGCGAATGTGCGTCGATTATCGGGATTTGAATAGGGCGAGCCCTAAAGATGATTTCCCGCTCCCCCATATTGATGTGTTGGTCGACAATACAGCTCAGTTCTCCGTATTTTCGTTCATGGATGGCTTCTCCGGCTACAATCATATCAAGATGGCGCCGGAGGACATGGAGAAAACTACGTTTATTACACCTTGGGGAACGTTTTGCTACAAGATAATGCCTTTCGGTCTGAAGAACGCATGGGCCACTTACCAACGAGCAATGGTCACTTTGTTTCATGACATGATTCATCATGAGATTGAAGTCTATGTTGATGACATGATTGTGAAGTCCCAAACGGATGAGGGACATCTGGTCAATTTGCTGAAGCTTTTTGAGAGGCTTAGGAAGTTCAGGTTGAGGCTGAATCCTAACAAGTGTACTTTCGGAGTACGGTCCGGAAAGCTACTGGGGTTTATCGTGAGTGAAAGAGGCATTGAGGTTGATCCTGCGAAGATTAAAGCGATACAAGAAATGCCAGTGCCAAAAACAGAAAAAGAAGTTCGTGGTTTCTTGGGCAGAATAAACTACATTGCAAGGTTTATTTCTCAGCTCACGGCCACGTGTGAACCGATGTTCAAACTGTTAAAGAAAGATCAGGCGATTATCTGGAACGAGGATTGCCAGAAGGCATTTGACAAGATAAAGCAGTATCTGCAGGAACCTCCAATCTTGATACCCCCAGTGGCCGGACGACCCTTAATCATGTACTTGACAGTTCTTGAGAATAGCATGGGGTGTGTTCTCGGTCAGCACGACGAGACGGGCAGAAAGGAGCATGCCATTTATTATTTGAGTAAAAAGTTCACAGACTGTGAATCTCGTTACTCGATGCTAGAAAAGACGTGTTGTGCACTAGCCTGGGCTGCCTAACGTTTACGACAGTACATGCTCAATCACACAACCATGCTAATTTCGAAGATGGATCCGATCAAGTACGTCTTCGAGAAACAAGCGCTTTCGGGCAGGATTGCCAGATGGCAAATGGTGTTGACGGAATATGACGTTCAGTACGTTTCCCAGAAGGCCATCAAGGGCAGCGTATTGTCTGAATACCTTGCCGAACAGCCGATCGAGGACTATCAACCGATGAAATTTGAATTCCCTAATGAGGATATCATGTTTCTCAAAGCGAAAGATTGCGATGAACTGTTGCCCGACGAGGGTCCAAATAGGAAATCCCAGTGGAAATTGATATTTGACGGGGCGGTTAATTCTTACGGAAGTGGCATTGGGGCGATCATCACGACTCCCCATGGATCCCATATCCCGTTTACTGCGAGACTGACGTTTCCAGTCACCAATAACGAAGCGGAGTACGAAGCATGCATCATGGGTCTAGAAGAAGCAATTGATTTGAGAATCAAGAACCTAGATGTATATGGTGACTCGACACTTGTGATCAACCAGATTAAAGGGGAGTGGGAGACTCGTCAATCGAATATGGTGTCGTACATGAACTATGCCAGAAGGCTGCTTCCGTTCTTTGATCGAGTGGAACTCCATCATATGCCCAGGGCTGAGAATCAGATGGCTGATGCCTTAGCCACGTTGGCTTCGATGTATAAAGTCAATTTTTGGAATGAAGCTCCAAGAATTGTCCTTTCCCGTCTTGATAGACCTGCATTTGTCTTTGCAATCGAGGAAGCCTCTGACGGCAAGCCATGGTTCCACGACATCCAGACTTTCCTTATGACTAAGGAGTATCCTGCGGGAGTGTCAACCCAGGATAAGAAGACTCTGAGGAGGCTGTCTGGAAATTTTTATCTCAATCTTGATGGAGTTTTATATAAAAGAAACCATGATCTCGTGCTACTCAGATGTGTAGATGAGAAAGAAGCGAGTATACTCATGGAAGAAGTCCATGAAGGCACATTTGGTATGCACGCTGGCGGGCATGCTATGACAAGAAAGATCCTGAGAGCAGGATATTACTGGCTGACGATGGAATCGGATTGCTTTAAATTCGCGAGGAGATGTCATAAATGCCAGATTTATGCTGATAAAATTCATGTTCCGCCGTGCCCGTTAAATGTCATGTCCTCCCCGTGGCCGTTCTTCATGTGGGGCATCGACATGATAGGCAAGATCGAGCCCACTGCATCTAACGGTCATCGCTTCATTCTAGTAGCTATCGACTACTTCACCAAGTGGGTGGAGGCAGCCTCATACACTAGTGTGACCAAGCAGGTGGTGGCTAAATTCATAAAGAGGGACATCATCTGTCGTTACGGAATTCCCGAGCGGATCATTACTGATAATGGTTCAAATTTAAATAACAAGATGATGAAGGAGCTGTGCCAGAGTTTCAAGACTGAACACCACCACTCATCTCCTTACCGGCCGAAGATGAATGGCGCCGTTGAAGCGGCCAATAAGAATATCAAGAAGATTATACAGAAGATGGTTGTGACCTATAAGGATTGGCACGAGATGTTGCCATTTGCATTGCACGGTTATCGTACGACAGTACGTACATCAACCGGGGCAACTCCCTTCTCACTGGTGTACGGTATGGAGGCTGTCCTACCGTTAGAAGTTGAGATTCCTTCTTTGTGAGTTTTGGTTAACGTGAAACTCGACGAGGCAGAATGGATCAAGAACCGACTAAACCAACTCAGCCTGATGGACGCGAAGAGATTAACATCGATTGCGTATGGTCGTCTGTACCAAAGCCGAATGAAGAAAGCTTATGACAAAAAGGTGCGCCCTAGAAGCTTTCAGACGGGTGATCTCGTCCTGAAGAAGATTCTTCCTCCACACTTCGATCACCGGGGCAAGTGGACTCCCAATTACGAAGGTCCGTACGTCGTCAGCAAGGTATTTTCGGGAGGAGCCTTGTTGTTATCCACGATGGATGGTGAAGATTTTGCATCCCCGGTGAACGCGGACGCAGTTAAAAAATACTTTGCTTAAAAGAGACCCGCTGGAAAGAAAAAGAATATCCAGGCAAAAATGGGGCATCCCGGCGAACCATAAAAAAGGAAAAAGGTTCGGGCAAAAATTAGGGATATAAAAGAAAAGAATGTACACCCGCAAAGTCGAAAACCTGGAAGGGCGGCTTTGGCAAAAAAGGGTATCCCGGTGAATCGAAAACCCGAAACGGCGATTCAGGCAAAAATATGGGATTTGAAAAAGCAAAGGACTGCGTTCCGCGTGTGGACTTTCATTGTTTAGTGGTTTGGAAGACCTGAGGGCCATTTATCTGAATCAACCTCTTCTGAAGCTGAAGCGTCGGAGAAGTATCAAAGTCGAGTGGGTCATAGAGGGATCAACTCATGGTGTTCGTCTACGCCTCGTTGCCGACATTTGTATATACTGATGTATATTTATGTTTTTATATTTGCGCAACTTCCTCATTCCAGGAGCTTGCATCTGTTGTAAAACATTTTTACCCATTCAGGGGTTCGTTATCAATAAAATGTATACTATTCAGCCATTCTATTTGTCTGTTTAGCATTTATCTGTTTTGTTTGCGAAAAGGAATGCCGATGTTTTTGATAAAATGCACATACATAAACCTACTGGCCTAGGCTGCTGATTGTTGAAACAATGAATTACTTGAACATTGTCACAAGATGATAACCTTGATAAGTCCCTTTGAGAAGGGTATCTTGTCTGTTTGTTTGTGTTGCTGCAGGTGTAGCATATTCCAGGCAGTACGCCGTATGTGTTCTCAAGCAGGATGATTCCTTCTTCTCTAGCAAGTTCAGCAGCATCTCCCTGCGGCATCTGAACATGAGATCGTAAGCATTGATATGCCTCCCCAACCAGAGAAGATTCTCTCCCCAATCAGATGTATCCTGAAGGAACGTCGTCTCCCCAGTTGGGTCATATATTGAAGCATGTAGTACTCGGAAGTTCCAGACTGAAGTCTCCGGCAGAATTGAAATTCCCCGCAGAGTCGCATTCTCCCCCGTAAGCAGGACGATTCCTTCTTCCCCCAGTCGAGTCTGCGGTTCCCCAAGGGAGTTGAGTCCTTAGAAGCCGTTTGGGCCACGAGTAGTTTTCCCCAGTAGAGTGTTGAATAACTGATGTCGTATTTCCCTGCCGGAGTCGTTATCTCCAGGAAATCCAAGCCGCGAAGGCCGTGCAGTTTATTTCGGCGATTGACATCGTTTTCCTCAGCAGTCGTGGTTCGTACACCTAGACGAGCAGGTCCAGGTTCTCGTAGAGCTTTATCCCGTTGCAGCAGTCAACTGAAGTTCGTTTCCCCAGGCGGAATCCAATTGAGATTGGTGTGACTTTTCCTCCTCGGCAGGATGATTCCTCCCTCCACCAGAGTGGTTCTTTCTCCTTGATAGGAGGATTCTCCCTTCAGCATTTATTTTGCTGATGGGGTCGTAGCATTTTGCATGACTGCATAGCATTTACCCTAAACGCGTAGCATTTCCACCGTGAGGAGCATTGCGCCATTGTCGAACCATATGCATATGAAGCATGAGCTAGGTTGTTACCGTTCTTGTTTTGCAGGTGTTCCCCGACAAGGTGTTTGCCCAGGATGATTCCTGAAATATCAGAAGAGTGGAGTGGCTCAGGATGATTCTTGAATACCCCCAGCAAAGTCGTTTGCCCAAGATGATTCTTGAATTCTCCAATGAAGTGGTTCGCTTAAGATGATTCTTAAAATCCCCAGTGAATTCGCCAGGGAGGTGGTTTCTGAAGTTGATGCTTAGAGTCCCCGACAGAGTGTTTGCTCAGGATGATCCCTGAAATCTCCAGCAGAGTTATTGGTTCAAGATGATTCTTGAAGTCCCCAGCGAAGTTGTTTGTTCAAGATGATTCTTGATTTCCTCAGCAGAGATGATTCACCCAGAATGATTTCCGAATTCCCCAAAGCAGAGTTACTTGATAGTTCTCCAGAATCCCCAGCGGAGATGCGTCATCCCCCGCAGGTTTCCGAACAGCAAAGTTGAAACTTCCCTTGAAGACTTGAGGATTGAAGTCCAACCGTATTAACGAAGTAGTTCTCTTCGCTGATGTGGAGTGCCTGACGGCAGAAGTTGGGATATCCTCAATTGGTTCATGATTGACCGAGATTTCTATTCCCGACTTGCTGATGAAGTTCGGCTAACGCCCAAAAATTTCTTTGAATGCCCGATGGCGTAATTAATTTGATTGGTGACCTGATGAGTCCCAAAGAATCCCGACGCCTGATGGTATGATCAACCATGTATCACCAGTTACCGTGTGACCAATTCCCCAGCTAGTTGCCGTGCAGCTAATATTTCAGTTTCCGAAGATCTGTTCCCATCAGAGTACCGTGTACTTGTGCAGTTGGCAAATTTCTGGGTTTGTTGGTATTCAACCGCTTTTTACCTTGATTGATTGAGAGTCGTTCGCTTCTCACACAGTCAGGTCCAAGCCGTTTGAATAGGGGCAGCTGTTGCACCCCAAAATTTGCCCAACTTTTCTTTACCTAGCTTGTGTTTCATTTCATGCACATTAGCATTATCATTTGCATTTCATTGACATGTATGCAGGAGATCAAGAGGTATGACTACCAATTAAGAGCTATACAAGACTATGAAGCTAGCTAAGAAGCTTATTCAGGTGTTCAAGGGTTGATATCCTTATCAGAGAAGTAGAAGATCCTCAGAGAGAGTGGTTGAAGCCAAGAGTGTGTGCCTCCTAACTTGAGAGTTGTGGAAAGCCATCAGATGATTCTGAAGCCATGAAGATGGACTTGAGGTCTGGAGAGAGCTCATGAGAAGTTTTGAAGATCACTTTGAGGCCTAGACAGGTCATTGTGCAAGATTAAGAAGCCTCAGCCATGATTGGTGCAGCTAGGGTTTGACTGGGTCAACCCTAAGTCAACTGATGATTTGAGGAAGGTTGAGACCTAATTAAAGAGCCATGTGATCATGGATTGATACATTGAGATGTCATAAGGATGATTCTAAGGTCAATTCATCATGATTGGAGAGTTTGAGAAGTTTCAAGCTAGGGTTTCTAAGGCTTGACAGTGTAAAATCCCCTAGTTTGACCCCTATCTTCAAGGCAGTTTAGCTCAAGATGGGAGTGTCATCTCATCTTTCCCCCAACATGAATGTTGTAGAGCATGGTCTTAGCTTTAATTTTAGTGCTAGAAGTACTTGATAGGATTTGTATAACTCAAGTTATGACTTTGACAAGTTACAGGTCATCTGAGTTATGTGAATTTGGGGGCTTGAAAGTTGTCCAACTTACATAAAACGTTTGCCCTAGAATGATGATTCCTATGAACTTTTGGTCAACATGAATGTTGTTCCTTATCCTCTTAGCTTTCTAGAGAGTACTAGAAGTCCTTGATAGGATTTGTAGAACTCAAGTTATCGCTTTGACAAGTCAAGGGAATTTTGGTCATATGGAGATTATAGGTCATTTCAACCATAAGGCCATAACTCCTATTTCCAAGCTTCAAATGGGAAAATGTTCAGCATCAAACTTGTTCAAAATGATGTTTTAAGGCTAATTAAGAGGTCATGAGAGGTTGGAATTGCTTGTAGCACAAAGTCACCAAAGTGGCCTAAAATAAGGGTATAAGTTAAATGAACCAAAGTTGGAAATTGATATTTTTGATCTACATGTCCAAACCAAGGCATGTAATAGGTTATTTTGACTCTAAAAAACATTTTAAGAACATTGGTTTAGCCACATTTTTGAATTGAGGTGTAATTTGTGGACTTGCTTTGAAAAGTAGTTACTTACATCTTAAGTAACATTTGCCAAACCTAAATTCAAGGCATAATCAAGGTCCCTTGCAAGCCAAACACATCCAAAACACCATGAGGGGAGAAATTGGAAGGAATTGAGGGTGATTTCAAGCTGTTAGCAGAATGGAGCATACCATGGCATGTGATTGAAATTCTCATGACATGAGAGATTGAACTTCTCATTAGAAGGATCTAGAGGTTTCTAGATCATCCATACATGTTCTATATATTGAATAGAGATGATCCAAGGCCAAGGTTGGTGATGATTGAAGGAGAGAGCAGAGATTGAGTTTGGAAAATTCTTGCTTGCAACTGAATTCGGTTACATCATTTCACTCAATTTCCATCCATTTTCTTGATTGCAATCTCTTCCATGGGTGCTAGGGAATGATTCCAGATCATAATCAAGGGAAATTCGTGGTTGATTGGTGTTCTTGATCTCAGTTTTTTTCCACCTGCAACTCAGAGTTGGTTCCAAGAATTGAAGCCATTTCAATCAATTCTATTGCATACAGAAGCTTGGAAGTGATTCACTGAAGGAGTCTGGAGCATTAGACGGCTTGGTTTGAAGGCTAGCTACTTCTGTGCACACGAAATTTTCAGGTTGGTAACTTTCAATCTCCAGCTTGTTTTAGTTAGAATTAAGAGGAATTAGGATGTTAGATGCATTGTAGAATGGTGTAGGGAAGTTTTCAGATCATTAATTTGAGAGTTAGTGACCAATTAGGGTTGTTGCCATTTTCGGTTGAGAATTGGTTCTTGCGAATCTTGAGGTTTCAGAGTGAATTAATGGTATGAGTGAGTTCCTTGTGAAATTTGGGACAAGTTTGATCAAGGGATCGTGGCCTATGGTGGACTCTATGGCAAGTTAGGGTTGAGGAAGATGACCGGAGATTGTCACCGGCGGTGGTTTTGGGCGCGCAGGTGGCCTGAGTTGCAGAAGTTTGAATTGGGGAAGATGATCCCTGAGCCCTTGGATCATGGTTTGACTTGGACTGGGGACCTCATCCAACGGCCACGCGTGCTTCTCAATTTGTGAAGAGCCTGAACTTTAATCAAATGGTGCGTTTCATTTATTTGCTGATTTTAGGCTTAGGCTGTTAGTTGATACCTGCACCCCCCTTATGGCCGAATTGCTAAAATGAACTGGATTGTCATGCTATCTGCACCGTGTGTTTATCATTTTATTTTGATTTTCTCTATTTTTTCATTTTATTCTTGGTTCTTGATAAAATCATAAAAAACGGAAAAATAATTCAATTAACCCCATTCTTTTTGCATTGGATTCATGATAGGGTCTAGTATTTTTTAGATAAAAAATATTATTATTTCATGCATTTTCTGATTTTATGGGAATTTTTACATTTTAATTGATATTAAAATAGTCAAGTTTGATGCTTGATATTGGTGAATTTGGTTTGATCATGTGGTGATGATTCTTGCCTTGATTTTTTGTGTGTAGTTAGCATAGATATGCATGCTCCCCATAGAGTTTTCTCACATTTTTGTGATGAACATAAGTGGTAGTTTAGGTTGAAACCTTTAGAAGCTCCATTTTTAGGGTTTATGGTTGATACCTTGTGGTTTAGATTTTAGTTTTAGTACTTGGTAGATGATTCAACCCCTGATTTTTGTAGGGTAGATTCATGATTGAATTAGGATCCCTTAGGAATTTTTTTAGGATTTTTCAAGGTAGTTTTCTATTTTTGCTTGATTTTAGTTTAGGTGCTAGTTTTGGATGATTCTGAGGCACTAATTCAACTAGATTAACATCTTTAGTTCCCTTAGATTAGGGTGTTGCTTTGCTTGTTCTTGGATGATGTTGAAGGCAAGTTGAAGATGTATTGGATTGCTTGAAGAGGCTTGGATGTGAAGATCTTCCTTTCTTTTGGTATAGTTTTGTTTAGGTGTTGAGATTAGGGTTTGTAGGCAGAGCTTCTAGATAGATTCTCTTCCTTCATAAACATGGATGATGTTGATCACTTCCATTCTTCCCTATGATGTAAGGTCCCCTTGTAAAGGCCTAATCCCTCCTTTGGTAGGATGTGTGGCTCTTTACAAGTTGGTAGAACCTTTGAGGGTCCCTTTTTCTGACGACAGGATGCTTAGTGGTGACCTTTGGTCTTCACTCTGCTACCAATCATCCAAACTTTGCTCTTGATAGATGAATCTTTCTCCCTTGTTAGAGGATGGAGTTCCTTGCTTGAAGAAGATTGAAGGATGGAGTTGATACTTATTTGTGGTTGAAGATTACTCTGAGAAGCTGAAGCTTGTAGATGAAGAAGACCCAGTTGATACTGGTAAAGCAAAGAGAGCTGAAGGTCAAGAAGAGCAAGTTGACACTTGTGAAGAAGATCAAATTGAGATTGAGTATAGAGCTGAGGCTTGAGGAGGAAAGGATAAGTTGATACTTATGTTGATGCATTGAGAGCATGAAGGAGTCAAGTTGATACTTGCAGTTAGGAGTGAAGCCTGAAGGTGGGATTTACTGAAGAGCTGAAGCTTGAAGAAGAAAGAATAAGTTGATACTTATGTTTGGTGTATTGAAAACTTGGAGAAGCAAGTTGATACTTGCTATTGAAGATAATAGCCTTGAAGAGAAGTTGAAGTCTGAGGACTAGACTGGTGTCAGAGGAGGGCTTTATTGTGGAAGCTGTTGATCTGTTCTCTTTTCTGTATTGATGTGCCTTGTTTGATTTGCTTGATGCATTAGAATAAGTTCATATCTAGACTGACTTTAAGCTAGGAGCATGACTGCACTAGAGGTTGAGTTGCTCCCTCTGCTTGTATTTTTACTGTATGGCTTTGCTTGCGGGTATTCGGTAGAGACCAGCTCCCTTGCCTATGTGGTTTGTGTTGCTTGATAGCATTTCATTTCTTCTGTATGATTGCAGTTGATCATTATGGTCTTGTTTGATGGCATTTTATTTCCTCTGTATGATTGCAGTTATTCATACTTGGCTTGAGGTTGAGATGAGATTGTGGAGGCTGATGCCCCACACACATTTCCTCCCTCACTTGCATTGCATGCATTTTACAGTCGTTTACTGTTTACTGTTTAAGTTGATGCTTTATCTGTTTCTGTTTATCATTGACATGATCCCCTAGGAATCTCACTTCCTTTAATAAGGAAGTGATGATTAGAACTTTAGGTTGAAACCTATGCATGTTAACATCTAGAGGTTCCCTGGTGCAAACCTCAACCATAGGATGAATGCTTGGCATGACAACACTAGGACTTGATAGTCTCCCCTTAGTTAAACCTGTTCGTTCTCTCTTCTCATCTCAAAACAAAGTAAAATACAATAATAAAGGTTAACTGACGTCGTACGTTACGAGCCTTAAGCTATCTGAGAAAGGGTTGTCGGAGAGTTTCTTTTCGATAGCTTGGATGTTTAGTACGGTACCCTTTGGGTGACATGCGACACATTCACCCTCAGGTCATAGTATCTAGTGCGATATTGGTTGCAAACATCCGTAAAAAACAGTTCTTCCATAAAAGATAGAAAACAAACTTCAAACCTTTTTGCCCCGTGGGCCCATAATTCAAAGGAAGCTTTTCTGAAGAAAAGAGTGTCGTTAACTCCCAGTTCTACCGCAAACGGTAACGCCTAAGTCTCCAAGGGTCGAGCTGCGTACGCCAAACTGCTGGAACTGTTGGTTTCCCTTTCTCATTCTTGATAGGAAAGGCCCAACAATTTGCAAAGGAAGGGTGTTGGGTTGTCTTTAATGCAGTCTTGGCGCTCTGCATTTATGGGATAGTGTTGTTTCCCAATGTAGCTAATTTTGTTGATTTGGATGCTTTCCACATCTTTGCTTCCAAGAACCATGTGCCAACCCTTCTAGGTGATATTTATCATTCTATGCATTACAAGAATGAGAACAGACATGGGAGGAGCATTTCTTGTGGCACTCCATTACTTTATAGATGGTTTATTTCGCATCTGCCCAAATCTGGACCTTTTATTGATGCAAGTAGTACAGTCGATTGGCCAGAGAGTCTCATCAGTTTGACCTCGGAAGATATTGTGCGGTTCAACAAAGACCTCCTGGGTAGGGATATTATTTACAGCTGTGGATATTTTCCCAATGTTCCTTTGATTGGGAGAAAAGGTGGCATTAAATATAATCCAACTCTTGCTATCAGGCAATTTGGCTATGCTTTAAGAGAACTTTCGAAGAAGGATGAAGTACAGGAATCTCTATATTTCACGGGTTTAGCTGATACTGCTACTCTAACTAGTTTGCAACAGGCTTGGAATATCATTCATCGGAGAGGAAAGCTTTCTTTAGGCAAGAGTGATTGCAGAGCTTATGGACCATACGTGGAATGGATCCAGGATAGAGTTGAGAGACTTTTGTTACCATTTCCAGTCTAGGAACCTTTGTATCCTTTAGTAGTGGAAGAACCTACGACGGTTGATGTGCAGAAATACATTCAACTATGGGATGAAAAGGAAGAGCTACGCAAGGTAAACAACGAGTTGGAGAAGGAAATCACCCAGCTTAGGAGCGAGAAAAGTGAAGCCATTTTCTCATCTAAGAAGCAAACAGAGATAGTGAACAAGATGGGTAGGGAATTGACAGAAGAGATTAGTGATCGAGAACGAGTAGGTCGAGACTTGAAGAGTGTCAGTGATGTCCTCAGGGGGAAGAAGAAGGAGCTAGAGAAAGCACATTTAGAGATATCAAAATTCAACACCCAATGGAATGCTATCCTAACTAGCAACAAAGAGAGAAAAGATAAACTTCGTCAACAGATTGACAGTTTGAAAACATAGCTTCGAGTCAGAATTGAGAAAACTCCAGGTGAATCCATGCGCCAATATGAAAGCGACTGCAAGCTCCGTTGGAAGAGTACAAGTTGAGATTAGAATTGAAAAACTCTAAACTTGAGGATGCCTTTGGGGAGGATGCTTGGGAAGACTATGCTCAAGGTTTGCAAGCTACCATTCGTAAGAGGAATTTTCTCATCCAAGGATTGATTGCTAGACCTGATCATCCGAACACGAAGGAGTTATTAGAAGAGTTCCAGACTCGATGTCGTACCTGATGCATTTTCTCTTTTATTTTGTTGTTATGTTGTATTTCGACCATCACCAGGATTGTTGGATGAGGTCGTGTTAACTCTGTTGTAGATCCTCTGTGATGTGTGTTGATACTTTGTGCCTCATTTTATTTATGAGATGATTTTTCTAGCTACCTCTGTTGGTTTTTCATCCTCTTATCATGCCCATGGAACTAGAATCAAGGGGAGAATTTCCCTGAAACATATTTGCATGTCCACATTTTGCATCATTTTTCATATTGCATTGTAGGTGTCCCGATTCTGTTGACCTTACTTCTTCCAGTGGTTTTTTCCACTAGTTTGTTTAAGGATTGAAGACCAGCCGATTCATCGCTACTCTACACGGGGAAATCAACAAAGAGCTATGGACCAAATTCAGCTCGAGCTTCAGAAGTTCCGTGATTGTATGGCCTAGTTTATGGACATGATACAAGGGGTCGCCAAAGGCCAAGAACAATTGAGGACGTTGGTCCAGCCTCTGGTAGCAAGGGTTGACGGAAACGGAGTTCTGCATGGTGGGACTGCTGCAATCCCTCATACAGTAGACGATGGCATTCCTCATGCCACTGCCATCCCAACAACTGTTATTCCTCTGTAACGTCATTTTCTACCCCATAATTATTATGGAAAAATTACACAGATTTCAGAGTAAATAAATAAATCTCAATAAAAAGACACCAAAAGGGCGTACGTTTCTCGATGTCATCAAAATAGGTCAATACTCCGTAACTACGGGTTTTCCCCAAAATACATCAAGCAACATAAAACAACGGAGTTCAAAGCATAAATCAAGGTTTTTCCTCATAAGGGAAAGTTAGAAAAATAACTCAACGGTATAAAGTTTAACCCAAGGAACCCAACCCGATGTTACATATCAGAGCAAGTCCCTCTAAATTAACCATAAAGGCTAACGTCTCTAAAACTTAAAAAATAACTCCTCGACGGCATCCACAGCTAAACCTGGTCATCTGCATGTTAACCACATAGAGGTAACATTCAAACATGCAGGGTGAGTAAAACGATTCATAATAATCAATGTATAACAATTAATGCATAAACACATCATAATTATACTCAACACATTCATATTCCTCAAATATGCCTCGAAGGCCACAACTCCATAATTTATATAAAAAGGCTCATAAATGCAAATGCAACATAGACTCAATGCATGTGGTACCAATCATCACAGCGCGATGGACACTGGGCCATCAACCCTCCATAGGTCACCATCAATAGGATCGATTCTACTTGAGAACCGGAGCACATCAAAATACTTCACATCTGCAAAATGGGATTGAAGCCAAAGTAATTGAGGTCCTGAACCGAAGTTCGGATGCACATGAATGCATGATGCACACGTCACAAATCATCCTCATAATAACATAATAGGTGCATCATCATTAATCATATTCATCATCATCAAACATCACGTCATCATAGCACATCATAATGATCATCATCACACATGATGTCATCATATAATTCATCATAATAATAATCATCAAACATCATGTCATCATATAATTCGTCATAATAATAAACATCACACATCATGTCAACATATAATTCATCATAATAATAATCATCATACGTCATAGAAATCATCATATAATCATGTACAAATCACATAAAGCTCATATTCACACTCATATTAACCCATCATGTTATCACATATTAATTCATAATATTATCCTATATTATCTCATATTAATCCATTAAAATATAGTCGCGGTGATCCTCATACTATCACCTATTAATCACATAACTTCCCTGTCCTACTCATGTTAACTCATCACAGGGATCACAGAATCAAACATCATGGCATCGTTGCACACGATCAACATTCGCGAAACTCTGCTACGTTCGCTGGCATGTTCGCTAGGCGAGTCTGGGGCGAGTTTCTTCGCTAAGTGAAGGATTCTTCGCTAGGAGAGTCTGGGAATACATGGTTCGCTAGGCGAACAATGCGATGACAGCAAAATCTGCTATGCACCAAAATTGATTTCCACCCAAAAACTCATATGATTCACTTACCCAATTCCCCCAAAACATCCATAAATCATCCTAAGGTCCTATGGCGATAAAGACACAAAACCTACGGTTCAGTAGGCCAATCCTGGAACATATTCACGCCCTAAATCAAAATTTCCCTACAATTACCCTGAAGGCATCATAATTTCTCATATCACATATCCCTAACCCTTATGGTCGGACATATAATAATCTAAGGTTTCGGCCACGAAGGCCTAAGGTTTCCTAATTCTCACATTACACCTCAAACAGGCAGGAATACTAACCACTAGCCATAACCTCAAAGTCTTATCAATTTCCCTACTTTCCCACCATCAATCCAAAATCCCTTAAATCTTAAATCAACCATAAACACGTCGAAAGGCATACATGGAAAATTATGAAAAGCTATACTCCTCATACCTTAAACGTTGATTCAAAGCCTTCACGAATCTGTCAGGGAATCCTTCAAGCTTCTGCCTCCAATTTCCTCTTCAAAGTTCTCTTGGCCTCAATTCTTCACGGTTAACACAAAATGAATCCTAAAACCCTTAAGAACTCTCTTTTTGTTAAACCTGGACTTGGGCCAAATAGTGGGGCTTTCTCCATTATACTCTCACTTACTCCTCTCAATTGTCCCAATTACCCTTCTTTCACTAGTATTTATTTTGATTCATAATAATATTAATAAATTAATATTATATACTATCAATTAAATAAATAACCCACAAATTGCATTAATTCTCAATAATCCACAAAACCACCGAAACCACTAAAATACGAATATTCTCAATTAAATAATTAATTAAAATATTCCGATTAAATTTGGGGTGTTACAACTCTCCCCCACTTAAAAGAATTTTCTCCCTCGAAAATCACCTCAAGGAAACAGAGTCGGATACGACTCCCTCATCTGATCCTCACGCCCCCAAGTCCAACTTTCTCCAGCTGGTCCTTCCAAAACTACCTTTACCAAGGCAATCTCTTTACCTCGAAGTTGCTTCTCGTTCATCACTCCGAACTAGCAATGCCTCAACAGTCAAATCATCTCTCACTTGTACATCATCCATCTGAATCACATGTGATGGATTTGGAATGTACTTCCTCAACAGAGAAACATGAAACACATCATGCAAATTGACAAGCGACAGCAGTAGGACAATCTAACATGCTACTTGCCCTACGCTTCCGCTGCGCCACTCTGATAAAGACCAACAAAACACAGTATGAGCTTCAAAGACTTCAAAGCTCGACCAACACCAGTTACCGGCGTAACTCTCAAAACACACGATCTCCCACTTGAAATTCAAGTGTTTTCCTCCTCTTATCATGGTAACTCTTCTGACGACCCTGCGAAACATCCATCTTTTCTTGGATCCTTTTGATCTTCTCAGTCGTCTCTTACACAATCTCAGGTCCGAGCATAGCACTCTCGCTTGACTCATACCAATACAAAGGAGTCCTACACCTCCTACCATACAAAGCCTCATACGGTGCCATTCTGATACTAGAATGGTAACTGTTATTGTAGGTAAACTCAACCAACGGAAAATAACTATCCCCCGATCCACCTTGATCCAACACACAAGCTCTCAAAAAATCCTCTAAAGACTGGATAGTTCTCTCTGTCTACCCATTCGTCCGCGGATGATAGGCAGAGTTTAACTTCAACATGGTACCCAAAGCGTCTGCAAACTCTCCGAAAATCTCGATGTAAATTTTAGATTTCCATCTGACACAATATTCGACGATATCTCATACAACTTCACAACTTCCTCAATATACATCTCAGTTAGCTTCAACATAGAATGATTAATCCTCATTGGTATAACATGAGATGGTCTAGTCAATCTATCCAAAATAGCCCAAATTAAATCATATCCTTCTCATAGTCTTCGGTAAACCCGACACAAAATCCATGGAAATACTATCCCATTTCCACTCTGGAAAATTCAACGGTCGCATCACACCTAACGGTCTCTGATGTTCAATCTTCAACCCCTGACAAGTCTAACCATCATATACTAACTCAACCACTTCGTTCTTCATACTCGGCCGCCAAAACAATTCCATTAAGTTCTATTACCTCTTCATAGAACTAGAATAGATACTCAATCCACTTAAATGTCCTTCCTCAAGAATACTCTTATCCAACTCACACTATTTGTAACACAAACTCTATCACGACACCTCACGATACCGTTTCCATTAATTCAAAAATTAGCTCTTCGATTCTGCTTCATCAAATTCCATCAGTCTACCAACTCAAATAAGATCTCTAACCTCCTCGAATCTCGTCGAAACACTACTAGTAAGTTTCAACGTGCCCAACTTAACTTCATAAGAAGTCTCTTCACAAACCAAACTCATATCCCGAAATTGCTCAATCAGTCCTAACTCTTTTACCATCATCATCGGTATATGCAAAAATTTCCTACTCAATGCATCAACTACAACATTAGCCTTACCAGGGTGGTAACTCAATTCAAAATCATACATAATCCTTCAGACGTTCAAGTCATTCTCCTCGGACTCATATTCAAATCTTTCTAATCAAACAACTACTTTATGCTCTTAAGATCGTTAAACATCTTAAATCTCGAACCACACAAATAGTACCTCCAAAGCTTCGACACAAACACAACAACAACCAACTCTAAATCATGCGTCAGATAATCCCCCTTATGCACTTTAAGTTGCCTTAAAGTATAAGCTAAAGCTTGTTGACGTTGCACTAACACATCTTCCAATCCCATCAACAAAGCATCACAATATACAACCAATAGTTCTGCCGTATTCGGCAAAATCAAGACACGAGCTGTTGTCAGCCATCCTCAAAAGCTCTAGAAACTTTCTTCACACTTTGCATCCAAAACCAAAATCCTGAACCTTCCTAGTCCACTGCGTCAATGGCAAGGATGACTTGGAAAAAAAATCTTTCAACGAATTTTCAATAATAATCTGCCAACCCAAGAAAACTTTTAATCTCAAAAACAGGTTTTGGAGCTTCCCATTGCGATTCAACTTCAACGTTCAACATATCAACCGCAATAACTCTACTTGAGATCACATGACTAAGGAACTTACTTCCTCCAACCAAACTCACACTTTGACAGTTTTGCACACAACTGCTTCCCTCTCGACACTAATAACAACAATTTTAGATGCTCAACATGATCCTCTTTACTCTTTGAATAATACCAAAATATCATCGATTAACACAACCATCAACTCGCTCAAATAAGTATGGAAAATCCTGTTCATACTCTACAAATCCACATGGTGCATTAGTCACCCCAAATGGAACTACGAAATACTCATCATGTTCATACCTTACTTTAAAAGCAGTCTCCTGAATATCTTCAGTCTTCACAGGAATCTGATGATACCCAGATATCAAATCCATCTTACCGAACACACTTGCAACAACCAACTGAACCATCAAATCATCAGTCCTTGGAAGTGAACACTTATCTTGATAGTCACCTTGTTCACTTGTCTATAATCCACACAAAGCCTTACAAAACCTTCTTCCTTCATAATCAACAAAACTGGTGCACCCCACGGTGACACACCCGAACGAAATAATCTCTTCTCAAAAAATTCTTCCACTTGACTCTTCAACTCTTTCAATCCTAATGCAGACACACAACATGGAACCATCAATACCGGACTAGTTCCGGGAACTAAGTCGATCGCAACTCCACCTCACATTCCGGTAGTAAATCACTTATCTCATCAGGAAAAACCTCCGCACAATAACAATTAAATGGCAAACCACCAACTTCCCCACTTTCGTTAACACTCAAAGTTTACATCAAAATAAACATCTCAACACCATCCTGCACCGACTTATCAAAACAATCCGTAAGCACTTAGCTTAACTCAAGGCAATTTCCTGCTCATGCTATCTAAGCTTGCAAGACACGTCTATCCCATCCAACAAGACTCCGTCCACTATAAACAAGAGCTTAAGGGTGATCAGTCCCTCAAGTTGTCAATAGATAGCCGGAAATCATGATGGGGTATAAACCATCTTTACCAAACTATAAGAACGTTCATCGATACACTTAGCCACCACTCCACACTTGAAGCATCCTAGAGAAGCACAAGCTTCTCCCCCACTTGATTCATTCCCACTTCTGCAGACAAAGATTAGAAAACAAACGTGTACCGACAGTGTTTTTACACACATGTCGCATACAAGGGAACAAATCACATTAGACAACTTGGTCGGACGGGCCGACCTGCTCTGATACCACTAATGTAACACCCTTTTCTACCCCACAATTATCATGGCAAAATTACACAGAATTCAGAGTAAATAAATAAATCTCAATAAAAACCACCAAAAGGGCGTACATTTCTCAATGTCATCAAAATAGGTCAATACTCTGTAACTACGGGTTTTCCCCAAAATACATCAAGCAACATAAAACAGCGGAGCTCAAAGCATAAATCAAGGTTTTTCCTCATAAAGGAAAGTTAGAAAAATAACTCAACGGTATAAAGTTTAACCCAAGGAACCCAACCCGATGTTACATATCAGAGCAAGACCCTCTAAGTTAACCATAAAGGCTAACGACTCTAAAACATCAAAAATAACTCCTCGACGGCATCCACAGCTAAACCTGGTCATCTGCATGTTACCCACGTGGAGGTAACATTCAAACAGGCAGGGTGAGTAAAACAATTCATAATAATCAATGTATAACAATTAATGCATAAACGGCATCATAATTATACTCAACACATTTATATTCCTCAAATATGCCTCGAAGGCCACAGCGTCATAATTTATACAAAAAGGATCATAAATGCAAAGGCAACATAGACTCAATGCATGTGGTACCAATCATCGTAGCACGATGGACACTAGGCCATCAACCCTCCATAGATCACCATCAATAGGATCGATTCTATTTGAGAACCGAAGCACATCAAAATACTTCACATCCGCACAACGGGATTGAAGCCAAAGTAATCAAGGTCCTGAACCGAAGTTCGGATGCACATGAATGCATGATGCACATGTCATAAATCATCCTTATAATAACATCATAGGTGCATCATCATTTATCATATTCATCATCGTCAAACATCATAACTCATCATCATAATCATCATCATACATCACGTCATCATAGCACATCATAATGATCATCATCACACATCATGTCATCATATAATTCATCATAATAATAATCATCAAACATCATGTCATCATATAATTCGTCATAATAATAATCATCACACATCATGTCATCATATAATTCGTCATAATAATAATCATCATACGTCATAGAAATCATCATATAATCATGTACAAATCACATAGAGCTCATATTCACACTCATATTAACCCATCATTTTATCACAAATTAGTTCATAATATTATCCCATATTATCTCATATTAATCCATCAAATTATACTTGCAGTAATCCTCATACTATCACCTATTAATCACATAACTTCCCTGTCCTACTCATGTTAACTCATCATAAAGATCATAGAATCAAACATCACGACATCGTTACACACGATCAACATTCGCGAAACTCTGCTACGTTCGTTGGCATGTTCGCTAGGCGAGTCTGGGGCGAGTTTCTTCGCTAAGTGAAGGATTCTTCGCTAGGCGAGTCTGAGAATACATGCTTCGCTAGGCGAAGCTTTCTTCGCTGGGCGAACAGTGCGATGATAGCAAAATCTGCTACGTACCAGAACTGATTTCCACCCAAGAACTCATACGATTCACTTACCCAATGCCCCCAAAACATCCATAAATCATCCCTAAGGTCCTACGGCGATAAAGGCACAAAATCTACGGTTCAGTAGGCCAACCCCAGAACATATTCACGCCCTAAATCACAATTTCCCTACAATTACCCTGAAGGCATCATAATTTGTCATATCACATATCCCTATCCCTTATGGTCGGACATATAATAATCTCAGGTTTCGGCCACGAAGGCCTAAGGTTTCCTAATTCTCATATTACACCTCAAACAGGCAGGAATACTAACCACTAGCCATAACCTCAAAGTCTTATCAATTTCCCTACTTTCCCACCATCAACCCAAAATCCCTTAAATCTTAAATCAACCATAAACACATCGAAAGGCATACATGAAAAATCATGAAAAGCTATACTCCCCATACCTTAAACGTTGATTCAAAGCCTTCACGAATCTGTCAGGGAATCCTTCAAGCTTCTGCCTCCAATTTCCTCTTCAGAGTTCTCTTGGCCTCAATTCTTCACGGTTAACACAAAATGAATCCTAAAACCCTTCAGAACTCTCTTTTTGTTAAACCTAGACTCGGGCCAAATAATGAGGATTTCTCCATTATACCATTACTTACTCCTTTCAATTGTCCCAATTTCGCTTCTTTCACTATTATTTATTTTAATTCATAATAATATTAATAAATTAATATTATATAATATCAATTAAATAAATAACCCACAAATTGCATTAATTCTCAATAATCCACAAAACCACCGAAAACCACCAAAATACGAATATTCTCAATTAAATAATTAATTAAAATATTCTGATTAAATTTGGGGTGTTACACTCCGGGCGGAGGTAATCAGACCAGAGTTCATATTCCAAGAGCGGCGTGTGCTGTGCACAATAATATTGGTCCTCAGTGGGAGGAGGACGGACAAGAGGACATCTTTTCCAGGGAAGATCTTGGTACAGGTCTGCAGTCTGACGCAGACAAAAGGTTCAAGGCGATAGAAGAAAAGATGAAGAGCCTTGAGAATCAGAATTCTATGGGTCTTGACATGTAAAATCTGGGATTAATTCCAGGGTTGAGGATCCCACCGAAGTTTAAGGTCCGAATTTCGATAAGTATAAGGGGACGACGTGCCCTAGGATGCATCTTCGTTCTTATTACAGAAAAATGTCAGCATACTCCGATGATGAGAAGTTACTCATGCATTTCTTCCAAGACAGCCTGCCAGGTCTGTCTTTAGAATGGTATATAGGCTTAGAGCCGGTATATTGGCAGAGGCTTTTGTCAAGCACTATCAGTATAATGGTGACTTGGCACCAAACCGAGTACAACTGCCAAACTTATCTCAGAGGAATAATGAATGTTTTAAGGAGTACGCCCATAGATGGCGTGAACTTGCCGCAAGGGTTCAACATCCCATGGTGGAGAGAGAACTTATTGACTTGTTTATGGCTACATTTCTCAGAATTTACTACGAGAAATTAGTAGGCAACATGTCTGGTAGTTTCTCGGATTTGATCATTACCGACGAAACAGTTGAAAATGGGATTAAGTTGGGGAAGATACAGGCAGGAGAAGGGACCTCATGTGGAGGAGGTAAGAAGAACTTTGGTACCAAGAAAAGGGATAATGAAACAAATGTAGTGTCGAGTTTCAAGAATCAGAATAAGAACCAAAATCAGCATCAGCACCAACCGTACTATCAACAACAACCTCAGGTGGCTAGTATTGCCATCCCAGCAGTACAATCCCAGCAACAGCAACCACGTCAGCAACAACAACAGCAACATCAACATAACTATGCGCCGAGGTAGTTTCAGGATCACAGAAGGACCGTGAATAGGCACTTTGACGCACCGCCAATGCCTTACACACAATTAATACAACATTTGATGCAGCTGCAGTTGGTCCAGAAAAGGATGTTAGCGCCTTTAACAGGCCCACCACCTCTAGGATATGATGCTAATGCTAGATGTGACTTTCACTCTAGCGCTCCCGGCCATCACATCGAAAATTACAAAGCCTTCAAGCATAAGGTACAAGACCTTATCGACAACAAGGCTATCAACTTTACTCATGATGTGCTCAATGTTGTCCAGAATCCCATGCCTAATCATGGAGCGGCTGGGGTGAATGTTATTGTTGAGGAAAAAGGTTTGAATCGGGTGTCTAATACGGAAGAGCTGAAAACTCCTTTGAGTTTTGTGAAGTGTAAGTTGTTGGAGGGTGGAGTGTTCCCTGGTTGTGGAAGAGACTATGAAGATTTTGTAGCTTATCCTGAGGGATGTAGAAGTCTGAAAAATCATGTGCAACGTATGATGGATGAAGGTATACTACAATTTGATAGGATCGCTGGGAAGAACGACAAAAGGGTAATCGGTGAAGAGAAGGATGAGGTGGCCACCATCTCCATTCCTTACAAAATAATCAATATTTATGCGCCTCCGAGGCCACCCTTTATCATAATTACTAAGGCGGGGCTTGTACCTTACGAAAGCACCAAGGCGATCCCATGGAACTATGGGACTGAGGTCTTTTGCAATGGTCAAAAGCAGGAGCTGAAGAGTCCACCATTTGATTCTATTGATAATTTGGTAGGAACCGGTGGAGTAACCAGAAGTGGAAGGGTTTTTGCACCACCAGAAGCGAATGTTGAAAGATATTATAAGGGTAAACAGAAGGCTCTAGTTGAAGAGGGTTCTTAGCATGGTGAGAAAGAAACTTTGTTGAAAGATGCAGAAGAATTTATGCGTCTAACTAGGAAAAGTGACTATAAGATTGTGGACCATTTGCAACAAACTCCGTCGAAGATTTCCATCTTATCACTGTTATTGTGCTCTGAGGCACATCGAAATGCATTGCTAAGGATTCTGAATAATGCTTATGTACCGCAGGAAATCTCTGTTAATCAACTTGAAGGAGTCGTGGCACACGTTAACGCTAGGAATGGGCTAGGATTTACTGATCTTGATTTGACCCCCAAAGGAAGAGACCATAATCACGCCCTGCATATCTCCATTGAATGTAGAGGGGATGTACTGTCGCACGTGTTGGTGGACATAGGGTCTTCACTTAATGTGTTACCCAAGAAAGCTTTGATGAAGTTGGACACACAGGGAGTAATTTGTACCCCAAGTGATTTGGTTGTGCAAGCATTTGATGTTACAAGAAGATCCGTTTTCAGAGAAGTGACTCTTCCAATCCAGGTTGGTCCAGAAGTTTTCAATGTCGTTTTATACATAATGGACATCCAGCCACCATACAGCTGTCTGTTGGGACGACCTTGGATTCATTCGGCGGGAGCCGTGACGTCAACTCTACACTAGAAACTGAAGTACATGGTGAATGGTAACATTGTCACCGTTTGCAGTGAGGAGGATATCATGGTGAGCCATCTGTCCTCGTTTAAGTATGTGGAGGTAGACAGGGAGATTCATGAAACACTTTGCCAAGCTTTTGAAACCGTTTAGATTAAGGAAAAGACGCCAGTTGAAGGCAGAGTGCCAAAGGTTGTTATGTCGTCTTTTAAGGAAGCACAAGTCGTGGTGAAGTCTGGATTATCCCAAGAGTGGGGGAAAGTTGTGAGCGTCCCCAATAAACAAGACAAGTTTGGACTGGGGTACATCCTGTTTTCATCTTCTTCATAGCGCGCTCCGCGCTATAAGGGACCAATCCAATTCACCAGCGATGGAGTGATATTTGAGCGAATCAATGTCGTGTCTGACGAGGAAGGAGACAACGACTGCGATATGGATTCATGGATCCAGCCATGAATTCCTGGCCAGAGTTTGAACAATTGGACCATCAAAGAAGTTATCTCAATGACTTATGAAGAGTAATTTCCTTATTTTTAATTATGTACTGCCCTATGTTCTTCCCGGAGCATAGTGGTCTTTATTTGTAGGGTCCTATCTTTTATGTTTGAACAATCATTTTGTCATTAATCAAAAGGCGTCTTTGCATCCAAATTTTTGTGATCCTTGTTTTTTTTTAACAATAAAATGGCAATGTGGTTTGTGTTTGCTTGTTTGCATATCATTTAAGCATTAAATCATCATCATTGCAGGTTTCACATTGCAGATGCCACCGACTAAGACTCGTCTATGACTCAATATGACTTTGATAATCCTATCTTTCAAGCGGAAGAAGAGATTCAAGAAGACGAAGACCTTCCTGAAGAGCTCGCCAGGTTATTAAGAAAAGAGGAGAATGTCATTCTGCCTCATCAAGAGGAAGTTGAAGTCGTCAACCAAGGTACAGAAGATGATAAGAAGGAGGTCAGAATAGGGGCTGCCTTAGAGGAGATGTCAAGCAAAGACTGGTTGAACTGCTCCGAGAGTATAAGGATGTCTTTGCTTGGTCATACGAGGATATGCTCGGACTCGATACAGATTATGTAGTTCATCGCCTACCTCTTCGAGAAGAGTGTCCATCTGTCAAATGGAAGCTAAGAAGAACCGGGCCGGATATGGAGGTAAAGATCAAAGAAGAGGTCCAGAAACAATTGGACGCCGGATTTCTTGCCGTGACAAATTACCCTTTGTGGGTCGCTAACATTGTGCATGTACCTAAGAAAGATGGTAAGGTACAGATATGTGTAGATTACCGTGGTCTAAACCGAGCGAGCCCGAAGGATGATTTCCCGCTCCCCCACATCGATGTGCTTGTTTATAATACTGCACAGTATACAGTGTTCTCTTTCATGGACGGTTTCTCCTAATATAATCAGATCAAGATGGCCTCGGAGGACATGGAGAAGACAATGTTTATCACACCGTGGGAGACATTTTACTATAAGGTGATGCCTTTTGGGTTAAAGAACGCAGGGGCAATCTATCAGCGGGCGATGGTCACTTTGTTTCATGATATGATTCATCATGAGATTGAAGTCTATGTTGATGAGATGATTGCAAAGTCGCAAACGGAGGAAGGACACTTGGTGAATCTGTTGAAGCTGTTTGAGAGATTAAGGAAGTTCAAGCTAAGGTTAAATCCGAGCAAGTGCACTTTTGGTGTACGGTCAGGGAAGCTGTTGGGGTTTATAGTCAGCGAAAGAGGAATTGAGGTTGATCCTGCGAAAATAAAAGCAATTCAAGAAATGCCAGCGCCGAAGACGGAGAAAGAGGTTCGTGGTTTCCTGGGTATATTGAACTACATTGCGAGGTTCATATCTCACCTCACAACCACTTGTGAACCAATGTTTAAACTTTTGAAGAAAGGTCAGGTGGTCGTCTGGAAAAAAAATTGCCAGAAGGCATTCGAGAAAATAAAGGAGTATTTGCAGGAACCTCCAATATTGATGCCCCCAGTGGCTGGAAGGCCGTTGATAATATACTTAACGGTTCTTGAGAGTTCCATAGGTTGTGTTCTCGGTCAACATGACGAGAGGGGAGGAAAAGAGCATGCCATTTACTACTTGAGTAAAAAGTTCACAAATTGTGAGTCCAAATACTCAATGTTGGAAAAGACTTGTTGTGCACTTGCTTGGGCCGCCAAACGCCTAAGGCAATACATGCAAAACCAGACAACCATGCTAATTTCAAAGTTGGATCTGATTAAGTACGTGTTTTAAAAGCAAGCGCTCTCGGGAAGGATTGCTAGATGGAAGATGGTTTTGGCAGAGTACGACATTCAATATGTCTCCCAGAAGGCCATTAAAGGGAATGTTCTGTCAGAATATCATGCAGAGCAACCAATTGATAACTATCAGCCAATGAAGTTTGAATTTCCTGATGAAGATATCATGTTCTTGAAGATGAAGGACTGCGATGAGCCATTACCTGATGAAGGTCCCGAGAAGAGCTCTCAATGGCAAATGATCTTTGACGGTGCTATTAACGCCTACGGCAGTGGAATTGGGGAAATCATTACAACACCCCATGGCTCTCACATACCATTTATTACCAGGTTGACATTTCCTTGCACCAACAATGAAGCTGAATATGAGGCATGTATCATGGGTATCGAAGAAGCGATTGATTTGAGAATAAAAAACCTTGATATTTATGGTGATTCAGCTTTGGTGGTCAATCAGATCAAAGGAGATTGGGAGACTCGCCAACCTAATCTGTTCCCTTATATGAACTATGTCAGGAGGTTGCTGCCTTTCTTTTATAGGGTAGAGTTTTACCATGTGCCAATAGCAGAGAAACAGATGGCAGATGCCTTGGTTGCACTGTCCTCAAAGTATAAGGTGAATTTTTGGAATGATGCTCCGAGAATTGTCATCTCACGACTTGACATGCCTACGTTTGTATTTGCAATAGAAGAAGCTTCAGATGGGAAGCCATGGTATTATGATATCCAGAACTTTCTCAAGAATCAAGAGTATCCTCCTGGGGCATCGAGCCGGGATAAGAAGACCTTGAGGAGGTTGGCTGGGAATTTCTATCTAAACCAAGATGGTGTACTCTATCGGAGGAATTTTGACTTAATGCTACTAAGATGCATGGACGAAAAAGAAGCAAGTTTGCTTATGGAAGAGGTCCACGAAGGTGCCTTTGGTACACATGCAGGCGGGCATGCCATGTCTCAAAAGCTGTTGAGGGAAAGATATTACTAGCTAATTATGGAATCTGATTGTTTCAAGTATGCAAGGAAATGCCAAATTTATGCCGACAAGATTCATGTGCCGCCAAATCCTTGGATGTCATGGCGTCTCCTTGGCCCTTCTCCGTGTGGGGCATTGATATAATTGGAAAAATCGAGCCGACCGCATCATATGGACATCGCTTCATCTTAGTGGCCATTGACTATTTCACTAAATGGGTCAAAGCAGCTTCCTATGCTAATGTCACCAAACAAGTCGTAGCCCGGTTTATCAAAAGGGACATCATCTGTCGTTACGGAGTGCTTGAAAGAATCATTACTGATAATGGTTCAAATTTGAATAACAAGATGATGAAGGAACTGTACCAGAGTTTCAAGATTGAGCATCACAATTCTTCTCCCTATCGTCCGAAGATAAATGGCAATGTGGAAGCGGCCAATAAGAACATATAGAAGATGGTTGTGACCTAAAAAGATTGGCACGAGATGTTGCCCTTCGCATTGCATGGATATCGTACCTCAGTGCATACTTCAACTGGGGCAACTTATTTCTCGTTGGTGTATGGTATGGAAGTTGTCCTGCCATTAGAAGTCGAGATTCCTTCTTTGAGAGTTCTGGTTGACGTCAAATTGGATGAGGTAGAATGGGTGAAGAACATATTGAATCAACTCAGTTTAATGGATGAGAAGAGTCTGGCATCCATTGTATATGGTTGGTTATATCAGAGCAGGATAAAGAAAGCTTTTGATAAGAAGATGCGCCCACGAAGCTTTCAGGCAGGCGATTTGGTGTTGAAGCAGATTCTCCCTCTACAGACAGATCACAGGGGCAAATGAACTCCCAATTACGAAGGTCCATATGTCGTAAGGAAAGTCTTCTCCGAAGGAGCCTTACTACTTTAAACCATGGACGGCGAAGATTTCACGTCCCCTGTGAACGCAGAGGAAGTTAAAAGATACATTGCTTAAAGTAGACCCGCTGGAAAGAAAAAGAAAATCCAGGCAATAATGGGGCATCCGGTGAACCATAAAAAGATTAGGTTCGGGAAAAAATTAGGGATAAAAGGAAAAGATGTTAACCTGCAAAGTTGAAAACCTGGAAAGGTGACTTTGGAAAAAATGGGTATCCCGGTGAATCGAAAACCCGCAAGGGCGATTCAGGTAAAAGTTAGGGATTTGGAAAGCAAATGATTGCGGTCTGCGTATCGATCTTCAGAGCATAATGGATTCTGGGAGAACCCAAAGGTCGACCGTTCAAGTCAATCTCTTCAGAAGATGAAGCATCGGAGAAACATCAAAGTCATGCGAGTCATAATTGAGTCGTTACATGGTGGTTGTCGGTACCACATTGCCGACATTTTGTTTATTCCTGTGCATTTCTGTATATTTATTGCGCAACTTTCTCTTTTCAGGAGTTGCATCTGTTGTAATTTTGCCTATTTACAGGCCTTTTATCAACGAAATATATTATTCAGAAAGCCTTTGTTTTGTTTGCAAAAGATGTCTGATATTTTTGATAAAACTTTGCATACATAAACTTGTGGGTTTTGCCAATTATAATCGAAACACTGTTTTTATTTGAATAATTCCATAAGAGATGATTAAGATGGTTCCTACTTCACAAAACATGTTTATTTATTTTGTCATTTGCAGGACTCTCATCCTCGAGACTTTTCCAGAAGTACCCCACCTGAAGAAAGGTGTGCAGGTTAAGATTGTTTTCACCCCCAGCAGGTTGGAACTTCATCCAGTCAAGATTATGCTAAGCAGATCAAGATCGATATCTTTATAAGAGTATAGCCATCCTCAACAAGTAGGCGTTAGATTATTCCAAGCAGTGGAACAAATTCAAAGTTTCGTTTCCCCACAGAGTCTAAATGGTCGACTCCTTTCCCTCATAGTCTAGGTATTGACTCATTCCCCAGGTGGAGATTGATATTGTTGAGTTTATTTATCATTTCCCCAAGCAGAGGTCGATGCTGATTCCCTCATTGCCTAATCCCCAGCCAAGTCGGCAGAGTAGTTTTCTCCCCCGCAGAGTGGGACTAATTCAGAGTTTATTTTTTCTACATCCTTAGCAGAGAGAGTTTGGGATAATCTCCTAGTAAATCTTACTCATCATCCCTAGCAGATAGCGGATTCAACCTCCAGTAGGGTCTAATCCCCAGCAGAATGGAGCTTTTTCTCGGTAGTTTGCTTTGCTTCACCAGTAAAGTCGTCTGTTCCCCAGAATGTTATATTCTAGCAGGCCATCCAGGGCTGATTTCCCCGATAGAGTTGAGCTTTTGTCTCCAGCCGAGTTGTTTGTTCCACAGAAGAGTTGTATTCTGGTAGGCCATCCAGGGCATTTTCCTCAACAAAGTTTGATTTGATCCCCAGCGGAGTGGATTTTCTCTTAGCAAAGCAGTTTTACCAAGAAGCGTTCTCAGAGGCCATCCAGGGCTTGTTTTCCCCAGCATGAGTCCATTTGTACTATCGTGTCTAGTCTTTCCCCAACGGAGTTTGGTTTCCCCTCTTTAGCATTTATTTTTCTAGAGCGGTACCTTTGCATTTGCGTCGTGCATAGCATCCTCCCAAACACGTAGCATTTCCATTTCGTATGGAGCATCATGCCATATTCAAACATATGTATTTGAGACATAATCCAGGTTGTTACCTTTTATTTTCAGGTGTATCTGCAGTAGACAATGTTATTTCAGTAAGCCCGTGTGCTATCCAGACCCCGCCTTCTTCATGTTATTTCAGTAAGCCAGTGTGGTATCCAGACCCCGACTTCCTCTGATTATTCCAGTAAGCCTGTGTGGTATCCAGACCCTGGCCTCCTCCGGTTCACTTCAATTAGCCTGTGCGGTATCCAAACCCTGGTTTCTTCCGTTCCATTCCAGCAAGCCCGTGTGGTATCCATACCCCGACTCATACCCTTTTGTTTAACCAACTTGTGCGGTATCCAGACCCTAGTTAATGTTTGTTTCAGCAAGCCCGTATGGTATCCAGACCCCGGCTTCCACCAATGTATCTTTTCGCCCATGTGGTATCCAGACTACGGCAATTTATGATGTTCTCCTTAGCCCATGCGGTATCCAGACCCCAGCTTTCACCTGTTTTATTGGCTCAAGCCCGTGCGGTATCCAGACCCCGGCTTCCACCGGTTTATCTTCTTAGCCCGTGTGGTATCCAGACCCCGGCTTTCACCGGTTTTATTGGCTCAAGCCCGTGCGGTATCCAGACCCCAGCTTTCACCGGTTTATCTTCTCAAGCCCGTGCGGTATCCAGACCCCCGCTTCCACTGGTTTATCTTTTTAGCCCGTGCGGTATCCAGACCCCGACTTTCACCATTTTTATTGGCTGAAGCCTGTGCAGTATCCAGACCCCGGCTTCCACCGGTTTATCTTCTTAGCCTGTGTGGTATCAAAGACTTCAAAAATATCCTCGACGGCTTCCACGGCTAAACCTGGTCATCTGCACGTTACCCACGTGGAGGTAACTTTCGAACAGGCAGGGTGAGTAAAATGATTCATAATAATCAATGTATAAAAATCAACATATAAAACGACATCATATTCATATTCAACACATTGATATCCTTCAATAGGCCTCAAAGGCCACAACATCATAAATTATTCCAAATGACTCATAAATATAAATGCAACAAGACTCAATGCATGTGGTACCAATCATCACAGCGCGATGGACACTGGGCCATCAACCCTCCATAGATCCTCATCAATAGGATCGATTCTACTTGAGAACCGAAGCACATCAAAATACTTCACATCCACACAGTGGGATTGAAGCTAAAGTAATCGAGGTTTTGAACCGAAGTCCAAATGCACATGAATGCATGATGTGTTGTACCCCAAAATTTGACCAACCCCTTTTTCTTGTTTAGCTTATGTTTCATTGCATTTTAGCATCTTGCATTTGCATAGCATTATTATTACAGGGGATCAAGTGATTGTTTGTGTGCCATCCAAGAAGAGAGTCTTATTGGCTTCAAGCTTAAGCAAAGGCATTGGTAGAGGTCATTAAGTGTGTGGAATCATCATGAAGTTGTCAAAGCTCTTCGAGAGGAGAGGTGTGTTATAGCTCCTTGTCTGAGAACCACCAGAGGATTTTTTCAAAATTTCATGAGGTCCTATCATTGGTGTAACCATGGGATAGAGGTTGGTTGAGTACCTTAGGGGCTATTGTGGAGTTGGAATGGTCATTCAGTTCATCTGCAAAGAGCCTAGACAAAAGACACGGAATTAGGGTTTCACATATAATCAGTCAAGACTTGTATTTGGAGTAAAATGTGTTTCCATGATCCCTAATATGTCCCAAAGTGTTTGGAAGTAGAAGATTGATAATTAATTTTAACTAGAAGAGCTTCAATCAGTGAGTCAATTGCAAATCAGGAGATTTGGGGGAAAAGTCAATTGTGCAAAGAAAAAGTCAACTCCTTACTTTTTAAGGTCAAAATCATGTTCCTCGAGTTCAATGTGACCAATGGATTAGATTTGAACAAGAAATGTCAAGGGAATCATGAAAAATCAAGAAGTGTTGATATTTGCCATTTTGGGAAAATTAGGGTTTTAGAACCTTTCCATTTATGGAATGTTTCATGTGTGACCCAGCCACTTTCCAAGCCAGTTTTCTTTATGATCAAGGTTTGAAATGAACTTTTGTCCAACATCAAACTTGTTCCTCATATTCTGAGCTTTCGTTTGAGTACCAATTCATCATCATGTGATATTTGAAGCTCAAGTTATGATGATTCAAAGTTAGGGTTTTCAATGACCTCAAATTTAGCAAGTTTGGACAGATTTTTGGACCAACTTTCCAAGCCAATTTTCATCAAGCTCTTGTTGTCAAATGGAATTTTGTCCCACATGAAAGTTGTAGATCTTGTTCCAAGATTTCCATCCATTACTAGAAGTCTCTCATGTGATGTTTGAAGCTCAAGATATGAATGCCCAAAGTTAGGGTTTCAAGTGGACCAAAACTCATAACTTAGAAAATTTTCTAAGTTATTACAAGGCAGATTTTGTGTCATGATTTTTAACCCCAAATTTCATGATCTTCCAAGATTCAAATCAAAATTCCACCACAACCAAAGTTATTCCTTGCCATGCAGGCTTCCATTTGAGCCCAAGTTCCAACCAAGAGGAGCTTTATACATCAAGATGCAATGACTCAAAGATGGTGGTTTGGATGACTTTACAAGGCATGATCCATCAATGATCTTGGGCATGTTTCTCATTTCAGCCTGGCAGCATTACCAATTTTCCAAGCCATACGCATAAATTGGCAAATGGTACACTCCAAACATTGCCAAAACAAGACCAATGTGTCATGTACCCTAATGGAGTGATTTTGAATTTTCTTGCCAAAGAGGGAAAGGGACAAGCAGCCCTTGCTCTGACCATCATGCAATCCCTCTAATTTGTATCTCCACCAAAAAGCAAACAAAATGAAAATGCAAGTTGCTCGTGTGTGAGCCATCATCCACCATTCAACCAAATTTTCCATGAGATCACCACATCTGCTCCATTGAGATTTTACAATAGTAAAACCCTCCATTTTCATTTTTACTCCATATATAAACTAAAAGAGAAACCCTAGATGAGGGAGACCCTCATTTTGTGTGAAATTTAAGAGCTTGTCACTTCTTGCTTCCTCTAGTTTTTCCTTCGAAACACATCAACCATTGAGCCATTAAACAAGTTTCTTCTCAAACCATCATCACCATAACACCCTCTTCCATCTATTTGCAAAAGAAACCAAGTGTGCGCACATTGATCCTCAACTGTTCAAACTTGTTTGGAGTTCTTAAAGTAGAATCAAGGCCATTAAAGCTTATTTTCAACTCCCTCACTTGCCAAGGAGTTGTTTTGCACTTTTTGGTGAAGTTTTAGCACGCATAGAAGAAGTAGTGGACATACTCCACTAGGTATTTGCTTTATCTTTTTCCCATCATTTTAGGCACATTCTAGGGGCATACTGAGTACATCTGAAGTCCTACTTATGTAGGCATTGTTTTCATGTTGTTTGGTTTGAGTTTCATGAAGTTTTGTTTTTTTGACACTCCAACCGTTTTCCTTCGAAACTCCATGAAGATGATGTTATTTGTTAAAAATGAGCTTGGATTTGGAATCCTTATGAAATTCTGAGTGGGGTGGTACCCTGTTTTTCCATTTCTGGGTATGGTTGACCTTACTCCGGTGGCCTCTCGCTGGAGAAGACGACCGGAACTAGGGTTCCGACGTCTGAAGGTCAGGGATGGGTGACTTGGCCTTGGCGCCATTCTTTTGAATTCAAATAATATGTGTTGTTTTGTTCTTACTCACCAGCATGGATGACTAGGCGCCACCTCAATTAATGAGGACAGCGTGTCATCAAATGTGGATATTGGGCTCAACATTTCTTGCTATTCACACCCTGCTGTTTATTGGGCCCAAGCGCATATACATTGATTTCAGTTCAAGCAGTCAATTACTTCCACACCCATCCCTGTTTTTTATTTCTTTATTTATTTCTTTTTATTCCTCGTTTGTTTTTATTTATTTAAAAATAGTTCTATTTTTCATAAAAATCCCAAAAAATATTTTCTTAACAGATTAATGTGTTATTTATTTTGTCCATATTTTTATTTTATTTTTCATTTAATTTTGTTATTTTATATGAATTTTACAAAGACAAGGGTTTTATGGTTTACCCTAATTTCGATCTTGTTCATTTGGACTCTAAGTTTTATCCCCTATGACCATGGCTTATCCCTCACTTAGGTGAGGGATTGAGGCTCCTTAAAGGGTGTTTTTGGTCCATGTTTGATCAATTTCATTTGGCTTTGATTTTCTTTTTATTGAGCCTTGACATGTACTAGATAAGGTGGAACATCATTCCCTCTTGGATTTTTTTGATGGTGCCTTGTGTTGATTTTGCTCATGAGGTTTTGCATGTTGTATCTAGATTGATGAAGCTTGCTTGAATATTTTACTTGGCATTTATTGAGCTTTCCTCATATTTTTGGTGAATCTTGCAAGTCAAGTCAATTTTATGGAGTGTTACATATGCTATTTTGACTTATTTCATTGGGATATGATCCTAAGTGATCCATTAACCACCTATTGATCCTTGTTACATTATTTTAACATGCTTAAGGTGCTGTTTTACATGGCTTGGGTCATCTACATGTGGTTTGCCTCTTATTTTGTGTTTGAATTTGGATCATTTCCATTATGGTTCACTTCTACCACATGGGGTTTTGACCTTTGTTCATGATGATTTGGTGATATTGTATACACTTTGAGTTTGTCATGGACATTGGGTTTGGTTTTGCATTATTTTGTTTGCATTATTTTACCTAAGTTTCAAAGAATTGTATGGTTGAGATGTGCTTGTGGTGGTGGCTTCCCCACACGTTTTCCTCCGTCTTTTCTTTGTGTATGCATCTTAGGATAGCTTCATTCTCTCTTGATGATTGATGGTATATGGTTTTAGGAGTTTTCTTCTCCCATTTCATCTCATCTCTTTGGACTTGTTTAAGTCCTTTTGTTAAAACTTTTTGCTTCATCTTTGTTGCATCATTTGTATTTTAATTTCTTCTTTGCATCCTTGCATCTCTTGTTTTCATTGTTCTTTGACTTGTTTAAGTCAATTTCTTTTCATTTTTCATTTCATCTGTGAGTGAATTATCCGTTGTTTACTTGGCCTCATGCCATGACCCCCCTAGGATTCCTAGTCCCTCTATTTAAGATGGGAGTAGGAGAGGCATTAGGTGTTAAATCCTTTGCATGATAACATTAGGATAGTTTCTTCCCTTTTATCCCAAGTTTAGGAGCATTGTGTATGATAACATTAGGGTCCAGTTTCCCCTTAGTATGTGTCTTTCTCTTCTCACCTCCTAAACAATTCAAAACATCTAATAAAGGATAACATGTGTTGTACACTACGAGCCTTAAATACTTGAGGAATGATGGTTGGAGGGCCTCCTCTCAACTGTCTAAAGTGTTTAGCATATGCCCTTGAGGAATGATGGTTGGGAGGCCTCCTCTCAACATGAGTTACAAACTTAACTCAATTCACTTCTTGTTTAAAAAACACAAAAAAAAACATCAAACCTTTTTGTTCTTTGGGATTGTTTGCAAATCATTTTCAGAAAGAGTGTGTTAAGTTTTTGTTCTACTGCAAGCAGACATCGTCCCTAACTGCTAGAATGGAGATTTAACCCTACTCATTAAAACACTTGAACTAACCAGTGGTCATGTCATCCCGAACTATGTTTGCTTTAATTTCTCGTCTCAGATGAGGATACGTAGGCACAAGATGGCGATGTCTTGGCGAACAACCTTCCCCAGCTTCACCCGTAGATTTCCGAACTACACTAACTCTGACTTTCCCATTGCCCGAGGGAATACGTAGGCATAGAGCGACGATGCTCTATCGAGTCTCTTTCCTCTTCTTTTGTTCCTGTGAGCCTGTTCTTTGATAGTGTAACACCCCATAGATTTAGATAACAAGCGTGGATCCCGTTGAGTACAACAGACGTGAGGGGTGCTCATACCTTCCCCTTGTGTAACCGACTCCCGAACCCGAGATTTGGTTGCGATGACATGTCTTCCTTTTTCGTAGGTTTTCTCTTATTGTTTCCTTTCCATCTCTTTGGGATAATTAACGAACGGTGGTGACTCTTCTGTCCTTGTCGGCCCCTCTTCGCAGTGATGTGACAGCTGGCAACTCTGCTGGGGAAACTTCCCATCCCCTATGCGAGTCAATCCTAGCTCTTGTATGTTTTATCTTTGGGTGTGTATATATGTGCAGTATGTGTTGCATTTGTATTTCTATTGCATTTTGCATTTTACTTTCAACATTATTGTATATCATTATTGTTGTGTTGTAGGAGGGATGTTCCATTGTGTGATAAGCCAAAACCCAGGCTTGAGAATAACCATAGCATTAGAGTGGAAAGTAGTGAGGATCTGCACACTAGGCATGCAATAGTCCTCATGAAATTCGCGTTCAGACGAGGTTTCCTTTTGAAGACATCTTATCCTGTACATTGGTTAGGAAAGGGTGTTGGATCTGGAAACGATCGACTCTGGAGACCGATCATTTGGGAGTCAGCTAAGTGAGGCCACTTCGTTAGACTATGATGCCAAAGCAGAAATGGTGAACGTGTCATCGTTTATCGAAAGTCTGTGACACTGACGACCACATAGGATGCCAGACCTTGTCAGAGATAGGTTCATACCTGTAAGTCGGGAGGGTTGTGCAGGAAACTTTGACCTTCAACCTACCCAATTTTCTGGTTAGTGTGGACTTTTGATACAGTCGGGTTCCTTGTGTCAGTGCTATGTTATTTCTCGCCAAAGCGAAGTGCTAGTTAATCTCCGTAAACAGCACAACAATCTTGATCTCCTGTTGAATTTGCATACTTATTTGCATCCTAATATTTGCATGTATCTGTGTTTCAGGTGTATACTTTCTCCTTGATTCTAGTCATTTAATCCACTGTTTTTATGGAGCCTGATTTGAAGAAGAGTGTGCTATACAAGTCCCCAATACCAGACATAGGACCTCTGATGAGCCTCATTTCTATGGTTGAGCGTGGAGTGATGGATGATTTCAAAAAGGAATATGGGAGGATTTTAAGCCTTGTCTGCAAAACCTCTAAATTTGAGTTGGAAGGTATCCATGCATTGTTGCAATTTTATGATCCTCAACTGCGTTGTTTCACATTCCATGGATATATTCTGTTTCCCACCTTGGAGGAGTTTGTTCAGTTGTTGGTAATTCCGGTTTTGGAAGAGATGCCTTTTATGCATTCTGAAAATGAGCCTAACCTATCCAAACTAGCCAATGCTCTGCACTTGGATGTTTCTGAGCTAGGGGAAAGATGATACGGAGGAGTGGGGTGCTTGGTTTCCCTTTGTCATTCTTGATAGGAAAAGCCCAGCACTTTGCAAAGGAAGGATGTTGGGTTGTCTTTAATGCAGTCTTGGCGCTCTGCATTTATGGGATAATGTTGTTTCCCAATGTACCTGATTTTGTTGATTTGGATGCTTTCCACATCTTTGCTTCCAAGAACCCTGTGCCAACCCTTCTAGGTGATGTTTATCATTCTACGTATTAAAAGAATGAGAACAGACGAGGGAGAAGCGTTTCTTGTTGCACTCCATTACTTTACAGATGGTTTATTTCGCATCTGGCCCAAATCTGGATCTTTTATTGATGCAATTAGTACAGTTGGTTAGCCAGAGAACCTCATGGGTTTAACCTCGGAAGATATTGTGTGATTCAGCAGAGACCTCCTGGGTAGGTGTTGTACCCCAAAATTTTCCCAACCTTTTCTTGGACTTGGCTTATGTTTTCATTGCATTGTTCTAGCATCTGCATTTGCATATCATTGTTCATTTGCAAGGGATCAAGAGGTGTGCATAGCAAGAGAAGGTTACCAGGGCTTCTAAGCCTAAGAAAGAGGTTTTATTCAAGTGGTTAAGTGTTAATCATCATCAGGAGAAGGTCAAAGCTCTTTGAGGGAGTGGATGGATAGCTGTGGTTTATCTCCTATCTTGGAGGCCAATTGAAGATTATCATAGGATTGTGAGTCCATGGTTATGGATGGAGAATGTTGTGGGAGCTCATGGAGTGCTTTGAGAGCCTTTGTGGAGCTTATCCAAGTTGTTACATCATGTGCAAGAGGTTGCAGTCAGAGGATTGTACACCTAGCGTTTCATCTGCCTAGTGCAAGATCAACTGTGAATTTAAAGGAGATTAAGACTTGGCTTTAAGTCATTGTGATATTGGAAAGTTGTGTTAATTCATCTAAGATGTGATTTCAAGATCAATACAAGAAGAATCAAGAGTGTGAGAAGTTGCTAAATTAGGGTTTCTAAGCCTGTTAGTGTAAAATCCCCTATTTAATGCCTAACTTCAAGACCACATATCTCAAGGTACAAGTTTTATCTCACTTTAACATAAAAGTGAGACTTGTAGAGCATGTTCTTAGCTTTCTTTTGAGTACTAGAACTCATCCATTGGGTTTCTAGAACTCAAGTTATGATGCTGACAAGTTATGGGTCTTCAGATGAATGTATTTTCAGTCAACCAACTTCCAAGGCCCTTTTGACCTAGAATCATGTTTCATCTCACTTTGATCCAAACATGAAAGTTATTCCTCATGATCTTAGTTTTCCAAAAAGTCCTATAAGTCCTTCATCTGATTTATAGAACTCAAGTTATGAGGCTTGCAAGGTAGGGGTATTTTGGGAAAGTGAGATTATGGGTCATTTTCATTATAGGTCCATTTCATGATCTTAAGCACCACAAATGAAACTTTTCCCAACATGAAACTTGCTTCAAATGATCCAAATTTCATCATTGAACATCAATTTGTCATGAATTTTTCTTGGTTGTGAAGATTGGTGAAGGAATTCCATGGAAATTTGATCCCTTTTATACCATATTTGTGCATACTTTGATTCACTTCATCAAGCTAAACACAATGCACCAAGGATTTTTGAGTTATGCAAGCTAGAATTCATGGAATTTCAAGTTACTTCATGGTGAAGCTTCACATTCAATTCCAACCATTGGATTAATTCAAGGATCAATTCTCATCCACGAGATCAAAGCACAATCCCAACAATTGATTTGAATCAAAAACAAGGCAATTGGAGCCAATTTTGCGCATGAACATGAAGCTTGAACTTCAAACTTTGGATTTTTCCAATTCACTATAACAGGCCAAATTGGGCCCCCAAATCATCATGGATCCAACATACATAAGTTCCAGATGAAGAATTCATTCTCATTCATGCAATTTCGTGCCCAGAGAGCAAGAATACAGTTGGAATTTTCAAGAGCAAAGTGAAATCGTGATTTTGGAATTCAAGCCAATTCAAGCCAAATCAAGATCAACATTCTATTCCTTGATCTTCATTGAACGTTTCTGCATCTTTTTGCGCAAGCTCAAGCAAGTTAGAAGCCCCAACAGAGAGGCTCCGTTAGGTAATTTACTTTTCAAAATTACTCTCTCAATACGCATCTATTGCACACCATTTTTGTTGCATACTGAAGTCCTACTTGTGTAGGCAAATGCTGGATAGTTTTAGGATGTGTTTGTGCAATTTCAGTTTTGGTGTTTGAATTTTCAAGTGCTCGATTATCTTTATTCTTGCGTGATACATGATTTTTAAGCTCAGATCCATGATCTTCTTGAGCTCCTCTTGAGTTTGGTATATGATTTTGCATGATTTGATGACGTTTTGGATCATAGCTCTGGTGGGATGAACGGAGAAGACGACCGGAGCACAGTGCTCCAGCGTCTGGTTCTTGGTTTCCATTTCCCAGCATGTTTGCCACATCTGCAAGTTTAATCGTTGACTGATCTTGATGGACGGCTTAGATGAGAGCTGACCAACACGCGTGGCCTTGTTGACTGCCCACGCATAAGTGAAACAGTGTGTTTCACATTTGGTTCAGTCTTGGGCTCAGGGTGCTAATTACACCTCCCTTCAGCCTAGTCCACTGGATTTAGCCTTGCCAGATTGCTATTCAGCACGCACTTTTTTTAATTTTGTTTTCTTTTTCTTTTTTTTATCTGTTTGATTTTAATTCATTTAAAATGCTTCTAAATGAGATAAAATTCAAAAAAAAAAAAATACTTTTAGGACCTTTCAAAATGTTAACTAATTTTAGGAATTTTTTATTTTATTTTTTGCAATATTTTTCAATTAAAAAAGGATTAATCATTTGGAAGTGTTTTATTTGGATCATTTTCTTGTTCATGTTTGTTCTTGATTTTATTTCTTGACCAATATTACTTTCCAATGATTGAAATTTTTTCCTCATATTGATGATGAGTTGAAGAATTTTATAGGACAATCTTTCCCCAGGTTTGATCATTTTTGGTGTGATTTTTGTGTCATTTTTGGTGACCCCCGATTCTTCCATTTCAAAGTGGTACACCTTAGGGATTTATTTCTTTTGGTGGTGCTTTGATGGAACATTGCCCTTGTGCTTTTGTCCTCTGGTTGCCAACTCATTTGTGATCATTTGAGATTTTATTTGGTTATTTTTGAGCCTTTTGCCGATTTTTGAGGTGACTTACAAGTTAGGTTACTTCTAAGGGAGGTTCACACAAGTACTTGACCTAGTTTGATTTGGAAATGACCTTTGTGGATCCATTAAGCTCTCAACTCTTCTTGATTCATGTTGTCAAAATGTTGAGCTTGTTGTATATCAATTTATAGGTCATAGATTTGTTCATTTCTTGTTGAAGTTTGCATCCTTTTTAGGCTTTCCATTTGAGCTTCAAATGTTGAATGTGTTGAATGACTTAGGTATTCTTCCATGCCTTTGCTTGCATTCCCTTTTGATGTATGTGCTTTTTCTTTTGTGCATCTTCTTTTCTCATCCCCACTTCTGTCTAATGACTTTGAAATCCCATTTGAGATAGCTTAGTCCCTCCTTTGGAGGTACTTGAAGCATGTCATGAATGGTGCTTCCTTGAGGGCTTCTTTTGTTTATTTCTTACATCATTGAGATTTCTTATGGTTGAGTTGCCCATGTGAGTTCCTTGTTGTAATCACACTGCCTCCCATTCTCCCATTTGATTTTGTCCTCTTTTCTTTTCATTTGGTTTGCCTTTGGGCATTGTGGTTGATGTGTGAATGGTTGTAGCATTTATTCTCCCATTTTCATCCCACTTTTGTGTGCAATTGTGTGATTTCTTTTGGATTGCTTTCTTCTTTGCTTTTGCATTTCTTCTTGCGTTAATAAAGGTTGAGATGTGCTTGTGGAGGTGTTTACCCCACATGTTTTCCTCCCTTTGCTTGTATGTTGCATTCGATATGCATACTTGCATCTTTCTTATTTCATGCTTCCTTCTTCTTCTTCTTTCTTCTTTTCCATGTTCCCTTAGGATCTCTAATCTATTGTGTTTAAGAGATATTATGATAGACCTTAGGCTTGAACCCATGTATTATAACATTAATTAGAATTCCCGTTTACCTCAACTATAGGTACACTTTGCATGAGAACATTAGGTTGAGTCTTAGTCTCCCTTAGAGTGTTTTTCTCTTCTCATCTTCAAACCCTTTCAAAACACCTAATAAATGCTAAGGATTATTGTACATTATGAGCCTTAAGTACTTAGGAAATGGTGATTGGGGGGCCTCCTCTCAATTATCTAGAGTGTTTATCGTATGTCCTTTGGCCGATATGCGACGCATTCGCTCCTAGGTCATAGTCTTTAGTGCAACATGAATTACAAACAATAATCAATGCACTTCTTCTCTAAAAAACACAAAAAAAAACTTCAAACTTTTTATCCTCCGGGATTTAATTTAGAAACTTTTTTCATAAGGAGAGTTTTGTTAACTCTTGGTTCTACCACAAACGGGTAACACCTAAGTCTCCAATGGTCGAGCTGCATACACCTAACTGCTAGAACTAAGTTTTAACCCTACTCGGGCCTAAAATATTTTGAACCAACCGGTGTTCTTGTTAGCCCGAACTACGTTTGCTTTGATTTCTCGTACCAGACGAGAATACAGAGGCACAAGACAGCGATGTCTTGGCGAGCAACCTTCCCCCACTTTCACCCGTAGTTAGCCGAACTACGTTGACTCTGACTTTCCCATTGCACGAAGGAGTACGTAGGCATAGAGCGGTGATGCTCTATCGAGTCTCTTTTCTTTCCTTTTGTCCATGAGCCTTTAGCTTAGATAGTAAATACCCTTTTAGATAGAAAACAAAGTGTGGATCCCGTCGAGTACGATGAACGTAAGGGGTTCTAATACCTTCCCCTTCTGTAACCGACTCCCGAACCCGAGACATGGTTGCGATGACCTGTCTTTTCCCGTTTTTGTTAGGTTTTCTCTGATTGTTTCCTTTCCCTCTTTTGGGATAAATAACGAACGGTGGTGACTCTTTTGTCATTGTCGGCACCTTTTTTTGCAGTAGCAACAACTGGAGACTCTGCTGGGGACATGCATATCCCTTATGCGAGTCAATCCTAGCGCTTGGTTGTTTATCACTTTGGTTGTGTATTATATGTTGTACTTTATTTTCCCGCATTTACTTTCAGCATTGTATATATCATTTATGCTGTGCTATTGGGGGGGAAATGTTCCACTGAGAGATATGTCAGACCCGGGCTTGAGTACAAACCTAGCATAAGTAGTGGAGAGTAGTGGTGGACCTGTATGCTTAGCATGCACAAGTTCCCATGAAATTCGTGCTCAGATGAGATTCTCTTTGATGAGTTCCTTTCCGGTCCGTAGGACTTGAGGGGATCTTGGATCTGAGGATTGTCGACTCTGGGGATCGATCATTTGTGAACAGCTAAGTGAGGCCTCTTCGTGAGATTATGATGCCAAACCAAAAATCGTGAACGTATCATCGTTTCTCGTAAGTCTGTGACATTGATGAACGCATAGGATGCCGAACCTTATTAGTGGATAGGTCCATACCTGTGAGAGTGATTGGGTTATGTAGGAAACTTTGACTTACAAACTACTCAATTTTCTTTACAGTGTGAATCTGTGTTCTTGATACAAGGGGTTCCTATTTGTGACAGTGTTATGTTCTTATTAAAGCGAAGCGCTGGTCCTTCTCAATCAACAGCACAACAATCTTGATCCCCTGTTTGCATTTGCATGTGCATTTCCATCTGCATTTTCATTAACATGTATTTATGTTGCAGGTGCATATTTCCTCCTCGATTCTAGTGATCTTGTTCCCTTACTTCTGACATGGAGCCCTTGAAGAAGACAGTGGCATACAGGTTTCCAACTCCGGACATTGGTTATTTACTGAGTTTGATTGCCATGGCTGACAAGAGAGTGATGGAGGACTTCAAGCAATCTTATGGGAAATTGTTGAGATGTGTCTGTAAGCCTTCAGTATATGAGATAGGTGGTCTTTATACTCTCCTGCAGTTCTATGATGCACCACTGAGGTGTTTATTTTTTTCGGATTATGTGTTGGCTCCTACCTTAGAGGAGTATTCTGAGCTGTTGGGAGTGCCTATTCTTGATCAGATTCCATTCTATCACACCGAAGCTGAGCCTGATCTGGCTAAGCTTATTGTTGCTCTGGATTTGGATGTTTCAGAGTTGGATGGGAAGTTGATTAAGAGGGTTGGGATGCCTAGTTTTCCTTTACCTTTTCTGATTGATAAGGCTCAGCAGTTTGCCAAAGATCGTTGTTGGATTATGTTTAGCGCCATCTTAGCTATTTGTGACTATGGTATCATATTGTTTCCTAACCTTCCGGATTTTGTAGACATAGATGCTTTCCATATTTTTTTATTTAGGAAATCCTATACCTACATTGCTAGGCGAAGTTTATCATTCTGTTCACTACAAGAACGAGAACCGGAGGGGAAAGAACGTATCTTGATGTATTCCTTTGTTGTACAGGTGATTTTCTACTCATCTTCCCAAGACGGGTCCTTTTGTTGCTACTGTTGGCACTTCAGAATGGTAAGAAAGGTTGATGGGATTGTCTACAGAGAACATTATCTGGTTCGATAGAGACCTGCTTGGTACAAAGATCGTTTATAGTTGTGGTGGATTTCCTAGCGTCCCGTTGGTCGGAAGGAAATGGTGCATAAACTACAATCCGTCTTTGTTGGTCAGACATTTTGGATACGCGCTGAGAGATCCTCCTAAGGAAGAAGAGATACAGGAATCTCTATATCTCACTGGATTGCTGGAGGGTGATACGTTGGCTAGAGTGGAGAGAGCTTGGAGTAGTGTTCACAAGAAAGGGAAAGCTTTTCTGGGGAAAAGCAACAATAGAGCCTACGACCCTTATCTGACTTGGATCCAGGATAGAGCAAAGAGGTTTCTGATGCCTTTTCCTATCTGTAGAGCCTTTGTATCCTCTCATGATTGAGGAACCTACCACTGTGGATATCCAGAAGTTCAACCAGTTGTGGTCTGTGAAAGAGGAGCTTCGGAAGGCTAATGAAGAGTTAGAGAAAGAGACCATTCAGCTTCGAAATGAGAAGATTGAAGTTGTGCATTCTTTCAGGAGACAGACTGAGCTTGTGAACAGATTGGGTACAGATTTGACCAAGTAAACTAGTGCTCAGGAACGTTTGGGTTTGGATCTGAAAGTCGTTAGTGATGTTCTCGCTTCTAAGAAGAAGGACTTGGATATGGCTTATCTGGAGATTTCCATGTTCAATGATCAGTGGAATGCTACTCTTTCCAACAACAAGGAACGTGAGGATAAGTTGAAGCAGCAGATTGCCAAGCTGAAGGCTCAGCTTAGGGCAAAGGATGAGAGGATTTCAGAGGAAGCCTCACTCAGATGTGATAGTAATTGCAGATTGAACAAAGCTTTAGCAACCTTGGAGGATTACAAGCTGAGGGCTGATTGGAAGAGGTGCAAGCTAGAGGAAGTCTTCGGTGAGGGAGCTTGAGAAGACTACGCTGGGGATTTGCAGACCACTATTAGACAGAGAGAAGCATTCATTCAGGGTTTACTCGTCAGACCCGACCATCCTGAGACACAGGAGCTGTTGGAAGAGTTCCGTGCTTGTTGCCGTACTTGATGTCTTTCATTTCCTTTGTAGCTTGTTGCTTATATTTGTATTGACCATCACCAGACCTGTTGGTTGAGGTCTCCTTCTTTGTACTCATTTGTATGCTTTTACATCGCCTGTTGTCCTTTTCTTGTATGTATAAGGTGTTTGGCTCTATGCTTGGCTTTGGTTTCCCTATGTCTCGTTGTTCGCGCAGGAGCTAGAATCGAGGGGAAACGTCCCTAATACATATATACATGTTTGTATTTTGCATAGCATTTTTGCATAGCAGGTGCAGCGGAACCGTTAATATTATTCCTGTTGGTTTGTTAGCTTATTTCAGGATAGACAATCAGACAGTTCGTCGCTACTATACCAGAGGGAATCAACACGAAGCTATGGAACAGATTCGGGCTGAGTTGAAGGAAGTTCGAAGCTAGACGGGATAGTTCATGGCAGGTATGCAAGCCTTATGTCTGGAGAAGGAGACACTTAAGGAGGAGGTTCAGCAACTGATGGCTCAGATGGGCTTGATCACAGAAGTGATAAGGAAGGTGCTAAGAAAGGAGGGTGATCAGGTGCCTAAAGCCGCTGCAGAAATGGTTATTTCACCCCTGCCTGTGGAATCTCTCCCAAATTTTTCACATCAACAACTACCTTTTGTTCCCCGAGACAATCTTAAGACTAGGAGGTATGGTCAAAGGCTGAAGCAGCCCAGCCGAATCTTCGATAAGATCCCTATGACTTATGCGCAGTTGTTGCAACTCTTTCTTCAACTTCATTTGGTTGAACTGCAGACTCTGTCTCCACTTACGGGTGAGCTACCACTGGGCTATGACATAAGTGCTCACTGTGATTTCCATTATGGGGCACCAAGGAACAACATCGAGAACTGCAAAGCTTTTAAGCACCAGGTTCAAGACTTAATTGATGCAAAGGAAGTTGAATTCGCGCCGGGTGGCGTGAGCGTACCAGGTGGTCTTGGTCCATTCACTGCAAAAGAGGTGGATGCTCCTGCTTTCTTCCCTGAGGCTGCATCGAGTTAAGGGTGTGCCTTGCAACCTGTGATTTCAGAATCTCCATGCCCACAGTTGTTGCCTGTTCCTAGGCCAAGCCTGAGGATGGAAAAAGTATCTGAACAAAGGGAGTCCCTGATATCTCAGATTCCATCTCCAGATGTTTCAACTATTCAGAGTCAACAATCCCTTAAGTCCATGCATCAGATATCATTTCCCCTCCAGATTCAATGATCGTATCGTCATCAGCCGCGGCAGCACGCCCGACAAAGACCAAGGAAGTCATAGAGGCATTTCACCTAGCTGCCGGTGTCGTAAAGTCAAATTCTGCCAGGCCTGATCAGAGGTGGATTGATAGTGCCAAAGAAGATTAATCCAGAGATTCTGTAACACCCCACTTCCCAGAATTCAAATAAAATACAATTGTTTCAAAATAACATCAGAGTTTTACCCCAAAAGTGGGATATCACATCAAATAGTTCAACATAACTCTTCATTATATGATTTTCAAAATAAAGCAGCCGAAAATTATTATCATCCATCATTCACGGCCATCCGCCAAAATACACAAAAGTATTCATTAACAAGGTTCACCACAATGATACATCACAGGAATGAAACAAAATTAACATAGAACCAATCAAACACCCAAGTCCCGTGCTACGTATCAGAGCATCCTAAGACTCGACTCGCACACCACTATCCAAGCTAGCTAAGTACCTGGATTATCTGTACTTCCGAAGAAGCACAGACCACAACAATAACAAAGGGGTGAGAAAACATGATCAAAATTATCGGTAATAAGATACATGAATAAAAGGCAGTAAATATACAAATCATCACCCCACCAACATCAATCACGACCTACTGTCCAATCATCAACACAACATACAACAATGCAAATATGCAACTCAACACCATGCATGCGGTACCGACTCATTGGTTCATTCAATTGAACCCCGGATAAATCACATACACCTCTCCTTGGCAATGATCTATCCCCACCATTCTCCACAAGGGAGTACGGATGAATCACAAACACTCCTCCTGAGCAATGATTCATCCCACCAAAACACCATGATATGCCAGACACCAAATGCATAAACAAAATCAACTCAAGCATACTAAGTGCACACGATCCTCCTGATCACATCATCATACATCATATACATTATGTATTATACACCAATCAATCATGTTAATCAAATTAAAGTCAATACGACATAATTTCACCTCTTTAACATCAGGTATACACTCTTCACCACTAAACACTATATCTATACTCATCACGACCAAAAGGAGTCCTACGAAACGACATAACAAACCACACAGTACAAAAATCACAATCTGTTGTCATGCTCACTGGCTCATTCGCTTAGCGAAGCCCTAGCGAACGCTCGCTAGCTGCTCGCTTAGCGAACCCCCTAGCGAAGGCAGACAGTGGCTACTGGACATGTTCGCTACCCAACTCGCCTAGCAAACCTGCTAGCGAATGCTCGCTACTAGCTCGCCTAACGAAGGTGCTAGCGAGCGTCTGCGATCTCTCAAAACCCTCATTGTCCAAAGATGTCACCTTGCTCAATTTCAAGCCTATAATTTGTCATCTATTCCCTGTCCTATTATCACTACAACTATTACACACTACACTAATCAATTATTCCTCAAACTTTCTCTCCAGAAACAAAACTCATGGCCATTACCAAAACCATAGAAGTTACACAGAACTCCACCAAAATCACAACTCTGCTACGTTATGCACAAACTCACCAAAATCACAATAACACATGCACAAATTCATCAATAGCAGCAACAATCACAAACATAACAATATACTCATCTTGTTCATCAAATCCCTCTGGGGTTAAGGAATCCCCTCTACCCAATTCATGTAAAATACCAATCCCAATCAGTTTCTCCCCCCTTACCTCGATTAATTGCTTCGATTGATGAAGAATCCCCAAGAATCTGACAGCCTTAGCCTTCTTCCTCTTCCTGTTTATTCTTCCTCCTTAACCTTGCTCTAAAACTGTCTATCGTGTTCTCCTCTCCTTTCTACCCCAAAACCCCTCTTATATTTCTAAATCCTTATTTTATTTATTCCAATAATAATAATAATAATAATAATAATAATAATAATAATAATAATATTACTATTAATTATTAAATTATCACCACCATTAATCATATTATATTAATATTAAACTCCATAGTTATTAAATAATCCCCATAACTTAAGGGTACCCACCAACACTCTCAGACACAACCCCACATAAGGACACACCAAAATAAAATAACACCAAAAAGACTAAATAATTAAAATGGGTGTTACAACTCTCCTCCACTTTAATTATTTTCGTCCTCGAAAATTACCTGATGGAAACAATTTCGGATACGCTTCCCGCATCCTGCTTTCCAATTCCCAGGTCACACTGCCTCCTGCAGCACCTCCCCAAACCATTTTCACCAAAGATATCTCCTTCCCTCGGAGTTGTTTCATCTTACGATCTTCGATCCTCAACGGCATCGTCTCAACGGTAAGATTCTCCCGGACTTGAACTTCATCTCTCTGAATCACATGAGATGGATCCGAAACATACTTTCGAAGTTGCGATACGTGAAACACGTCATGCAAATTCGATAGTTCAGGCTGCAACGCCACCCTGTAAGCTACAACACCAACTCTCTGCAAAATCTGAAACGGTCCAATAAACTTAGGATCCAGCTTCTTAGACTTCAACGCACGACCCACATCAATCACTGGGTTAACTCTTAGGAACACGTGATCACCTTCACTGAATTCCAGTTCTTTTCTTCGGTTATCATGATAACTTTTCTGCCTACTCTGAGACGCTTTCATTCTCTCACAAATCATCTAAATGGTCTTAGTAGTTTGCTGCATAATTTCTGGTCCCAATACCACATTCTCAGCTGTTTCATACCAACACAGAGGAGTTATGCATCTTCTACCATATAAAGCTTCAAACGGTGCCATCCCGATACTAGAATGGTAATTGTTGTTGTACGTGAACTCGATCAACGGTAAATGAGTATCCCACGCACCACCCTTTTCCAACACACAAGCTCTTAGCAAATCCTCCAGCGACTGAGTAGTCCTCTCGGACTGACCATCGGTTTGAATATGGTAAGCTGAACTCAACTTCAACTTAGTACCCAAAGCTTCCTGTAAACTCCTCTAAAATTTTGAAGTAAACCTCAGATCTCTATCTGACACGATACTCGATGGAACACCATGTAGCTTCACAATTACCCGAGTATAAATCTCTGCCAGCTTCACCAACGGAAAGCTGATATTAATCGGCACAAAATGTGCAGACTTCATAAGTCGATCCACAATTACCCAAATAACACCAAATCCTCTCGCCGTATTCGGCAAACCCGTAACAAAATCCATGGTTATACAATCCCATTTCCAAACCGGAACTTCCAACGGTTGCATAAATCCAGAAGGTCTCTGATGTTCCACTTTCGACTTCTGACATATCAAACAGGCGTAAACAAATTGAGCTATATCTCTTTTCATACCGGACCACCAAAATAACTTCTTTAAATCGTGGTACATCTTCGTAGCTCCCGGATGGATACTCAAACTACTATGATGTCCTTCACTCAGAATTGACTTTTTTAGTTCATCATTATCTGGCACACAAATTCTGCCTCTGAATCACAACACACCTGTACTATCCAACTCAAAATCACTATCGTAGTCACTTCCTACTCCAGGCATCAAATCCACTAACTTCACATCTAGCTTTTGGTTTTCTCTAATCATATCCAAGAAATCATTGTTCACTTGCAACTTGCCCAACATCACACCATATGTTGTTGTCTCACAAACCATGCTCAAATCTCTGAACTGCTCAATTAGTTCCATTTCCTTCACCATCAAAGCCGACATATGAATCGTTTTTCTGCTCAAAGCATCCGCTACTACATTTTCTTTTCCTGGATGATAACTCAAATTGAAATCGTAATCCTTCAAGAATTCCAACCATCTTCTCTGTCTCATATTTAGCTCCTTCTGATCGAATAAATACTTCAAACTTTTATGGTCACTGAACACCTCAATTCTCGAACCATACAAATAGTGCCTCCAGATCTTTAACACGTAAACTATTGCAGCCAATTCAAGGTCATGAGTAGGGTAATTCCTTTCATGCACCCTCAATTGTCGCAAAGCATATGCCACCACCTTACTATTCTATATAAGAACTCCGCCTAATCCCATCTTAGACGCATCACAGTACACCACAAATGGTTCACTCAGAGTCGGCAACACTAACATCGGTGCCGTAGTCAGCTTCTTCTTCAGTTCTTCAAAGCTTTCTTCACAAGCGGCATCCCATACAAAAACTTGATCCTTTCTCGTCAACTGAGTCAATGGCAACGCCAAATTAGAAAACCCCTCAATAAACCTTCGGTAATATCCTACAAAACCCAAAAAGCTTCTAATCTTCGTCGCTGTCTTCGGCGGTTCCCACTGCGACACTGCACTCACTTTCGATGGGTCCACCGCCACACCATCACCGGATATTACATGCCCTAAGAAACTCATTGTCTTCCACCAGAACTCAAACTTCGATAGTTTAGCAAACAGCTTGTTATCTTTCAACACCTGCAAAGCAATTCTCAAATGTCCTGCATGCTCTTCATCAGACTAAGAATAAATCAGTATATCGTCAATAAACACAACAATAGACTGATCCAAATAAGAATGGAAGATTTGGTTCATATACTCCATAAATACTCCTGGCGCATTAGTCACTCCAAAAGGCATTACTTCATATTCGTAATGTCCATATATGGTTCTAAATGCCGTCTTCTGAATATCACCTTCTTTCACTCTAATCTGATGGTAACCCGACCTCAAGTCAATTTTGCTGAACACACAAGCTCCCACCAATTGATCCATCAAATCATCAATCCTTGGAAGAGGATATTTATTCTTAATGGCCACTTTATTCAACTGACGGTAATCGATGCACAAACGCATACTACCATCCTTCTTCTTTACCAACAACACTGGAGCTCGCCACTGTGACACACTCGGCCTGATAAAATTTCTATCCAACAATTCTCCAATCTGAGATTTCAATTCAGCCAATTCCACTACCGACATCCTGTACGGCGCCATAGATATAGGTCTCGTACCAGGAACAAGATCAATGCTAAATTCAACTTCTCTTGTCGAAGGTAATTCTGTAATATCATCAAAGAACACTTCGGGAAATTCATTCACCACCACCAACTCTTTCATTGACGTCTTGCTGTCAACAGATAATGATGCAAATAAAGCAAACATTTTAGCTCCGTCCTCCAACAAGGTCCTCAATTCCTTATTATACAAGGAATCCGCCAATGCTTCCTCTTCCGGAGTAAGAAACAACAACACCTTCCGAAAACAATCAATGTAGACTCGGTTGAACTCCAACCAGTTCATACCCAGAATAACATCCAAATTACCAAGGGGCAGACAAATTAGATCTACCCCAAAGTCTCTACCGAAAATAGTCAGTGGACACTTCAAACACACCAAAGAAGTAGTCATTGAACCAATAGAGGGAGTTTCAATATTCATCTGTCGCTCAAGAGTAGACGACACCAATCCTACTCTCTTCACACACTCAACAGAAATGAACGAGTGGGTTGCACCCGTGTCAATCATAGCAGTCAAAGGAATATTATTGATAAAACTGTTGCACCCCAAAATTTGGCCAACATTTATTTACCCATCAATAGTTGTATGAGACTTTGAAGCTATCCAAGAAGGCTATTCAAATGTTCAAAGGTTGGTACCTTTGTCAGAGAACTCAAGAGATCCTCAGAGGAATTGGTTGAAACCAAGGTTGTGTGTCTCATAACTTGAGAGTTGTGGGAGCTCCTCAGATGATTCTGAGACTATGAGGATGGACTTGAAGCTTTGAGAAAGCTTATGAGATGTCTTGAAAGCCATCATGAAGCCTATAGAGGTCATTGTGCAAGAATTCAGAAGATTCAGCCATGAGTGGTGGAATTACGGTTTTGACTGGGTCAACCTAGGTCAACTAAAGATTTGGAGAGGGTTGAGACCTAATCCAAGAGCCATGTGATCATGGAATGATTCATTGAAGTGTTGTAAGGATGATTCCTAGACCAACTCATCATGATTGAGGAGTTTGAGAAGTTTTAAGCTAGGGTTTCTAAGGATTGACAGTGTAAAATCCCCTAGTTTGATCCCTATCTTCAAGGCAGTTTAGCTCAAGATGTGATTGTCATCTCATCTTCACCACAAAATGAATGTTGTAGATCTTGTTCTTAGATTTAATTTGAGTACTAGAAGTCCTTGATAGGATTTGTAGAGCTCAAGTTATGGCTTTGACAAATTACAGGTCATCTGAGGTATGTGAATCTGGGTCCTTGAAAGTCACCCAACTTGCAGACAACGTTTGCCCTAGTAGGATGATTCCTATGAACTCTTGGTCAACATGAATGTTGAAGAGCATCTTCTTAGATTTCTAGAGAGTACTAGAAGTCCTTGATAGGATTTGTAGAACTCAACTTATGGCTTTGACAAGTCAAGGGCATTTTGGTCATTTGGAAGTTATAGGTCATTTCAAGCATAAGGCCATATCTCCTACTTCCAAGCTTCAAATGGAAAAATCTTCAACATCAAACTTGCTTATAATGATGTTTTAAGGCTAGTAGGGAGGTCATGAGATGTTGGAAAGGCTCATATCAAAAAGTGATAAAAATGGCCTAAAAATGAGGCATAAGTTAATTAAAGTGAATTTGAAAAATGGAAATCCCAAGTTATAAGTCCAAAACATGTCATGTAATAGGTCATTTTGACTCCAAATGAAATTCTAAGAACAATGGTTCAGCCACAACTTTGATTTGGGGCTTGGATCATAGGGCTGCTTTGGAATTTGATTACTTGCATCTTAAGGTACCAAACCAAAACAAGGCAAAACTCAACAAGCAAGGTGGTTATGCATTGTAACTTACCCTAAATCTCATGTGGAGATAAATTCAAGTAAGAATTGAAGTGTACAAGGGCTATGGCATGATATAGCATGTAAGGAGAATGAGAAATCAAAATACCATGACATGAAAACTTCAATTTCTCATTGGATTGTTCTAGGGAGTTCTAGATGATCCTAAACCACTCTATAAGATGAGTCCAACTTTCTCAGATGCAAGGTTGGTGAGAATTGCTGCATAGAAGAGAGAGTGAAATCCAAAATCTTCCATTGCAAGTCAAATCCAATTTCTTCATTCCTCTTCATTTCCTTTCATGTTTTTCACACAAACACTTTCCATACATCACATTGAAGCTGTGCAGATTGAATTGAAAGCATTTCCATGGAGAATTGAAGAGTTGGTGATTCAAATTTCAAGGTTGCATTTCAAAATCGAATTTCAAGAATCAAGCAATTTCAGCCATTCTTTTTGCATACAAAAGCTAGAAGATTGATCAGTGAAGGAATTTGGAAAGATTCAAGGCTTGAATTGGTGGATTACTACCTCTGTTCATTCAATTTAACCAGGTTTGCAATTTCTTTCCTACACCTTAATTTAGGCATGATTAGGGTGAATTATTAGTGTAGAATGGTTAGAGACCAATAGGTGTTGAATTTTGGAAAGTTTGAAGGCAATTGGTGATGGTTTTGTTATGACCAAGATTTCTGTTTGGCCTTGTATCTCTTTGGATATTGAGTGATGAGCTTATTTTAATATCAAGAAATGTTAAGGGTGAGTTGGTGAGTGATCTAGGACCATTAGTTTCAAGAATTGTCAAGATTGATGATTGAGCATATTTTGGATCATGGATCGGGTTCATGGATTTAGGAGGTTTTAGTTGATTTTGAGATGAGGACCGTGTTCAGCATGAAATTTCAAGTGGGTTAGTGTTTTACATTTCAAGAATTGATGGCGAAATGAGGGAATTCGAGTGGAGGAAGATGAAGCTCGTGGAGCTGTGCTTCCATGGTGGTTTCTGCAAACCCTAGCCCAAGGAAGAAGATGACTCACAGCCATTGGATAAGTAGCTTGACTTTTGACCTTGGCCAGATCCAACGCACCATATTCAATCTCATTTTTGGAGGGAATCAGAAACTAATGAAACGCCGCGTTTCATTTAAAAGGAACTCTGGGCTTAAATGATCTTTGCTACCCGCACCCCACGCGTGAAGCCCAATCCATTTTATAACTGAAATCCATTGCTTTTTGCACCGTGTTTCTTTCATTTTCTTTATGATTTTTTCAATTGTTTTCTGATTTAACATTGGGCCCAGCGCGCCTTGCTTCTTGAACCCCCCTATTTGAGCCCATCAATAAAATGAACTGTGTATTGTTGCTAGCTGCACCCACTCCATTCATAAATCATTTTATTTCTCTCCATTTTCTTTCCAACTTTAAAAAATCATATTAATTTGAAAATTAATGATTTTTTCATGGGAGTTTTTTCTCCTATTTCATATTCTTGTCTAGAAAAATATAAAATAAAAACATTTTTCATATCATGCATTTTGATATTTTTTGTATATTTTCTTCTTTTATTGCATTTTAATTCTTTTATATTGATATATGATTTTGTAGAATTTAGTTTAGGTAGCTCCCTTAATATTTTTAGGTCAATCTTTTTAGGGTAGTTAGATATATGTTTTAGCTTCCCCCTGGATTTATTCCATATTTTTGTGATGATTTTTGGATAGTTTTGATTAGATAATTCTAGGTTGTGTAGAATTAGGTTAAACTTCAACATAGGTCCATAATAACTTTAAATTTTTGGGTTTTTAAGACAAATTAGACTATGGGACATATATGGGTATTAAGGGTAGGTATGTAGGATCCCTTAGAAATTATATTAGGATTTAATATAGTAGTATACTATTTTTAGTTGATTTTTGTATTGGTTGATTGTTTGTGTTGCCTTTAGGGCATTTTTGCTTTAGTTTGCTTTGCTTTGTGGGCTTGGAGAGCTTGATCTTGTCCTAAGGAGCATTGAGGAGCATAGTAGATTGATTGATGATGGATTGAGGAGCTTGAGAGCTTGATCTTATTTCTTTTTTTGTTGTTTTAGGGTTAGGAATTAGGAAGAGTTTAGACTTAGATAACTTCTTTCTCAAACATGGATGGTATCTTTCACCTCCATTCCTCCCTATGATTCAAAGTCCTTCCATGGTATACACCTCTCTCCTTTGGAGGGATAAGTGATGTACCTAGGAGGTAGAACTTTTGAGGGAACCAGTCCTTTGATGTTGAACCCTTATAGGTCACCTTTGGTGGTCAAATAAGCAGTTCAATATCCCCCAGCTTATCCAGTAAGTGATTTCTCTGGTTGATTGTCTTGAGAGATGTTGAGCCTGGGCTTGAAGATGAAGACTTCAATGAAGAGGATGAATCCTTGAGTATTGCCATTCCAGCTGAAGCTTGAAGAACAAAGGAAGTTGATACTTACTTTGATACCTGGAGATCCTGAAGGAGCCATGTTGATACTTATGATTGATAGTGAAGCCTGAAGGTGGAGCTGATCAAGAAGCTGAAGCTTAAAAGAGAAGATAAGTTGAAACTTATGTTGAAGGGTTGAAACCTGGAAGAGCAAATTGATATTTGTCAAGAGTGATGGAAGTCTGAGGACTGAGTTGCTGTTGGAGGAGCTGAAGCTTTCTACTTTTTCTTTTCTGTATTGATGTGTTTTGTTTGACTTGTTTGATGCATTAGAATAAGTTCATATCTAGAATAGGTAGAATCTAGGAGCATGATTGCATTAGAGGTTGAGTTGCTCCCTCTGCTTGTATTGTTACTGTGTGGCTTTGCTTGCGGGTATTCGGTAGAGCCCAACTCCCTTGCCCATGTGGTTTGTTTGCCTGATGGCATTTCATTTCATTTTATCTGTATGATTGCAGTTTACTGTTTTTGCTTGATAGCATGTTTTATATTTCAGTATGATTACTGTTATTTCATTCTGGCTTGAGGTTGATATGAGCTTGTGGAGGCTGAAGCCCCACACACATTTCCTCCCTCACTTGCATTGCATGCATTTTACTGTTAAAGCTGATGCTTTGTCTGTTTTGGTGTATCATTGACATGATCCCTTAGGACTCTCATTTCCTTTGATAAGGACTTGATGATAGAATTTTAGGTTGAAACCTATGCATGACAACTTCTAGGAGTTCCTTGTTCAAACCTCAACCCTAGGATGAATCCATGGCATTACAACAGTAGGACTTGATAGTCTCCCTCCTAGTTGGGCCTGTTCTCTTCTCATCTCAAAACAGTTTAAGATACAGTAATCATGAATGATTTCTTTCGTACGTTACGAGCCTTAAGCTATCTGAGAAAGGATTGTGGGAGAGTTTCTTTTCCACAGTCTGGATGTTTAGTATGGTACCCTTTGGGTGACATGCGACGCATTCACTCTCAGGTCATAGTCTCTAGTGCGATTGAAATCGCAAACACAATAAAAAACACTTCTTTCGTAAAAGACAGGAAATAAACCGTAGTTTCCCGAACTACGTATGCTCTGATCTCTCATACCTGTTGAGAGTATGTAGGCACAAGATGGCGATGTCTTGGCGAGCTACCTTCCCCCATAACCCTTCGTAGGCCGAACTACGTTGACTCTGATTTCTCATTCTCTGATGAGAATACGTAGGCATAAAGTGCGACGCTTTGCCGAGTCATTTTCTTTTCCGTTTTAAGCCAGCCTTGATAGGTAGATAGAATAAAACCAACCCGTCCAAGTAAACACAACAAGCGAGGATCCCGTCGAGTACGACGGACGTGAGGGGTGCTAATACCTTTCCCTTGCGTAACCGACTCCTGAATCCAGACAATGGTTGCGATGACCTTGTCTTACCCTTTTTCATCAGGTTTTTCCGATCGTTTCCTTTCCCGTTCTGAGGGATAAATAACGAAAGGTGGCGACTCTTCTGTTTTGCCGACACCTTATTTTCGCGCAAGCGACAAAAACAAGTACCTTTGATGGAACGCTCCTCGTTGGCCGATTGAGTTCCTACCACAACAAACACTTTACCGCTGGCCTGAGACTCCTGAGACTTCTTCAGTTTCTCGCAATGTGTACTAATATGACCTTTCTCACCACAGTTATAATAGGTAGGCATAGTGGCCCTGCAATCCGCTATCACATGGCCTGGCTTACCACATTTGAAACACTTCTTCACCTCATTAGGACACTCATTAGCACGATGACCCGCGCCACCGCACCGGAAATATTTCAAATCAGCAGATGTCTTCCCTTCTTTGGACTTCTTATCAGTAGCGGCCTTATGTTTTCCCTTATCAGCAGGAACACTGTAAGGAGTACCACCAAATATCTTCTTACCTTTACGGTCATTCACAACCTTATAATGTGCAATCCTGGCCCGATTATCACTATCATAAATCCTGGTTCTGCTTACCAACTCTGGATAATTCCTGATCTTCTGACAAGCGATCCCTAGCTTGACCTCCGGACGCAACCCATTTTCAAACTTCAAACACTTGGAAGTCATTGTCGCCTCATTATTATGAGGACAATACTGCACGAGCTCTTCAAACTTAGCAGCATACTCTGCTACAGTCAGATTACCCTGCTTCAGCTCCAGAAAATCTATCTCCTTAGCACTTCGTATGTCTTCCGGAAAATACTTTTCCAGAAAACCAGTTCGAACCACATCCCAAGTAATTGCAGTTCCAGCAGTCTCCAATCTTTGGCGACTGTTATCCCACCAAGCCTCAGCTTCACCTTCCAGCATGTGAGTACCAATCTTCACTTTTTGCTCATCACTACAACCTATTGTTTTGAAAATTTTCACAATTGCCTTCAGCCAATTCTGTGCAGCTTCAGGGTCTAAAATTCCTCCTTCAAACGTTGGCGGCTTGTTACTCCGAAACTGTGCCAAATCTCGGAATTGTGCACCCGCAGCTTGGTTATGATTAGCAACCACCTGCGCCATCGCTTGCATAGCAGCAGCCAAAGCAGCATCGTTCCTTCCTGCCATACTGCTTAACAATAACAACACCAGGTTAAAAGGTACACAATCTCTATCCTAAGGACAAACTCAACTACTACACTGGCCGGATGGACCGACCTGCTCTGATACCAATTGTAACACCCCACTTCCCAGAATTCAAATAAAATACAATTATTTCAAAATAACATCAGAGTTTTCCCCCAAAAGTGGGATATCACATCAAATAGTTCAACATAACTCTTCATTATATGATTTTAAAAATAAAGCAGCGGAAACTTATTATCATCCATCATTCACAGCCATCCACCAAAATACACAAAAGTATTCATTAACAAGGTTCACCACAATGATACGTCATAGGAATGAAACAAAATTAACATTGAACCAATAAAACACCCAAGTCCCGTGCTATGTATCAGAGCATCCAAAGACTCGACTCGCACACCACTATCCAAGCTAGCTAAGTACCTGGTGTTGCACCCCAAAATTCGCCCAACTTTTTTTTCTTTAACTGGCTTTCGTTTCATAGCATCAGCATAGCATAGCATTGCATTAGCATTTGCATACCATCATCCATTCACAGGGGATCAAGGGGGTGTGCTCATCAAGAAGATGTTATCAAGGTCAAAGCCTAATCAAGGGGTTATATTCAAGCTATTCAAGAGCTCATCACCATCAGAAAAAGTTAAAGAGTTGTATGTGGTTCACCTTTTATCTTGGAGGCCATGAAAAGATCACCAGATGATTGTGAGTCCATGGATATGGGTATGAAGCATTTTAGGAGCTCATAAGAGGTCTTTAGAATCATTATGGAGCTTATTCAGGCCATTATGCAAAGTACAAGAGGCCACAACCAAAGTTGGTACAACTAGGGTTTTCACCTGGTCAACCCTCAGTCAACTGTGAGTCTTGAGGAGATTAAGATTCAATTCCAAGCAACTATGATCATGGAATGTTGTGTTGAGACACCTAAGAGCTCAATTCAATATCAATTCATCAATATTCAAGAGTGTGAGAGGTTATTGAGCTAGGGTTTCTAAGCTTGACAGTGTAAAATCCCATATTTTAGTGCCTAACTTCAAGACCACATAACTCAAGATAAAAGTTTCATCTCATCTTGATATCCATGTGAGACTTTTAGAGCATGCTCTTACCTTTAATTTGAGTATTAGAAGTCATTCATTGGATTTCTAGAACTCAAGTTATGAGGCAGACAAGTTACAGGTCATCAGATGAATGTGATTTTGGTACTTGAAAGTCAACCAACTTCCAAGACATTTTTGAGCTAGAAGGATGTTTCTCCTCAACTTTTTATAAACATGAAAGTTGTTCCTCATGATCTTAGCTTTCCATAGAGTATTAGAAGTCCTCATTTGGATTTGTAGAACTCAAGATATGAGACTTACAAGTCAAGGGTATTTTGGGAAAGTAAGATTACAGGTCATTTTCATTATAGGTCAAGTTCACCACTTTGCATACCTCAAATGAAAATCTTGCCAACTTGAAAGTTGCTCCAAATGTGATTATTTGGTCAATCAAACCTCAACGGATCATTGATATGGTTTGGATAGGAAAATGTATGGAGAAAAATTCATGAAAGGAAGCTTTAAAGGCCTTAAAAATCAAGAATTCAAATCAATTCATTTTGGAACCAACTCATGTCATATTTGTGCTTGTTTTGAGTCCAATTGATGTTTTAAGAACACTGGAAAAATCAGAAATCAAATTTGAAGTCATTTGCTATGCCAATTTCATGATTTCTTCATCTTTAAGCAACAAATGCAAAATCAACCATCCATTCATTTCCAAGGCCTAAATCTTGTCCACACATATTCCTTACATCATAAGCAACTAGAATGGATCATCTTGCAAGTTGTTTTGGCTCTGTTTTCACCATTTCCAAAAAGATTCAAAATCAAAAAAGGTGAATTTTGGATTGGACTATTATGGGCTTCCATTGGGCTGGAAATCATTCAATATCCATTGTATATAACATTCTAATGATTCCTAACAGAAAATAACAGAATTTAGAGGCAGTTATAACAGAATTTCATGGAGAAAAAGTGAAGGAAAATTGATTTTCGTTTTTGGAGAATTGCACACATTCAAGCCAAACCAAGGTTGCTAGAAGCTTGAGGATGATCCATTGAAACTTTCTGCACAATTTGGAGTGAGAACCATTGTCAATTGACACCTCCATTGAAGCTCAAAACCAGGTTCCTATTTCTTATCCATGCTCTCTATTCTTGAGGAATTTTAGTGTCATTTTCATAGATTTACACTACTTAGGATAGGTAGAAGCTTTTAGGATTAGAATGGTTAAGTTTCTTGAAACTTTAGGAAATGGCACCTAAGCTTGTTGTTCACATTTCTCCTTATTTATTGGTTAAAAATGGAAAAGAATTTGATATTCATGATCTAGGAAGTGATACGAGGAGATTGATATAAAAAATTGGAGTTTTTGTGAAGTTTTTGAAAACGATGTTGTAGCGTACCGCCGGAGAAGATGACCGGAATCTTCTCCGGCCACCGTCCCCCACCGTGCACGATACTCCCTCCGTTTGACCATTTGAATAGCCAGTTTGCGCGAGGACCGTCCGATCACGTGAAATCGTTGAACCCGTCCTCCCATCGCACGGCTGGAATTTGATCTCGCGAATAGCCTTGGCATGATGCAAAACACTGAGTTTCATTAAGAAACTCAGATGGGCCTAGCGTCTTCACTATCCACACCCCCACTCGCGCGGCCCAAGCAAATTACCATGTGCATCTGTTACTAACTGCACCCTCAGTTTCTCTTTAATTTCATTTTCTCTTATTATTCTTTTAATGGCTGTTCCATTTTAATTCAGAAAAAATATTAAATGTTGCCAATAAATCTTGGAAAAAATCATGTAGGTGGTTTAATACGTCTAGAATTTTTTCATATTTTTTATTTCAGTTTTAATGCATTTTTCAATTAATTGCATTTTTTCCATTATAATGTGGTTTTAATAATTTAAAAATTACATGCTATGCTTTATGATTTTCTTTCTCTCTCAATAATCCATCTTAATCTCTGATTTTTTGTATGGTGAATGTGATACATTGTAGAATATTGTAATATTTTTCTTGTATTTTTTAGATTCTATTTGAATAAGTTTTGAAGAATATCTTTAGAGCCCTCCCCATTTGAATCCCCCATAGCATACATCTTGGTTTAGCTTTTTGTTAGTGCCCTTAGGCATAGAGTTTGGACTTGAAACTTTAACCATAGGCCTCTAACACATTTAGTATCATCTAGGATTTTTCTTAGGATTTTTAGAATTGATTTCCTATTTTTCCCATATTTTACATTCTGACTAAGTTTGTGTATTCCTAATTGCACCTTCTCATAGTTTGGCACTCTAAATGAACTTTTAGCCAACTTTAAGCATCCAATATTCCCATTAACCCTTAGTAGATAGGTTGAAACCCTTTAAGGTCCATTTTCAAGTCTCTAGCATACCTCTAAGTTCCCTTAGGATGAACTTTCCTTTAGAGCTTAACCATTAGGATTTCTTTAGAAGTTTTTATGATGATTGCTTTTCCTTGTGTGGTTTCTTTCCTGGGCTTTGCCCTATCCTCCTTCTCCAAGTCCTGATGAGGATCCCTCTTGGGAGAGCCTAATCCTTCCTTTGGTTGGATTCTGTGCATTCCTCAAGAGGTTGAGCCTTGGATTGACATTCAATGGCATAGTATATTCCTTTGGTTTATACTATCTTCTTTCTCATCCCCTTCTCTTAGCATCCCTCTTGGGAGAGCCTAATCCTTCCTTTGGTTGGATTCTGTGCATTCCTTAACAGGTTGAGCCTTTGATGGACATTCTATGTTGATACACATTAACCAGATATATTATATTGACATTTAGGTTCCACCAGTCTTATCTGTCCTACATTCTTAGGATCCCTCTTGGGAGAGCCTAATCCTTCACATGGTTGGATTCTGTGCATTCCTCAAGAGGTTGAACCTGAGATAGACTCTTATTTTGACACACATCGAACCTGATGTAGCCTGGGTTGATTTCCCTATCAGCTTGTTTATACTTCTCCTCCCTGTTTGATTGATTTGCTTGCTGCATTAGGATAGAATTGCATGAGTAGAATACTTTTGTTTAGGTGCATGACTGCATTGAAAGGTTGAGCTTGTCTCCCTTTGCTTGTTTGAATTGAAAGGTTGAGTTTATCTCCCTTTGCTTGTGTGCTTTCTCTGTGCATCTTTGTTTGCATCCCATGTTTGTATTAGAAGTTGAGGCTTCCTCCTTCTGCTTGTACTGTTGCATCGCATATGCATCTGTTTATATTCTTATCTCATATGCTTAATGAATTTAGCTGTGTTTCTTTTTCCCCTCTTGCATGTTCCCGTAGGATTCTCACCCCCTTGTACAAGGTTGGTGATGATAGACATTAGGTTTAATCCATGCATGACAACACATAGGATAGTTTCCCCTTAAAACTCAACCATAGGGCCATATTGCATGATAACATTAGGGCTTGATAGTTTCCCTGTAGATTCCTCTCTCTCTCTCTCTCTCTCTCTCTCTCTCTCTCTCTCTCTCTCTCTCTCTCTCTCTCTCTCTCTCTCTATCTATCTATCTATCTATCTATCTATCTATCTCTCTCTCACTCTCTCTCTCTCTCTCTCTCTCTCTCTCTCTCTCTCTCTCTCTCTCTCTCTCTCTCTCTCTCTCTCTCTCTCTCTCTCTCTCTCTCTCTCTCTCTCTCTCTCTCTCTCTCTCTCTCTCTCTCTCTCTCTCTCTCTCTCTCTCTCTCTCTCTCTCTCTTCAAACCAGTCAAACATCTAATAAAGGCTAATGAGTACCGTGCGTTACGATCCTTAAGCCACTTGGGAAATAACAATTGAGCGGTGTCCCCTCAATCGTCTAGAGTGTTTAGCCCACGTCCTTAGGACGATGTGCGACACATTCGTTCCTAAGTCATAGTCTCTATTGTAGTATGAATTGCAAACATTCATAAAAAACACTTCTCGTAAAAGACAAAAAACAAACATTCAAACTTTCTTTTGCCCCGTGGGCTCCTCTTTAATCAGGAAAACATTTTCAGAAAAAGAGTGTCCTTAACTCTCATACCTGTGTTGCATACACCAAACTGCTGGAACTGTTTGTTAACCCTACTTGGAAAAACAAAGGAATCAACCTGTGTTTCGGTATCTAGAACTACGTTTGCTCTGATCTTTCATACCAGATGAAAGTACGTAGGCTCAAGACGCGACGTCTTGGCGAGCAAACTTCCTTTACCCGTAGTTAGCCGAACTACGTTGACTCTGGTTTCTCGTTCTCTGACGAGAATACGTAGGTACGAAGCGCGAAGCTTTGCCGAGTCATTTTCCTTTTCTTTTAAGCCAGCCTTGATAGGTAGATAGTTAAACCAACCCGTCAGATAAACACAACAAGCGTGGATCCCATCGAGTACGATGGACGTGAGGGGTGCTAATACCTTTCCCTTGCGTAACCGACTCCCGAACCCATGCATGGTTGTGATGACCTTGTCTTATACCTTTTCTTCAGGTTTTGCCGATCGTTTCCTTTCCCTTTCTGTGGGATAAATAACGAAAGGTGGCGACTCTTCTGTTTTGCTGACACCTTATTTTCGCAGTAGCGACACCTGGATTATCTGTACTTCCGAAGAAGCACAGACCACAACAACAACAAAGGGGTGATAAAACATGATCAAAATTATCGGTAATAAGATACATGAATAAAAGGCAGTAAATATACAAGTCATCACCCCACCTACATCAATCACGACCTACTTTCCAATCATCAACACAACATACAACAATGCAAATATGCAACTCAACACCATGCATGCAGTACCGACTCATTGGTTCATTCAATCGAACCCCGGATAAATCACATACACCTCTCCTTGGCAATGATCTATCCCAACCATTCTCCACAAGGGAGTAAGGATGAATCACATACGCTCCTCCTGAGCAATGATTCATCCCACCAAAACACCATGATATGCCAGACACCAAATGCATAAACAAAATCAACTCAAGCACACTAAGTGCACACGATCCTCCTGATCACATCACCATACATCATATACATTATGTATTATACACCAATCAATCATGTTAATCAAATTAAAGTCAATACGACATAATTTCACCTCTTTAACATCAGGTATACACTCTTCACCACTAAACACCATGTCTATACTCATCACGACCAAAAGCAGTCCTACGAAACGGCAGAATAAACCAGACAGTACAAAAATCACAATCTGCTATCATGCTCGCTGGCTCATTCGCTTAGCGAAGCCCTAGCGAACGCTCGTTAGCTGCTCGCCTAGCGAACCCCCTAGCGAAGGAAGATAGTGGCTACTGGACATGTTCGCTACCCAACTCGCCTAGCGAACCTGCTAGCGAATGCTTGCTACTAGCTCGCCTAACGAAGGTGCTAGCGAGTGTCTGCAATATTTCAAAACCCTCACTATCCAGAGATGTCACCTTGCTCAATTCCAAGCCTATAATTTCTCATCCATTCCCTGTCCTATTATCACTACAACTATTACACACTACACTAGTAAATTATTCCTCAAACTTTCTCTCCAGAACCAAAACTCATGGTCATTACCAAAACCACAGAAGTTACACAGAACTCCACCAAAATCACAACTCTGCTACGTTATGCAGAAACTCACCAAAATCACAATAACACATGCACAAATTCATCAATAGCACCAACAATCACAAACATAGCAATATACTCATCTTGTTCATCAAATCCCTCTGGGGTTAAGGAATCCCCTATACCCAATTCATGTAAAATACCAATCCCAATCAGTTTCTCCCCCTTACCTCGATTAATTGCTTCGATTGATGAAGAATCCTCAAGAATATGTTAGCCTTAGCCTTCTTCCTCTTCCTCTTTGTTCTTCCTCCTTAACCTTGCTCTAAAACTGTTTATCGTGTTCTCCTCTCCTTTCTACCCCAAAACCCCTCTTATATTTCTAAATCCTTATTTTATTTATTCCAATAATAATAAAAATAATAATAATAATAATAATAATAATAATAATAATACTATTAATTATTAAATTATCGCCACCATTAATCATATTATATTAATATTAAACTCCATAGTTATTAAATAATCCCCATAACTTAAGGGTACCCACCAACATTTTCAGACACACCCCCACATAAGGATACACCAAAATAAAATAACACCAAAAAGACTAAATAATTAAAATGGGTGTTATAGATTCCGCCCTATCCGCCCGATTTTGAAGTCAACGCCCGTTGTGAGTACCATGTTGGGACATAGGGGCATTCAACCGAAGATTGTAAGGTGATGAGGAGCAAGATTCAAACTCTTCTTGACTCCAGCATGTTCTCAGTCATACCTCATTATCCAGAAGCTAGCACCTCTTCGAGGTTCAGAATGTTGAGGTAGACTTCTAAATTCCCTTTCGAGGGAGACTTCTGCAGGAGCTCATATGCTGGGGCAAAATTATCCTTCAAGTAATAGAAAGTCTCCCCTGACCTACAATAGAGACTCATTAGTCCCCGACAAGTGGATACTGTGCACCTCCATATCCCCAGCCCAGGTTAGATAAACAAGTTGAGTGAGCAGGAGAGTGTGTACACTCATCCCCAGCAGAATGTCTGTATGCATTCACTCCTCAGCAGTGCAAGATTGGCTTATTCATGCAGAGTAAATAATCCCCAACGAAGTCAGCAAAAGTGGTGATTCAATCCCTAAGCATATGGTGATTGTTGTTTCCCTCATCGCCTAATCCCTAGTGGAGTCAGAAAGGAAAGTTCTCTTCCCCAGCTGAGCATCCCCGACAGGGAGGATTTTTTACCTCCAGCAGAGAAGAATATCCGGCAGAGTATAGCTGTAAAATCTATCTCTCCGGTAGAGTCAGCTATTTCTTAGAGTGTGATTCTGGGAGGCCATTCAGAAAAGTAAAGTTAATATTCGTGTTTGATATTGATCCCCCTGCAGAGTCGTTACCCCTTGCAGAGTTGTTGATTCTGGCAGGCCATTCAAGGCCGATTTCCCCAGTAGAGTATAATCAACCTTGGAGTTTGGGTGTATTTACCCCGCAAATTCGTTGATTCTCCGGCAGAATAGAATGGTGTTACAACATGTGGTTCTATTTCCCAAGCCATGTTGTCTATCCCCCAGAAGGTGTCTTCTGGAAGGCCGTTCATGGCATTTCCTCCGTAGGTTATATTTTGAATCCCTAGTGCAGTGGATTCCCGTTCTTGTTAGAACATTGCTACTCAGGAATTTCTCTGTCGGAAGCCATCCAGGGTTTGTTTCCCCAGCTTAGATCCAATCGTTATTGGCGTGCTTTGTTTCCCCAACAGGGTGGCTTCCTCTCTTCAGCATTTATTTTGCTGATTCGGTTCTGTTGCATCTGCATTCGGGCATAGCATCCTCCAAACGCGTAGCATTTCCATTTCGTATGGAGAATTGCGCCATTTTCAAACATACAGATGTGAAGCATAAGCCAGGCGGATACCTCTCTGTTTGCAGGTGTATTTCCAACATATGTTTGAGTTAATTTGCCCGCATTGTGTTCAGACCCGGTAGGTTTTTGACTGATGTCTTGCTGCCTGTATGGTATATAGACCATGGCAATTTCAGAGTTGTTCTGTCTGTTGAGTATCTAGACTCCGGTCAATCTCGTTGAGTGTCCAGACTCCGACCAATTCCGTTGAGTATCCAGACTCCGGTCAGTTACGTTGAGTTTTCAGACTCCGACCATTTGAAAGGTTTCTTCTTTTGCCCGTACGGTATCCAGACCATGGCTATTTCTGTTAGCCCGCGTGGTATGCAGACCCGGTTTACATTTTCCCCAGCGGTGTCGCCGGACCTCAGATGTTGTTATGAACTCAGGTGGTATTCAGACCCTGGGGGTATAATTTTGATGTGGTTCTTTGTCCGTTGAGTATCCAGACTCCGGTCAACTTCGTTGAGCATCCAAGCTCCGGCTTTTATGTTGAGCATTCAGGCTCCGATAAATTTCCAATTTATGATGGATCTTCTTTCATCCGTTGAGTATCCAGGCTCCGATCAATTTACATTGAGCATCCCGGCTCCAATCTCCAATTTCTGGTGAATTCTTCATTCGTTGAGTGTCCAGACTCTGGTCAATTTCGTTGAGCATCCAGGCTCTAGTTTATTACGTCGAGTGTCCAGACTCCGGTAAAGTCAGTTGGGTAGCCCAGACCCTAATGAGTATAGTTGTGATACCTTCTTTCATTCGTTGAGTATCCAGACTCCGGCCGTTCCGTCGAATATTCCAACTCCAGTTTTTACGTTGAGTGTTCAGGCTCCGGTTATTGCGTTGAGCATCTAGGCTCCGATTTATGTCGGTTTATTTCGTTGAGTGTTCAGGCTCCGGTTTATCCCAGTCAACTTCGTTGAGCATTCAGACTCTGGTTTATTTCATTGAGCGTTCTGGCTCCGGTTTATCCCGTTTATTACGTTGAGTTTTCAGACTCTGGCTTTTACGTTGAGCATTCAGGCTCCAGTTTATTTCGGTTTATTTCGTTGAGCGTTCAGGCTCTGGTTTATCCCGCTTATTACGTTGAGTGTTCAGACTTCAGCTTTTACGTTGAGCATTTAGGATCCAGTTTATTTCGGTTTATTTCATTGAGCGTTCAGGCTCCGGTTTATCCCATTTATTACATTGAGTGTTTAGACTTCGACTTTTACGTTGAGCATTCAGGCTCTGGTTTATTTCGGTTTATTTTGTTGAGCATTCAGGCTCCGGTTATTACGTTAAGCGTTCAGGCTTTGGTCAATTTTCGTTGAGTATCCAGGCTCCGGTTATTACGTTGAGTGTTCAGACTCCGGAAAATTTCATTGACTTATTTTTTTCGTTGAATATACAGATTTCGACAAATAGAAGTAGTATGTTTTAAGTTTCTCTCGGTCATAGTGGAGTGTTCTCAATATGTGTATCAACTCTGCAGATTTCTGGCGGCGAGGTCAGATGTGTGTGGATTTCTGGCGGCGATGTTAGATGTGTATCAACTGTGTGGATTCCTGGCGGCGATGTCAGATGTCTTCATCAACTCAATAGCGGTCTGGCGGTGATGTCAGATGCTCTGTGTTGATCTAATTTTCAGATTTGTTACTCGCTTTGATCTAGAGAATCTCTGGCAGCGATGTCAGAGGTTTGTTTTCAGTTGTGTGTTAAGCCGATTGGTTTATTGCTTATTGGGTTCAACGGTTCTGAAGGCGATGTCAGATGATCTTGCCGACTTAGTATCGTTGTCTGGCAGTGATGTCAGATGATTCTTCCGACTGCGTGTCGACATTGCAACTATCAGTTCTGTTATTTCAAGAGATTTTTCATCCCCAATTAGTTTTTGCAGTTTATTTCTGCGGTTGGAAAATTTCTGGGTTTGTTGGTATTCAACCGTCTTTTACCCTGATTAGTTGAAAGTCTTTCTCTTTTAAATCATACAGGTCTAAGTCACTTGAATAGGGGCAGCTGTTGAAACCCAAAATATGCCCAACCTTTTCTTGGACTTGGCTTATGTTTTCATTGCATTGTTCTAGCATCTGCAATTGCATATCATTGTTCATTTGTCGGGGATCAAGAGGCGTGCATAGAAACAGAAGGTTACCAAGGGTTCTAATCCTAAGAAAGAGGTTTTATTCAAGTGCTCAAGTGCTAATAATCATTAGGAGAATGTGAAAGCTCTTTGAGGGAGTGGATGGATAGTTATGGTTTATCTCCTATCTTGGAGGCCAATTGAAGATTATCAGAGGATTGTGAGTCCATGGTTATGGATGGAGAATGCTATGGGAGCTCATGGAGTGCTTTGAGAGCCATTGTGGAGCTTATCCGAGTTGTTACATCATGTGCAAGAGGTTGCAGTCAGAGGATTGTACACCTAGGGTTTCATCTGCCTAGTGAAAGATCAACTGTGAATTTAAAGGAGATTAAGACTTGGATTTAAGTCATTATGATCTTGGAAAGTTGTGTTAATGCATCTAAGATGTGATTCCAAGATAAATACAAGAAGAATCAAGAGTGTGAGAAGTTGCTAAATTAGGGTTTCTAAGCTTGTTAGTGTAAAATCCCCTGTTTAGTGCCTAACTTCAAGACCACATATCTCAAGGTACAAGTTTTATCTCACTTTGACATAAAAGTGAGACTTGTAGAGCATGTTTTTAGATTTCTTTTGAGTACTAGAACTCATCCATTGGGTTTCTAGAACTCAAGTTATGATGCTGACAAGTTATGGGTCTTCAGATGAATGTATTTTCAGTCAACAAAAGTCAACCAACTTCCAAGGCCCTTTTGACCTAGAATCATGTTTCATCTCACTTTGACCCAAACATGAAAGTTATTCCTCATGATCTTAGTTTTCCAAAAAGTCTTAGAAGTCCTTCATCTGATTTATAGAACTCAAGTTATGAGGCTTACAAGGCAGGGGTATTTTGGGAAAGTGAGATTATGGGTCATTTTCATTATAGGTCCATTTCATGATCTTAAGCACCTCAAATGAAACTTTTCCCAACATGAAACTTGCTTCAAATGATCTGAATTCCATCATTGAACATCAATTTGTCATGAATTTTGCTTGGTTGTGAAGATTGGTGAAGGAATTCCATGGAAATTTGAACTTAAAGTCATGAATTGAATTGAAATGATTTTAATTCCCTTTTATACCATATTTGTGCATACTTTGATTCACTTCGTCAAGCTAAACACAATGCACCAAGGATTTTTGAGTTATGCAAGCTAGAATTCATGGAATTTCAAGTTACTTCATGGTGAAGCTTCACATTCAATTCCAACCATTGGATCAATTCAAGGATCAATTCTCATCCACAAGATCAAAGCACAATACCAGCAATTGATTTGAATCAGAAACAAGGCAATTGGAGCCAATTTTGCGCATGAACATGAAGCTTGAACTTCAAACTTTGGATTTTTCCAATTCACCATAACAGGCCAAATTGGGCCCCCAAATCATCATGGATCCAACATACATAAGCTCCAGATGAAGAATTCACTCTCATTCATGCAATTTTGTGCCCAGAGAGAAAGAATACAATTGGAGTTTTCAAGAGCAAAGTGAAATCGTGATTTTGGAATTCAAGCCAAATGAAGATCAGCATTCTATTCCTTGATCTTCATTGAACGTTTCTGCATCTTTTTGCGCAAACTCAATCAAGTTAGAAGCCCCAATAGAGAGGCTCCGTTAGGTAATTTACTTTTCAAAATTGCTCTCTCAATAGGCATCTATTGCACGCCACTTTTGTTGCATACTGAAGTCCTACTTGTGTAGGCAAATGCTGGATAGTTTTAGGATGTGTTTGTGCAATTTCAGTTTTGGTGTTTGAATTTTCAAGTGCTCGATTCTCTTTATTCTTGCGTGATACATGATTTTTGAGCTCAGGTCCATGATATCCTTGAGCTCCTCTTGAGTTTGGTATATGATTTCGCATGATTTGATGATGTTTTGGATCACAACTCCGGTGGGATGAACGGAGAAGACGACCGGAGCACAGTGCTCCAGCGTCTGGTTCTTGGTTTCCGTTTTCCAGCGTGTTTGCCACATCTGCAAGTTGAATCGTTGACTGATCTTGATGGATGGCTCAGATGAGAGCTGACCAACACGCGTGGCCTTGTTGACTGCCCATGCATAAGTGAAATGGTGCGTTTCACATTTGGTTCAGTCTTGGGCTCAGGGTGTTAATTACACCTCCCTTCAGCCCAGTCTAGTGGATTTAGCCTTGCCTGATTGCTATTTAGCACACACTTTTGTTTATTTTGTTTTCTTTTTCTTTTTTTTTATCTGTTTGATTTTTATTCATTTAAAATGCTTCCAAATGAGATAAAATTCTACAAAAATACTTTTAGGACCTTTCAAAACGTTATGTAATTTTAGGAATTTTTTATTTTATCTTTTGGAATACTTTTCAATTAAAAAAGGATTAATCATTTGGAAGTGTTTTATTTGGATCATTTTCTTGTTCATGTTTGTTCTTGACTTTATTTCTTGATCAATATTTCTTTCCAATGATTGAAATTTTTTCCTCATATCCATGATGTGTTGACTAATTTTATAGGACAATTTGTCCCCTGGTTTGATCATTTTTGGTGTTATTTTTGTGCCATTTTTGTTGACCTCCGATTCTTCCATTTCAAAGTGGTACACCTTAGGGATTTATTTCTTTTGGTGGCGCTTTGATGGAACATTGCCCTTGTGCTTTTGGCCTCTGGTTTGCAACTCAGTCGTGATCATTTGAGATTTTATTTGGTTATTTTTTAGCCTTTTTCCTATTTTTGAGGTGACTTACAAGTTAGGTTACTTCTAAGGGAGGTTCACACAAGTACTTGACCTAGTTTGATTTGGAAATGACCTTTGTGGATCCATTAAGCTCTCAACTCTTCTTGATTCATGTTGTTAACATGTTGAGCTTGATGTATATCAACTTATAGGTCATAAATTTGTTCATTGCTTTTTGAAGTTTGCATCCTTTTTAGGCTTTCCATTTGAGCTTCAAATGTTGAATGTGTTGAATGACTTAGGTCTTCTTCCATGCCTTTGCTTGCATTCCCTTTTGATGTATGTGCTTTTTCTTTTGTGCATCTTCTCTTCTCATCCCCACTTATGTCCAATGACTTTGGAATCCCATTTGAGATAGCTTAGTCCTTCCTTTGGAGGTTCTTGAAGCATGTCATGAATGGTGCTTCCTTGAGGGATTCTTTTGTTTATTTCTTACATCATTGAGATTGCTTATGGTTGAGTTGCCCATGTGAGTTCCTTGTTGTAATCACACTGCCTCCCATTCTCCCATTTGATTTTGTCCTCTTTTCTTTTCATTTGGTTTGCCTTTGGGAATTGTGGTTGATGTGTGAATGGTTGTAGGATTTATTCTCCCATTTTCATCCCACTTTTGTGTGAAATTGTGTGATTTCTTTTGGATTGCTTTCTTCTTTGCTTTTGCATTTCTTCTTGCATTAATAAAGGTTGAGATGTGCTTGTGGAGGTGTTTACCCCACTCTTTTTCCTCCCTTTGCTTGTATGTTGCATTGCATATGCATACTTGCATCTTTCTTATTTCATGCTTCCTTCTTCTTCTTCTTTCTTCTTTGCCATGTTCCCTTAGGATCTCTAATCTCTTTTTTTAAAGAGAGGTTATGATAGACCTTAGGCTTGAACCCATGTATGATAACACTAAGTAGCATTCTCGTTTACCTCAACTATAGGTACACTTTGCATGAGAACATTAGGTTGAGTCTTAGTCTCCCTTAGGGTGTCTTTCTCTTCTCATCTTCAAACCCTTTCAAAACACCTAATAAATGCTAAGGATTGTTGTACGTTATGAGCCTTAAGTACTTGGGAAATGGTGATTGGGGGGCCTCGTCTCAATTATCTAGAGTGTTTAGCGTATGCCCTTTGTACGATATGCGACGCATTCGCTCCTAGGTCATAGTCTTTAGTGAAACATGAATTACAAACAATAATCAATGCACTTCTTCTATAAAAAACACAAAAACAAACTTCAAACTTTTTATCCTTCGGGATTTAATTTGGAAATCTTTTTCTTGGAAACCTTTTTCATAAGGATAGTTTTGTTAACTCTTGGTTCTACCGCAAACGGGTAACGCCTAAGTCTCTAATGGTCGAGCTGCATACACCTAACTGTTAGAACTAAGTTTTAACCTTACTCGGGCCTAAAACATTTTGAACCAACCGGTGTTCTTGTTAGGCCGAACTGCGTTTGCTCTGATTTCTCGTACCAGACGAGAATACGTAGGCACAAGACGACGATGTCTTGGCGAGCAACCTTCCCCCACTTTCACCCGTAGTTAGCCGAACTACGTTGACTCTGACTTTCCCATTGCACGAGGGAATACGTAGGCATAGAGCGGCGATGCTCTATCGAGTCTCTTTTCTTTCCTTTTATCCCTGAGCCTTTAGGTTAGATAGTAAATAGCCTTTTAGATAGCTAACAAAGCGTGGATCCTGTCGAGTACGAAGGGCGCGAGGGGTGCTAATACCTTCCCCTTGCGTAACCGATTCCCGAAACCGAGACATGGTTACGATGACCTGTCTTTTCCCATTTTCGTTAGGTTTTCTCTGATTGTTTCCTTTCCCTCTTTTAGGATAAATAACGAACGGTGGCGACTCTTCTGTCATTGTCAGCACCTTTTTTCGCAGTAGCGACAGTAGAGATATTATTTACAGCTGTGGAGATTTTCCCAATGTTCCTTTGATTGGGAGAAAAGGTGGCATTAACTATAATACAGTTCTTGCTGTCAGGAAATTTGGCTATGCTTTAAGAGAACTTATGAAGAAGGATGAAGTACAGGAATCTCTATATTTCACGGGTTTAGCTGATACTGCTACTCTAACAAGTTTGCAACAGGCTTGGAATAGCATTCATCGGAGAGGAAAGCTTTCTTTAGGCAAGAGTGATTACAGAGCTTATGGACCATATGTGGAATGGATCCAGGATAGAGTTGAGAGACTTTTGTTACCATTTCCAGTCTAGGAACCTTTGTATCCTTTAGTAGTGGAAGAACCTATGATGGTTAATGTACAGAAATACAATCAACTGTGGGCTGAAAAGAAAGAGCTACGCAAGGTAAACGAAGAGTTGGGGAAGGAAAAATGAAGCCATGTTCTCATCTAAGAAGCAAATAGAGATAGTGAGCAAGATGGGTAGGGAATTGACAGAAGTGATTAGTGCCCGAGAACGAGTAGGTCGAGACTTGAAGAGTGTCAATGATGTCCTCAAGGGTAAGAAGAAGGAGCTAGAGAAATCACATCCAGAGATATCAAAATTCAACACCTAATGGAATGCTATCCTAACTAACAACAAACAGAGAGAAGATAAACTTCGTCAACAGATTGACAGTTTGAAAACTCAGCTTCGAGTCAGAACTGAGAAAATTCCAAGTGAATCCATGCGCCAATATTAAAGCAACCACAAGCTCCGTGAAGCTCTTGCAACATTGGAAGAGTACAAGTTGAGAGTAGACTTAAAGAAACCTAAACTTGAGGATGTCTTTGGGGAGGATGCTTGGGAAGACTATGCTCAAGGTTTGCAAGTTACCATCAGCAAGAGGAATTTGCTCATCCAAGGATTGATTGCCAGACCTGATCATCCGGAGACGAAGGAGTTATTAGAAGAGTTCCAGACTCGATGTCGTACCTGATGCATTTTCTCTTTTATTTTTTTGTTATTTTGTATTCCAACCATCACCAGGATTGTTGGATAAGGTCGTGTTGACTCTGTTGTAGATCCTCTATGATGTGTATTGATACTTTGTGCCTCATTTTATTTATGAGATGATTTTTCTAGCTACCTCTATTGGTTTTTCATCCTCTTATCATGCCCGTGGAACTAGAATCAAGGGGAGAATATCCCTGAAACATATTTGCATGTCCGCATTTTGCATCATTTTTCATATTGCATTGCAGGTGTCCCGATTCCGTTGACCTTACTTCTTCCTATGGTTTTTTCCACTAGTTTGTTTCAGGATTGAAGACCAGCTGATTCATCGCTACTCTACGCGGGGAAATCAACAAAGAGCTATGGACCAAATTCAGCTCGAGCTTCAGGAGTTCCGTGATCGTATGACCCAGTTTAGGGACATGCAAGTGGTCGCCAATGGCCAAGAACAATTGAGGACGCTGATCTAGCCTCTGGTAGCAAGGGTTGACGAAAACAGAGTTCTGCATGGTGGGACTGCTGCTATCCCTCCTACAGCAGACGATGGCATTCCTCATGCCACTGCCATCCCAACAACTGTTGTTCCTCCGGACGGAGGTAATCAGACCGGAGTTCATATTCCATGAGTGGCGTATGCTGTGCACGGTAATACTGGTCCTCAGTGGGAGGAGGACGGACAAGAGGACATCTTTTCCATGGAAGATCTTGGTGCAGGTCTGCAGTCTAACGCAGACAGAAGGTTCAAGGCGATAGAAGAAAAGATGAAGAGCCTTGAAAATCAGAATTCTATGGGTCTTGACATATCAAATATGGGATTAATTCTAGGGTTGAGGATCCCACCGAAGTTTAAGGTTCCGGATTTCGATAAGTATAAGAGGACGACGTGTCCTAGGGTGCATCTTCGTTCTTATTACAGAAAAATGTCAGCATACTCCGATGATGAGAAGTTACTCATGCATTTCTTCCAAGACAGCCTGTCATGTCTGTCTTTAGAATGGTATATGGGCTTAGAGCCGGTAAACATCAGAAGTTGGAGGGATTTGGCAGAGGCTTTTGTCAAGCACTATCAGTATAATAGTGACTTGGCACCAAACCGAGTACAGTTGCAGAACTTATCTTAGAGGAGTAATGAATGTTTTAAGGAGTATGCCCAGAGATGGCATGAACTTGCCGCAAGGGTTCAACCTCCCATGGTGGAGAGAAAACTTATTAACTTGTTTGTGGCTACGTTGCTCGAAATTTACTATGAGAAATTAATAGGCAACATGTCTGGTAGTTTCTCGGATTTGATCATTATCGACGAAAGAGTTGAAATGGGATTAAGTTTGGGAAGATACAGGCAGGAGAAGGGACCTCATCTAGAGGAGGTAGGAAGAACTTTGGTACCAAGAAAAGGGATAATAAAATAAATGAAGTGTCGAGTTTCAAGAATCGGAATAGGAACCAAAATCAGCATTAGCACCAACCGTACTATCAACAATAACCTCAGGTGGCTAGTATTGCCATCCCAGCAGTACAGCCCCAGCAACAGCAACCACGTCAGCAACAGCAACGGCAACAGCAATAGCAACATCAACAGAACTATGCGCCGAGGTAGTTTCAGGATCACAGAAGGACCGTGAATAGGCACTTTGACGCACCGCCAATGCCTTACACACAATTACTACAACATTTGATGCACCTGCAGTTGGTCCAGAAAAGGACGTTAGCGCCTTTAACAGGCCCACCACCTCCAGGATATAATGCTAATGCTAGATGTGGTTTTCACTCTGGCGCTCCCGACCATCACATCAACAATTGCAAAGCCTTCAAGCATAAGGTACAAGACCTTATCGACGACAAGGCTATCAATTTTACTCATGATGTGCCCAATGTTGTCCAGAATCCCAGGCCTAATCATGGAGCGACTGGGGTGAACGCTATTGTTGAGGAAAAAGGTTTGAATCTGGTGTCTAATGTGGAAGAGCTGAAAACTCCTTTGAGTTTTGTGAAGTGTAAGTTGTTGGAGGGTGGAGTGTTCCCTGGTTGTGGAAGAGACTGTGAAGATTGTGTAGCTTATCCTGAGGGATGTAGAAGTTTGAAAAATCATGTGCAGCGTATGTTGGATGAAGGTATACTACAGTTTGATAGGATCGGTGGGAAGAACGACGAAAGGGTAATCGGTGAAGAGAAGGATGAGGTGGCCACCATCTCCATTCCTTACAAAATAATCAATATTTTTGCGCCTCCGAGGCCACCCACTATCGTAATTACTAAGGCGGGGCCTATACCTTATGAAAGCACCAAGGAGATCCCATGGAACTATGGGGCTGAGGTCTTTTGTGATGGTCAAAAGCAGGAGCTGAAGAGTCCACCATTTGATTCTGTTGATAATTTGGTAGGAACTGGTGGAGTAACCAGAAGTGGGAGGGTGTTTGCACCACTAGAAGCGAATGTTGAAAGATCCGATAAGGGTAAACGAAAGGCTCTAGTTGAAGAGGGTTCTCAGCATGGTGAGAAAGAAACTTTGTTGAAAGATGTGGAAGAATTTATGCGTCTAATCAGGAAAAATGACTATAAGATTACGGACCATTTGCAACAAACTCCGTCAAAGATTTCCATCTTATCATTGTTATTGTGCTCTGAGGAACATCAGAGTGCCTTGCTAAGGATTCTGAATAATGCTTATGTACCGCAGGAAATCTCCGTGAATCAACTTGAAGGAGTCATGGCACATGTTAACACTGCGAATAGGCTAGGATTTACTGATCTTGATTTGACCCTCAAAGGAAGAGACTATAATCACGCCCTGCATATCTCCATTAAATGCAAAGGGGCTGTACTGTCGCATGTGTTGGTGGACACAGGGTCTTCACTTAATGTGTTACCCAAGAAAACTTTGACGCAGTTGGACACACAGGGAGTAATGTGTACCCCATGTGATTTGGTTGTGCGAACATTTGATGGTACAAGAAGACCCGTTTTTGGAGAAGTGACTCTTCCAATCTAGGTTGGTCCAGAAGTTTTCAATGCCGTTTTCTACATAATGTACATCCAGCCAGCATACAGCTGTCTGTTGGGACGACCTTGGATTCATTCGGCGGGAGCCGTGACGTCAACTCTACACCAGAAACTGAAGTACATGGTGGATGGTAACATTGTCACCGTTTGCGGTGAGGAGGATATCATGGTGAGCCATTTGTCCTCGTTTAAGTACGTGGAGGTAGACAGGGAGATTCATGAAACACTTTGCCAAGCTTTTGAAACCGTTCAGATCAAGGAAAAGACACCAGTTGAAGGCAGAGTACCAGAGGTTTCTATGTCGTCTTTTAAGGAAGCACAAGTCGTGGTGAAGTCTGGATCATCCCAGGAGTGGGGGCAAGTTGTAAGCGTCCCCAATAAACAAGACAAGTTTGGACTGGGGTATAACCCGTTTTTATCTTCTTCACAGAGCGCTTTGTGTAACACCCCGACCCCAAAATAAATAAATCCAAGAGAAAATAGATGAATATCAGAGTATTACACCAACACATCGGGATCTCACAGAAGAAGACCAGCCAAATACTTCCATAAAAATAATTTAACAATGTGTAAACAGCGGAAAAAGAATAAAACTTCATCATATATATATATATATATATATATATATATATATATATATATATATATATATATATATATATATATATATATATATATATATATATATATATATATATATATATATATATATATATATATATATATTCATATCAACATCGTACAATGTCATGTACATCACCCTCGACTGTCTGTCCAAAACACATATCATGTACAAATACACGCCAAAAGATCCATCAAACATATCATAAAAGAGATACGCCACTGGGGCACACGAATATCATAAAACACGAAAACTCCCAAAAACCCCGGTGTTATGTATCAGAGCATCCCTATGACTCGCCACGAAACAATCTAGCTAGAACCTGAAACATATGCACTTCCGGAGAAGCACAGTTCACAACAAAAAAAAAAGGGTGAGAAATTACGAACAAAACATAAAGGCAATAGTAAGCATGAGTATAAAGGCAGTAAATACACTCCATAATAATCCACATGCATCAATTCGGACCTACGGTCCCACACCACCATAACCATGCACACGACTATGCGACTCATGCAACTCAACACATGCAATGCGGTACCGACTCTCGATTCATCATCGAACCCGGATAGATCACACAAGCCACTCTAGGCAACGATATATCCCATCACTGAGTATATCTCATATGCCCCTCCGAGCAATATGATCAACCCCTTCACCCTCCCTTACGGAGTCCTGAGTATGTCTCACTTGCCCCTCCAAGCAAATGATCAACCCCTGCATCCACTCCTTTTCGGAGCCTGAGTTTATTTCATACGCCCCTCCGAGCAGTATGATCAACCCCTTCACATGCCATGCACAACACCATGACACCACAACAAATGCAAGCACACATGCTGCACATAATACACATATCACATCATCATGCATCTCATGCAACACATACTATATTTCAAGTAATTCACACTAAAACTCATGTACACATAATACATATCATTCTCATATTCAATTATACAATTACCTCGAGAAAACACACTCTCGTATCACATACACACTCACAGCAGTGCCCTGCTAACTCTCAGAGTCACCCATAACCAACAGATTTAAACGGCACAAGAACGGAACAACACAACATTGCTACCAAAATACTGTCATGCTCGCTGACCCATCGCCCAGCGAAGCACCAGCGAATGCTTGCTGCAAGTTCGCTCAGCGAAGTCACCTGGGACATTCTGTTTTCGTTCGCTACCCTCCTCGCTCAGCGACGGCCTAGCGAAGGCTCGCTGTGCACTCGCCTGGCGAAGGGCCAGCGAGTGTCTGCGATTTTTGAGAAAAATCACAGTTCAGAATCAGCTCCCACTCCGATACCACCCGATTAAATTCCACGAAAGCCTGCACTATACCAGTATAGCAACTTACAACAAGGCTACACCAAACATTCTGGTTCCTACCCGATAAAACCCCCAATTATGACATTTGCTCAGTTCTGGCACAACAATGGCAGTTTGCTCGGAACCCCAATTCTCCCTAACAGCTCAAACTCTTAACATGAAATTGAATCATCACAAACAGAATTGGCATAACAATCATATGAACAACAACATGCACAACAAAATCATGGGATTAGGGGAAAATCCCTACTACCTAATATTCATGCTATCTACCGTTTTGATCAGTTTCTCCCCCCCCCCCCCCCCCCCCTTACCTCGACTTCCAGCACAGAAGTTGAATTCTTGCTCCAACCGGAAATCCTTAGCTTCCCCTTCTTCCGATTGCTCAAGTTCTCCTCTCCTCTCTTGCTCATATTCTCCTTCCTTCTCTTTCACGCGTTCCCCTTCTATTTCTTTTCTTCCAACTCCAAAATACCCTTATTTACTTATTCCACTTCTACCCTTACTCAGTTAATCTTATAATTCTCTTAATTCCAATTATATTAACAATAATATTAATGTATTAACACTAATAATAATAATAATAATATTAATAATAACAATATTACTATTATCACTATTATTTGTTAATTATCATTTTCCGTTAATAATAATATTATTATTATTCTTATGGTCCGATATATCCGATAAATTCCGACTTAAGGCCTAAACCTCATCATACTTGAACGCACCCCCACAAACAAGCCGAAACGCAACAACACAAAAATACAGGAAAAACTAGATAATTAAAAATGGGCGTTACACTCTGCGCTACAAGGGATCAGTCCAATTCACCAGCGGTGGGGTGATATTTGAGTGAATCAATGTCGTGTCTGACGAGGAAGGAGACAACGACTGCGATATGGATTCATGTATCCAGCCATGTATTCCTGGCCAGAGTTTGAACAATTGGACCATCAAAGAAGTTATCTCAGTGACTTATGAAGAGTAATTGCCTTGTTTTTAATTATGTACTGCCCTATGTTCTGTCCGAAGCATAGTGGTCTTTATTTGTAGGGTCCTATCTTTTATGTTTGAACAATCATTTTGTCATTAATCAAAAGGCGTCTTTGCATCCAAATTTTTGTGATTCTTGTTTTTCTTGTTTTTTTTTTATTTTTAACAATAAAATGGCAATGTGGTTTGTGTTTGTTTGTTTGCATATCATTTAAGCATTGAATCATCATCATTGCAGGTTTCACATTGCATATGCCACCGACTCAGACTCGTCTATGACTTGGTATGACTTTGATAATCCTATCTTTCAAGTGGAAGAAGAGATTGAAGAAGACGAAGACCTGCCTGAAGAGGTCGTCAGGTTATTAAGACAAGAGGAGAAGGTCATTCTGCCTCATCTAGAGGAAGTTGAAGTTGTCAACCTAGGTATATAAATAGCTAAGAAGGAGGTCAGAATAGGGGCTGCCTTAGAGGATGATGTCAAACAAAGACTGGTTGAACTGCTCCGAGAGTATAAGGATGTCTTTGCTTGTCCATACGAGGATATGCTCTGACTCGATACAGATATTGTGGTTCATCACCTACCTCTTCGAGAAGAGTGTCCATCTATCAAATAAAAGCTAAGAAGAACCAGGCCGAATATGGCGGTAAAGATCAAAGAAGAGGTCCAGAAACAATTGGACACCGGATTTCTTGCGTGACAAATTACCCTCTGTGGGTCGCTAACATTGTGCCTGTACCTAAGAAAGATGGTAAGGTATGAATATGTGTAGATTACCATGATCTAAACTGAGCGAGCCCGAAGGATAATTTCCCGCTCCCCCACATCGATGTGCTTGTTGATAATCCTGCATAATATTCAGTGTTCTCTTTCATGGACGGTTTCTCCGAATATAATCAGATCAAGATGGCCCCGGAGGACATGGAGAAGATAATGTTTATCACACCAGTGGGGGACGTTTTGCTATAAGGTGGTGCCTTTTGGGTTGAAGAACGCAGGGGCAACCTATCAGCGACGATGGTCACTTTGTTTCATGATATGATTCATCATGAGATTGAAGTCTATGTTGATGACATGATTGCAAAGTTGCAAACGGAGGAAGGACACTTGGTGAATCTATTGAAGTTTTTTGAAAGGTTAAGGAAGTTCAAACTAAGTTTAAATCCGAGCAAGTACACTTTTGGTGTACGGTCAAGGAAGCTGTTGGGGTTTATAGTCAGCGAAAGAGGAATTAAGGTTGATCATGTGAAAATAAAAGCAATTCAAGAAATGCCAGCGCCGAAGACGGAGAAAGAGGTTCGTGGTTTCCTGGGTAGATTGAACTACATTGCGAGGTTCATATCTCACCTCACAGCCACATGTGAACCAATGTTTAAACTGTTGAAGAAAGACCAGGCGGTCGTCTGGAACGAAAATTGCCAGAAGGCATTCGAGAAAATAAAGGAGTATTTGTAGGAACCTCTAATACTGATGCCCCCAGTGGCTGGAAGACCGTTGATAATGTACTTAACGGTTCTTGGGAGTTCCATGGGTTGTGTTCTCGGTCAACAAAATGAGACAGGAAGAAAAGAGCATGCCATTTACTACATGAGTAAAAAGTTCACAGATTGTGAGTCCAGATACTCAATGTTGGAAAAGACTTATTGCGCACTTGCTTGGGCCGCCAAACGCCTAAGGCAGTACATGCTAAACCATAAAACCATACTAATTTTGAAGATGGATCCGATTAAGTACGTTTTTGAGAAGCAAGCATTCTCGGGAAGGATTGCTAGATGGCAGATGGTTTTGACAGAGTACGACATTCAATACATCTCCCAGAAGGCCATTAAAGGGAGTGTTCTGTCAGAATATCTCATAGAGCAACCAATCGACGACTATCAGCCAATGAAGTTTGAATTTCCTGATGAGGATATCATGTTCTTGAAGATGAAGGACTGCGAGCCATTACCTGATGAAGGTCCCGAGAAGAGCTCTCAATGGCAAATGATCTTTGACGATGCTATTAACGCCTACGGCAGTGGAATTTGGGCAATCATTACAACTCCCTATGGCTCTCACATACCATTTACTACTAGGTTGACATTTCCTTGCACCAACAACGAAGCTGAATATGAGGCATGTATCATGGGTATCGAAGAAGCGATTGATTTGAGAATAAAAAACCTTGATATTTAGGGTGATTCAGCTTTGGTGGTCAATCAGATCAAAGGAGATTGGGAGACTCGCCAACCTAATATGATCCCTTATATGAACTATGCCAGGAGGTTATTTCCCTTCTTTGATAGGGTAGAGTTTCATCATGTGCCAAGAGTAGAGAATCAGACGGCAGATGCCTTGGCTACACTATCCTCAATGTATAAGGTGAATTTTTGGAATGATGCTCCGAGAATTGTCATCTCATGCCTTGACAGGCCTGCGTTTGTATTTGCAATAGAAGAAGCTTTAGATGGGAAGCCATGGTATTATGATATTCGAACTTTCTATAGAATCAAGAGTATCCGCTTGGGGCATCGAGCCGGGATAAGAAGAGCTTGAGGAGGTTGGATGAGAATTTATATCTGAACCAAGATGGGGTCCTCTATCGGAGGAATTTTGACTTAATACTGCTAAGATGCATGGACGAAAAAGAAGCAAGTTTGCTTATGGAAGAGGTCCATGAAGGTGCCTTTGGTACACATGCAGGCGGGCATGCCATGTCTCGAAAGCTGTTGAGAGCAGGATAATACTGGCTAACTATGGAATCTGATTGTTTCAAGTATGCAAAGAAATTCCATAAATTCTAGATTTATGCCGACAAGATTCATGTGCCGCCAAATCCTTTGAATGTCATGGCGTCTCCTTGGCCCTTCTTCATGTGGGGAATTGATATGATTGGCAAAATCGAGTCGACCGCATCAAATGGACATCGACTATTTCACTAAATGGGTCGAAGCAGCTTCCTATGCTAATGGTTCAAATTTGAATAACAAGATTATGAAGGAATTGTGCCAGAGTTTCAAGATTGAGCATCATAATTCTTCTCCCTATCGTCCGAAGATGAATGGAGCTGTCGAAGCGGCCAATAAGAACATAAAAAAGATAGTGCAGAAGATGGTTGTGACATATAAAGATTGGCACGAGATGTTGCCCTTCGCATTGCATGGATACCGTACCTCAATGCGTACTTCAACCGGGGCAACTCCTTTCTCGTTGGTGTATGGTATGGAAGCTTTCCTGCCATTAGAAGTCGATATTCCTTCTTTGAGATTTCTGGTTAACGTCAAATTGGATGAGGCAGAATGGGTGAAGAACAGATTGAATCAACTCAGTTTGATGGATGAGAAGAGGCTGGCATCCATTGCATATGGACGGTTATATCAGAGTAGGATGAAGAAAACTTTTGATAAGATGATGTTCCCACAAAGTTTTCAGGCAGGCGATTTGGTGTTGAAGCGGATCCTCCCTCCACAGACAGATCACAGGGGCAAATGGACTCCCAATTACGAAGGTCCATATGTCGTAAGGAAATTCTTCTCTGAAGGAGCCTTACTACTTTCAACCATGGACGGCGAAGATTTCATGTCCCCTGTGAACGCAAATGCAGTTAAAAGATACATTGCTTAAAGTAGACCCGCTGGAAAGAAAAAGAAAATCCAAGCAATAATGGGGCATCCCGGCGAACCATAAAAGGATTAGGTTCGGGCAAAAATTATGGATAAAAGAAAAATATGTAAACCCGCAAAGTTGAAAACCTGAAAAGGCGACTTTGGAAAAAATGGGTATCCCGGTGAATCGAAAACCCGCAAGGGCGATTTAGGAAAAAGTTAGGGATTTGGAAAGCAAATGATTACGGTCTGCGTATCGATCTTCAGAGCATAATGGAATCTGGGAGAACCCAAGGGTTGACCGTTCAAGTCAATCTCTTTAGAAGATGAAGCATAGAAGAAACATCGAAGTCATGCGAGTCATAGTTGAGTCGTTACATGATGGTTGTCTGTACCACATTGCCGACATTTTGTATATTCCTGTGCATTTCTATATATTTCTTGCGCAACTTTCTCTTTTCCGGAGTTGCATCTGTTATAATTTTTACTATTTACAGGCCTTTTATCAATGAAATATATTATTCAGAAAGCCTTTATTTTGTTTGCAAAAGACGCCTGATGTTTTTGATAAAACTTTGCATACATAAACTTGTGGGTTTTTCCAATTATAATCGAAACACTATTTTTACTTGAATAATGTCACAAGCGATGATTAAGATGGTGCCTGCTGCACAAAACATGTATATTTATTTTGTCATTTGCAGGACTCTCATCCTTGATACTTTTCCAAAAGTACCCCACCTGAAGAAAGGTGTGCATGTTAAAGATTGTTTTCACCCCCAGCAGGTTGGAACTTCATCCAGTCAAGATTATCCTCAGCAGATCAAGATCGATATCTTCAGCAGAGTATAGCCATCCTCAACAAGTAGGTGTGAGATTATCCTAAGTAGTGGATCGAATTCAGAGTTTTGTTTCCCCATAGATTCTGAATGGTCGACTCCTTTCCGTCAGAGTCTAGGTATTGACTCATTCCCCAGGTGGAGATTGATATTTTTGAGTCTATTTCTCATTTCCCTAAGAAGAGGTCGATATTGATTCATTGCCTAATCCCCAGCCAAGTCGGCGGAGTAGTTTTCTCCCCCGCAGAATGGGACTAATTCAGAGTTTGTTTTTTCTCCATCCTCAGCAAAGAGAGTTTGGCATAATCTCCCAGTAAATCTTACTCATCATCCCTAGCAGATAGCAAATTCAACCTCCAGCAGGATAGAATCCCCAGCAGAATGGAGCTTTTTCTCGGCAGTTTGCTTTGCTTCACCAATAAAGTCGCCTGTTCCCCAGAATGTTATATTCTGGCAAGTCATCCAGGGCTGATTTCCCCGGTAGAGTGGAGCTTCTGTCTCCAGCCGAGTTGTTTTTTTCCCATAAGAGTTGTATTCTGGTAGGCCATCCAAGGCGTTTTCCTCAGTAGAGTTTGATTTGATCCCCAGCAGAGTGGATTTGCTCTTAGCAAAGCAGTTTTACCCAGAAGCGTTCTCAGAGACCATCCAGGGCTTGTTTCCCCCAGCATAAGTTCGTTTGTACTATCGTGTCTAATCTTTCCCAAGCGGAGTTTGGTTTCCCCTCTTTAGCATTTATTTTGCTAGAGTGGTTCCTTTGCATTTGTGTCATGCATAGCATCCTCCCAAACGCGTAGCATTTCCATTTTGTATGGAGCATCACGCCATATTCAAACATATGCATTTGAGACATAAGCCAGGTTGTTACCTTTTTTTTCCAGGTGTATCTGCAGCAGACAATTGAATTTCAGTAAGCCCGTTTGGTATCCAAACCCCGACTTCCTCATGTTATTTCAGTAAGCCCGTGTGGTATCCATACCCCGGCTTCCTCCGGTTATTTCAGTAAGCCTGTGTGGTATCCAAACCCCAGCCTCCTCCGGTTCACTTCAGTTAGCCTGTGCGGTATCCAGACCCCGGCTTCTTCCGTTCCATTCCAACAAGCCCGTGTGGTATCCAGACCTCGGTTCATACCCTTTTGTTTAACTAGCTTGTGCGGTATTCAGACCACAATTGATGTTTGTTTTAGCAAGCCTGTGTGGTATCCAGACCCCGGCTTCCACCAAGGTATATTTTCGCCTGTGTGGTATCCAAACCCTAATAATTTATGATGTTCTCCTTAGCCCGTGCAGTATCCAGACCCCGTCTTTCACCAGTTTTATTAGCTCAAGCCCGTGTGGTATCCAGACCCTGGCTTCCACTGGTTTATCTTCTTAGCCCGTGCAGTATCTAGACCCCAGCTTTATTGGCTCAAGCCCGTGCGATATCCAGACCCCGGCTTCCACCAGTTTATCTTCTCAAGCCCGTGCGGTATCCAGACCCTGGCTTCCACCGGTTTATCTTCTTAGCCCGTGTAATATCTAGACCCTGACTTTCACTGGTTTTATTGGCTCAAGCCCATGCAGTATCCAGACCCCGGCTTCCACCGGTTTATCTTATTAGCCCGTGCGGTATCCAGACCGCGGCTTTCATCTGTTTTATTGGCTCAAGCCCGTGCGATATCCAAACCCCGGCTTCCACCGGTTTATCTTCTTAACCCGTGCGGTATCCATACCCTGGCTGATGGTTTATCTTGCCTATGTGGTATCCAGACCCTGGAAGATTATAAAATTTCCTCTCGCTTGTGCGGTATCCAGACCCCGGCTGATTACGATCCTAGATGGATGCGTCCATCTTATCTTTGTCTCTCCCCAACAGAGTTTATTCTGTTACCGTTTCTTTTTTGTGGTTGGAAAAATATCCGGGTTCTTTTGTATTCAACCGTCTTTTACCTTGTATGTTTGAAAGCCATTCGCTTTTCATCCCTTCAGGTACAAGTCGCTTGAATAGGGGCAGCTGTTGTACCCCAAAATTTGACCAACCCCTTTTTCTTGTTTAGCTTATGTTTCATTGCACTTTAGCATCTTGCATTTGCATAGAATTTTTCTTAGAGGGGATCAAGTGATTGTTTGTGTGCCATCCAAGAAGAGAGTCTTATTGGCTTCAATCTCAAATAAAGGCATTGGTAGAGGTCATTAAGTGTGTGGTAACATCATGAAGTTGTCAAAGCTCCTTGAGAGGAGAGGTGTGATATAGCTCCTTGTCTGAGAACCATCAGAGGATTTTGTCAAAGTTTCATGAGGTCCTATAATTGGTGTAAGCATGGGATAAAGGTTTGTTGAGTACCTTAGAGGCTATTGTGGAGTTGGAATGGTCATTCAGTTCATCTCAAAAGAGCCTAGACAAAAGACATGGAATTGGGGTTTCACATATAATTAGTCAAGACTTGTATTTGGAGTAAAACTTGTTTCCATGATCCCTCATATGTCCCAAAGTGTTTGGAAATAGAAGACTGATCATCAATTTCAACCAGAAGACCTTCAATTGGTCAATCAATTGCAAATCAAGAGATTTGGAGGAAAAATCAACGGTGTAGAGAAAAAGTCAACTCCTGACTTTTTAAGGTCAAAATCATGTTCCTCGAGTCCAATGTGACCAATGCATGAGATTTGACCAAGAAATGTCAAGAGAATCATGAAAAATCTAGAAGTGTTGAAATTTGCCATTTTGGGAAAATTAGGGTTTTAGAACCTTTCCATTTATGGAAAGTTTTATGTGTGAACCAACCACTTTCCAAGCCAGTTTTCTTCATGATTAAGGTTTAAAATGAACTTTTGTCCAACATCAAACTTGTTCCTCATATTCTGAGCTTTCGTTTGAGTACCAATTCATCATCATGTGAGGTTTGAAGCTCAATTTATGATGATTCAAAGTTAGGGTTTTCAATGACCTCAAATTTAGCAAGTTTGGACAGATTTTTGAACCAACTTTCCAAGTCAATTTTCATTAATCTCTTATTGTCAAATGGAATTTTGTCCCACATGAAAGATGTAGATCTTGTTCCAAGCTTTCCATCAATTACTAGAAGTCTTTCATGTGATGTTTGAAGCTCAAGATATGAATGTCCAAAGTTAGAGTTTCAAGTGAACCAAAACTCATAACTTAGAAATTTTTCTAAGTTATTACAAGGCAGATTTTGTGTCATGATTTTTAACCCAAAATTTCATGATCTTCCAAGATTCAAATCAAACTTGGTACTCCACTAGGTACTTTCTTTAACTTTTTCCCATCATTTTAGGCACATTCTAGGGGCATACTAAGTACATCTGAAGTCTTACTTATGTAGGCATTGTTTTCATGTTGTTTGGTTTGAGTTTCATGAAGTTTTGTTTTTTGACACTCCAACTGTTTTCCTTCGAAACTCCATGAAGATGACGTTATTTGTTAAAAATGAGCTTGGATTTGGAATCCTTATGAAATTCTGAGTGGGGTGGTACCTTGTTTTTCTATTTCTGGGCATGGTTGACCTTGCTCTAGTGGCCTCTCGCCGGAGAAGACGATTGGAACTAGGGTTCCGGCGTCTAAAGGTCAGGGATGGGTGACTTGGCCTTGGCGCCATTCTTTTGAATTCAAATAATGTGTTTTGTTTTGTTTTTACTGGCCAGCATGGATGACTAGACGTCACCTCAATTAATAAGGACAGCGTGTCATCAGATTTGGATATTGGGCTCAACATTTCTTGCTATTCACACCCCGCTGTTTATTGGGCCCAACTGCATTTACATTGATTTCAGTTCAAGCAGTCAATTACTTCCACACCCCTCCCTGTTTTTTATTTCTTTATTTATTTCTTTTTATTCCTCGTTGGTTTTTATTTATTTAAAAATAGTTCTAATTTTCATAAAAATCCCAAAAAATATTTTCTTAACAGATTAATGTGTTATTTATTTTTTCCGTATTTTTATTTTATTTTTCATTTAATTTTGTTATTTTATTTGAATTTTACAAAGACAAGGGTTTTATGGTTTACCCTAATTTTGATCTTGTTCATTTGGACTCTAAATTTTATCCCCTATGACCATGGCTTCTCCCTCACTTAGGGGAGGGATTGAGGCTCCTTTGAAGGTGGTTTTGGTCCATGTTTGATCAATTTTCATTTGGCTTTGATTTTCTTTTTATTGAGGCTTGACATGTACTCGATAACGTGGAACATCGTTCCTTCTTGGATTTATTTGATGGTGCCTTGAGTTGATTTTGCTCACGAGGTTTTTCATGATGTTTCTAGATTGATCAAGATTGCTTGAATATTTTACTTGGCATTTATTGAGCTTTCCTCCTATTTTTGGTGAATCTTGCAAGTCAAGTCACTTTTGTGGAGTGTTACATATGCGAGTTTGACCTATTTCTTTGGGATATGATCCCAAATGATCCATTAACCACCTTTTGAGTCTTGTTACATTATTTTAACATGCTTAAGGTGATGTTTTACATGTCTTGGGTCATCTACATGTGTTGTTTGCATCATAAGTTATCCTTTAAATCATGCTTTTCCACTTGTCTTAAGTGTTGAGATTGTGTTAGGACTTTGTCTCCTTCACTTCATATGATTGTACTTGTGCTTTGCCTCTTGTTTTGTGTTTGAATTTAGATCATTTCCATTGTGATTCACTTCTGCCCCATGGGGTTTTTACCTTTGTTCATGATGATTTGGTGACATTGTATACACTTTGAGTTTGTCATGAACATTGGGTTTGGTTTTGCATTATTTTACCTAAGTTTCAAAGAATTGTATGGTTGAGATGTGCTTGTGGTGGTGGCTGCCCCACACTTTTTCCTCCCTCTTTTCTTTGTGTATGCATCTTAGGATAGCTTCATTCTCTCTTGATGATTGATGGTATATGGTTGTAGGAGTTTGCTTCTCCCATTTCATCTCATCTCTTTGGACTTGTTTAAGTCCTTTTGTTTAAACTTTTTGCTTCATCTTTGTTGCATCATTTGTATTTGTATTTCTTCTTTTCATCCTTGCATCTCTTGTTTGCATTGTTCTTTGACTTGTTTAAGTCAATTTCTTTTCATTTTTCATTTCATCTGTGAGTGAATTATCTATTGTTTACTTGGCCTCATGCCATGATCCCCCTAGGATTCCTAGTCCCTCTGTTTAAGATGGGAGTAGGAGAGACATTAGGTGTTCAATCCTTTACATGATAACATTAGGATAGTTTCTTCCCTTTTATCCCAACTTTAGGAGCATTGTGAATGATAATATTAGGGTCCAGTTTCCCCTTAGTATGTGTCTTTCTCTTCTCATCTCCTAAAAAATTCAAAACATCTAATAAAGGATAACATGTGTTGTACACTACGAGCCTTAAGTACTTGAGGAATGACGATTGGGGGGCCTCCTCTCAACTGTCTAGAGTGTTTAGCGTATGCCCTTCGGGCGATATGCGACGCATTCGCTCTCAAGTCATAGTCTTTAGTGCAACATGAGTTACAAACTTAACTCAATTCACTTTTTGTTTAAAAAACACAAAAACAAAAACATCAAACCTTTTTATCCTTCGGGATTGTTTGCAAATCATTTTCAGAAAGAGTGTGTTAAGTTTCTGTTCTACCGCAAACAGGCATCATCCCTAACTGCTAGAACGGAGATTTTACCCTACTCATTAAAACACTTGAACCAACTAGTGACCGTGTCATCCCGAACTACGTTTGCTCTGATTTCTTGTATCAGACGAGGATACGTAGGCACAAGACGACGATGTCTTGGCCAGCAACCTTCCCCACCTTCACCCGTAGTTTTCCGAACTACGTTGACTCTGACTTTCCCATTGCACGAGGGAATACGTAGGCATAGAGTGGCGATGCTCTATCAGGTCTCTTTCCTCTTCTTTTGTCCCTGTGAGCCTGTTCTTTGATAGTGTAACACCCCATAGATTTAGATAACAAGCGTGGATCCCGTTGAGTACAATGCACGTGAGGGGTGCTCATACCTTCCCCTTGCATAACCGACTCCCGAACCCGAGATTTGGTTGCGATGACCTGTCTTCTCCCTTTTTCGTATGTTTTCTCTGATCGTTTCCTTTCCCTCTCTTTGGGATAAATAACGAACGGTGGCGACACTTCTGTCCTTGCCGACCCCTCTTCGTAGCAATGCGACATGATGCACACATCACAAATCATTCTCATAATAACATAATAGGTGCATCATCATTCATCATAATCATCATCATCACAATCATCATCATACCTCATGTCATCATATAATTCATCAAAATCATTGTAATATCATCATAATACATCATAGAAATCATCATGTCATCATGTACATGTCACATAAAACTCACTGCCACACTCATAATAACTCATCACCTAAATCACATGATCAAACATCAAGGCATCGCTGCACACGTTCAACATTCGCGAAACTCTGCTACGTTCGCTGCCATGTTCGCTAGGCGAGTCTGGGGCGAGTTTCTTGCTAGGCGAGTCTGGGAAAAACATTGTTCGCTAGGCGAAGCATTCTTCTCTAGGCGAACTGTGCGATGACAGCAAATTCTGCTATGCACCAGAACCTGAAATCACTCAAATGTCCTTACGATTCACTTCTCTAATACCCCCAAAACATCCCTAAATCATCCCTAAGGTCTAATGGCGATAAAGGCACAAAACCTACGGTTTATTAGGCCAATCCTGTATCATATTCACGCCCTAAATCACAAATTTCCCTACAATTATCCCAATGAATTAGAGTTACTCATTATCTAATATTCCCATCCCTTCAGGGTCAGACAAATAACAATTCAAGGTTTTTGCCACGAAGGCCTAACTTTCCTTTTTCCCCAATGAATTCCACTGTTAGATTCACCATAACATATTTAGGGAATGAAGGCTAAAGATCACCATATCTCATATTCAACCCCAAAATACCCTTAAACCTTAAATCGACCTTAAATACATTGAAAGTTACACATGAAAAATCATGAAGGTAATACTCCCCTTACCTTAATCGTCGATTCAAAGCCTTCACAAATCTTTCAGGGAATCTCTCAAAGCTTCTGCCTCCAATCCTCTCCACAGAGCTCTGGCCTTAATACTTTTCACGATCTAACAAAATGAATCCTAATCCCTTTCCAATTTCCTTTTTGTTAAACCTAGTCTTGGGCCTCACAATTGGGCTTTCTCCATAATACCCTCACTAACTCCTCTGAATTGTCCCAATTTCTCTTATTCATCTTATATTTATTTTAATTCATAATAATATTAATAAATTCATATTACATACTATTATTCAAAATAAATAACCCCAAAAATGCACAATTATCAATAATCCACAAAACCACCAAAAATCACCGAAAAATGAATATTCTCAATTAAATAAATAAATTAAAATATTCCAATTAAATTTGGGGGGTTACAACTCTCCCCCACTTAAAATAATTTTCGTCCTCGAAAATCACCTCCACAAAATAGAGTCGGATACGACTCCCTCATCTGATCTTCACGCTCCCAAGTCGAACTTTCTCTAGCTGGTCCTCCCCAAACTACCTTCACCAAGGAAATCTCTTTACCTCGCAGCTGCTTCACTTCTCGTTCATCAATCCGAATAGGCAATGCCTCAACAGTCAAATCATCTCTCACTTGTACATCATCCATCTGAATCACATGCGACGGATCTGGAATGTACTTCCTCAACTGAGATACATGAAACACATCATGTAAATTCGCGAGTGACAGCGGTAAAGCAATCCGATATGCTACTTCCCCACCCTCTGCGAAATTTGATACGGACCAACAAAATGCGATGTGAGCTTTCGAGACTTTAAAGCTCGGCCAACACCAGTTACTGGCGTAACTCTCAAAAACACGTGATCTCCCTCTTGGAATTCAAGTGCTTTCCTCCTCTTATCATGGTAACTCTTCTGACGACTCTGCGACGCTTTCATCTTTTCTTGGATCATCTTAATCTTTTCAGTCGTCTCTTGCATAATCTCAGGCCCGAGTACAACACTCTCGCCTGACTCATACCAACACAAAGGAGTCCTACACCTCCTACCATGCAAAGCCTCATACGGTGCCATTCCGATACTATAATGGTAACTGTTATTATAGGTAAACTCAACCAACGACAAATGACTATCCCACGATCCACATTGATCCAACACACAAGCCCTCATTCAAACTTTTTGTGCATTTATGCACTAACATTAGTCATTTTCATAGTTGAGATATAATTCTCCTATTCCCCATAGTATTTAATATGTTGACATTTTCCACATAGATGTTGAGTGATAGACTTGTTGATTTTAATTCAAGTAAAATCCTCCGTCTTTAGTGATGCAGATGTTATCTTATACTTGTGGGTGACTAGTCGTAGTTTTCTCCTTAAAATGACGACTTGTCTTTACATTTAAAAATAAATCAAAACAAACTATTTTTGGTATTTGTACCACGAACTACGGGGTTTTGATCCTATATTGCACTTTGTGGGCATGTAGGCATGAGGCGATAAGTCTCTCCAAACAAAAAAATCTTTAAAATATTTTTCTTCTCATCTCCCCAATCTCATTTCAAACAAACCTTTTCAAACCAAAAAAGCATAGATATTTCAAAAGGTTTCTATAGAGTACTATAGATTTTTTAGGTGCTAAGTTAATCAATAACTTACACTCACAAATTTCCCCGCTACAGAAAAATGGCGAATCTACCGGGGACACACAATAAAGTTCTCAGTGGGTTTAGCCTACTTTGATTTATTTATGCTTATTTGTTTGATTTTTTTTCGTTATTGCTTGTTCTGTTCTGTTCGGGTGGTTGGTGATCTGTATGGTGAGATAAGTTTTATACCCGGACTTGAGTGCACTTATCATAGGAGGGCAGTATAGTCTTGTTCGGCTTACATAGAGTAGTCCTTATTAAGCTGACTTGAGATCCCACACTCAGTGGAGGCCCCTGTGGATTACTGATGTCATACGAGTAGAGTCCTTATTATAAGCGTTGAAATGACAAAACCTTCTTTTTCTCAACTTTAGCTCTCCATATCTCTCAAGCTATGGATCTTTTGGACTTTCTTTCTTCTATAAACTTGAAGTTCATGATGTCCTCTTTAATTTGGTAACAAGTTTGATTCCATTGTATCAATGATGAGAAAGTTATGGATGTTGCAAAATGGATAAAATTATGGTTTTCTACACTTAGAAAATATTTCAATTAAACCCTAACCCAACCAAACTCATGATTTTATGTTTCTCCTTGACTTTTCTTATTCCAAACACATGAAAACACTTGAGAACACATAGAATACCCTTGATTGACCTTAAAATCCCAGACTTTGATCCCATTGAACCATAGTTGACTTTTGTAGACCAGATAAAACTCTAGCACCTTTTCCATTGATTGAAGCTCTTGTCATGGCTTGTGATGATACATAATTCCTTTAGAGGCCCCTCAAGATGTGTATTGAGTCATGGAACCATGTCTTGCCTAAAGAACTAGTCACAAATGCCTTTTGAACCAAAACCTTAATCCAGTTGTTCACAAGATATGAGGAGGTGATCAAGGCTTGTAGCCTTGCTTCAAATGGTTGTGAGACATGTCTTGATGATGAGAGGACCTTGTCACTTGAGAATCACAAGGTTGAGAATGAAACCTTGCTTGAGCTTTGATGATGAAGCTCTTCTCTTGAGAAATGAACAAGATACCTTGATCCCCTGCCTAGAACCAATGCTATGCACAAATGTTGATGCAAAAATGATATAAAACATAAGCCAAAATAATAAGAAAAAGGGTGGACAAATTTTGGGGTGCTATAAATGCCCTTATTCAAACAACTTGGACCCGAAGGGATGATAACAATGCCTTTTAGACCTTCAAGGTTCAAGGAGTTTGAATACAAAAAGAAACCCGAAAATTTGCAACCGGAGGGGATGTGCATAGGATAAAGTGATTGCTAACCGAAGCGGGACTTAAAAACATCAGGTACCAACCAAAAGTTGGAATAAACAAAAGACACAAGATACCAACCAAAAGTTGGGATAACCAAAAGACATAAGATACCAACCAAAAGTTGGGATAGCAAAGGATAATAATCAAGAAGACAATAAAGGCTATTAACCAAAAGTTAGGATCACTAAAGAGAGTAATAACCAAAAGTCGTGAGAAAAGGCTACTAACCAAAAGTTAGAATCACCCGGACACCGACTGAAGGTGAACACACAAAAATGAAGACTACCAACCCAAAGTTGGGATCATCGATAAAGATTACCAACCAAAAGTTGGAACAAAGGCTACTAACCAAAAGTTAGGATCTCCGGAACACCGACCGAAGGCGAACACCCAGAAATGAAGACTAACAACAAAAAGTTGGGATCATCAACAAAGATTACCAACCAAAAGTTAGAACAGAGGCTACTAACCAAAAGTTAGGATCGCTAGAACGTAGACCGAAGGCGAACACACAGAAATGAAGACTACCAACCAAAAGTTGAGATAACGACTTCGTAGGGGAGAATTGTAACACCCCATTTTCCCGAATTAAAATAAAATATGATTAAATCAAATAAATATCAAAGTTTCCCTTCCATAGTGGGATATCACATCATAAAATTCAACAAAACACTTCATTAGATAATTTTCAAAATAAACAGCAGAAATTATAATTAGTACATCATTCTCGGCCATCCGCCAATTTACATAAACATTCATTAAAAGGGTTCACCAAAATAGGATACGTCATAGGAATACAAAAATTTATAGTAAAACAAATAAACTCCCAAGTCCCGTGCTACGTATCAGAGCATCCTAATACTCGACTCGCACACCACTATCCAAGCTAACTATGTACATGGATTATCTGTACTTCCGAAAAGGCATAGACCACAACAACAACAAAGGGGTGAGAAAACATGATCAAAATTATCGGTAATAAGATACATGAATAAAAGGTAGCAATTATACAAATCATCAACCCACCAACATCAAACACGACCTATTGTCCAATCATCAACACAACATACAATAATGCAAGAATGCAACTCAACACCATGCACGCGGTACCGACTCATTGGTTCATTCAATCGAACCCCGGATAGATCATTTACGCTCATCGTGAGACATGATCTATCCCCACCATTCTCCACAAGGGAGTACGGGTGAATCACTTACGCTCCCCCTGAGACATGATTCAACCCCACCATTCTGCACAAAGGAGTACGGATGGATCACTTACGCTCCTCCTGAGACATGATCCATCCCACTATTCTCCACAAAGGAGTACGGACGGATCACTTACGCTCCTCCTCAGACATGATCCATCCCACCAAACACCATGACGTGCACAACACCAAATGCACAACACACAAACTCAAGCACACTAAGTGCACACGATCCTCCTGATCACATCACCATATGTTATATATATATATATATATATATATATATATATATATATATATATATATATATATATATATATATATATATATATATATATATATATATATATATATATATATATATATATATATATATATATATATATATATATATATATATATATATATATATATATATATATATATATATATATATATATATATATATATATATATATACACACACCAATCAATTATGTCAATTAAAATTAATAATAGGGAAATCACATTCGAACACCAAATATACACTCCTCACCATTCACACCATTCCTATACTCACCATGGCCAAGAGGGCCCCTACGGAACGAAAGAACGAATCAAAACAGTACAAAATCACAATTTGTTGTCATGCTCGCTGGCCCATTCGCCTAGCGAGGCCTCAGCGAACGCTCGCTGTCTCACTCGCCTAGCAAACTCGCTAGCGAAGGCAGACAGTGGCTACTGGAAGTGTTCGCTACCCAACTCGCCTAGTGAATTCCTAGCGAATGCTCGATACTAGCTCGCTTAGCGAAGGTGCTGGCGAACGTCTGCGATTTCACAAAACCCTCACTGTCCAGAAATTCATCAAAAGCTCTTAAATCATCTGATTCTCACCCAACCAGTCCCTGTAGTCTTAGCCTAACATCCTACGACTAAACTACACGACTTATTCCAGATTTTACCCGATAAAACATCAACTCTACCGATTAAACCATTTTCGACCCAAAATGGTAACCTTCACAAAACACCCAAACTATCCAAACAATCCTTATACAACCACATGCAAGAAGTTCACCATGACAGCAATGATCAGAAACACAACAACATACTAATCATATTCATCAAATCCCTATGGGGTTAAGGAATCCCCTCTACCCAATTCATGCAATTACCAATCCCAATCAGTTTCTCCCCCTTACTTCGATTAATTGCTTCGATTGATGAAGAACCCCCAAGAATCCGTCAGCCTTAGCCTTCTTCTTCGTCCTCTAGTTCTTCCTCCTCAATCTTTCTCCCACTTTATCGTGTTTTCTCCCTTCTTTCCAAAACTCACTAATACCCCTCTTATAACTCTTATTCCTTATTTATTCATTTAACCTCAATAATAATACAAATAACAATAATAATATTACTATTAACTATCAAATTATTATCATTATTAATTATACTATATTAATATTAAAATTTATAGTTTCTTAAATAATCTCCACAAAAGACACGCCGAAATAAAATAACACCAGAAAGACTAAATAATTAAAATGGATGCTACAAGAATACCAACCAAACGTTGGGATAAAGCTGGAGACTACCAACCAAAAGTTGGGATGATCAACATAAAGGGTACTAACCAAAAGTTAGAATAAAAGGCTACTAACAAAAGGTTAGGATCACCACAAGGGACAACAACCAAAAGTTGGGATGCGGCCCACAAGAACATACCAACCAAAAGTTAGGATAAAACTAGGATGTACAGGAAGTAAAATCAACCGACTTACGACCTAAAAAGAAAACTTTGCCGGGGGAGACAAAAGTTTAAATAGACAAACTTTGTCGAGAAGTGCAAGTAAGACGAACACATCTATCATTGATTTTTCTGCTGGGGGTAAAGCAACACGAAATCTTATGTGTTACACCAGTATCTACTAGAGAAACTACTGGTAAGAATATCAAACCTGGCTTATGCTTTGAATGCATATGTTTGAATATGGCGTAATGCTCCATACGAAATGAAAATGTTATGCATTTGGGAGGATGCAATGCAAATGATATGCAAAAGAACACCACCGAGAAAAGTGCTGAGAATATCAACAAACAAACTCTGCTGAGGAAGACACACTAAATGGTCTTCCTGAATATAACCTCTGTTGAAAATTCCAATCTACTGGGAATTGAGAGAAAGATCTGCTATGAGATCATCCCAAGAATCTGACTCTAAAAAATGCGAATGATCATTGGACTTTGTTGGGGAAAGTAGCCACCAATGACTTATCTGTCGAGGGAATCAACACCAATCTCTGCTTGGGGAGAGAAGTCAAGGATGCCAATCCTGCCGGGGAATAATACTGAGTTTACCCTGATGTTGGGGAATATCCTTCCATCTTAACCTGTTGGGGTTAAATGTACACCATTACTAGTGAGAATACTTCTGACCTGACAATATGACTCTATGGGGAAGAAAAAATCTCTTATGTGGGAAGACAACGAGTGTTCTTATGAATAACGGCCTGATTGCACATCAATGCCCTATCTGATGTAGTCAACTTTGAATACTCGCTGGGGAGTTCACATCAATGTGTTGCTGATATTGTTAAAACTTCATAGTTGGGGAAAAAAAGCTCTACTGGGGAGAGGATCATGTCATCCTACAAACAAAAAATAAGCAATAGGATGTTCTATATGCGAAATGGCTACCTCGGTTACCATTCACGACACCTATCATTAGAATAGAATCATTTTTTTCAAAATGCTCTGTAAAGCCCCAATGTTTTCTCATGTAATGTTTATCAAAAATGTCAGACATTTTCACAAACAAAACAATAAAAGTAAAAACAAAAATGAAAAGCTCTTAGAGTGAATGAATATTTTATTGATTGAAATGGCCTGTAAATAGGCAAGTTACAAATTGCATGAAATTCCTGAAAAGAGGTAATTACGCAAAAAGTACAAAAAGAAATATACAAATATCGACAATATGGAAACAGATAACCACCATGTGTCGATTCAGCTATGACCTGTATGTCATTAATGTTCACCAATGCTCCGCCTTCTGAAAAGACTGACTAAACTGATTCTTGTCCTTTGGGATTTCCATATATCAAGATGAATTCATTGATCAAACACAGACCGCAGTCGTTTACTTTTTAAATCCCTAACTTTTTCCTGGATCACCCTTGCGGGTTTTCAATCCATCGGGATACCCATTTTTTCCAAAGTCGTCTTTTCAGGTTTTCAACTTTGCGGGTTTATTATTTTTCTTGTATCCGTAATTTTCCCCCGAAGCTTTTCCTTTTATGGTTCGTCAGGATGCCCCATTTTCCTGGACTTTTCTTTTTCTATCCAGCGGGTCTCTTTTAAGCAAAGTATTTTTTGACTACGCTGCATTCACAGGGGATGTAAAGTCTTCACCATCCATAGTAGATAATAATAAGGCTCCACAAGAGAAAACCTTTCTTACCACATATGGACCTTCATAGTTTAGAGTCCATTTGCCCTTGTGATCTGTATGAGGAGGAAGGATCCTTTTCAAAACCAAGTCATATGTCTGGAAGCACCAAGGACACACTTTCTGATCAAAAGTCGTCTTCATACTGCTTTGGTACAACCGACCATGAGCAATGGCTGCCAATCTCTTTTCATTAATAATACTTAACTGATTCAACCTGGTTTGCACCCACTCAGCATCGTCAAGCTTCACATCAGCCAACACTCTCAAAGAAGGAATCTCAACTTCTAATGGTAGGACTGCCTCCCTACCATACACTAATGAGAAAAGAGTTTCCCCTGTTGATGTATGTACTGAAGTATGATAACCGTGTAAAGAAAAGGGCAACATCTCGTGTGAATCCTTGTAAGTTATTGTCGCAACTGTGAAAAATAGTCGGCAGAAAACAGAAGAGTCGCCACCTTTCGTTATTTATCCCAAAGAGAGGGAAAGGAAACGATCGGAAAAAACCTAACGAAAAAGGGAAAGACAAGGTCATCGCAACCAAGTCCTGGATTCGGGAGTCGGTTATGCAAGGGGAAGGTATTAGCACCCCTCACGTCCGTCGTACTCGACGAGATCCACGCTTGTTGTCTATCTAAGGGTGTGTTTAAACTATCTACACTACAGGCTTCAGGATGAAAGAGAAAAGAAAAGAGACTCGGCAGAGCATTGCCGCTATGTGCCTACATATTCCCTCGTGCAATGGGAAAGTCAGAGTCAACGTAGTTCGGTCAACTACGGGAGAGAAGGGGGAAAGGTTCCTCGCCAAGACATCGCGTCTTGTGCCTACGTACTTTCATCTGGTATGAAAGATCAGAGCAAACATAGTTCGGGCTGCACGAAACCACATGTTGGTTAAGTGTTTTAACCGAGTAAGGTTAAACGTCCATTCCAGCAGTTAAGGACAAAGCCTGTTTGCGGTAGAACCGAAGCTTAACAACACTCTTTTCTGAAAAAAGTTTCCGATTAATCTCGAAGGAAAAAGGTTTTAATTTTGTTTTGTGTTTTTAGTGAAGTGAATTAATTCGGTTTGTGATTCACGTTGCACTAAAGACTATGACATGGAGGCGAATGCGTCGTATATCGCCCCCAAACGAGACGTATACTAAACACTCTAGATAAGCGAGAGGAGACCCCTCACTCATCATTCCCCATTTAGCTTAAGGCTCGTAGCGCGCAATGTTTATCGTATTTATTATATGAATTAGGATTGTTTGAGATAAGAAGAGAGACGCACAGAAGGTGTAAGGGAAACTCGGCCCTAACATTGTCATGCAAAATGGTCCTAAAGTTTGGATGAAAAAGGGGGAATATCTACCCTAATGTTAGCATGCTTGAATTGAACTCCTAATGTCTCTCCTACTCCCATCCTAAACGGAGGGACTAAGAAACCTATGGGGATCATGGCAAAAAGCACAAGAAGAACAAAGGAAGGATCAATCACAAGTAGAAAATGCAAACACGAAAATGCACACTAAGAATGGTGTGAGGGAGGAAAAAATGTGTGGGGCAGCAGCCGCCACAAGCGCGTCTCGACCTCAACAGCGATGCAAAATGATGCAAACATGTGGAGAAAAACAAGAGATGAAAGCAAATAAACATGTAAACAAATGCTCACCTCGAACCACATACACAAGCATGCAACCAAGTGGAGAATGAACCCACATGTCAACAAAATCATGATTAACCAACCACAAACAGTGACAAATATCCAAAACAATTCAATCCTGATGCATCACACTGATCTATGATGATTCGAATCGAAAAGGTATGCAAACAAGCAAGCGAAACAACAAATATGACATTCTGGCACAGGTTAAATAGTTCAGAAAATTTGGAAATTTGAACAGGTTAATCGGTTAACCATATGCGTTAACCGATTAACACTGTTAACGTTTGAAAATATTTTGAAAGTTTGAAATGGTTAACCGATTAACCGATTAACACTGCACCAGAAGCTAAAAACAGCAGCATAGAATCACTTCCAGCACAAAAACAGCTTATCCAAGGTTCCAACAGATCAACTTATCAATTAAGCACGAAATTAACAACATAAAATAGAGTTCCAACAACATGGATACACAATTACACAACAATATCACAATTCAAACGGATCGAAATCAACCAAAATTCAATCGAATATAAAGATTAACATGATAAGCTCAAAAATTAAATCGGATCGAGAATTCCAACCTTCGAAGCGGAGATTTTCTTCGGTAAGTGTTGATCAACTGAATTTGAGCAGATTGAAACAAAATTATCTAGAAAACTTCAAGATCCACAATAATTCTTGCAAGAGGAATGAAGATCAAACACTTTTAAGCCAAATTACTCCAAATAAGCACTTCCAACTCAAGCTCCAAAATCAGATCTCAATTTGCGCGAAAATTGATTATGAAAATTGATCCAATGATGATGGTAAATGGATGTTTATGCTCAAGAATCCATTGATTTCAATGCAAAATCAATGAATCTAAATGATGAGGAGCTTTGAGTGAGGGTTTTAGGAATGGAGAATTTTGAGAGAAACTTGAGAGCTCAAGAGTGAATGAATTGAATTATGAAAGATTCGATGGTTTGGTTTGGAGTAAATCACTTAAGTACTCTCTTGGTTTGGATCCAAAGCAAGGTTTGGAAATTGGATTGGAAAACTTGGCTTAGAAAGTGGCATGGGATTTTGGAGGGAAATCTGTAATTTAAAGATGTTCTAGATCCTTCCCAAGTGAAAATTTGAATTCCAAGGTGATCAAAATTGGACCCCAAGTGCAATTGGCTTGCAAAATCACGTACAAGGCAAAATCTGCTTTGGTTAACAGGTTAACCATATAAGTTAATCGGTTAACACCTTTGAAACATTGAATTTGGGCTATTTTTGCATTGGTTAACCGGTTAGCCATATGCGTTAACCGGTTAACACCTTTGAATTTTGGATTTGGCACCTATTGGAGGGATAGCCTGTCCATTTGCCCGTTTCTTGCCGTTTTGAGCTCTGCTTAGCTTCTGAAATGCGTTCTTTGGTGACACATCTGTGAAAATGCTCCGGTATAGCCTGAATGCTGATCCTGATCTCTCAATGGAACAACCCAACCCACAACACAACAGCATAATATGATAATAAAATGCAAATGCAATAATATACAACAGGTAATATACATTAAGCAAAAATTGTACAAAAATAAACACCTAAAAATGCCACAGACAAGCGCTAGGATTGACTCGCATAGGGAACCATCGCTATCCCCAGCAGAGTCGCTAGCTGTCGCAACTGTGAAAAACACCCGGCGGAAAACAGAAGAATCGCCACCTTTCGTTATTTATCCTAAAGAGAGGGAAAGGAAACAATCAGAAATAAGCTAACGAAAAAGGGAAAGACAAGGTCATCGCAACCAAGTCCTGGATTCGGGAGTCGGTTACGCAAGGGGAAGGTATTAGCACCCGTCACATCCGTCGTACTCGACTGGATCCAGACTTGTTGTCTATCTAAGAGTGTGTTTAAACTATCTACACTACAGGCTTCGGGATGAAAGAGAAAAGAAAAGAGACTCGGCAGAGCATCGCCGCTCTATGCCTATGTATTCCCTCGTGCAATGGGAAAGTCAGAGTCAACATAGTTCGGCCAACTACGGGAGAGAAGGGGGAAAGGTTGCTCGCCAAGACATCGCGTCTTGTGCCTACGTACTTTCATCTAGTATGAAAGATCAGAGAAAACTTAGTTCGGGCTGCACGAAACCACAGGTTGATTAAGTGTTTTAACCGAGTAAGGTTAAACGTCCGTTCCAGTAGTTATGGGCAAAGCCTGTTTGCGGTAGAACTGAAGCTTAATAACACTCTTTTCTGAAAAAGGTTTCCGATTAATCCCGAAGGAAAAAGGTTTGAATTTTGTTTTGTGTTTTTAGTGAAGTGAATTAATTCGGTTTGTGATTCACATTGCACTAAAGACTATGACATGGAGGCGAATGTGTCGTATATCGCCCCCAAATGGGATGTATACTAAACACTCTAGATAAGCGAGAGGAGACCCCTCACTCATCATTCCCCATGTAGCTTAAGGCTCGTAGCGCACAATGTTTATCGCATTTATTAGATGAATTAGGATTGTTTGAGATGAGAAGAGAGATGCACAGAAGGTCTAAGGGAAACTCGGCCCTAACGTTTTCATGCAAAGTGGTTCTAAAGTTTGGATGAAAAAGGGGGAATATCTACCCTAATGTTAGCATGCTTGGATTGAACACCTAATGTCTCTCCTACTCCCATCCTAAACGTAGGGACTAGGAATCCTATGGGGATCATGGCAAAAAGCATAAGAAGAACAAAGGAAGGATCAATCACAAGTATAAAATGCAAACACGAAAATGCACACTTAAAATGGTGGGAGGGAGGAAAAAATGTGTGGGGCAGCAGCCGCCACAAGCGCGTCTCGACCTCAACAGCGATACAAAATGATGCAAACATGTGGAGAAAAACAAGAGATGAAAGCAAATAAACATGTAAACAAATGCTCACCTCGAACCACATACACAAGCATGCAACCAAGTGGAGAATGAACCCACATGTCAACAAAATCATGATTAACCAACCATAAATAGTGACAAACATTTCAATCCTAATGCATCACACTGACCTATGATGATTCGAGTCGAAATGGTATGCAAACAAGCTAGCAAAACAGCAAATATGACATTCTGGCACAGTGTTAATCGGTTAACACCTTAAAAAGTTCAGAAAATCTGGAATTTTGAACAGGTTAATCGGTTAACTATATGCGTTAACCGATTAACACTGTTAACGTTTGAAAAAATTTTGAAAGTTTGAAATGGCTAACCGATTAACCATATAGGTTAACCGATTAATACTGCACTAGAAGCTAAGAACTGCAGCAGAGAATCACTTCCAGCATAAAAGCAGCTTATCCAAGGTTCCAACAGATCAACTTATCAATTAAGCACGAAATTAACAACGGAAAATAGAGATCCAACAACATGGATACACAATTACACAAAAATATCACAATTCAAACGGATCGAAATCAACCAAAATTCAATCGAATATGAAGATTAACATGATAAGCTCAAAAATTAAATCGGATCAAGAGTTCCAACCTTCGAAGCAGAGATTTTCTTCGGTAAGTGTTGATCAACTGAATTTGAGCAAATCGAAACAAGATTATCCGGAAAAGTTCAAGATCCACAATAATTCTTGCAAGAGGAATGAAGATCAAACACTTTTAAGCCAAATTACTCCAAATAAGCACTTTCAACTCAAGCTCCAAAATCAGATCTCAATTTGCACGAAAATTGATTATGAAAATTGATCTACTGATGATGGTAAATGGAGGTTTATGCTCAAGAATCCATTGATTTCAATGCAAAATCAATTAATCAAAATGATGAAGAGATTTGAGTGAGGGTTTTAGGAATGGAGAATTTTGAGAGAAACTTGAGAGATCAAGAGTGAATGAATTGAATTATGAGAGATTCGATGGTTTGGTTTGGAGTAAATCACTTAAGTACTCTCTTGGTTTGGATCCAAAGCAAGGTTTGGAAATTGGATTGGAAAACTTGGCTTGGAAAGTGGCATGGGATTTTGGAGGGAAATCTGTAATTTAAAGATGTTCTAGATCCTTCCCAAGTGAAAATTTGAATTCCAAGGTGATCAAAATTGGACCCCAAGTGCAATTGGCTTGCAAAATCACGTACAGGGCAAAATCTGCTTTGGTTAACCAGTTAACCATATAATTTAATCGGTTAACACCTTTGGAACATTGAATCTGGGCTATTTTTGCATTGGTTAACCGGTTAGCCATATGCGTTAACCGATTAACACCTTTGAATTTTGGATTTGGCGCCTTTTGGAGGGAAAGCCTGTCCATTTGCCCGTTTCTTGCCGTTTTGAGCTCTGCTTAGCTTCTGAAATGCGTTCTTTGGTGACACAGCTGTGAAAATGCTCCGGTATAGCCTGAATGCTAATCCTGATCTGAAATTAACCTGCAAAACAGAATAAAATCGATAGCTCGATTGCTGGCCAAAATAAATGCCGAAGCTCTTCATGCTTGTTGTTCAGTTGCTTGCACTGGAATGAAACCTGAGCCACAAGAACCTTGATCCCCTGCCTCGAGAACTAATTCCATGCAAATGCAGGGATGCAAAAATGTAAAATGTAAAGAAACAAAAGCCGGCCAAGAAAAATGTTGGGCAATTTTTTGGGTGCAATAACTACCACCATCTTCTGGACAATCTTCTTGATGTTTTATTTTGCTGCCTCAACAATGCCATTCATCTTCAGACGATACGGAGAAGAATTGTGATGTTCAATCTTGAAACTCTGGAACAGTTCCTTCATCATCTTATTGTTCAAATTTAAACTATTATCAGTAATTATTCGCTCTGGGATTCCATAACAATAGATGATGTCATTCTTTATGAATCGAGCAACCACCTGTCTTATGACATTAGCAAAGAAAGCTGCCTCCGCCCACTTTATAAAGTAATTGATGGCAACTAGAATTAAACAATGCCCATTGGAAGAAGTAGGCTCAATCTTTCCAATCATATCAATGCCCCACATTGCAAAGGGCCAAGGAGATGTCAAAACATTTAGAGGGTTAGGTGCTACATGCACCTTATCAGCATAAATCAGGCATTTATGGCACTTTCTGGCGTATTTGAAACAATCAGATTCTATACTCATCCAATAATACCCAACTCTCAACAACTTTTTGGCCATTGCATGTCTACTGACATAAGTACCAAATGAACCCTCGTAAACTTCTTCTATCAACAGGCTTGCTTCGTGTTCATAAATACAATGTAACATGACCCTGTCGAAGTTTCTTCTATACAATACATCATCCTTGTTTAAGTAAAAGTTGCCTGAAAGCCTCCTCAGTGTCTTCTTATCTTTGCTAGATGCCCCAGATGGGTACTCGTGAGTCTTGAGAAAGTGCTTGATGTCAAAATACAAGGGCTATCCATATGATGCTTTGTTAACTGCAAACTCGAAGGCAGGTATATCAAGACTCATGATGGTGATCGCTGGAGCTTCATTCTAGAAATTTACTTTATACATTGGTGATAATGTTGCCAAGGCATCTGCCATCTGATTTTCAGTCCTTGGCACATGATGAAACTCAACTCTGTCAAAGAATGGTAGCAGTCTTCTAGCATAGTTCTTGTATGGCACCAAGTTTGCTTGACGAGTTTCCCATTCTTCTTTGATTTGATTAACAATCAGCGCTGAATCTCCATATACATCAAGATTCTTGATCCTTAGATCAATGGCCTCTTCCAAACCCATAATGCACGCTTCATATTCTGCCTCATTACTAGTGCAAGCAAACATCAACCGGACAGTGAACGGTATATGAGAACCATGAAGAGTTATAATGATTGCCCTCGTCAGGAAAACTAACTTCCACTGAGATCTAATCTCAGGACCCTCGTCAGGAAAAGGCTCGTCACAGTCTTTCATCTTTAGAAACATGATGTCTTCATCTGGAATATCTTTGATTTTTGCAGGATCTACCTCAATAACCCTCTCACTGACAATGAAACCTAGCAGCTTTCCAAATCTCACCCCGAAAGTTCACTTATTAGGATTCAACCTCAACTTGAATTTCCTCAATCTTTCAAACAGTTTCATAAGATTAACCAAGTGCCCTTCCTCCGTTTGTAACTTCACAATCATTTCATCAACATAGAACTCGATCTCTTGATGAATCATATCATGAAAGAGAGTCACCATCGCCCGTTGGTAAGTTGTCCCAACATTTTTCAATCCAAAGGGAATCACTTTGTAGCAAAAAGTCCCCCACGGTGTAATGAAGGTAGTTTTCTCCATGTCCTCTAGGGCCATTTTGATTTGGTTATACCCAGAGAAGCCATCCATGAAGGAAAACACAAAATATTGAGCGGTGTTATCAACCAACACGTCAATTTAGGGGAGCGGGAAATCATCTTTAGGGCTCGTCCTATTCAGATCTCTATAATCAACACACATCCTGACCTTTCCATATTTCTTAGGCATAAGAAAAATGTTAGCGACACATGGAGGGTAATTGGTGACAACACGAAAACTAGCTTCCAACTGCTTTTGAGCATCTTCTTTAATATTGACTGCCATGTCAGGCCTTGTCCTTCTCAACTTTTGTTTTACTAGTGGACATTCTTCTCGGAGAGACACTGTCTTTTAAAGCAGTCGCGATTCTAACTTCTTTCTTTTCATCCTCGGTACCCAAATTGACGATTTCAATATCCTTATGATGAGGCAAAATGAACTTTTCCTCTTGCTTGAGTAGTCTGGCTAATTCCATAGGTAGGTCACAGTCTACGTCAGTCTCTTCTTCAGCTTGATAAATAGGATTATCGAAGTCATACTGAGCCATAGCCGAATCATAATCGATGGTATCTAGGATAAAAGACCTGTATGATTGATGTTTTATGTTCATTATGAAATGCAAACAAACATAAACACATTGCCATTTTTCTAGTTATATAATGTAAAAATAAAAAAGGAAAAATAGGGATCAAAATACTTAAATGTAAAAAGATGTCCTTTATTTATGATAATGTTGGAATATAACAAAGGGGCCCTATAGAATGAGTCACTACGTCTTGGACAAAATGTAGGACTGGACATAATTAAAAACAGATGAGGATTACTCTTTGGTGGTAACTTGAATGATTTCCTCGGTGATCCAATTGCATAACTTATGGCCAGGAACGCAAGGACGAATACAAGCATCCGTGTCGTAGTCGCTATCACCTTCATCGTCCCATATAGCATGAACCCTGTCAAAGATGACTCCACCACTGGTGAATCTGACAGATCCCTTGTATCTTGGAGGGTCTTGAGAAGGATTGGAGGGCTTGTACCCTATACCGAATTTATGTTGTTTGATAGTGTCGCATCACTGCAAAGAGGTCCGACAAGGACAGAAGAGTTGCCACCGTTCGTTATTTATCCCAAAGAGAGGGAAAGGAAACGATCAGAGAAAACCAACGAAAAAGGGAAAAGACAGGTCATGGCAACCATATCTCGGGTTCAGGAGTCGGTTACGTAAGGGGAAGGTATGAGTACCCCTCATGTCTGTTTTTTATCGACGGGATCCACGCTTGTTATCTATCTAAAATGGTGTTAATCTATCTAAGCTACAGGCCACAGGGACAAAAGAAAAGAAAAGAGACTCGATAGAGCATCGCCGTTCTATGTCTACGTACTCCCTCGTGCGATGGGAAAGTCAGAGTCAACGAAGTTCAGAAAACTACGGGTGAAGGTGGGGAAGGTTGCTCGCCAAGACATCGCCGTCTTGTGCCTATGTATCCTCATCTGGTATGAGAAATCAGAGAAAATGTAGTTCGGGCTAACACGACCACAGATTCGTTCAAGTGTTTTAACCGAGTAGGGTTAAACCTTAGTTCTAGCAGTTAGGTGTATTGTTGCTCCACCATTGGAGACTTAGGCATTACCTGTTTGTGGTAGAACCAAGAGTTAACAACATTTTCTTATGAAAATGATTTTCAATTAATCCCGAAGGATGAAAAATTTTGATGTTTTTTTTAGTCTTTTATGAAAGAAGAAGTGAATTAAATTGTGTTTGCAATTTATGTTGCACTAAAGACTATGACTTAGGAGCGAATGCGTCGCATATCGTCCAAAGGACATACACTAAACACCTTAGACGTTTGAGAGGAGGCCCCCCAAACATCATTTCCCAAGTACTTAAGGCTCGTAGCGTACAACACTTATTATTCTTTATTAGATGTTTTGAAGAAGTTTTGAGATGAGAAGAGAGAAGACCAACTAAGGGGAAACTAACTCAACCCTAATGTTATCATGCAATGTGCTCCTATGATTGAGATTAAGAGGGTAAAATCTACCCTAATGTTAGCATGCTTGGATTGAACACTTAATGTCTCTCCTACTCCCAAAAGGGACTAGGAATCCTAAGGGATCATGGCAAAGGAACCAAGAAAACACAAGATAAATCAATCACAAGTGAAAGGGAATAAAGGGATGCAAACATGAAATGCAACACAAAGAAAAGAGGGAGGACAAAGTGTGGGGCAGCAACCACCACAAGCACATCTCAACCTCTTGAATACAAGCAAATAGATGCAAAACAAAACAAAATGCAAGCAAAAAGATGAACACTCATCACTTTGAACAACAACTACAAAAGTATGCATTCAAGTGGAAATCGAACACGCGTGTCGAAGAAATCATGATTACACAATCAAGAACAGCAGCACAATATCCAAAACATCTCACTCCTAATGCATCATACTGATCAATGAGAATTCAAAGTGAAATGACACCAAAACAACCTTAAAAAATAACAAAACAGGTCTGCTGTCACATTGTTAATCGGTTAACACCAGGGATTAACCGATTAACCAGTTGAAAATGTTTTAAAATTTGAATATTCGCACTAGTTAATCGATTAACCAGTTTGCATTACATCTGGTTAACCGATTAACACTGTACCAAAAGTAGAAAACAGCAGCTCAAAAGCACTTTTTAGCAATTAATCACTTCTCCAATAATCCAAATGATCATATAATCAATTATGCACGAAATTAAACCAGAAAACAGTGATCCAACAGCATGTAAACACATTCAAACAGCAAGATCATAAATCACATGGATCAAAAATCAACGAAATCAATCAAAAATGAAGATCAACATGATGATTATGCCAATAAGCTCAAAAACAGAATCGGATCTAGAATTTCCAACCTACAAAGCGGAGATTTGCTTCGGTGAATGTTGATTCACCTGAAATGAGCAGATCTAAGCAAGAAATTCGGAATTCCTTCAAGATCCAAATGAGTTCTTGTAGTAGAAATGAAGATCCACCAAAATTAAGCAAGAATTATCCAAATAAGCTCCTCTAGATCAACTTCAAAATTCAGATCCACAATAGCACGAAATTTGAATGGAGAATTGGAGACAATAAGGATGAAGGATGAAGGTTTTAGCTCTAGATTTCAATTATTCCAATGGAGAATCAAAGAATTCAAGGTGAGAAGAGCCTTTAGTGAAGTTTGGGAGATGGAGAAGTTGAGAGCAAAATTCAAGAGTGTATGAATTCTGAAAAATGAAATGGAATTATGAGGATTGTGTGTGTGAGGTTTGGAGCAAATCATTTAAATATGCTCTTGGTTAGGATCCAAATGTGGTTTGGAGTGTGGTTTGTGAAAATTGGAATGGGATTAGGAATGGGAAATTGGAGGGAACTTGAATTAATTTGAAATCTAATTAAAATTCAAAATGGTTCTAGATCCTTCCTTTGGTGTAAAATCAATTTCTCAAGTGATCAAAATGGACCCCAAAGTGACCTCTATTGAAAATTCACGTACAGAGGCAAAATTTGCCTTGGTTAATCGGTTAACCATATGAGTTAATCGATTAACACCTTCAAAAATTCAAATTTGACCTGATTTTGACTTGGTTAATCGGTTAACACCTTAAAAATTTGAATTTTGCCACCTTTTGGAGGGAAATCTGCACATTTGTCTGTTCTCTTCTGTTCTGAGCTCTGTTAAGCCTTTAAAACTTGCTTTTGAATACTATAACTGTTAAAATGCTTGAGATAGCCTGAATGCTGTCTTTTGATCTGAAAATATCCTACAAAATAAAATAAAATCGACCGCTCGATCGCTGGGCAAAATAATAGCCAAAGCTCCTGATGCTCGTTGTTCAGTCTCTTGCACTCAAAAGCAAACTCTGGGCCACAAAAAAACCTTAATCCCCGGGCTCAAGAAAAAATGCTATGACATGCAACAATGCGAAAATGCAAAGAAACATAAGCCAAGTATAAGAAATGGTTGGTCAAATTATGGGGTACAACAGCTGCCCCTATTCAAGCGACTTGGACCTGAAGGGATGAAAAGCGAATGAATTTCAAACATTCACGGTAGAAGACGGTTGAATACCAAAGAACCCGGAAATTTTCCAACCGTAGAAATAGAACTGCAAACTATTACTGGAACAAAAATCACCGGAGATAATTGTATCTAATAGTTGCAACGACAATAAGCTAACTGATTACCAACCAGAAAACCTCGATACGCAGTCGGAAAAGCATCTGCTAACACGCAGGCAACGAACTCGAAGGCCAGCCCAACATGCAGCTAAGGACTGAATATAACAATAATTCACAAGAAACCTCCGCTGGGGAAAGAGAAACTTAAACAAGCAACTCTGTTGGAGAACGAATGGTAAGATAAACACATATGTCAAAAGATTTCGCCATGGTCTGGATACCACACAAGCTCAAGAATTAACTGATAATATGTCGGGTCTGGATACCGTGCGCTACAGGGATATAATATCATTTGTCGGGGTCTGGATAACACGCGGGTGAGAGAAGATTTTATAATCTGTCAAGGTATGGACACCCTATAGGAAAAACGAGTGAATTGGTGGGAGTCGGGGTCTGGATATCACACGGGCTCGGGAAATAACCAACATCAGCCAGGGTCTGGATACCGCACATGCTAAGGGAACCATCCGATGTGAGTCGGGGTCTGGACACCACACGGGCTCAAGAAATAACCAACATCATCCAGGGTCTAGATACCGCGCATGCTAATGGAACAATCCGATGTGAGCTGGGGTCTGGACACCACACATGCTCGAGAATGTCATTAACCGGGCTCTGGACACCATACGGGTTAATGAGAATAAACACGGGCTCAAGAACACGGGTTAATAAAAATAAACTGGTGCGAGCCGGGATCTGGATACCACACGGGCTCGAGAACGTCATTAATCGGGGTCTGGATACCACACTTGTTAATAAAAATAAACCGGTGCGAGACGGGGTCTAGATACCACACGGGCTCGAGAATATCATTAATCGTGGTATAGTTACCACACGGCTTAATAAATCGGGGCGAGCCGGGGTCTGGATACCACGCGGGCTCAAGGACGTCATTAATCGGGATCTGGATACCACACGGGATCGAGAACATCAATAATCGGAGGAAGCTGAGTTCTGGATACCGCACAAGCTAACTGAAATAATCAGAGGAAGCCAGGGTCTGGATACCACACAAGCTAACTGAAATAACTGGAGGAAGCCGGGGTCTGGATACTGCACATGCTAACTGAAATAACCGTAGGAAGCCGGGGTCTGGATACCGCACAGGCTAACTGAAATAACCGGAGGAAGCTGGGGTCTGGATACCGCACATGCTAACTGAAATAACCAGAGGAAGCCGGGGTCTGGATACCGCACAAGCTAAATGAAATAACCGGAGGAAGCCGGGGTCTGGATACTGCACAGGCTAACTGAAATAACCAGAGGAAGCTGGGTCTGGATACCGCACATGCTAACTGAAATAATCAAAGGAAGCTAGGGTCTGGATACCGCACAAGCTAGCTGAAATAACCGGAGGAATCCGGGGTCTGGATACCGCACGGGCTAACTGAAATAACCGGAGGAAGTTGGGGTCTGGATACCGCACGGGCTTAAGCCAACAAAATCGGTCTGCCGAAAATACACCTGAAAGCAAGAGATAACAACTTGGCTTATGTTTCAAATGCATATGATTGAAAATGGCGTAATGCTCCATACGAAATGGAAATGCTACGCGTTTGGTGGATGCTATGCACAATGCAAAATTAAACGGCACCGAATCAACAAAATAAATGTTGAAAAGACAAAGCCAACTCCGTCGGGGAGAAGCAACACTTGCTAAGTACGATTGGACTTAAGCTAGGAAAAAAAAGCCCCGGATGGCTTCCTAGAACAGAAATTTCTGGGGTAATAATGTTCTGATGAGAACAAAAATCCACTCCACTAGGGATTAACCCAAAACCTGTTGAGGAAAACGCCCTGAACGACCTTCTAGAGTACAACTCTTCTAGGGAATAGACGAACCGACTGGGGAAAGACACCCAACCAATTGGAATCTAATCCAACCTAACGGGGAAATCAATGACTCTGCAGGGGATAACAATAAACCGCTGAGATTAGTTTCGCTTCACTGGGGAAATCAGCCCTGAATGGCCTCCTAGCACGCCGAAGTCCTTCTAGGGTACACAACACGCATCTGGGAGCAACTCCGTTCTGCTGAATATCAAAGAATCCAACCTACCAGAGATTACTGAGATGGGGATAACCAGACAAGATTTATTGAGGAACTATCCCAATTGTCTCTGCTAAGGATAAATAATAGCAATCAACCCTAATATGCCGAGAAGAAATAACTGCTATGCCGACTTCTCTGGGGAATTAAGCAGGAGAGAAAACAACCTCGACCTCTGCTTGGGGATAACAATCACCACTTTAAGCTCTGAGGGGATACAAAGTTACACGTCTGGACTCTGTGGGGAAAACAAAATTCTGACCTTACTCCGCCACTTGGAAAAGTTCCAAACTTGCCTGGTGGAGAGAAATCCAGTCTCGACTTGCTAGGAAGTAAGTGTGTACCTACAATCTTCTATGGATACGGGCACCTACCTGAGCTGCATGGGGTCTATCAATCTCGACCCTCCAGGGATTACTTACTATGCTGAATAAGCCAACCTTGAACTGCCGAGGAATGAGTGCATACATACATTCCGCCGGGGATACTGTTGTACCCCAAAATTTGACCAAACAATTATTGTATTTGGCTTATGTTTTGATTCATTTTGCATTTTGCATTTGCATACTGCGTACATTGCATTTTTTCAATTAGATTGAGTTTATCGGGATTACAGCCCTTTTCTCACGTTTCAGGCAGTTCAAACCAGTTCGAATAAGCAGGTTTTGTCGTGGAATTTGTGCTCGTCCCGATGATTTGGTCTACACTGTTATTTTTGAGGACATTTTGGTGTCCCGTTTTTACCGTTTATTTCGCTATAGTCTCGCATCTTTTTTAATTGATTTAATTGGCTTTATTGCGTTTTCTAGAATTTTTCCTTAATTTTTAACTTTAGAAAGTAGATTTTAAATAGATTTTATTAGGTTTAAATAGTCTTTCTATTTTTTATAAATTTCTAGATATTAATTGAATTGTTTTTCTAGAATATTTTTTAGATATTATTAGGTATTAATAGTTTTTTCTATTTTTCATAGGTTTTATTTCTAGATATTAATTTGGTTTAGAAATTAATAGGTTTAATCTCTTTTTAGATTTAATTTGGTTTAGAATCTAATAGATTTTAATTTCTAGATGTTAATTGGATTTTAATCAGTTCTAATTAGATTAATTAGCAGTTAATTAGGTCCAGATTTTAAGCATTTTAATTAGGGTATTAATTAGCTTGAGTTAGTTTTGTTAATGGGATTTTTATCAGATTAGCCTTAATTTTCGTTTAACAATTAATTGAGTATATTAATCATTAACCATCATCATTAAGTGAGTTAATTGAGTCAGAGTTTTTAATCATGTTGAGTCCATTTTCGTTTGGTGGGCCACTTGTCCGTTTTCTGGGGGCCCAGTCCATCCCATGCCACATGTCACTATAAGAGACTCCCCACGTCTCTCTCTCTCTCTTTCCGCCACCTCACTCCACACGCTTCCACCTGTCCTCCACTCATCCCCATCACACCATGCAGCATGCCACGTATCCCTCTCTTGCATGCTGTCATGCGTCCTAGCCTTCTCCCTCATCGTCGGCCATGCAAACCACAGGAGGTTCGCCAGAACCTTTGTAACTGATGACGTGAAATCGTATATATATATATATTGACATACATTTTTACTAATCAGTGACTGGTTTCACTCTGATTTCGGGTTTTTCCACGTTATTTGTCCAGTATTTTGCAGGTATTCAAAGTTCATGTTCAAATGGAGCAAGATGAAGAAAACAAGCAATTACAGATGAAAACCAGATGAAAAATAGACCAAAAAAATAGAAAATACAAATTTTGCTGATGTGACGGTCGTCACGAGCCCATTACGACCGTCATGCGTGTTACGACCGTCACAAAACCATGACGACCGTCATGCAGACAAAAAGTGCATAAATCTTGCATGTGCTGTAAGTGCTTTCAAATCCCAAAAGGAGTGGACCACTAGCTCCTACTTTTACTGAGATCAATCCCACTTCCTGAGGTAACCAACTGTTGGAAAATTCCATCTATAAAAGGAGGGAACTGATACCAGAAAAAGGGAGCTGCATTGAAGACACGAAGTGCTGCCAATTTATTTTCAGAGCAATATTTGAGTTTCAAGATTTCTTATTCTTTCCCTTTCCCTTTTCCTTTCCTTTCCTTTCCTTACAATTGTGTTTTACTTTTCAAATTCTATTATGTACGAGTAATTGGCATCAAGACTAAATCCTGCCGACATTTTGGAGGATTTCCCAAAGGCCAATTGAATAATTTACAGGTTCTTATTATAATCGTTAATTGATTTCTATTTCCCATTATGATGCATGTTTATATATTCCACCATTGTTTACGTGTTATTAGTTTATATTCCATGTCCGACTAAATTAAAGTAATCCGTATGTAATAGGTAGTCAGATGGGATTCGATAATAACCGGTGTATACTTTCCCTTTCAAACTTATTTATGGCTTTAGTTTTTAAATCGATTTTTCTAAAATAAATGTTCGTCGCGACAGCGAGAACTTATTTAAAGCAGTTTTGCCACGACAGTGGGAAATTCATAAAGGTACGAACCAACAAGCGACAACTGAGGTTAGGTCCAGATAGTAAAACCTAAGGATTCGTTTTAAAAACAGCGACAACGCTTTAAAAAGGATTAGAGCTTAATGGTTTTCAAAAAGTAATTTTAACCGCGAACGGGATAGCGACAATATACGTTTCGCCTTAGAGTTGCGACTAGCGTCAACAACCATCGTGAGACAAAGGTCTTTAAACCGTCATTTTCTTCTTAAACTATTTTTGAAAACACCCAAAACACCGGTAACTTGTCGAATCCTTGAAGAGCCAAGATATTGCATACCGATTCAAGCATTTATACCTTAAGTAATGTTCTTAGTTTCCCTATAGTTTACACACTTATTTTGCTTTTATTCCCTTAAAACCATACCAACCTAGCTAAACACAGTAACACCCGAAAATACTAGCTTGATTACGAGTCCCTGTGGGATCGATATCTTATATTACTACGCGATAGACTGTGCACTTGCAGTTAGTTCAGTTAGACATAGAAAGTCGCGATCAAGTTTTTGGCGCCGTTGTCGGGGACTAGTTTAGTCAATAGTGTAATCCTTTGTTACACAGTATAGACTAGGTTAACCACTCTCTCTCCCTCTACTCGTTCTTCGGTTGTATGCCAAGTACTCGCTCACAAGGCGACATCTTACAACCTACAATCGCCGAACTAGAGCGCTTCTTACATTTAAGAAGGCGCATCCTCGAATATCAACGAAAACACAATATTCCTAATCTTCTAGCTCATCCTCCTGTTGAAGAATCAAAGATGGCTGATGGACCTCAGAACAAACCGCTGAAGGACTACGCTACCCCATCTCAGCTGGAACCTCGAAGTAGCATTGTTACCCCCGCTATCAATTGGAACGATTTTGAGCTGAAACCGTCATTGCTGTCAGCCGTACAACAACATCAATTCTCAGGAAATGCAACTGAGGATCTGAATGAACACTTAACGAAGTTTGTGCAATACGCAGACACAGTGAAGGCAAATGGAGTAACTCCAGACGCAATAAGACTTCGTCTCTTTCCTTTCTCCCTTAGAGATAGATCTTGGACTTGGTTACAATCCTTACCATCCAACTCCGTTACAACGTGGGAACAGTTGAAGAACATTTTCTTAGCAAGATACTTTCCGCCAAGCAAAACTGCTATGCTTAGAGCTCAAATCAACGGATTTCGACAAAAAGACGCTGAATCTCTCTATGAAGCGTGGGAAAGGTTTAAGGATATGATGAGAGCATGTCCTCACCACGGTTTAGAAGACTGGGTGACGATCCATACTTTCTACAATGGGCTTCTATATAACATCAGATTAACGGTAGACGTCGCCGCAGGCGGTGCCCTTATGGATAAGCCATACGACGAAGCCTATCAACTTATCGAAAACATGTCTCAGAACCACTGCCAATGGGGAGGTGAAAGAACTCCAGCAGAGAAACCCGCAGCGAAAGGTGGATGTACGAGATCAGCAGTCTTGAAAAGTTCAACGCTAAGGTGGATGCTCTAGCGCAGAAAATCGATAGTCTGACCGTTACCCCAACTGCGACCGTAACTGCTGTAACTCCAAATTGCGAGTTATGTGGAATCGCCACTCATAATGCGTTGGAGTGCCCATTATTTGTAGGAATTCCACCATACCAAGTAAACTACGCTCAAGGAAATCCTTACGCAAATACTTACAACCCAGGATGAAGGAACCACCCAAACTTTTCCTATAAGAGCGATAATGCCTTGCAAGCACCAGCTGCTCCGCCAGGATATCAGAAACCAGCCGCTGCTGCCCAGACTGCCCCTAGGAAATTAAATCTCGAAGTGATGATGGAAAAATTCATAGCTATTCAAGTTCAAACAAATAAAGAATTCCTGAATCAAAACATACACACTAGCGAGAAGATTAAACAGCTGACCGGAAAAGTAGACGCTTTAGCCACCCATCATAAAATGCTCAAAACGCAGATATCACAAGTGGCTCAACAACAAGCCTCTGCAGCCGCACCAGCTGGGACATTTCCAGGTCATCCAGAACCTAATCCGAAAGGTCATGCAAACGCTGTCATATTGAGAAGTGGAAAAGAATTGGAAGTCCCAACAGATCCTAGGAATGAAGATTTAGCCATGCATCAGAAATCTGATAAACCAACAGAAAAGGAGTTTGAAACAGAAAAGAGGGAATGTGACGAGCAAAAGGCCGCCAAAGATGAAAACCCATATGTGCCTCCAGCGCCATATAAACCATCGATTCCTTATCCTCAAAGATTCATAAATTCCAAAACTTCAGAACAATTTAAGAAATTTGTTGAACTTCTGAAACAACTAAATATCACTATTCCTTTCACAGAAGAGATAACTCAGATGCCGTCATATGCTAAGTTTCTTAAAGAAATCTTGTCTAACAAAAGGAAAATCGAGGATAACGAAATAGTTACACTTACTGCCGAATGTAGCGCAATCATTCAAAACAACATGCCTCCTAAACTAAAAGACCCAGGTAGTTTCTCCATACCTTGCGTCATAGGAAAGTTCGTCATAGACAAAGCTCTATGAGATCTAGGAGCCAGTATAAGTGTCATGCCCTTATCTATATGCAAAAATATGAATATGGGAGAACTAAGACCAACTAAAATGTTCGTGCAATTGGCTGACCGATCAGTCAAATATCCCGTCGGTGTGCTGGAAAATGTTCCAGTACGTATAGGCCAATTCTATATCCCAACCGACTTCATAATCATGGACATCAAAGAGGACTCTGTTACCCCAATCATCCTAGGAAGATTGTTCCTAGCGACAACCGGAGCTATCATAGACGTAAAGAAAGGAAGGCTAACATTCGAAGTAGGAGAAGAAAAGATAGAGTTCATCCTTACTAAGTTCTTGAAGGCACCAACTATAGATGACACATGCTATATAGTAGATGACATTGACGAATGCATACGAGAATTAGAGAAGGAAGAAATTACATATTCTGAAATCATGAAGATCCAAATCCCTGCTATTCATGATGACGACAACTGGTGTGCGCCATACAAAGATGATAGGCTGAGCAAGATCTTAGCACTAACTCCAAATCACATGCCAGGTCCGAAAAACCCAGCTTTAGAACTTAAAGAACTACCTAAAACCCTTAGGTACGAATTGTTAGACACAGAATTCAAAAGACTAGTAATAGTCAATGCAAATTTAGGACAGTCAGAAACTGAGCAATTACTAGAAGTCCTAAGGAAATACCCAACTACGTTAGGCTATAATATAAGCGATTTAAAAGGCATAAGTCCTTCCATCTGTATGCACTGTATCATGCTAGAGGAAGACTGCAAAACTTCAAGAGAACATCAGAGAAGGATAAACCTGATCCTAAGCACTGTAGTCAAAGACGAGGTGAAAAAGTTACTAGACGCAGGAATCATATACCCGATCCCCGACAGCCAATGGGTCAACCCAGTGCACGTAGTGCCAAAGAAAGGAGGCGTTACTGTAGTGAAGAACGCGAAAGGTGAATCGATAACCCTAAGAGTTGTGACCGGAAGCAGGATGTGTATCGATTACAGAAAACAAAATAAGGCGACTCGGAAAGATCACTTCCCTTTACCTTTCATAGACCAGATGTTGGAAAGACTAGCGAAACATTCGTACTTCTGCTATCTGGATGGTTATTCGGGATTCTTTCAAATTCCTATTCACCCCGATGACCAAGAAAAGACAAAATTCACCTGTCCTTATGGCACTTTTGCTTATCGCCGAATGCCGTTCGGACTATGCAATGCTCCAGCAACCTTCCAAAGATGCATGATGGAAATCTTTGTGGATTTCATAGACGACATCATGGAAGTGTTCATGGATGACTTCTCTGTATGTGGACAAAGCTTTGAAAGCTATCTGTCAAATTTAGAAATGGTACTCAAAAGAAGCGTTAAAGTGAACCTTGTCCTTAATTGGGAGAAATGTCATTTCATGGTCCGACAAGGCATCGTTTTAGGACACGTCATATCTGAAAAAGGGATTGAAGTGGACAAAGCTAAAATAAAGATCATAAAGGATCTTCAACCTCCGAAAACCGTACGAGAAATACGAAGCTTTATAGGACACGCTGAATTCTACCGAAGATTCATAAAAGATTTCTCGAAAATCACAAAACCTCTGACAGGTTTGCTAATGAAAGATGTCGAGTTCGTTTTCGACAAAGAATGCTTAGAAGCATTCGAAACTCTAAAGACAACGCTCATTACCGCACCAATCATGCAACCCCCAGATTGGCGGCTACCACTCGAAATCATGTGCGATGCGAGTGATTATGCTGTAGGCGCAGTTCTAGGACAAAGGAAAGACAAGAAGCTTCACGCAATCTACTACGCCAGTAGAACTTTAGACCCTGCCCAAATGAACTACGCCATGACGGGAAAGGAACTTCTAGCAGTTGTGTTTGAACTTGACAAATTCCGTTCCTACTTGGTAGGAGCCAAAATAATCATATACACAGATCACGCTGCCATTAGGTACCTAATAAGCAAAAAGGACGCCAAACCATGATTGTTGAGATGGATCCTATTATTACAATAGTTCGAATTAGAAATTAAAGATAAGAAAGGGACCGAGAAGGTAGTTACAGATCACTTATCCCGAATAGAGGGCATTAAACAAGAATCAGTGCCTATCAATGACGATTTTCCTTCGAACGTCTGATAGCCAAATTGGAAAGCGATATGTCCAACTTAACCTCAGAAAAACCAGAACTTGAAAAGGCCGTAGAAGCTGTTTATGCCCAAGCCATTTTGCCTTGGTATGCCGACATCGTTAATTACCTGGCCGCAGGCGTGCTTCCACCGGACCTAACTTATCAACAAAAGAAGAAATTCTTCCACGATTTAAAGCATTACTATTGGGACGAACCTCTACTCTTCAAACGAGGTGCTGACAACATATATTGTCGCTGTGTCCCAGAGGAAGAAATAAAGGACATCATTTCCCAATGCCATTCAGCACCTTATGGTGGTCATGCTAGTACTTCAAAGACGTGCGCTAAAATTCTACAATCTGGCCTATTTTGGCCCAGCCTCTGGAAGGATGTCCATATCGCGGTACTCGAATACGGCTGATGCCAACGCACCGGCAACATCTCACGACGCGATGAAATGCCTCAGAAAGGAATTTTAGAAGTAGAAATCTTTGACGTCTGGGGAATAGACTTCATGGGACCTTTCCCGTCCTCTTTTGGAAATAAATATATACTCGCCGCTGTCGATTATGTATCCAAATGGATAGAGGTTGTTGCCGCTCCAACAAATGACGTGCGAGTAGTCGACAAACTCTTTAGAAACACAATCTTTCCTAGATTCGGTGTGCCCAGACTCGTCATTAGTGACGGTGGTTCGCACTTCATATCGCGAATCTTTGACAAACTCCTCTCCAAATACGGATTCAAACACCGCGTAGCTACACCGTATCATCCACAAACTAGTGGACAAGTGGAGGTTTCGAACAGAGAAATAAAGCAAATTTTGGAAAAGACTGTTGCAACCTCCAGGAAAGATTGGTCATCAAAACTGAACGAAGCTTTATGGGCCTATAGGACCGCCTTTAAGATGCCAATAGGTACCACACCATTTAAATTGGTTTACGGAAAATCATGTCACCTGCCAGTGGAATTAGAGCATAAAGCCTTTTGGGCTATTAAGACGCTGAACTTCAACTACACTACGGCAGGAGAGAAACGAATCTTGAACCTTCACGAATTGGAAGAGCTCAGGTTGGACGCATATGAGAATGCCCGCATCTACAAAGAAAGAACCAAGAAATGGCATGATAAACGTTCGATCCGGAAACAATTCAGTGTGGGAGACATCGTGCTCCTATTCAACTCAAGATTAAAAATTTTCCCTGGAAAATTAAAATCTAGATGGTCTGGACCTTTTGAGGTAACCAAAATCCTTAAAAGTGGAGCTGTTAAAATTAGCAATACAATCAACGCACCGTTTATAGTAAACGGACAGCGTTGGAGCATTATAATCAAAATGAAAATAGCCACCACGTGAGCAGTATGCAATTGCTCGAGCTTCCCGCTCAAACCCCCGAATAGCTTATCACCAAGCTATCGTCAGGCTTTTGACGTTAAAAATAGCGCTGATTGGGAGGCAACCCAATTTTTCCCATTTTTCCCTTCTAAATTTATTGAAACTATGTTTTTATTTTAACTTAGAATTTCCATAAAATTCTATTTTCTTATTTTCTACTATTTATTTTATTTTATTTTTCTTTCTTTTATCACCTTTTGCTTCTTAAAAATCTAATCTGAGTAAATGTGATCTCAAATTTTCCAGGATTTTAAAGTCGTCCTACCTTTCTCCCGTTTTTATTCGACTAACTTCCGAGTATGGCTGACATCGACGTTACGACCATTGTATTTAGAGGACTAGCTCACAAGGCCAGATTTGAGGCACTGACTCAGAGAAGCATCGCTTCGACTCTGTACTACGATAGATCCACCATGGATAAGCTAGGAATCCAGGATAGCATTCAGTATCTATTTAACCAATTAGGCTGGGAGCAAACTGCTCTAAAGACCCGATTCGCTACCTACCGCGAACTCACGTTCGAATTCCTTAGCTCCTTAAGCTACTTACCCGAACATGGCTATGGATCCACCAAAGAGCTGATAACCTTTAGAATGTTTGGAATGGACCACACCCACAACCGTACGTCGTTAGCTAACATCCTAGGATTCCCTAGCGGACCTTATGTGTTTACCAACACTAAAGAGGATTTTGATCTCGAGTTAGAACAATTCTGGGGTACCATCACGGGTAACTATCACCCTGAACCTAATGACATGCACAATAACGAGATACATAATCCAACACTCCGTTACTTTCATAGGATTTTAGCCCATACCCTCTTTGGGAAGGAGGAAAACATTACAACAGTCTCCAAGGAAGACTTGTTCATCTTGTTCTGTGCGTCACAAGGCCGCCTTGTCAATATTGTCCCTTTTATGATGAGGGCATTCACACGCCTTAATCAGGAACCTCATTCACCCATCTTAATAGGAGGCTTAGTCACCATGATTGCCACGAAATTGGCCTGAGGTACCACCTGAACAGAGCCATTCGTTTCGGCAACCTCAGATCAATGGACATCCAATTTTGCTTCAACAGACGTATCTTAGGGACCTTATAACCAGGTGTTGCACCCCAAAATTTTCCCTCTTTCAAGGCTTGACTCATTTCTTCATCATTCCAAATTCAAGGTTCATAAATTCAAGGCTAGATTCAAGAGTTTTTACAAAGAGATATCTCTTGACATTTTCAAGAATGCTACATTGGTTACCAAATTTCAAACTCTTGATAATGCTTAGGAAATTAAGCTATTTCTAGTCTTAATTCAAGATTCAAAATAACTTCATGCCATGGTATCCCCTATGCCTCATCAAGTCCACATGGTCCTCTTTGTGCTTACAAACATGCAAGGAAAATATTTAAGAGCTAATTCAATGTTGGAATATCTCAAGATTAAGGCTATGCATACATTCATGGGCAATTTGAATATGGTCCAAAACAGCCCCATGCAAGAAGTGGCAATGTGTGTCATTTCACAAAATCATTTTATGTCACAAAACCAAGGCTATAAGCTTATTTGATACATCTACACATCAAAAAATCTGAATTTGAAAATGATGTCCAAAAGGTAATGCATTGACTACATGAGTATGTCCAAACAAATCAACCAACCAATGGGTACAAGGGTGAATAGAGAGTTAGAGTGCTGCAGAAGAAAATACAACAAAAATATACTAGAAATGGAAGGAAAGTGGGGCTGCACCAAAAGGTGGTAAAAGATATTGCCAAGAATGGAAATTCTGAAAATGGGGAAGTGTGCAAGAGCTGTGGTTTTGGTACAGCAGGAAAAGGCAGCAGAAAAAGGGAGATAAGGAGGCTTGGAGGCTACACAAATTTTTCATTTCACTATCATCATCAACACATTTTGGAGATAGAGATATTGAGAGAAAAAATAGAGAGAGCAAAACCAGCAAAAAGATTTAGAGAGTGAAAGAGAAATACAAGAGAACCACTAAAGAGCAAGAGCCTTCATAACATAAGAGTGAGGAGTGGAGCACATTCATCCAAAACCAAGGAGGACTTGCAAGAAGAAGAAACTCTTGGGTATCCATTTTCTCAAACTTTTCTCTCTTTATTTCTTTGCTCTTATATTCATTTTGTTTACTCTTTTATGTGTTGTTGAACTGTATATATCATGTAAGGCCCCATAAGGGACCAAGAAACCATTGTCAAGAAACTACGAAAACGAAAGAAAACGTAGAAAAAGTTAGGATTTTGGTTGTTTTAACAGGCTAACGGTCGACCATAGCAGGTCTATGCGTCGACGCATAGCCTGCATTTTTAGACAAATTTAAAAAAACTTACAGTATGCATCGACGCATGAGTCGGCGGGCGCTTACCCGTCAGTTTATCAAAATGGTGTGTGCCGAGTGTATGGTCGACGCATGGTGTTTATGCGCCGAGCCGTGGGAAAAGGCTGAAAGTCATGTGCTGACCCTATGGTCGACTCATGGCTTCAAAACTTGCCAAAAAATGAGAAAATTCTGGCTTTGTGCAGTTTGTTATGACTTCAAATATCTTCAAAGAAAAAAACCTCAAAAAAAAATTTTCTCAAAGAGTTCGCCGTTTTTATTGGCATGTCCCGATTTTTTTAGCCGACTAATCCCATATGTTGTATGATTTTAGTAGGAATGTTGCTATTGTCCTTGGTGACTTTTGATTCCAAAAACCGTTTTCAAAAGCAAACTCTCGATTCTCATCGAGCCATTTTTGACCTTGTAAGCCGATTGCCTTGTGCGTCGCCATCGACCTTGTTCGCTTCACCTCAAGATTTTTAAGCAATTAAACCCTTGACCCAACGTCAAACGGATTTTCTCAAATAATGGTTAAACCAACTCACCATATTTAACAAAAGGATAAAGTTCACTTTGTATTGAACTAAAGAGAGAGGACTAAGTGTAGACTTCTTCCTCTCCGAGTGTTGAGATGCTCACTGTAGTGTGGGTGGTTTTGACACTCGTCTTTCAATACAAAGATGTTTTCATCCACACCTTTTTCCCCTAAAAAAAACCCTCGGTCCCGTACCAAGTGCATTTTCAAAACACTTACAAAATAACTCGATCCTCTTGGTATTGAACTAAAGAGAGAGATTGAGTGTAGACTTCTTCCTCTCCGAGTGTTGGGATATTCACTGTAGTGTGGGTGGTCTCGATACTCGTCTTTCAATACGAAGACGTGACTTTATCCGCCACCTATCTCCCTCTACAATTTCCTTTCGCAACCTTTCACACCTAAAACCTCGGTCCCGCACCGAGTGCATTTTCAAACTCTTTTCATAACAAAAATTTGAATGGTCGTGGAGTGGTTAGGCGTAGGCCTTCTCCTATCCCGAGTGCTGACGTTTACCGTAGGGTTCTCTGTCGCGAAAGCACTTACCATTCAAAACCAAAAAACACTTTAATAAGAGAATGAAGTTCTCTTTGTATTGAACTAAAGAGAAAGGATTAAGTGTAGACTTCTTCCTCTCCGAGTGTCGAGACGCTCACTGTAGTGTGTGTGGTTTTGATACTCGTTTTTCAATACGAAGACGCTATGTTCGTCACACCCTTTCATAACAAAAACTTTGAGATAAAGAATTGGGTACTACCCGTAGGGGTTACTATCCGAGGACCTATCTCGCCCCTTAAAAAGAAGCAATTCAACAAATCAAATGTGACATCTTGCCTCGCATGGCGAAAACTTATCTTTCGAAAAGGATATGATACGTCCGTTCTACCGCAAACAGGTAATGCCTAAGTCTCCAGCGAGCAAGCAGCAATACACCTAACTGCTAGAATGCGTACGATAGCATCATCCATAAAAAACATCAACAAATCGTAGGCCGAACTACGGCTGCTCTGATTCTTTACTTTTTCAAGTAAAGATACGTAGGCACGAGGGCCACAATCCTTGTCGAGCACATTCCCCCTTATATCGGTAGTTCCCCGAACTACGTCGACTCTGATTTTCTCATGTCTATCGAGAATACGTAGGCCTAGGACCGCGAAGTCCTACCGAGTCCGTCCTTTCTCTCTTCTTCCCTGTTACGTCCTTTCCCCGTTTCTAAACCCTTTTTCACTGTCCCGTGGAACACTTTTATAACATAATATTTAAGCAAATAAATTTACGCATTCGACAAACAAATGGTTCCCATCGAGTACGATGGATGCGAGGGGTGCTAATACCTTCCCCTCGCATAACCGGCTTCCGAACCCGTTCTTGGTCGCGAGACCATCTTATCCGTTCTTTTCTTGAGGTTTTCTCGATATTTTCCTTTCCCCTCATGGGATAAATAAAATTCGGTGGCGACTCTTCTGTCCTTTTCCTTTTTCGCCTTCCCCGTCGTTGCGCGTATTTTTCGAGTAGCGACACCAGGAGCCTACGAATACCTCATCGCTGATCAACCTGTCCACCTTTTCACATTGCCCAACCACGAGCTAACGAGTTTCCACAACAGAAATAATTGGCTTTATGAATTGGACGAGCCTATGGGACCTCCATCACCTCACTCCACACCCCAGGCTTACGTGTACGACAGTGATCACATATCAGAAGCACATGACTATATGTACTACAAAGATTATGAGTCCGAAGTGGAGACAGATCCTGAGACCCCTCCTAATTACCATAACTTTCCTGATCCTACTCCTGAACAAGACACAGACAAGTTGGACACTGTTCTGAGAACTATGGACGATTTCAAGCTGGAATTAACCACTATAAAAGATAAACTAATGCAACTTCACATGGATGTCGTTACTTATATGGACGTAGTTAGCGACCAATTTGATGACGTTATTCAGCAGATCAACAACTTGAAGCAACCAAAGGAGTGATGTTTTAGTTTCTTTTTAAGTTTAGTTTACTGCATTTCACGTTGTTTCCCATTATTAAATTTCGCAATTGTTTCTTTTTGAGTATTTTATTACATTAAACTCATTTTTAGATTCAATGTTATTTTAATTTCATTACGTTTCCCTTAATTTCTTTTCCCGTTATCTTCTATTTTGTAACTAGTATCTCATACTGCAATAGAATAAAAATCACATCTTCAACTGTGGAAAACTCCCCCTAAGCAAACTTCTGCAATTCTGCAGAATTTGCTGATGTAATGGTCGTCACACATCCATGACGGTCATCACGCGTATTACGACCGTCACACATCCCTGACAGTCGTCACGCAAACAAAACCCCAATTATTTTAAAACAGGGGTTACAAACCCTTCCACCTCCACTCTCTTAACTTCCCACTTTCACACATTCAAACCCCACTACAACCTTCCGAATTCCCCATTAGTCCACCACCATTTCAACTTCCATTTCACTCCTATATATTGACCTCTGCATTCCTCTACTTCTCTATCCTCAGAAACTATCTATTTTCCTTCTCTGAACCTCTCTCACGCAAAATGGCTAGGCAAAATCATGAAAACCCCAACTTGAGCAATATCCTTTTCCGAGAAGGCGAGTCCGGTGAAAGGCAGAGGACCAACTACATAGCTTTCCATCAACGGTCGCTTCAACCGACCCGCTATGCTCACATAGATTCTTTGACAGAACTGGGAATTCTGGATGGTGTCACTTGGATGCTGCAGAGGGCAGGCATTTGGCATCTCTGCACCAACCCTCAACCCACCTACGAGCAACTCACACTGGAGTTTCTCAGTTCCTTCACGTACGTGACTTCACCCGGCGATACAAATCAGCTCACCGGCGCCACTTGCTTCCGCATGTTCGGCACCAAATACCAAATCAACCAGGACCGCATCGCCGACATGCTACAGTTTCCTCACGGCGACAACGCTCATCGCCGCCCCTCCGATCAGTTCTACCATGAAGCTTTCCTTCTATGGAACCAACTGACCCGCACCACTGCTGAAAGTTAGGAGACTCTGAATGCCACTCACATCCACAACCCAAAAATCTGATACTTTCATCGCGTGTTGAGCAACACCATCTTCGCTCGTGACAGTAACCACAAAGTCAACTCGAAGGAGCTGTTCTTTATCCGTTGCGTGTTTGCTTCGGAACCCGTTGACGCCGCACCATTCCTCTTGGCTCACATTCAAGCCAATTGCAACCGCGACTCAAAACCATTCTATTTTGGTGGCATCATCACTTCTATCGCCTTAGGCCTCGGTCTTGGCAACCACCTCCAGAACCTTGGCCAGATGCCCCCTGTTTTCCTCGATACCGACCATTGCCACGCCTCACACCTAATCAGATCCCGAGCAGATGGGAAATATCATCCGGTAGTGCGAGGTCGCACTATCCAAAGCATTATCATGCCCTCTCGCACTCGAATGCATCCGCAGGACAGAGCCAACTGGCTCTTCAATCCGAATGCTCCTGCTGCCCCAACTTAGGAAAATGCCCAAGGGCCCAGGGATGAAGTTCAAGAAGAGTTGGATAGAGCTGACCAGGCTGCGCCATCACAACCACCTCCTGCCGAAGGTCCTTCCTCACGTCGCCGCCGCCGTCCTGAAGCCGATTTCACAAACGCGGATTTCCTCCGCTCCATCAAACAACAGAATCAGATGATGCTTATGATGGAACAACATAACCGTAGGGATGAACAATTCGAAGCTTGGCAGAGAGAACAAATCGGTCACATGAGGACATCTATGCAGCAGCTCCAGGATGGCCAGGCCAGCCTGATCGACGACATGACCAATCTCACTATGCGAGTCGACGACCTCCGCGACTACATTTACCACACAGGAGCTTTGAATCTCGAGGCACGCGACGGAAGAGCTAGAGGTAGAGGTAGAGACAGAGGAAGAGGAAGGGACTAGTAGTATTTTTCATTTCTTGTATTTTGTTTTTTCTTTTCTTTGTATTTTCCCTTCTGCATTCTTTCAAATCAGTGAGGACACTGATTGAGATAGTGTGGGAGCGGACCATTATTTCCCTTTTTCCCTGTTATTTCCTATTTCGCCTGTACTTTCATTCAAATTTTCAAATTTAAAGTATTTCAATTTTGGCAAATAAAGCTCATTTATATATATCTCCCCGCGCCTTATCCGACATATTCAAAAAAAAAACTTTTATCCTCTTTAAAGCATCACACGATACACCAAAGTTTAACTAAGTTTGGAATTCCCGAGAAGAAAATTCTAACAAAGCCACTACCGCCCTGACACCTTAGACCTCTGGTTTATGCGAGTCAGTTTCACTACTTACTTGTACCAAAGCCTCAAATCTCGCCTCAAACGGAGCCCCTAGTAGTTTATACAAGCAGTCAGCACCATCCTAAACACTTCTAAGTAAGAAACCGATGCAAATAAGTGCGTGATCCCTAGTATGAAATGAATAATCATGAAAAAGAAAAGCCATATAGCCTGAGTACAGAGACACGTTCCTTCTAAGTTAGGTGCTCCCCACCCGAGCATTTAGCCCAACGGTACGAAACTCCTCAAGATTTATAATAGAATAAGCATATGTGCGAAGAAAAATCAATTGAGCAAAGAGATCATAGTCACTAACAGGTTTACCTACCATGAACATGTATGGACAACGGGCTTAATGTGATTGCACCAGAACGAAACCGGGTAAAACTTGTTGCAGGAGACTTGACGCCGAGCTGCAGTAACATGATTGGGACTGGCTTGCATAAAAGAGAGGCCTTCGAAGACTTATAGTTCAGTGTCATCGCCGTATAAGTTTTGTTTCCATTTGACCCCCGGCTTCCTAACTTGACGTCTAAGAAATCTTATCGAAAGAAGAGCGTGCCGCGTGCTTGCCAAATTTTAAATTTTTCCTACCTTTACTTGAGGACAAGCAAAGATTCAAGTTTAGGGGAGTTTGATGACGCGAAATCGTATATATATATTGACATACATTTTTACTAATTAGTGACTGGTTTCACTCTGATTTCGGGTTTTTCCATGTTATTTGTCCAGTATTTTGCAGGTATTCAAAGTTCATGTTCAAATGGAGCAAGATGAAGAAAACAAGCAATTACAGATGAAAACCAGATGAAAAACAGACCAAAAAAAACAGCAAATACGAATTTTGCTGATGTGACGGTCGTCACAAGCCCATTACGACCGTCATGCGTGTTACGACCGTCACAAAACCATGACGACCGTCATGCAGACAAAAAGTGCAGAAATCTTGCACGTGCAATAAGGGCTTTCAAATCCCAAAAGGAGTGGACCACTAGATCCTACTTTTGCTGAGATCAATCCCACTTCTTGAGGTAACCAACCGTTGGAAAATTCCATCTATAAAAGGAGGGAACTGGTACCAGAAAAAGGGAGCTGCATTGAAGACACAAAGTGCTGCCAATTTATTTTCAGAGCAATTTTTGAGTTTCAAGATTTCTTATTGTTTTCCTTTTCCTTTCCTTTCCTTTCAATTGTGTTTTACTTTTCAAATTCTATTCTGTACGAGTAATTGGCATCATGACTAAATCCTGTCGACATTTTGGAGGATTTCCCAAAGGCCAATTGAATTATTTACAGGTTCTTATTATAATCGTTAATTGATTTCTATTTCCCATTATGATGCATGTTTGTATACTCCACCATTGTTTACGTGTTCTTAGTTTATATTCCATGTCCGGCTAAATTAAAGTAATCGGTATGTAATAGGTAGTCAGATGGGATTCGATAATAACTGGCGTATACTTTCCCTTTCAAACTTATTTATGGCTTTAGTTTTTAAATCAATTTTTCTAAAATAAATGTTCGTCGCGACTGTGAGAACTTATTTAAAGCAGTTTTGCCACGACAGTGGGAAATTCATAAAGGTACAAACCAACAAGCGACAGCTGAGGTTAGGTCCAGATAGTAAAACCTAAGCATTCGTTTTAAAAACAGCGACAACGCTTTAAAAAGGATTAGAGCTTAATGGTTTTCAAAAAGTAATTTTAACCGCGAACGGGATAGCGACAATATACGTTTTGCCTTAGAGTTGCGACTAGCGTCAACAACCATCGTGAGACAAAGGTCTTTAAACCGTCATTTTCTTCTTAAACTATTTTTGAAAACACCCAAAACACCGGTAACTTGTCGAATCCTTGAAGAGCCAAGATATTGCATACCGATTCAAGCATTTATACCTTAAGTAACGTTCTTAGTTTCCCTATAGTTTACACACTTATTTTGCTTTTATTCCCCTAAAACCATACCAACCTAGCTAAACACAGTAACACCCGAAAATACTAGCTTGATTACGAGTCCCTGTGGGATCGATATCTTATATTACTACGCGATAGACTGTGCACTTGCAGTTAGTTTAGTTAGACATAGAAAGTCGCGATCAGTAATCGTCGCCGGAAAACTCATTATTCGCCGGAGTCTCCAATCGTATTCATCCGCGTTCTTCGTATCTTCATCCACACCTTCCTCGAGAATTCCCCAGATCTCATGAAGATTCATCCAGAACCAAGAATATTCATCATTTCTTCACTACGTTTTCCAGATTTCATGGACATTCTCCATCATAACCTTCAAGATCTTCATCCCTGCTCATGCGATATTCATCAATCTTCAAGTGCTTTCTGGATTTCATCAACAATCATCATCCAAGTTCATCACCTCTACAATCGTTTCCAGATTTCCAGGTAACATCAGAAACTTCAACATCCAAAATTATTCAAGATCCTCAACCACCTTCCACGAAGAAAATCCACAAAATCTTCTTCAAATACATAATCCAAACTCCAACCTCACAAAAATCTCCACCACATCTCCCTAGAACTCATCAAACCTCCATCATCACCTTCAAGCATACTTCCAGAACTTTTGTGTTCATCATTTCTTCAAGATTTCTCCAGATCTAACTCCACTTCAACATGCAGACGGCCGTGAACATTCGAATCTTCATCAATCTCCGTCCAGAATCCAAGAAGCTCCATCACGCAACAAAACCTCTCCAGATCTTCACAAGCAGTCACGATCGACACAAATCTCTGAAGACAAGGATGAACACATAAGGGTGAAAAGGAAAGAATAGAGTCTTTCAGAGGAGGTTTTGGAGTACAAAGCAAGGGAGTGGAGACAGGGGGACGGAGGAGGTTTGTTCGGCGGCGGAGGCTGGGTGAAAGAGAGAGACCTAGGGTTTCTGATTGGAGATTGGGAGAAGGAAGGAGAAAGGTCCCGTGGATCGTTGTAGAAGAGTTAGTGGGCCTTGGGCCCAACTCTGGTGTTGTGGGACCATACACTCCGTTCCCTTCCTACACCCCCTGTCCCTTGTTTTTTTCTTCTTTTTTTGGCTGATGGATTCTTTTTTATGGGCTGGGCTCAACTTGCATTTTCCTGGACGCACCTTTGTTTTCCAAACGCACACCCCCCCATTCCCTTGTTTGTTTTTTTATTTTTCTGGATGATGTATTGTGGGCTGGGCCCAATTGTGTTTTTGCTGCATTACCCCTTGTTTGGTTGTTGTACCCCCCTTCCCTTGATTTTTTTTATTTTTGCTTGTATTGGACATTTGTGTGTAATAGATTCTAGTTTTATTTTCTATTTTTCTTTTAGGAATTATAGTTTTATTGTTTTAGAATATTATTACATATTTTCTAGCATAGAATTTATATTCTATTTTTTAAGTGTTATTTTCTTTGTAGGGAATTATAGAATATATTGATATTGTATATAGAATTTTCATTTCTATTTTCTTTGTAGGAAATTTTAGGATATATAGAGCTTTAGATAGAATTTATATTCTGTTTTTTGTATGCAATTTACTCGTAATTTCTTTAGAGTTTTCTCTAAGGAATTTATTTTCAATTTTAGGAGTAGAATATTATTTTCATTTGTTATTGGATTTCTCTCCTCATTTCTCTTCTGCTATCCGATTTTACTTTGATTTAATTCTGTGTTGGCCGTGTGACATGATTCAATTAGAGAAGGATTCTCAATATCATTTCTCTATCTTGTCTTTGACACGGATATCAATATGCTACCTCTTAGAGTTTGATTTATCGTATAAGTCAAATCATGACGGTTTAGTGTTACATTGGTTCTAATTCGAAACATCATCATCAAGGATCCAGAGAGGAGAAGATTGGAATGGAGCTTGCGCATAATGTCAAGGACCAACGGAGCCGCTTCGTTCGATAACATCTTTCTCGTTCAAGTCTTCGTGCAACCGTCGAGTGTTGTGAGCTATAGCGTTAGATACGTAGGAAATGGTGATTGAGGGGTTTCCTCTCAATCGTCTAGAGTGTTTAGTGTAGCACCCTTTGGGTGATATATGACTTATTCGCTCCTACGTCCTAGGTTCTTGCGTGTGTGTCCCGAGTTCCTTCCCGTTTAGGTGTGTTAGGCCTGCTTCCTCTTTGTTCTCGCCCCTGCGCGATCGAAACCCTTTTCTCTCGCATTCAGGCGATTGAGACCCCTTCTCTTGCCCCCGTGCAATCGAGACTTGTTTTCTGCATACGTCGAACTTCGTTTGCTCTGATCTATGGTACCAGACGAGAGTACGTAGGCATAGGATTGCGATGATCCTAGCGAGCTCCATTTTCCCCTTTCCTGTAGTTGGCTGAACTACAGCTGCTCTGATTTCTCATACCAGACGAGAATATGTAGGCATATGATGCGATATCCTAGCGAGCACACTAACAACTAACTTCTATGTTCTCTCGCTGTCGTGCGATCGAGACTTTCCCGCTAACGACTAATTTCCCTTTCTCTTGCCTTAGCACAATTGAGGCCAGACCGTAGTTCTAGTTCTTGTAGGTTCCCATACCTCTAAACCCCGACATACTACGTCCGTTCTACCGTAAACAGGTAACGCCTAAGTCTCCAATGGACGAGCAACATACACCTAACTGCTAGAATGCGTACGCTAGTATCGTCAATCCTTTCTCTCACCCCTGTGTGATCGAGAACACCCCGGTTATCCGTAGTTAGACCGAACTACGTTTTCTCTGATCTTTCACGCCGTGTGAAAGTACGTAGGCACGAGATGCGATGTCTCAGCGAGCAACCTTCCCCCTTTTTCACCCGTAGTTAGGCGAACTACGTTGACTCTGATTTCTCGTTCCAAACGGGAATACGTAGGCAAAGAACTATTGTGTTCTGCCAATTCATTTTCTTTTCTTTTTAGACCAGACTTTTAGCTATATAGATAAACCAACCCATCAGATAAACACAACAAGCGCGGATCCCATCGAGTACGATGGACGTGAGGGGTGCTAACACCTTCCCCTTGCGTAACCGACTCCTGAACCCAGACATGGTTACGATGACCTTGTCTTATACCTTTTCGTCAGGTTTTTCCAATCATTTCCTTTCCCTTTTTGTGGGATAAATAACGAAAGGTGGCGACTCTTCTGTTTTGCCGGTAGCGACAGCTGGCAACTCTATTGGGGATCCAACATCCCCTATGCGAGACAATCTGGGGATCCAACGTGTAACACCCCCTTTCTATACCTCCAAATAATACAAATAATCATTTAGGCATAAATTCAAAATTTCATCAGAGTACATTTATATCACGGCATAAAAGGGGCATATCACATTATACCAAAAATTCAACACTGTACAACACCTGCTCAACAGATATGCAACAACGGAGTAACACCCACAAGGAAAATATTTAGAACATAGGCGGAACATCCAAATATTTCATATCTTCCAAAACATGTATTCACATACACATACATCATTTAAGTTGATTTACAACATAATCAATATATACAATATTCATACAACATGTTTCATCAACATTCATCAGCAGATACAAGCATAGTTGTATTACAAAAGAATCAAAATAATCCCTATCTACCCGGTGCTACATATTAGAGCCAACCGACCAAAAAAAATGAAGTCGCGCTTCACAAAACTCCAACAATCTAATATGCAATGCCTCATAGAGCATTATAAAATAGCAGAAGGGTGAGAAACAATATCATAATACATAATGCATATTAACATATATATATATATATATATATATATATATATATATATATATATATATATATATATATATATATATATATATATATATATATATATATATATATATATATATATATATATATATATATATATATATATATATATATATATATATATATATATATATATATATATATATATATATATATATATATATATATATATATATATATATATATACATATAACGTCCAATAACGTCTTTCACGTTCTCACTGCAACTCATCTCACTACACCGTACATCGCAATGTATTCACAATAAATTATTTACAAATAGAGCACAAAGCATATACAATATGCATTAACAATGTTTATATCAATTCATAAACACACACACACACACACACACACACACACACACACACACACACACACACACACACAGATATATATATATATATATATATATATATATATATATATATATATATATATATATATATATATATATATATATATATATATATATATATATATATATATATATATATATATATATCCACACATACATGTATCTTCAAGCCTTCCATTCAAGCCAATTATCAACAATTTACACAAACATCTACATTCATGTTTATTCACCATAAATCATGCACAGATGTCAACATGCAACTCATAGAGACCGACACACGACTCTATGCAGATGCAAATGCGGTACCGACTCATTTCAGCAGGTTCAATTGAAGAACCAAAAATAACCATCGCTCACACCCCACATGGGCACACGAGGTTCTGCAGATTCACCGAGGAATCAAATACAACCATCGCAACATACGAGGTTCTGCAAATCCATCGAGGGATCAACAAATAACCATCGCTCAAACCCCACAAAGACACACGAGGTTCTGCAGATTCACCGAGGAATCAATATATAACCATCGCTCACACCCCACAAGGGCACACGAGGTTCTGCAGATTCACCGAGGAATCAATAAATAACCATTGCTCACACTCCACAAGGGCACACGAGGTTCTGCAGATTCACCGAGGAATCAATCAACACAAGAATGCATACCATGATGCTCCACATGCAACATGACTCATGACACTCTTGAAATGCATACATGTTTACAGACATACTCATGCATTCATCACATTCATCGCATATATCCATTATGCCTTCAAAATATATGTATCACAAAACATATATATATATATATATATATATATATATATATATATATATATATATATATATATATATATATATATATATATATATTCATCACCCATTAAAACCAATTTCATACATGGTTCACATTCACAATCAATCTCGTCATGCATTTCTAATCAATTCAAGTAAATGCACAAAATTGCCAAACGACCACATTTCACACTTCACAAATCACAAACTAGAATTCACACGATACGGCTACCCACAGCACATATAACAGCATATAATTAGTCATCTCAGACAAGGAATGATCGCAACCAAATCACACAGCCCATCCACGAATGGAAAACAAAAGAAAAGAAAATATGTTGTTGTGTTCGCTAACCTTCGCCTGGCGAAGCCTCTGGCGAACCTTCGCTACTTCGTTCGCCTGGCGAACTTGCCAGTGAAGACCACTGGGAGTTATTCTGGAATTACTCGCTAGCACTAGCCTGGTGAACCCTCTCCACACTCATTCGCCTGGCGAACTTGCCAGCGAAGACAAGGTGTTTGCTACTGACTTGGTTCGCTACTGCTCGCTGGGCTTCGCCTGGCGAACCTGCGAACTCAGAACTCCCATGGATGTCCAAAAGCCCAAACCTCACAAACCGACCGATTTAATCCAAATCAGTTCCAGTAGCACAGCCCACTCATCATCCTACTATACTACACTGTTCATTCCTAATTCTAACCGATAAAACTCGGTTTCTACCGATTAAATCAACTTCCAACCTAGAAATGGAAACATAGAAAAACAATCCAACAAATCGAATCTAGCACATACATGATCATATACATTATCAAGATGATAAAACTTCTCACCCTTACCTGATTAATCGCAAGCTAAGGTTGATTCTTGATGATTCTAGGTTTTGCTCCCCTTTCTCTTCTTTTCTCTCCTCCTCTTTTCTTTCTCTTGTTTTCTTCTTAATGTTTCTATCTTTCTCTTTTCTCTCTATATCACATATTCTATTTTCTTTCCTCCCAAATTCTTTCCACACACTTATCAAATAATTCTCACAAAATATCCACTTAATATTATCACTAATGCCCAAAATACCCTCCAACCTATTTTTACCTGAAACTCTCAAAGTCGGCAAAAATAGCTCAATATGTAAACATAACATATTTTCACACAACTTCCACATAAATAAAATAATCACTTAAATAAATCAAATAAGGACTCAATAAAAATGGGAATTCAGGATCGGGGTGTTACACAACGTCCCCTACGAGAGTCAATCCTAGCGCTTGTTTGCTTGTCTGTGGGCGTTTATTTTTGCGTTGTATGTTGTATATTACTGTATTTACATTTCCCGCACTATATTATTGTCTGTTATTGTTGTGCTGTTGTGGGAGAGGGGCTCTGATGAGTCATAAGCCAGACCCAGGCTTGAGTGTACCTAGCATTAGTTGTGGAAAGTAATGGGCGCGTACATGCTTTGCATGTACTAGTGTCTCACAAAATCCATGCTCAGACGAGATTCTCCCGGTTGACTTCTTTTCCAGCCCTTTGGGCTTGAGGGGTTGTTGGTTTGGAGGATTATCGACTCTGGGGACCGATCATTTGGGATTCAACTAAGTGAGGCCGCTTCAAGAGATGATGATGCCACACCTTCCTGGGTATCGTATCATCGTTTCTTGAAAGTCTGTGACACTGATGAACGCATAAGATGCCGAACCTTTGTCAATTTAGGTCCATACCAATGAGTGGGAGGGTTTTTGCAGGAAACTTGACTTCCAGCCAACCCGGTATTTTGGTTTTCTCTTGTCAGAGCGAACTTATCCCGTCAGTAGCGCATCAGTATTCAGAGCTTTGTTGGGGTTGTTATCCCGTGTTTGTTGCATCTTGCATTGCATTTCATGTGCATCTCATGCTTGCATGTCCATCCTCGGCCAAAACAGAAAGCTTACCCGTCTTTTGTCCAACTCGCAGTTGACTTCCCGACATTCGCATTGGACTTGAGTTAGTTTCTGGAAGGATCATGAACTCAGAAGAGCAGAACTTGGTTGTTACTAGAGCAGAGTTTGAACTGTTGAAGGACTAGTTGAGTCAGTTCATGGAAGCCATAACAGCTATGACTAGAGGAGAGGACAATGTTCAGAGGACTCTGGTGAACAATGTAGCTCAGCCTGTACAGATTCCTGTCAGAGACAAAGATGCATCTTCTCTCCATGACACAGACTATCAGCATTTCACTTTCCCTGTGCCAGATCCTCAGAGGATTGTTCCGAATGTTAATGCTGAGGACCCACAGACTGTTGATTTTATGAGAAGATATCAGTTGTTGGAAGAAAAGATTGACGCCCTGATGAGTAAGAATACTCTTAATCTGAATGTTGCGAGCATGTGTCTGATGCCAGGCCTTGTGTTGCCTCCAAAGTTCAGGATGCCCAAATATTGAGAAATACAGAAGGGAATAGTTGTCTGAAGCTACATTTGGTTATGTTCTGCAGAAGAATGACTTCGTATGTCGCCAATGACAAGCTTATGATTCATTGTTTCTAAGATAGTTTGATCGGAGCATCTCTTGATTGGTACATGCAGTTGGAGAGTGATAACATCAAATCCTGGTCGGATTTAGCCAATGCCTTCGTGAAGTAGTACAACTACAACCTGGATATGGCTCCTAGTCGCGTGCATTTGCAAGAATTATCTCACGCGGAGAAGGAATCCTTCAGAGGATATGCGCAGAGATGGAGAGAATTGGCTACTCGTTTTCAACCACCGCTTCTGGAGAGAGAAATGGTTGACCTCTTCTTGGGTACTCTGAAGGGCCGTTATTATGACATAATGTTCAGTTGTGGAACGACAAGCTTTGCGGACTTGATAAGAATAGGAGAGCTTGTTGAGAGAGGGCTCAAGAATGGAAAGATGCGAGATACTCCTTATATCCTAGTTGATAAGAATGAATCAGTTGTAAGTTCCCAGGAGGAATGGGAAGGAGGAAGTGATGTTGTCTCAGAATCTCTAGCATCTCAGGCTCAGCTTTCAGATGCTTCAAGTGTTCAAAGTCAACAGTAATATCGTCGTCCGCTGCGTCAGCACGCCCGACGAAGACCAAGGAAACCTGAAAGGCAGTTTACTCAGCTACCGGTGTCATACAGTCAGTTGTTGCCATATTTGGTCAAAGGTGGGCTGATAGTGCCGAAAGAGACTAATCTTATGATCCCGCCTTACCCTCCAGGTTTTGATGCTAACGCCCGCTGTGAATACCATGTTGGGGCACAGGGGCATTCAACAGATGACTGTAAGGTGCTTCGAAGCCAAGTTCAGACCTTGCTGGATTCTAACAGGATCTCAATCACGCCTCAGGGTGTTCAGATTAACGACCTTCCTTCATCCAGCTAAGTGGGTGTATCAGTTCAGGTTAGGGGAGAGTTCACTGAGAGCAGATGTTCAGAGGAGTATCAGGATGACTTCGACTAGCAATTCTGAATATGGCTGGCTCAGCAGCAAATCAAGTTCGAAAAGCCCGGTTCCCATAAGCTGGCAATCTTTGTTATCATGTCATTTCTTTGCATTTGTAGTTTCTTTTATGTTAAAGCGCAAATTGAATTCATAAAACTTGTATTGTTTTCAATTGATATTGATAATGAAATGAATATGCATGTTTTGATTAAACTCATTCGTGTTCACTCAATGTTTAACAGATATCCAACGCTTGGTTAAGCGGAATCCGGGGAGGATGACGAAGTTTAAAGACGCGTAAGCTTCCGATTGTATGCTTTTGAAAATAAAACCTGCTGATGATGTACATGCATTGTTTCAAATCCCTAAACACCGGAGTTATAAGGAAGATAATCCCTTGTCAACCCCTTTGAGCCTAGTAGTAGGAGTTTCTTTCGGAAAACGAAAAAACCCTCAATCTTAACCTGGGGTAGGGTGGTGTTAGCTAATTTGATCAAGCATCCAAATTGCAAAAAGAGGTGTCCATTCGAGGATCAATCACACCTCTAGAGGTCGTGCCTAAAAAACCACAATGGTTAAGCTCCAGGAGTGAAACAATCACATTATTCCCCAAAGAGTCAGACAACCAGTGTCACACGACTTGTTCAAAAAAAAAAAGCAAAAAGAATCAAAAGCCCGCTAAGTCAAAACTTGAAAACAAATGACTTAGGCAAAAATGAGGGCATCCCGCTGGACTTAATAATCAAAAGAAGCTCAAAAGAGTCAGTCCAGGAAAAATTTAGGGAAAGCGAAAAACTGAAAAAATGAAAAGGATTACAAATGAAAAATCCTCAAATGAAATACAAGTCGTGTGACCCCAAGTGGAAAAGACGAAAAGTGAGTGGCTGTCACTCAAAAAACTCATGGTTTCTCGAACTATCACTCCTATCTTTCAACGTCTGAGAAGTGAGCGCTAAGGTCGAATTAGCTAAACGTAGGATTAGAGAACATCAAGGTGAACGGGTGGGTTAAAATAAATTTTGAGCCTTTATCCTTTCCTTCAAAACTGTGAACCTGACCACGTTACAACCGGAAAAAGTCCTAATTGAAGCAGTTTTGTTTCGAACGCATACTTCGGTAAAGATCGCGTCGAAACTGACTCCTAAAAGGGTTCTTCTTACCATGTTGGTACTGATGTTGATATTCTAATAAATGATTTGTTCATTATATGCCATAAACTATTTTTTCCTTTTCCAGTGAACAAATTGGATGTCAAAACTGTCATATGCGTTGCATTAATATATCTTTTATGCAGAACAACTTGTTTTACCTGCAAGTAAGCACTTAACAGCAGGAAAGTTTCCTACAGTGGAAATGTCGCGGTGAAAATCGGATACCAAACTATTGATTAGTTTGAATCTTTAATTCATTTTGCAACCGAACTTTGATTTGTCCAAAGGAAGGGATAAAGATCGAAATTCCCGCAGTGCAATGCAAATGCAAGCTAGATTGTTTAGGTTCGGGGGTTGGTTAAACTTAGGGAAGGTACTAGCATCCTAAGTTTCTGTAGTACTCTACAGGAACCTCTTGTTTTATGTTGTTTATTGCTAAGTGTTTATCTGCTTAAAGGATTAAAGACCCTAGTGGTTTATATCTAAGTATACTCGATAAGACATCGCGTCTTATGCCTACATATCCTTACGGGAGTGGAATCAGAGTATTTTGTAGTTCACCCTAAAGGGTTAGAGGAGCTCTTTGACTGTGGCCAAAGTTCCTACGGGTTTAGGGTAGTTGTTTTGATTGGGTTTAGGAGAAGAGACGAGTCTTCATGTTAAGGGAGATATAACCGCCACAAATGTAAAAGAGAAGGGTTGTAGGAAATGGTCTTTGCATCGTCTTAAGAAAAGGTCTTACATACTCGGATGGTCGCCAAGCATGCCTTTGTCGCTCTTAAGGCAAAGTCCCTACGTGTTTGATTGTATTGTTGTGGGGGTGGAGATTATATCTCACTTAAGATGATTAACATCTATTCTCTAAATGTGTTTGTAAAAGTTGTATTGTGTTGATTGATGTTTTGTCTAAATTGTAAAGATAAAGACAAGGTCCTTCCTATGAGGTAGGATCTATCCTAAGTGATCGACTTGAATGGGATCAAGGATCAAGGGGAATATGATGCAAATGATGTGCAACTACACACAGCGTTGAATTATGTGTAGGTTTTTCCTTTGGACGGAGTGCGATGTATAAATAGATAAATATGATAATGTAAATGCAATAGAATAGATTACAGAAGAGTAAATCATACAAGTACGCATGAAAGCGCTGATGTGTAGGTGCCAGTGTCGTGAGTAGTTGTGCACGATTGATTTTACGATGTTGATTGTTTTTAATCGTTGACTTGGTTAGTTTGAGAAAAAAGTTGAATGGAGACTGATTTTAGATGGGATTAAGTTGATTGATTGAGATTTTATAAAAGTTGAGTTAATGGTGAGATTAAATTTTATCATTATGCGAAAAGAAGTGTATAATTAAAGTTTAAATTTAATTAGGAAAAAGGTTTTAAATGATCACTATAAAAAGCTAAATTATAAAAAATAGTTTGATTCTTATTAAAAGGTAGACTTAATAGAATAATGAGTTTTGAATAAAAAGTTACTAATTATTTTAATAAAAGGTTGATTATAATAAAGATAAAAATTGAGTTATTATTTTAATAATAAAAAAAAGGTTATTAAGTTAAATTAATAAAGGTTAATTAATTTATTTGTTTTTTTAAAATTGAATTATGGTTATCTTAACAAAATTTAACGGTGGTTTAAGTGTAGTGTGTGTTTAGTGGTGTGTGTGTTTAATGGTGTGTGTGTGTGTGTTTATCATTGGATTACAATTAAAAAAATTAAAAAGACAACAACAACACAGAAAACCCTAATTCCCCCCTGAATCCCTTTTCCGCCGCGATCCCTCCCTTCACCTTTCCCTGACCTTCGCCCTCTTCTCTTCTCGCCGGCTTCCGAACTTCTGTCTCCTTCGATTTCTCCTTTCGTCCCTTCTTTTTTGGTTCTAGGCCTGAAAACGAACAAAACGAGTCAAAACATTCTACAATATTCGATGAACATAAAGGTTACCGCGAGGTGTCCGCGATGATAAGTGAGTTTTGACGCGAGCGGAGGTTTATCACGGCGGTAGTGATGGTGATGATGACGAAGTACTCTTCCTCGACCTCTTCTGAGTCTCACGTGGGTTTGGATGGACACTTTGACGACGGTGGTTGAGGACAGAAACGATAGTCCGCGGTGGAGTTTCAGAAGGTAAATCTTTTTTACGATTTAGGTTTTTGTTGGATTTTGGGGTTTCAAGATTTGGGGTTTTTTTTGTGAAGGGCGTTTTTGCTGATTAGGGATCTCTCTTGTGAGCGTTGTCTCTCTTTTGATTTTTTGTATGTTGTTCGTGTGGATTTTTGGTGTCTGTGAATTGTGTGTGTCGTCCCCCTTTTTGCATCGCAAATCCTCTCCTTCTTATAGTCGTACTAGTCCTTGATTCCTCTTGAAAATATTACCATATTCGTACAAACATGTTTTATCCGGTTTTGGAAACTATTTATGATGCTTGATGACTGAATCTTGCCTGTTGATGATTATGTTTGAGACACAAATTGATTTCCTGTCTGAAACAAATTTGGAAAGTTTCTTGAACTCTTAATGAACTGTTGTTGTCTGTTGTTGCAGGTTTGCAGATGACGCTTGCAGCTGATAAAAAATGGTGTGCTGCTATGGACGCAACTTGGTGACGTCGGTATGACCATTATGTAGCAAGGCTAAACGGATTGTTTTTGTGTAAGCTGTGAAGTTGCAGTGTACTGTGCTGCAGAACCCTGCCAGCTTTGTCGTGACTCTACTTATAGGTTTTCTATATTTCGGCAGGCCGTGTTCATCGTGAGCAGAAGGTACGCAGGATGTATATGTTGGAGTGACCGATGAACTGGAACTTGTATACTGCGGTCAGAAGATGTCAACAAGGAACTGCAGTGATGATGCTTCTTGGCTTTGATTGTGTTGAATTATAATAGAATTTCCTCCTTGGTCTATTCATCCTATTTTCTCCAATCATGTGGGTTCTAGTGGATTTGGTTTATGAGCCTACATATTGAAATGCTCCTTTTAATTTTCTTTTCTGTGTGCAGCAGTCTGACTCTGTCTGGTATTGTGCGGTTATTTGCGGGATACTTGGAGACATTATGGTGCAAGAAATGGCGATGATGCAACCACGAAATGCGATCTTCTGCGTGGACCGTGGCGGTGCGATTTGGATTTGGAACTTCCTTGACATCCTTCTCTATTAGTGTCGCATTTAGAGGTTGTTAACCGCTCTTAATATTTTGCAGTTTCGAACAATGCTGGTTGGAGTAGGAGGTGCTTGACGAGTGTCGTGATGTCTGCTAGGATTCTCAGTGTTGGAAGGAAGCTCCAACAGATCCAAAATTGACAAAAGTCTTTACAAAGTAATGCTGACATCCTTGCTTACAACTTGATACGGCTAAAAAGCTCTCATGATCATAAAGGTCGCTGCTAACTTCTGAATTTTCTTCTTCTCAAAAATGAATTTGTTTTCGTATGTCGACTGCTTTTCTGTCATGTTCAGGCAATATCACGAAATATCAACCGTTTTTGCAAACTCGGCACATACGAGAATGTGGCCTTTGGGTAGTGCAATGGTTTCTTGACACAGTGAAAAGGTGAGTACATTCAGTTCCAACTCTCTTAAATTCTCATTTATTACTTTGATGAACACATGGTTTAAAATTTGATTTCGTGCTGAAGTTGCATTTCACCGAATTTTCCTATACCGTCTTTTGACAACGTAGGTACGAGCGCATCAACCAATTCAATCATAGGCATTGATATTTCTCGTTGATATGAGCATTACGAGAGGAAGACTAGCACTTCCGAATATGCGAAGCCGAGGGCTCCGTTTTCGGACAAGGTAACTTGAATGATGCTCTTACCTTCATACACAAGGAAAAGCTTATGAACTGAATGAATTGAAACTATTTTTAACAGTTCGTGATTACTATTGCTCTATGCAGGTGCTCCGGGCGAGTTGCATATGTGATTTGTCGCTAGGTCAATCTGTAGCATAATCATCAAGTGTTGCTTTAATGCCCTTCCATATTTGATCTTCCCTTCTGGTGTTTTGTATGTGAATCTACATGTGTTTATATCCCTGTGTTTGGAGAATCTATTGGTGCCAGAATGGTAAGTCCATTTAATTATATTACTGCTATAAAATGGATGGACAAACCAAGATGGAGAGTCTATCAAAGTGAGATTTGAGCTGTCAAAATAACACTGTGTCTTTGGCCAGTTAGAATTTGTGTCCTGCAAATGACACAACCACAGAGATCTCACAAATAATGTAGGAAATTTGGGAACTTTGGACTCTTAATTCTAATTACCGTCCGCTTCGGATTTATCCGCCTGACTGTTAAACTTTCCTAGTGCAGGTGCTTTCGCATGATCCGGCACGAATGCCGCCGTCATTCCCTCTGCTGCGGGTGATCTAGTGACTGAAGCAATCTTGATACGCTCCCCTTTAGGCGTATGCAGCTGGAAGAAGCTCGAAGCAAGGTTCTGGTACAAACAAGTGTGTTATTGTCCTTTCAAAACAAGTCAGAGTTATGGCAACGAAGACAGGGATGCCGGCGAAGAAATTGTATGCTACACGTACAGTAGCGAAATGTAATAAGGCTTTATGCAGATGGTGAAAATTAGCCAAAATATTTCTGATCGTTTAGGCTTTGTAATTCCGAGACAAAAATGTAACGAAGCTTTCACCGCTTTGACTTTTAAACTTTCATATCCATGGCACATATTTGAATTAATCTTGAGTAGTGATTTTCCTGATATATGTTTGAAACAGGCTAAGAACGTAACCCCGTTACTCTTGAAAAAATACTTCAAAATGCAATTTGAGGCCTAGCCTAGATTCAACTCAACCTTGAACGGTTATAAATGAAGCTACAATATTCTTTGAGGCTCCATTCACCTGCCTTTGGGCTTTGATAAACCCTCCCTCTATTCACTATTGTACCACTTGGGGGAAGCTCTATAGGATCTTGATTAAGTTGAATACATACTGAAGAGCGGCCATGCCAAATCCATCGGTTGGTTAATGATGCCGTTAAGGAAACCAAAAAGCAGAGTGCACTATTAGCAGCTTAGCAAAAATGAAATTAGAGCACCAAAAGAGTGGAGTTCAACCCTGACTCCAAGATATCCCGCGTGGGAAAGCAATGAGGCCTTAAATACCACAAATCCACGTGGTATAGTGTTTTGATCTCAAACAAATCCAAGGATGATTTTAACGAGATAAATCCGGGAAGCGCATCCAAAGAAAGTCTTCGGTGTATTGGTCCAATAACAGCTCGAGAGTGAAAATAACGTTAGTAATAAAGTAGATAACATAATAATATTAAATACGATAGAAATAAATATAATATTAAACATAAAGTCAAATAATAGGAAAAAAACGCAAAAAGAGGCGGCGTCTTAGGGTCAAAAATTAGGGTGCAACAGATGCCCCTATTTAAGTTACTCCTATTCGGAGATATGGAGATTGAAATCTTCATCTCGACGAGATAGGAGGGACTTAAATACAAACATTGCGCGGATTTTTGGCCTTAAGAAGCCACCGAAATGCACATGATATGCGATGATACGGAAATGCAAGACAAAGGATCTTGTGGAGAAATGGCATCACAAAGGGAGAAACACAACACGCGGGAAGAATAGGCTCAACAGAGCGAGACTCCACGGGGGAAGATTGACAATCACAAAGTGTCTGTAAATATGTCGTAAAGAACTGGGAAAAGAAATTCTTTGGAGGAATCTACTGTATATGTCAAAATGTAATTGATTCAAGACATCATCTTGAGAAGTCTAGTGTCAAGGCTTGTAACTGTAACTGGGAATATTTTTGCCAAAATATTTACTGTTAAAGTCTGTAAGGAATCTACCGCCGAGATTCTATGTTGAAGTCTGTTGGAGAAATACTTCTGACGAAGTCTTCTGGAAATCTACTGCCGAGATTAACCAGGAGATGAAATAGAACCACCTACTGCCGAGGTCTTTTGGGAATCTACTGCCGAGATTAACCAGGAACTATCTACTGTCGAGGTCTTCTGGGAATCTACTGTCGAGATTAACCAAGAGATGAAATAGAACCACCTACTGCCGAGGTCTTCTGGGAATCTACTGTCAAGATTAACCAGAAAATGAAAGATGTTCGAGTGATTGTCGTTGTAGACTGTAGTTGTAAATTGTTGTTGTAGATGTAGAACTTCCTCGAACGTCATAGTCTGGATGCTATGAGCCGGTCTCGGTCCCTTCCCAAAATGATGAAAACTCGTGAGAGCACCTTCATAGGGGTTGTAGATTTTGTAGATTGTAGATGTAACTGGAGTTGTAAAATTGTAATGTTGATGTAGATGTAATTGTAGTTGTAAATTGTAGATGTAGTTTGTAAAGCTTCACCGGGGATCTTCAAAGGAGTTGTAAACCGGTTGAGTTGTAATGTACGTCTTCTCAAATAAAGAGAGACTATTGTGATAAACTTCTTCGACTTCTTCGGGGAGATGTCGCTTGAAGGAAGTAAGCTTGTGTAATGAACTCACCGGGGAATGAATTCCTGAAGAGTATCTTGTTGTAGTTGTAAGTATGTGAACTTCTTGAGGTGAACATTTCTCAAATAAAGAGAAAACATCTGTGAAGTCTTTGATAAACCACTCTGATGGATTTCCGGAGAGATGCCATGAGTTGATAATCTTGATAACCCATTGGGGATGTACAAACTGCCTTGAGGAGACTGTCTTTTGTCATTTTAATAGAAAACCTGATTAAAACGAGTTGCTCAAATAAAGAGGTTGCTCAAATAAAGAGGTTACTTGCAAACCAGATGTAGATTGTTGGAAGGACGTCTTGTAATATTGCTGGAGAGATATCCATCTTCAATAATTATCTTCATGAAGACCTTTTCTGGGGAGAACAGTGCAAAATAAATGCACACTTGATCCATGTTCAGGAGTTTGGGGATATCCACCAATGTGATTGTCAGGGACCGAAATTCAATTCAGGAAATAACTGAAAAGAGACTGTCACGTAAGACTCGACCATTGAGGTATGAACTCGAATGGGAATATACTAAAGCAACCGTCTTCCACGAGGATCGAACTTCGTGGGGAAAATAGAAATATTGCGCTTTTCTGCCTAAGGGTGACAACTCTAATTGGAAGGAGAAGACACGCCCAACCACTTGTGGATAAAAACGACCAAAGCGACAGAATAACACACACACACAAAGATGCACAAATGCAAATGTTATGTTATCTATTTATGTGATATGTGTATGCTTATGCTGACAAAACAGACGAAAGCAACGAACGGAGATTGGATAAACATCTCGAAACAAACATCCGACCAATCTTCAAAGATAGAAGTATCACTGGGGATATACGGAAAACCAGATATAGGATCTTAACCCTGTTTCAGAGTTTCACAAGCTTCTATTAGGGAATAGATATCAATCCATTCGGGGATATAACAACTTAATCTTGCTGGATAACATGGTTGTTGAATATGTCGTAAAAACTTCACGGGGATGAAATAAACATCCGCCTCGCTGGAGAAGATTAACATTGTAGAGATCCACTAGGGTGTACAGCAACAACCACTTCACTGGGGTGATGAAGTTCAAGAAGATCTATTGAGGAGTAAAATACGTCCATTTCACTGAGGAAGGTGAAGTTGGAGAAGATTCACTGAGGATAGCATCTACTTCGTAGGGGAAGTGAAGTTGGAGAAGATTCACTAAGGATTAAAATAGCATCTACTTCATTGGGGAAGTGAAGTTGAGCAAATCACTAGGTGTTCTGCATTGAAAAGCTTCATCGAAGAATTGTCATGACCACCAAAAATAAAATTTACTGGGGACATGAAGAATGTTATAAGAACGAGGTAATTCTGGCTTGATGAATTGTGTAGTAGTCGCCATTTTGAACAAAACTTGTTACGCGGGAAAGGTAATCTTCGCGTCTCAATTTCCCCAAGTCATATGGATATGAGAAGAAGTTATTCCAAGAGGATTTTACAGAAAACAAGGCGTCCCACTGTTTTCAAACTCTTAGAGAGATTCGCTGAATCTCGACATAACGGACCCTGATTGACGGTAATATGACGAGTCTACAATCTTGCCCCAAAGGTGAAGTCAAACCTGAGCAGACCATTTAGAAACAAACCTGCCCCAGTTTAGCAGAGTCTTCGAATTCCAATAGGATACACTTGATGATGACGCTTATGTGTAATCTTCTATGATATCAGGCCAAATTAACACGCGTGAAATGTTATTCCTGAAACTGTTAATGCAACATATGTGTCTGTCTTGAAGTTTTTGAAAAGAGATATCACGACCACTCATGACGAAGTCACTAGTTAGGACATGAATTAATTTATAAGCCAATATAAATAGTTGAGCATAGCTCATAGGAGTCAGGAAACGTTATCTTATTGAGTATGCTTTCGAAGTAAACCTTACTTCAATTAGGACTTTCAAGGGTTATATCGAGGTTTAGTTTATGTTTTGTAAAAAAAGGGATAAAGGGTCAAAAGCTTATTTGTGCCCACCCAAATTTTTTTGAAATTTTAAGTATTCAATCGAGCTGACTGAAAATTTCCCTGCCCCAGGTTTAAAACGAAGTTGGAAAGGGTTTGGGAGAAATAAAGCAGACCCTCAATCGAGGTTTGAAGGAGTTAAAAATGGATTAACTTCCTTATGTCTTTGGTGTTTAGGAGGTTTGAAACAATGCCTTACATCATCAGTAGGGTTTTATTCGAAAGCATACATCGAGAGATCCTACGTTTTACTTCATCATCCTCCTCCCAATTCTTCACCGAAGTGAGAAAGAAATCGGGTGATTTTGGCATTATAAAAAAACATTTTTAAAGAGTGAAACGAATGGGTTTCCTCAAGACAAACATTTATTGCATTACTTATTCAAAATAAACAAGTTCTCACATGCTAATTATGCTTTTAACCAAAGAAAATAACAAGAGCAAATAAGCAGGCAAAATAAACAGCCGATCAATATAAAGGTGTTCCATTCATGACTGGTCTTCCTCCTTTGAAAGTTAACTCTTCGTTATCAATCATTTCCTGAACTTTTTTCTTGGAAAACTTTACACTCTTCAATCGAATGCCCCAATGCTCCATCATGAAATTCACAGCTAGCGTTCGGGTTGAACCACGGTGGACGAGATTTCATGATTCTAGTCTTTCTGGGAGTCATTACCGAGTTTTTAGCAAAATAAGACCACAGCTGACGGTAAGTCATTGGGATAAGATCGAACCATCGAGTTTCTTCCTTCGGAACGTTTAGAGGTATCTCCTGATTCTGAAACCGTCTTCGAACTTGTCGATTCTGATGTTGATTTGGAGGAGTCAATCTTCGTTTATGAGGTAGTCGCTGCTCGCGCTGAGCAGGCGCTGCATATCGCTGTTGAGGATGAGGTACTGGAACTGGATCTGACAGGATTCGAGGGGAGTCCTGAATTGCATTGACGTCAACATTTCCTTCTTCTTGGGAATCATCAACTGAAATCTCTTCGTCAGTTTGGTTATTCAAATCATCTTGAATTCTTCCACTTTTGAGTGCATTCTCGATGTTTACTCCAACTTCTATAATCTTGGGGAAATCCAATGGTACAGCTCCTACCATTCTAACATAATAAGAGTCTGGCAGTGTTCTTAGAAACATCTTGTTTAAATCTTTCTCGGGAAGTGGTGGGTTAACCTGAGATGCTAACTCTTTCCAACGTTGGGCATATTCCTTGAAAGATTCGTCGTCATTCTTACTCATGTCCATCAATTGATCACTGTCTGGAGCCGCGTCCAAATTATAATTGTACTGCTTTATGAAAGCATTGGCTAAATCTTTAAAAGACTGAATACGACTCCTTTGTAGCTTCGTATACCATATCAAGGATGCCCCAGATAAGCTCTCTTGAAAGCAATGAATCATCAACTCGTCGTTGTCAACATAAGTAGCTATCTTCCGGCAGAACATCGTCAAGTGATCTTTTGGACAACTAGTACCCTTGTACACCTCAAAGACAGGCATCTTAAACTTCGGAGGAATAATTACACCTGGAACCAGACATGAGTCACGAGCATTAAAATCATATGTATCAGCTCCTTTTGTCATCTTTAATTGCTCTTTGAAATCCCGAAGTTCTTTCTCCATTACATCCACCTTCATCTTAGTATGAACATTCTGAAGATTAGGTACATTTTGTAGGGGCTGGGAAGCTTGAACAACCAAGTTGTCTTGCACAGGAGGAGGTTGAGTAGGAACATCCACTTGTTGAACATTGTCGTCAGAAGGAAGATCGAATAACGGATTAGTCACAACTCTGAAACCAGTCGTCGAATCCATATCTTTATTCTCTTTACTATCCTTCAATAATACTTCAAGCTTGGTCAAATGGTCGAGATGTCAACTGACAGACAAAGACGGAAAACTGAATGAGGACACAGAGGAGAAGAGACTCATGTAAATGTAAATGCTGGATGCATGATGCGAGAATGCTAATGCAAGCATGTAAGGATGAAATGTTTCATGGAACTCAAGTTCTTATAAACGTTACAGAGTGCCAAAGAAAATCATTTTAATATTTTTATGTATATATTTTTTCGGGTTACAAATGAATATCCTCTTAAGAGTCCTAGCATAAAAGCTAAGAAAGCCCTAAGGAAGTCCTTCATCTTGTTTGTTGATTTGTTCCTCTACTTGGATCTCCTTGAAGGTAAGCTCGTCCATGATCAAAGTCTAAAGAGTAGTTTGATAGAGGAAAATAAATCCTCCATCCCTTCTTTTGCTCTTGTTGAGAAATGGATCCCTTGTTTACTTGGATCTTTGATGATGATGAGAGTCTTTTGAACTTCTAATGATCCTCCATGTTAAGGGAAGCCTTCTATTGATCTTTAATGATAAGGAAGTCTCTTGTATTTGTCCTTTGGAGTTTCTTAATTCTTCAATTGATGCCCCTAACTTCCTTAGGTCATCCAAGCTAGGACTCTTAAAAGAATATTTCAAAAAAATATTTTCTATTTGTAATCTATGTTGGTTTTGTAATGTTTATAAATAAACTAGGAATTCCATGAAACTTAATGTAATATGATGCTTAAATGATGCAACAAACACAGGTAAGCACATAAGGACACAAAGATAAACAAACAAAGGGGGACCCTAGGTTTGCAACGAGCCTGGAGCAAGGGTATACCCATTCCCAAAAGGATGATGGACTAGAGGTTGTTTGTACCTGCAGAACAAGGTTCTAAGAGGTTCCCAAAGTCATTAGCCCATCTTTCGGATATTATCAACTTCCCAAGTACTCGAGGGTTAATAATATTCTCAAGAGAACTTCTTTTGAGTGTAGCATCGCGTAGCACTATTTCGGGGGTACCCCCTCATAGTCCCGCGCTACATCCTAATAAAGGCCAAAGTTGGGTTAAGGTAACTATGGTCCTCAATATCATAGGCTCCAAAGTCGAAAGTAGTGAGTGTCTTCACGATGGATCGTTCAACAGTACTATTTCGAAAGGGCCTCAACTGAGCGGGATTCTCGATTCAACTTAGTAGGGATTCCACTCCCTATAAGCCTCCTCGAATATATCACCATCCTATCTTAATTTCTCTCAAAGTTCGGGTGTAGAACTTTATCTCACCACTCAAGGACAACAATCCCAAAAGAAACACAAGAGAAAGCATGTAAACACATAATCAAGCAGGCAGATATATAATGCAATAAACAAATAAAATAAGATAGGGAAACCCACTGAGGAGAGCTCCCCAGTGAAGTCGCCGTTTCTGTCGCGGTGAAAATCGGATACCAAACTATTGATTAGTTTGAATCTTTAATTCATTTTGCAACCGAACTTTGATTTGTCCAAAGGAAGGGATAAAGATCGAAATTCCCGCAGTGCAATGCAAATGCAAGCTAGATTGTTTAGGTTCGGGGGTTGGTTAAACTTAGGGAAGGTACTAGCATCCTAAGTTTCTGTAGTACTCTACAGGAACCTCTTGTTTTATGTTGTTTATTGCTAAGTGTTTATCTGCTTAAAGGATTAAAGACCCTAGTGGTTTATATCTAAGTATACTCGATAAGACATCGCGTCTTATGCCTACATATCCTTACGGGAGTGGAATCAGAGTATTTTGTAGTTCACCCTAAAGGGTTAGAGGAGCTCTTTGACTGTGGCCAAAGTTCCTACGGGTTTAGGGTAGTTGTTTTGATTGGGTTTAGGAGAAGAGACGAGTCTTCATGTTAAGGGAGATATAACCGCCACAAATGTAAAAGAGAAGGGTTGTAGGAAATGGTCTTTGCATCGTCTTAAGAAAAGGTCTTACATACTCGGATGGTCGCCAAGCATGCCTTTGTCGCTCTTAAGGCAAAGTACCTACGTGTTTGATTGTATTGTTGTGGGGGTGGAGATTATATCTCACTTAAGATGATTAACATCTATTCTCTAAATGTGTTTGTAAAAGTTGTATTGTGTTGATTGATGTTTTGTCTAAATTGTAAAGATAAAGACAAGGTCCTTCCTATGAGGTAGGATCTATCCTAAGTGATCGACTTGAATGGGATCAAGGATCAAGGGGAATATGATGCAAATGATGTGCAACTACACACAACGTTGAATTATGTGTAGGTTTTTCCTTTGGACGGAGTACGATGTATAAATAGATAAATATGATAATGTAAATGCAATAGAATAGATTGCAGAAGAGTAAATCATACAAGTACGCATGAAAGCGCTGATGTGTAGGTGCCAGTGTCGTGAGTAGTTGTGCACGATTGATTTTACGATGTTGATTGTTTTTAATCGTTGACTTGGTTAGTTTGAGAAAAAAGTTGAATGGAGACTGATTTTAGATGGGATTAAGTTGATTGATTGAGATTTTATAAAAGTTGAGTTAATGGTGAGATTAAATTTTATCATTATGCGAAAAGAAGTGTATAATTAAAGTTTAAATTTAATTAGGAAAAAGGTTTTAAATGATCACTATAAAAAGCTAAATTATAAAAAATAGTTTGATTCTTATTAAAAGGTAGACTTAATAGAATAATGAGTTTTGAATAAAAAGTTACTAATTATTTTAATAAAAGGTTGATTATAATAAAGATAAAAATTGAGTTATTATTTTAATAATAAAAAAAAGGTTATTAAGTTAAATTAATAAAGGTTAATTAATTTATTTGTTTTTTTAAAATTGAATTATGGTTATCTTAACAAAATTTAACGGTGGTTTAAGTGTAGTGTGTGTTTAGTGGTGTGTGTGTTTAGTGGTGTGTGTGTGTGTTTATCATTGGATTACAATTAAAAAAATTAAAAAGACAACAACAACACAGAAAACCCTAATTCCCCCCTGAATCCCTTTTCCGCCGCGATCCCTCCCTTCACCTTTCCCTGACCTTCGCCCTCTTCTCTTCTCGCCGGCTTCCGAACTTCTGTCTCCTTCGATTTCTCCTTTCGTCCCTTCTTTTTTGGTTCTAAGCCTGAAAACGAACAAAACGAGTCAAAACATTCTACAATATTCGATGAACATAAAGGTTACCGCGAGGTGTCCGCGATGATAAGTGAGTTTTGACGCGAGCGGAGGTTTATCACGGCGGTAGTGATGGTGATGATGACGAAGTACTCTTCCTCGACCTCTTCTGAGTCTCACGTGGGTTTGGATGGACACTTTGACGACGGTGGTTGAGGACAGAAACGATAGTCCGCGGTGGAGTTTCAGAAGGTAAATCTTTTTTACGATTTAGGTTTTTGTTGGATTTTGGGGTTTCAAGATTTGGGGTTTTTTTTGTGAAGGGCGTTTTTGCTGATTAGGGATCTCTCTTGTGAGTGTTGTCTCTCTTTTGATTTTTTGTATGTTGTTCGTGTGGATTTTTGGTGTCTGTGAATTGTGTGTGTCGTCCCCCTTTTTGCATCGCAAATCCTCTCCTTCTTATAGTCGTACTAGTCCTTGATTCCTCTTGAAAATATTACCATATTCGTACAAACATGTTTTATCCGGTTTTGGAAACTATCTATGATGCTTGATGACTGAATCTTGCCTGTTGATGATTATGTTTGAGACACAAATTGATTTCCTGTCTAAAACAAATTTGGAAAGTTTCTTGAACTCTTAATGAACTGTTGTTGTCTGTTGTTGCAGGTTTGCAGATGACGCTTGCAGCTGATAAAAAATGGTGTGCTGCTATGGACGCAACTTGGTGACGTCGGTATGACCATTATGTAGCAAGGCTAAACGGATTGTTTTTGTGTAAGCTGTGAAGTTGCAGTGTACTGTGCTGCAGAACCCTGCCAGCTTTGTCGTGACTCTACTTATAGGTTTTCTATATTTCGGCAGGCCGTGTTCATCGTGAGCAGAAGGTACACAGGATGTATATGTTGGAGTGACCGATGAACTGGAACTTGTATACTGCGGTCAGAAGATGTCAACAAGGAACTGCAGTGATGATGCTTCTTGGCTTTGATTGTGTTGAATTATAATAGAATTTCCTCCTTGGTCTATTCATCCTATTTTCTCCAATCATGTGGGTTCTAGTGGATTTGGTTTATGAGCCTACATATTGAAATGCTCCTTTTAATTTTCTTTTCTGTGTGCAGCAGTCTGACTCTGTCTGGTATTGTGCGGTTATTTGCGGGATACTTGGAGACATTATGGTGCAAGAAATGGTGATGATGCAACCACGAAATGCGATCTTCTGCGTGGACCGTGGCGGTGCGATTTGGATTTGGAACTTCCTTGACATCCTTCTCTATTAGTGTCGCATTTAGAGATTGTTAACCGCTCTTAATATTTTGCAGTTTCGAACAATGCTGGTTGGAGTAGGAGGTGCTTGACGAGTGTCGTGATGTCTGCTAGGATTCTCAGTGTTGGAAGGAAGCTCCAACAGATCCAAAATTGACAAAAGTCTTTACAAAGTAATGCTGACATCCTTGCTTACAACTTGATACGGCTAAAAAGCTCTCATGATCATAAAGGTCGCTGCTAACTTCTGAATTTTCTTCTTCTCAAAAATGAATTTGTTTTCGTATGTCGACTGCTTTTCTGTCATGTTCAGGCAATATCACGAAATATCAACCGTTTTTGCAAACTCGGCACATACGAGAATGTGGCCTTTGGGTAGTGCAATGGTTTCTTGACACAGTGAAAAGGTGAGTACATTCAGTTCCAACTCTCTTAAATTCTCATTTATTACTTTGATGAACACATGGTTTAAAATTTGATTTCGTGCTGAAGTTGCATTTCACCGAATTTTCCTATACCGTCTTTTGACAACGTAGGTACGAGCGCATCAACCAATTCAATCATAGGCATTGATATTTCTCGTTGATATGAGCATTACGAGAGGAAGACTAGCACTTCCGAATATGCGAAGCCGAGGGCTCCGTTTTCGGACAAGGTAACTTGAATGATGCTCTTACCTTCATACACAAGGAAAAGCTTATGAACTGAATGAATTGAAACTATTTTTAACAGTTCGTGATTACTATTGCTCTATGCAGGTGCTCCGGGCGAGTTGCATATGTGATTTGTCGCTAGGTCAATCTGTAGCATAATCATCAAGTGTTGCTTTAATGCCCTTCCATATTTGATCTTCCCTTCTGGTGTTTTGTATGTGAATCTACATGTGTTTATATCCCTGTGTTTGGAGAATCTATTGGTGCCAGAATGGTAAGTCCATTTAATTATATTACTGCTATAAAATGGATGGACAAACCAAGATGGAGAGTCTATCAAAGTGAGATTTGAGCTGTCAAAATAACACTGTGTCTTTGGCCAGTTAGAATTTGTGTCCTGCAAATGACACAGCCACAGAGATCTCACAAATAATGTAGGAAATTTGGGAACTTTGGACTCTTAATTCTAATTACCGTCCGCTTCGGATTTATCCGCCTGACTGTTAAACTTTCCTAGTGCAGGTGCTTTCGCATGAGCCGGCACGAATGCCGCCGTCATTCCCTCTGCTACGGGTGATCTAGTGACTGAAGCAATCTTGATACGCTCCCCTTTAGGCGTATGCAGCTGGAAGAAGCTCGAAGCAAGGTTCTGGTACAAACAAGTGTGTTATTGTCCTTTCAAAACAAGTCAGAGTTATGGCAACGAAGACAGGGATGCCGGCGAAGAAATTGTATGCCACACGTACAGTAGCGAAATGTAATAAGGCTTTATGCAGATGGTGAAAATTAGCCAAAATATTTCTGATCGTTTAGGCTTTGTAATTCCGAGACAAAAATGTAACGAAGCTTTCACCGCTTTGACTTTTAAACTTTCATATCCATGGCACATATTTGAATTAATCTTGAGTAGTGATTTTCCTGATATATGTTTGAAACAGGCTAAGAACGTAACCCCGTTACTCTTGAAAAAATACTTCAAAATGCAATTTGAGGCCTAGCCTAGATTCAACTCAACCTTGAACGGTTATAAATGAAGCTACAATATTCTTTGAGGCTCCATTCACCTGCCTTTGGGCTTTGATAAACCCTCCCTCTATTCACTATTGTACCACTTGGGGGAAGCTCTATAGGATCTTGATTAAGTTGAATACATACTGAAGAGCGGCCATGCCAAATCCATCGGTTGGTTAATGATGCCGTTAAGGAAACCAAAAAGCAGAGTGCACTATTAGCAGCTTAGCAAAAATGAAATTAGAGCACCAAAAGAGTGGAGTTCAACCCTGACTCCAAGATATCCCGCGTGGGAAAGCAATGAGGCCTTAAATACCACAAATCCACGTGGTATAGTGTTTTGATCTCAAACAAATCCAAGGATGATTTTAACGAGATAAATCCGGGAAGCGCATCCAAAGAAAGTCTTCGGTGTATTGGTCCAATAACAGCTCGAGAGTGAAAATAACGTTAGTAATAAAGTAGATAACATAATAATATTAAATACGATAGAAATAAATATAATATTAAACATAAAGTCAAATAATAGGAAAAAAACGCAAAAAGAGGCGGCGTCTTAGGGTCAAAAATTAGGGTGCAACAGGAAAGTCTGATCAGGATAGAATGCAGAACACCCGAATACTCCGTGAACTGGGGCAAGCTATATCAAGTAATCCCTAGTGATGTCAACCATCCAAAGCCAGTTATTCCGGGGCAATCAGGTCGAGATTCGGTAAATCTCTCGAAGCCAAAAATTTTACTCCAAATCAGCCAATCAGGGACAAAGTCGTTGCAGACAGGGGCAGGTCGCTCTAAGAGAAGCGCATAAGTTGTTTCTTGCCCGAGGGGCATTTTATCCGAAGCATCTCTCCGAGGTTCAGAGTGTTAGGGCAGTTCATGTCAGACCATCAGGGTAAAGATTTTCAGATTTCCATTCGAGGAATATCCCCACAGAATGGGGCATATCAGAAGGAAAGGAATTGTGCCTCTCCGTGTCCTCAGAGCTACTCAGAGCTACTCAAGGAGGTTCAACCAACCTTCGAGTGTGAGACGAATGTCGGGAAGTCGTGCTACTATCCTTTGACCCTTCAACCAGAAACCGTGAATTCAGACAGGATGTTTTCCGAGGCCAGTCGTACTTGACCCATCACAGATAGCCTAAAAGCCCAATTCTTATTGGCAATCGTCAGGAAGCCCAATCCTTATTGGCGCGTGTCGCGGTGAAAATCGGATACCAAACTATTAATTAGTTTGAATCTTTAATTCATTTTGCAACCGAACTTTGATTTGTCCAAAGGAAGGGATAAAGATCGAAATTCCCACAATGCAATAAAAATGCAAGGTTTAGAGAGTTTTAGGTTCGGGGGTTGGTTAAACTTAGGGAAGGTGCTAGCATCCTAAGTTTTTGTAGTACTCTACAAGAACCTCTTATTTTATGTTGTTTATTGCTAAGTGTTTATCTGCTTAAGGTATAAAAGACCTAGGGGTTTATTTCTATATATACTCGATAAGATATCGCATCTTATGCCTACATATCCTTACGGGAGTGGAATCAGAGTATCTGTAGTTCCCCTAAAGGGTTTGAGGAATTCTTTGACTGTGATCAAAATTCCTACGGGTTTAGGGTAGTTGATTGATTGATTTTAGGAGAAAGAGACGAGTTGTCATTTTAAGAGAGATTTAACCACCACAAATTGTAGAGAAATAGTCTTTGCATCGTCTTTAGAGAAGGGCTCAAGTACTCGGATAGGGATCGACGAGGTACGCCTCTATCTCTCTTAAGAAAAAGTTCCTACGATATTGATTGTATTGATGTGGGGTGGAGATTCCATCTCGCTTAAGATGATTAACATCTATTTCTCTTATTGTGTTTGAATATTTGTTTTAATTGAGTTGTATGTTTTGTCTAAGTTGTAAAGATAATGGTCCTTCCTATGGGGTAGGATCTATCCTAGAGATCGACTTGAATGTGATCAAAGATCATGGGGAATATGATGCAAATAATGTGCACTACACACAATTGTTGAATCATGTGTAGGGTTTTCCTTTGGACGGAATGCAATGCGAGAAAAATGTAAATGACGGTAATGTAAAACATACACAACGCATGAAAGCGCTAAGTGAGTGTGTGAATTGTGAATAAAATAAAAGTAGATAAAGTAAACATTCACACGCATGAAAGAGCTAAGTGTGTAAGTGAATATGAGTGTGAATACTATGGGTGATGGTGAAGCGTGCACGATCGAATTTAAGCGAGTTGATTTTTTTAGAAGTGGTTGAATTTATTTTAAGCGGGATTAATTTTAAGAGAAATTATTTAAGGGGTGAATTGATTTTAAGAAAGGAGTGGTATTAGTTTTATTTTATTTAATAAAAGTTTATGTTATGAATTAATTAAATTGCTAGTTAGACCTAAAATAAAGTAATTTTAAAAAGGTTTTCTTATGTTATCATAATTTTTAGTTTAACAAGTGAATATAGATTATTTAGATTATAAAATTATCTTCTTATTAAATAAAAAGAGTTTTTTTAAAATTTAACAAAATACTATAGATCATTCTAAACTATGAATAATAGGCTTTTAACATTTTTTAAGAAAAGAGACTAAATTATAATTAAAGGTTAATTAAATTGATAAAAAACAACATTAATTAAAGGTTAATTTAAAAAAATGGAATTTATTAGTTCATCAATTTTTTTAAAGAAAAACAGTTGATTATGGATTAATAGTGATTGATTGATTAAAAAAATTGATTAGGAAAAAAATATAATTTAAATGAAAGGTTTATTAGTTAATTAAAATAGCCGATTAATTAGGTTAATTAAATAGAATTAGTAATTAAGTTAGGATTATGTTAATTAATAAAACAGATAATGGTTAATTGGGGAGATAATGGTTAAGCGGTGGTGTGCGATAGTGCGTGCAGATTCAGTGTATGTGATTGCGAAAATTACAACAGATCACAAAGCCAAACCCTAAATCCCTGAAGAAGAACCCCAGAATCGCTCGACCTCCCCTCTCCATCTCCGATCGTAATCACTTCCTGTTCTCCCTAGTCTCTCGTCTCCTTTTGTTTCTTAAACCTGAAATCAAAACGACAACATCAATAATCCAAAAACATTGACAAGAAAAGGGGTTTACCGAAGGCAGGTAGCGGCGGCGGAATCGAACGGAGTTCGTGAGCGGAAGGGTTGATTCGTAGTGGCATGGTGATGATTGCTGATTCGCGAAGGTTCACGATTTGACGGCAATGGTGATTTGTGTGGTTCGTCAACGATCTCTTTCTGATCTAGTAGGTTTATGGAGAATAGGTTTTGTTTGGTTTTTTTGATCGATCCCTTTTCATCTTTAGGCCTCCCTTTTATAGGCTTCAAGTTGAAGTGTCTTGATTGAATGGTTAATTGCTGACTTGAATAATGATTCGGGTTTTCCAATTTGGGACAAATCATATTTGAAAACTTTCCCCTTTTTTCCCAATTTCGTTGAATGCTTGTTAAATGAAATCTCAATCTCTGATATGTGATTCCATTTGATTTGATGCTGAATAGAATCTTCTATTCCTTCAAGGAATATCCTCTAACGGTGTTTTTTATTCTGAATGTGACTTGGCAGGTACAGGTGGCGAAGGACTTGGGGCTAGGAGGCATTAGCAGAACCGTGAGGACAACCATGGAGATTCATCTTTGCATCCAACAAGTCTTTCGTTAGCAATTCTGATATTTTCTCAAAGGTTGACAATACCATATTCTTCCGCTCATCAGCTGCTGGTATGGAAGTAGGAACTGAGTCGATAGTTGTTCAATTGATAGTCACAGGTAGTCAATTTATTCTTTATTCTGTTCATGTTATTCAGTGGGGATGTATTCTTCTGAAAATATTTCTTCGTGCCTTCTCTTACTTGCAGGCCTCGCAAGAGTTGTAAATGGTGACGAATTCTCGTGGTCCATTCGCCGTATCAAACTTGAGAGCTCAGTTTACCGCTGTTGGTCCTCATTAGGTGAGCTTGTTCTTTAAGTGTCTGTATTGATGCTTCAAAAGAGACTTGATGAAAGTCACCCGTCCGTTTGTTCTTAATTTAAATATATCTTACACTTTCTGAACATTTCCTTTGCATGTGATTTTAATTCTTCAGCGACACCAGACGTAGGTGTGACTCCCTTCAGAGGATTTGCTAGGTAATGATGTTCGGAAGCTGTACCAATATACCTGTCAATACTTCATATGGACAGTGTCCCCAGGCTGAAAGCGTGCTTATGATGATGGATTTCTTCACATAGGTCTCCAATGGAGCGGTACATCAACCATGCTGACAAGCAAGCTCATTAGTAATGTGGTCATGTATGTATCATCCTCAATGTCTATGAGAGAGCGGAGTTCTGAACGTGCTCGATTATAATAAAAGGCTAATGATGGTGATATGTTCTTGAAGCTAACTTAAATTATTTTCTGAATGCCCTGTTCCAAACCTCATTTTGACGTTTATTTTCCTTATTTCTCGAGCAGGTCGTGGGCTGTCGCTGTTAATGTTATGAGCTTAAATGAAGTTGAAGCTCTGGAGTTTGATAAGATTGTAGTCTCTGGTAACTTTCCATTAAAATATGGAAGAACTTACAGATCAGTGCCTTGAACTTGCATAGGTACGTAAGCTTCTGACTTCACTATGTGACCATATTTACATATTATGTTGGTTTTGATTTGAACATCAATAACTTCGTAAACTTATTCTGCTTGCTCTGGATTTTGGATAGGTTTCACCGTGTTGCCGTGATCGGTTGATGACTGACGGATCTTCCATTTCTGGAACAGAACTGTGATGTCCTGCTGTGAAGATCCTCACTCATTCTTGTGTTATTTTCGCAGGTGTTTAATGCGGAGAAACAATGGCCAAGTATGGTCCCGTGGAGTAAGAACGGATGAACATTTTACTACAATCTTCACCTGAAGAGTCTCAGTTGTTCCCTTTGAGATTGATGACAGCAAGCTTTTGCTCAACATATTCTCCTGCGCATAGAGGCTGATATTTACTTGCTAGTGGTGACTCAGCGAAAAGTCCCAACGGCTTCAAAGTTGCATCTGATGCTATGTGCGCAAACAAAGTCGAAGAAAACTCTCCGTAAGCTACACTTCTCTCTTTAGCTGCATTGATGATTGTCATCTTCAGTTAGCTTGTATGAAGTGGAAAAGAAAAGGTCTGAAAAACCCTTATGATTTGGTTTCCAAATTTTAAATTAGATTCCACTGAAATGGTGTTGACATCTTGATTTACTTCTTCTGATAATCTTTTTGAACAGTATAAGTGCTTTATTGGTGGAATCTCCATGAACTAAGTTTCCCCACCAGAAATTTGATGACCTTCTCAATGAAGCTTAGCATTGGAGTCCAATCCTTGGGTTCAACATGTGTTTTTGATAGCTCGAAGCTTAAAACATATAAAGAGCAGGGACACTTAAAATTCAAGATATAGGCTGGACATGGCTGTGATCTGTCTCTCTTTGATTTTGCATTCGTTATCAGCACTCCACGAGTTAGATGCTCAAATCTGGAAGCCAGTTGACTTAAATGCCTATGAATGGGTACTCTGCAAACGAACTGTGAATTAATATAGAGATACTGCAAGGCCTTCATATCAAGGGTATTGCAAGGATCTGATACGTATTCAGTGAGCTTTAAGATATTGTTTTCAACTTCTAATTCATGAAGAGAGTTTGTGACCTCTATGGAATCTTTCCAGGTTCTTGAGGAATAATATGAAACGCCTAGTCCTCGACCGGCCTTGAAGATGCTACGGGAAGAAGCATAGTTCAATGTCTAAGGTATGCGGCTTATTCCATTCATTTATTTCCGACTCTCGCAGTTTGTTAAACTAAACTCCTTCTGTTGGTAACAGGGTATCCAGCACGTTGCGTGCCGCCATCGGTGCTAAGTTTCGTATTGAATTTAAGGAAGAAGGTTGTGGCGCATGCTAGCTTTGATGCGGAGGCCGGCTGAGTGGTTGTCGTTGCAATAATCTGAATGGGTTGCCCTTTCTACTTGGTTTGCGGTTAAAGAGGATTTTTTCTTTCGAGGCAAGTCTGACATCTTCTCCTCTAATACTGGCCTGCTCTTCATACATGAATGCTCTCTAACATTGCTGCAACCTCCTATCATTTTGCAGATTTGGTCCTTCAGAAATGGACTAATACTTTCTCAAGCTCATGCTCATATGCTTGGAGTCTTAGAAATGGAGGCTAGAGGTGGTTCTGCCATTTATTTCGGAAAAAACTCAATATGACCAATCTTCTATGGAGTTACACGAGAGTAATCTTGCGCTTACGGCGTGGAAAAAGGGGCTAATATGATCTCGGCTTTGATTTTATATGCGGGGGATCCCTTACGTAGTCTGGTGTAACGGCAGGGCTTCCTTGCTGTAAAACGCATGCTTACGATGACTAACCGAACATTGGGTGTGTTACTGATGAGAAGAGTCCCATTTCCCATCCTCTTAGTGTTTTAGTAGCATAACAGGACCATGAATGCAATGGTTTATGTCAATATCGTTTTCCCATAACCATGTACAAACTTATGTAAATAGCTTTGGTGCCTTAAAAACAGTGTAAACCGGCTGTTGACATCATGTAATATCTTCATGTATTCAAATGAAAATGAGATTTGAAAAGGCCTGTACGAATTTATTCGTGAGTCTTGAATGATATCAAATTAAATAAATTAATTCGAGCTTAGTCCAGCTTATGAACTGATAAAACATGGCTCTCATATTTTGGAATCTAGATTTGGTAAGGACCACATGAAGATTCTCTTGAACTTGCCCCCTGATTACTTAAACAATGAAATCACCGTAAGCACAACCTGAATAAGAACCAGCCGACCATGTCTGGAAGTACTGAAATACGAGTGTCATCTTCATTGGAATTTAAGACACTTGCACACACTTGTTAGTCATAATAAACACGCGTACAACAGTAAAAAGGAAACACGTAGAAGATAACGAAAACGCAAGGAGGTGGGATCTTAAGGTCAAAAATTAGGGTGCGACAGATGCCCCTATTTAAGTTACTTCTATACGGAGATATGGAGATTGAAATCTTCATCTCGACGAGATAGGAGGGACTTAAATACAAACATTGCGCGAATTTTTGGCCCTAAGAAGCCACTGAATGCACATGATATGCAATGATATAAAAATGCAAGACAGACAGTCCTGTGAGGAGAGGGTGTCACAGGGGAATGGCTAGACACGACACGCGGGAAGGACATGCTCGACAAAAGGAGACTACACGGGGACAGGAAACAACCACCAATGGGAAATCTCTAAAAGTATAATGGTTACACGTACGCCAAGGGACATGGCGGTTTAGACAATAGGAGAGAAACTTGTAGTCGAAGGATAGACTTACTACCATAATATAGTGGTCAGTAATAGTCTAAATGAATTTTTCTTTGATCGAGTCGATAATTCGATTTTATTTCGTATTCTTTTCTCTTTTTTTTTATATCCTTTTTTGAAATTCAACTGGGAATAGTAAAGTGTATAACCTCCCCGAGCATCATAGTATGGGAACCATGAGCTGGTCTCAGTTTCTGATGTAGAACCTCCCCGAGCGTCATGATATGGGAACCATGAGCTGGTCTCAGTTTCTGAGGTAGAACCTCCCCGAGCGTCATGATATGGGAACCATGAGCTGGTCTCAGTTTTTGATGTAGAACCTCCCCGAGCGTCATGATTTGGGAACCATGAGCTTGTCTCAGTCTTTGATGTAGAACCTCCCCGAGCGTCATGATATGGGAACCATGAGCTGGTCTCAGTCTCTACTTGAAATGTTGAAAAATTTGTAGATTGTAGAATCATTGTAATTTATAGTAGTAGTTGTTGTAGATGTAATTGTAGTTTGTAATTGTCATTGTAGACTGTAGATGTCGATGTAAGTTGTAAAACTCTATAGATATAATTTGTAGATTGTATATTGTGGATGGGATTTTTCAATGTATATGTGATCGTAGAACTTCAGCTGTAAGCCATAATGTTATCGTAGATTGTAGAATTTCTTGGCTGTGAGCCATAATGTATTGTAGATTGTAAAATTTCAACGGGGATCTTCGAAAGAGATGTAGGCCGGTTGAATTGTAATGTATGTCCCCTTAGATGAAGAGATTGATATGATAAACTTCTTCGACTTTTCTGGGGAGATGTCGCTTGATGAAATAAATTTGTGTGATAAATTCACTAGGGAATGCATTCCTGCGGAATATTTCTTCTTGTAGTTGCAAAAATATGTGAAATCTTTGTAGTGAATATTCTTAAATGAAAAAGAAGCGTCTTGTAACGTCTTCGGTAAACTTCTCTGATGAATTTATGAAGTGATGTCATTTGACGAATTGATGATGTTGAAGGACCCTAATGAGGGTGAATGAACTGTCTCGTAGGAACTATCATTTGTCATTTTGAATAAGATTTTAGTCAAAACGAGTTGCTCAAATAAAGAGATTGTTCATAGTCTGAATGTAGATGTTCGAGAAAATCCTGTGATGCTATTGTCGGAGGAATGTCTGCCGATGAATATTCTTCCTGGGGAATGAAGAGTGCAAAATAAATGCACACTTAATCCATGTCTGACAATTGGAGATTGTCCATACTGTGATTGCCAAAGGCCGAAGTTCAATTCAGGGAGTAACTGAAGAGAAGCTGTCAAGCAAGACTTGACCACTGAGGTATGAACTCAAATGGAATTGTACTAAAATAACCATCTTCCACGAGGGTGGAACTTCATGGGGAAAATAAAACACCGTGCTCTTTCTGCCTATGGTCGACAAATCTATTTGGAGGGATAAGACACACCCAAACACATAGGGATAACTACAACCAAACGATAGAAGAAAACAAACACAAAGAATGCGGAAAAAATGCACATGTCATGCTGTCTACTTATATGCCATGCGGATGCTGACGGACTCGGAGAAGTGAATTGAACATCTCAAACGGAAAGGTACTCAAGCCAAATCTCCACAGACCTCATACCACCTGTAAAGAAATCTTTGAACATAAACAGACCTCGTTGTTGCACCCCAAAATTTGCCCTCTTTCAAGGCTTGACTCATTTCTTCATTTCTTTCAAGTTCAATGACATAAAGGAAATCCATCATGAATTCAAGATTAAAGGCAAGAATATTATAAAGAGAAGTTTTGTGACATTACAAGAATGTCATTTGTTGCAAGATTTTCAACTCTAAGTAATGTTTAGAAATTAATTTATTTCTAATACTTCATTCAAGTCTCTAGTCAAATTCATGTTATGGTAATGCCACACCAAGTCTACATTATGCTTACAAACATCCAAGAAACATGCAAGGATTAAATCAACATTGGAATGTTTTAGGACCAAGAATATACATGTTTAATCATGGCAAAACAGTCCCATGCAAGAGGTGACAAATTTCTTCATGTCACAAGATCACATGTCACAAGACCAAAGGAATAACATGTGACAATGCTTCTACATATCAGAATTTTCAAAATGCTGTCAAGAGTTGGTGGCATTGACCAAGAGGAGCTGTCCAAACACAAACAAACAAAATGGGTGCAAGGCACAAGGTGCTGTAGCAAATAGCATAGGAAAGTAGTGCAGAAAATGCAGCATAGCACCTTGCATGGAAATGGAAAGAAAGAGAGTGACATGAGAAAAGGTGGCAAGAGATATTGCCCCATGAAAAAATCTGATGTTTGGGGGGAAGAGAAAACCCTAGGAGCTTAGATAAGAGGAGGGGGTTGTAAACAAAAGGATTCATTCATTCAACATTCATTTCTACACACACTTGCAAAACCAGAAAATAGAGAGAGCAAACAATACCCTAAAAACCAGAAAAATAGGAAGCTTTGCAAACCAGAAAAAGAGAGTGATATAGAACCAAGAGGATCATTGAGAAACAAAACCTTTACAACATAGAGTGAAGAGGAGTGAAGTACTTTCAACTAAGACCAAGGAGGACTTGCAAGAAGGATAGAAAGCTCTTGGGTATCCATTTCCTCCAACCTTTCCCTCTTTACTTTTTTTTTGCTATTTACATTCATTTTGTTTACTCTTTTATGTGTTGTTGTATTGTATGTATCATGTAAGGTTTCAAAGGGACCAAGAAACCATTCTCAAGAAACCACAAAAACGAAAGAAAAACATAGGAAAATTAGGTTTTTTTTCACACTGGTAGCCTGACACGGGCCGTGTCACACAACACGGCCACTCGTGTCGCCCAACACGGGTCGTGTCACACAACACGGCCACCCGTGTTGCACTTCTGTTTGAGGTTTCAACATCCAAAAACCCCAGGCTTCACAACACGGGCCGTGTCACACAACACGGCCACCCGTGTTGAACCTCTGTTTGCCCTAAAAAATTATTTTTCACCCAGACTTTACAACACGGGCCATGTCACACAACACGGCCACCCGTGTTGCACCTCTGTCATGCCCTAAAAACTCACATTGCAGGTACCCTATGATATGGGCCGTGTCATACAACACGGCCACTCGTGTTACCCCACTGTTTTCCACTTATTTTTGTTATTTTTACCTCCAAAAAATTTTTATTGCATGTCTCGATTTTTTGCATGTCTCGATTTTTATTGCATGTCTCGATTTTATTGCATGTATCGATTTTTATTGCATGTCTCGATTCTTCGTGCCGTTTTTATTGCATGTCTCGATTTTTTTTAGCCGACTAATCCCATATGTTGTATGATTTTAGTAGGAATGTTGTTATTGTCCTTGGTGACTTTTGATTCCAAAAACCATTTTCAAAAGCAAACTCTCGATTTTTTCGAGCCATTTTTAACTCTTGTAAGTCGGTCGCCTTGTGCATCCGCCATCGACCTTGCTCGCTTCACCTCAAACCTTTTTAAGCAATTAAACCTTTGATCCAACGTCAAGCGGATTTTCTCAAACGATTGTTAAACCAACTCACCATATTTAACAAAAGGATAAAGTTCACTTTGTATTGAACTAAAGAGAGGGGATTGAGTGTAGACTTCTTCCTCTCCGAGTGTCGAGATGCTCACTGTAGTGTGGGTGGTTTAGACACTCGTCTTTCAATACGAAGACGCGACTCCTTCCACCTATCTCTTTCCATAAATTCCTCCCGCAACCTTTGTCACCTAAAAACCTCGGTCCCGTACCGAGCGCATTTTTAAACTTCTTTTCGTAACAAAAACATGAATGGTCGTGGAGTGGTTAGGCGTAGGCCTTCTCCTATCCCTAGTGTTGACGTTTACCGTAGGGTTCTCTGTCGCAAAAGCACTTACCATTCAAAACCAAAAACACTTTAAAAAGAGAATGAAGTTCTCCTTGTATTGAACTAAAGAGAGAGGATTAAGTGTAGACTTCTTCCTCTACAAGTATCGAGATGCTCACTGTAGTGTGTGTGGTTTTGATACTCGTCTTTCAATACGAAGATGCTATGTTCGCCACACCCTTTCATAACAAAAACTTTGAGATAAAGAAATTGGGTACTACCCGTAGGGGTTACTATCCGAGGACCTATCTCGCCCCTAAAAAAAAATAATTCAACAAATCAAATGTGGCATCTTGCCTCGCATGGCGAAAACTTATCTTTCGAAAAAGATATGATACATCTGTTCTACCGCAAACAGGTAATGCCTAAGTCTCCAACGAGCGAGCAGCAATACACCTAACTGCTAGAATGCGTACGATAGCATCATCCATAAAAACATCAACGAATCGTATGTCGAACTATGGCTGCTCTGATTCTTTACTTCGTTCAAGTAAAGATACGTAGGCACAAGGGCCACAATCCTTGTCGAGCACATTCCCCCTTATATCTGTAGTTCCCCGAACTACGTCGACTCTGATTTTCTCATGTCTATCAAGAATACGTAGGCCTAGGACCGCGAAGTCCTACCGAGTCCGTTCTTTCTCTTTCTTCCCCCGTTATCCCTCCTTCTCTCTTCCTTTGGAACACTCTTTTATAACATAACATTTAAGCAAATAAATTCACACATCGACAAACAAATGGTTCCCATCGAGTACGATGGATGCGAGGGGTGCTAATACCTTCCCCTCGCATAACCGGCTTCCGAACCCGTTCTTGGTTGCGAGACCATCTTATCCTTTCTTTTCTTAAGGTTTTCTCGATATTTCCCTTTCCCCTCATGGGATAAATAAAGTTCGGTGGCGACTCTTCTGTCCTTTTCCTTTTCGCCTTCCCCGTCGTTGCGCGTATGTTTTGAGTAGCGACAGCTGGCGACTCTGCTGGGGACACCTAGCAAGCCAAAACTAGTTTGTTTGTTGCATTTGTGATTTATTTGCTTTTATGTTTTATTTTATTTTATTATTGTGTTTCTTTCTAACCTGTTGGGTTTATTGGGATGGTTTGTGAGGATAAAGCTTTCTACCCGAGCTTTCGAGTATACACTAAGATTAGGAGGTGGTTTCTTTCTGATTTGCGAGACGTAGGACTCGTTGAGTTGGATCGAATTCCACCGCTCAGATGAGACCCTGTTGGAAAGATTATGTCCTACGTGTAGTCGTAACGGCGTTTTATTTCCGACGTGGGATTCCGTGATTCTGAGGACCTCTTGTAGAACCTTATTCCAAAAGGTTACTAAAACATAACTCTGTGTTCATCCTTTTGAAGGGATTACCGTCTTACGAGTAGTTGTTATGATGGAAAAATTTCGAGGGTTAGTGCATGGGACTTTGTTTAAAAGCCTTTTGGGATGCCCTCTTATAAACCAATAGATTGCCCACCCGTGGTGAGAGATATTTTGTTACAATACCCTGCAGGATCTGTGGCTTTGATCCATGTGCTTCCATTCTCATGTGCATCCATAAAACATTGCATTTCATAACATTGTTGCATATCAAGGGACTTAAGAGACTGTGATTATCGTAGGTATTGAAGAACAAGATGAATGATCAAAGGAAAAGAAGTACAAATTCCTTAAAGTTCAGAGAACCGAAGTTGGGACCAATCCAAGATCTTTTGATTGATGTGCCAAAAGCTATCAAAATCAACTTTCAAGAGAAATATGGGAAATTGCTTGACCTTCTCCATTCTGGGGTCGATACATGGGCTTTGTTCGCTATGGTTCAATTTTATGATGCGCCTCTCAGATGCTTCACCTTTCAAGACTATCAGTTGGCTCCTACTCTTGAAGAATATTCTCACCTTTTGAATATCAAGATCAAGGATCAACCTATTTATACCGGCCTAGAAGAAGAGCCAAAGTCTTCTGTCATTGCTCTCACTCTCCGTATAACCGAGGAAGAGGTTAAAGATGGTATAACCAATAAGGGAGGTACTCAAGGCTTTCCTTTGAGGTTTTTGCTAGATAAAGTCGAGCAGTACAAGACTAATGGGGATTGGGAAGGTTTTGGTATTGTCGTTGCTCTAATGATTTATGGGATTGTCCTCTTTCCAAATGTGGACAACTTCATAGACATCACTGCTATCATTTTCTTCATGCAAAAGAATCCTATCCCTACCCTCCTCGCTGATGTTTACCACTCCATTCATTGGAGAAGTGAAAAGAAGACAGGAATGGTCCAATGCTGTTCTCATCTACTGTTCAAATGGTATGCTTCCCACCTGCCGAAGAAAGGGCCGTTTGTGGAAAATAAGAAGAAACTGAAATGGTCTCAACGCATTATGTCTCTAGAGGCCAGTGATATTGCTTGGTATTCTCATGAGTACTACGACGTGGAGATCATCTTTAGTTATGGGAATTTCGGTAATGTACCTCTGATCAATAGGGATGGTTGCATCAACTACAACCCCGTCATGGTGTTGCGTCAGTTGGGCTATGCTATGGAAGATGAGCCCGAAGCAGAAAAGGTTCAGAATTTTTTTTTCCTAGCCACAACAGACGATCCTGCGTTTGTCAGGAATATTGTTAAAGCGTGGGCCAAGGTTCATACGAAGGGGAGGAAAGAGTTAAAGGCGAAGAACTGTGTGGCTAAGGAACCCTACAACCGATGGTTGCAAGCTAGAGTGGCCGAAAGGTTGCTTCCATTTCCCTCCGAACCATCCATGCGAGAAGAACTTCCTGCTCCTACTCATGTATCCATGGAGGAGTATGAGAAACTAAAGCTAGTGATAGAAAGGTTGACAAAGGAAAATCAAGACCTCCAGACTGAGGTTCACCAAGCAAGAGTGGAGAATGGCCAATATAAGAGGAAAGTGGAGTTCAAACAAGACCAAGCGGATGAGAGTAGCAAGAAGCTGAAGCTAGAAGCAGATCTGAGGGTAAGGTATCAAGAAGGTTTTGAAGGAGTTGATGCATCGGTAAAAGCCCTCCGACAACGCTTAAAGGAAACCAAGGCCTCTTGTGATAAAGCGTGGAGATTCTTCGAGTTAGCCTCTGCCGAAAAGAAGAAGACAAGGGAGGAACTTGGGGCCGATATTGATGTCCTTGAAAAGGAGTTGAGGGGTGCCTTAATTCTAGCCGAAAACGAGCGACAACTCAAAGAAGAAGCATTGAGAGCTTCATATGTCACCTCTGATGTATGGCACAACAAATGCTCAGAATTGAAGACCGCTCAGGAAACAACCACCTTGTGGAAAGACCGTTTCGAGGCCCTGCAAAGGAATAGTTCACTATAGTTGAAGAAGGAAGCTCAACTCAATGAACTTTTGGATACGTATGAGGATTCTCTTCGTTATTACCAGCCGACCCTAGACATGTGTCGCGCTAGGTATAACAATCTAGTGGATCATTGCAACCTTATGATCCGTGATATCCCATGGAGGTTGGAAAGCGCAATTCAAGACTTAGAAGGAAATGATATTCCTCCTTCCATCCATCACTTTATCCGGCTCTGCGACCAAATGGTTAGAAGGTTCATGTCCGAGACAAAAAAGCTTGAAGAACGTCTCCGAAAGAAAGAGTTTTAGTTCATTCAATATTTTCTTGTAACATGAGTTTTTATTTTCCAGCTTATTGAACAGTCAGTTGTATTGAATATTCCCTCAAAATTAATGAAAGTTTGCTTTTTGGCTTAAATTGTGCATTCTTTACTATTCATTTATAGTTCCATAATACCATTGATAATCATAAATCTTGAAAGTCTCTTGAACATCATTCGAGCATTGCATATACCCACGCATCATTTTTGCATTCCCTGAAACCCGACCTCATACCGCTTGCCATTTCAGAAGAAAAGAAAGAGAAAGAGCAAACTGACTTCTCAATATTCATACAACACAAGAGGGAACCAACAAAGAGTCATGGATCAAGTACAACAAGAGTTGCAGGAGTTTAGGGAAAAGATGACGCAATTCATGGAAACAATGCAAGGGGTAGCCAATGGGCAGGAACAATTGAGAACTCTGGTTCAACCATTGATAGCTCGAGGGGATGGCAGTAGTGTTTTGCATGGAGGGACTGTTGCTGTTCCTCCTCTGGAAAATGGTAGCACTTCGCAGGCCAATGGTGGTCCAACTGTAGTCAATATTCCGGGTGGAGAGAACCAAGATGGAATTCCCATCCCAATTGCGGCGGGCGCCGTGCCTGTTAACAATGGTCCTCGGTGGAACCAAGATGAGCAAGATGACGTCTTCTCCATGGGAGACATTGGGGCAGGGTTACGATCTGACGCTAATAGAAGGTTCGATGATATCGAAGAAAAGATGAGGAGCATTCTTGAAGGCCAGAATACTATGGGTCTTGACATGTCCAATCTGGGATTGATTCCGGGACTCAGGATTCCTCCAAAGTTCAAAGTGCCAGATTTTGATAAATACAAAGGAACAACATGTCCAAGGGTGCATCTTCGCTCCTATTTCCGAAGAATGTCTGCATACTCTGATGATGAGAAGTTGCTGATGCACTTCTTTCAAGATAGCTTGTCAGGTCCATCTTTAGAATGGTATATGGGACTGGAGCCGGTCCATATCAGAAGTTGAAAGGATTTGGCAGAAGCTTTTGTCAAACACTACCAGTATAACAGTGACCTAGCACCGAATCGTGTACAGTTACAGAACCTATCGCAAAGGAACAACGAAGGATTCAAGGAGTACGCCCAGAGGTGGCGCGAGTTAGCTGCGAGGGTTCAACCTCCAATGGTGGAGAGAGAACTCATCGACTTGTTTGTAGCTACACTACCTGGTGTGTATTATGAGAAATTGATAAGCAACATGTCTGGAAGTTTCTCAGATCTGATCATCATAGGCGAGAGAGTAGAAAATGGGATTAAATTGGGTAAAATACAAGCAGGAGAAGGGACCTCATCTGGAGGTGGAAGAAAGAACTTCGGTATTAAAAGAAAGGAGAATGAGACAAACGCAATATCATGTTTTAAGAATCAAAATTAGAACCAGAATCAGAATCAGTATCGCCCACGACCGTACTATCAACAACAACCACAAGTAGCTAGTATTGTCATCCCGGCAGTACAGCCTCAGCAACAACCACGTCAACAACAACAAGAACAACGAAAACAACCACAACAACAGAATTACACGCCAAGACCATATCAAGACCGAAGAAGGATGGTGGATAGGCACTTTGACGCACCACCAATGCCTTACTCTCAACTACTACAACACTTATTGCAACTGCAATTGGTCCAAAAAAGGACGATGGCCCCTCTAAATGGCTCACCACCACCCGGGTATGACGCCAACGCTAGGTGTGACTTCCACTCTGGCGCTCCCGGCCATCATATTGATAATTGCAAAGCCTTCAAGAACAAGGTACAGGACCTTGTTGATAGTAGGGCCATTAATTTCAACCATGACGCGCCGAATGTTGATCAGAACCCTATGCCAAATCATGGAGCAGGTAGAGTAAATGCTGTTGTTGAAGGGGAGGATTTAGATATGGTATATGATGTTGAAGAATTGAAGACTCCTTTAAGTTTTGTAAAATGCAAGTTGTTAGAAGGTGGGGTGTTTCCCGGGTGTGACAAGGATTGTGAAAATTGTGCCGCCCATCCTGAAGGGTTTGAGAGTCCGAAGAGTTATATACAGTGTATGATAAACAAAGGTGTTCTGCAGTTTGACAAGATGTGTGAGAAAAAGAATGAGAAGATAGTCAGTAAGAAAGAGGATGAGGTGGCCACCATCTCTATCCCTTACAAAAAAATCACTATTTCTGCGCCACCAGCACGACCTACCATCATCTTTACGAAGGCAGGACCTATACCTTATGAAAGCTCCAAGGCGATCCCTTGGAACTATGGAGCGGAAGTTTATTGCAATGGACAAAAGCAGGAATTAAAAAGCTTGCCTTTAGACTCAGTTGACAACTTGGTGGGAACCCGGGGAATGACTCGGAGTGGGAGGATATTTGCACCTCCCGAAGTAAGTGCAGAAAGAGAAGATAAAGGTAAAGGGAAGGTAGTAGCGGAGGAAAGCTCTCAGGCTGGAGAAAAAGAAGTCGTGCTGAAAGACGCAGAAGAGTTCATGCGCTTAATAAGAAAGAGCGACTATAAGATCGTGGATCATCTACAACAGACGCCTTCAAAAATTTCTATCTTGTCGTTGTTGTTATGTTCCGAGGCTCATAGGAACGCTTTGCTCCGAGTCTTGGATAATGCTTATGTGCCACAAGAAATATCCGTCAATCAGTTGGAAGGAGTAGTGGCCCATGTCAATGCAGGGAATGGTTTGGGATTCACTGACCGTGATTTGACACCGAAAGGAAGGAATTATAACTTGTCTCTGCATATCTCTATGGAATGTAGAGGTGTCGTCTTGTCTCATGTATCTGTAGACACTGGGTCGTCATTAAATGTGTTACCCAAGAAAGCCCTCATGAAGCTAGACACTCGAGGGATAATATGTACGCCAAGCGATATGGTAGTCAGAGCTTTTGATGGGACAAGGAGGTCCGTGTTTGGAGAGCTAACCTTACCAATTCAAGTCGGTGCTGAGGTTTTTGGTGCGGTTTTCTATATAATGGATATCCAGCCGGCATATAGCTGTCTCTTGGGTCGGCCGTGGATACACTCAGCAGGAGTAGTAACGTCAACCCTACACCAAAACCTGAAGTATATGGTGGGTGATAACATTGTGACTGTTTGTGGAGAGGAAGACATCATGGTAAGCCATCTGTCCTCATTCAAGTATGTGGAAGTCGATGGTGAAATTCACGAAACCCTGTGCCAAGCCTTTGAGACCGTCCAGATCAAAGAAAAAGCAACAATTGAAGCCAAGGCGCCAGAAGTTGCTATGTCATCCTACAAGGAAGCCTAGGCTGTGGTGAAGTCTGGATCAGCGAAAGGATGGGGGGAGGTGATAAGCGTCCCCAACAAACAAGATAAGTTCGGATTAGGGTACAGCCCATACGCATATTCTTCAAGCGCTCCTCGCTACAAAGGACCTGTTCAATTCACCAATGCTGGGGTGGTGTTCGAAGAGATCAACATCGTATCTGACGAAGAAGGAGATAGTGACTGTGACATGGATGCATGGATCCAGCCATGCGTCCCCGGCCAAGGCTTGAAGAATTGGACCATGGAAGAAGTTATCACTGCGACTTATGAAGAGTAATTGTTTTGTTTTGATTAATGTATTGCCATATGCTCTTCCTGGGGTATAATGGTCTTTATTTGTTGGGCCTTATCTTTTATGTGTGTGAACAACCCTTTTATCATTATCAATCAAAAAGCGTCTTTTCATTCAAAACTTTGTGATCCTTGTTTTTCTTATTTTTATTTACAACAATAAAATGGCAATGTGGTTTGTGTTTATTTGTTTGCATATCATTTAAGCATAAAATCATCATCATTACAGGTTGCACATTTCAGATACCATCGATTCAGACTCGTCTATGACTCGGTGTGACTTTGACAATCCGATCTTTCAAGCGGAAGGAGAGATTGACGAAAATGAAGACTTGCCTGAAGAGCTTGCCAAATTGTTAAAACAAGAGGAGAAGGTCATCCTGCCTCATCAGGAGGAAGTTGAAGTCGTCAACCTGGGAACAGAAGAGGATAAAAACGAGGTCAGAGTAGGGGTTGCGCTGCAGAATGATATCAAGCACAGATTGATTAAGTTACTCCAAGAGTATAAGGATGTCTTTGCTTGGTCATACGAAGATATGCCCGGACTCGACACAGATATTGTAGTTCATCGCCTGCCTTTGCGTGAAGAGTGTCCTCCTATCAAATAGAAACTGAGAAGAACCAGGCCAGATATGGTAGTGAAGATCAAGGAAGAAGTCTAGAAGCAACTAGATGCTGGATTTCTTGCTGTGACCAACTACCCTCCTTGGGTCGCTAACATCGTGCCCGTGCCTAAGAAGGACGGCAAAGTCAGGATGTGTGTTGACTATAGGGACCTGAATAGAGCAAGCCCAAAAGATGATTTCCCGCTCCCCCATATTGAAGTTCTCGTTGATAACACCGCACAATACTCAGTGTTTTCCTTCATGGACGGTTTCTCCGGATATAACCAAATCAAGATGGCACCGGAGGACATGGAGAAGACGACTTTTATCACACCTTGGGGGACGTTTTGTTATAAAGTAATGCCTTTTGGGTTGAAGAACGCAGGGGCAACTTATCAGCGAGCAATGGTCACTCTCTTTCACGATATGATTCATCATGAGATTGAGGTCTATGTCGATGATATGATTGCGAAATCCCAAACGGAAGAGGAGCACCTGGTGAATCTTCTAAAGTTGTTTGAGAGGTTGAGAAAGTTCAAATTGAGGTTGAACCCGAATAAGTGCACTTTCGGCGTACGGTCAGGAAAGCTGTTGGGGTTCGTTGTCAGTGAGAAAGGTATTGAGGTCGATCCAGTGAAGATCAAGGCGATTCAAGAAATGCCAGCGCCAAAGACCGAAAAGGAGGTTCGTGGTTTCTTAGGTAGATTGAACTACATCGCAAGGTTCATATCTCACCTCACAGCCACTTGTGAGCCATTGTTTAAGCTATTGAAAAAGGATCAGGCGATTATCTGGAATGAGAATTTCCAGAGAGCGTTTGAGAAGATAAAAGAGTATCTACAAGAACCTCCAATACTGATGCCTCCGGTGGCTGAAAGACCGTTGATAATGTACTTAACAGTTCTTGAGAATTACATGGGTTGTGTTCTCGGTCAGCACGACGAGACTGAAAGAAAAGAGCATGCAATTTACTACTTGAGTAAGAAGTTCACAGACTGTGAATCCAGATACTCAATGTTGGAGAAAACTTGTTGCGCACTCGCTTGGGCCGCCAAACGCCTAAGACAGTATATGCTAAACCACACAACCATGTTAATTTCAAAGATGGATCCTATTAAGTACGTATTCGAAAAGCAAGCACTATCAGGAAGGATTGCTAGATGGCAGATGGTTCTGACAGAATACGACATCCAGTACGTGCCTCAGAAAGCAATTAAAGGTAGTGTCCTGTCAGAATATCTCGCAGAGCAACCAGTCTATGACTACCAGCCAATGAAGTTTGATTTTCCTGATGAGGACATTATGTTTTTAAAGATGAAGGATTGTGATGAGTCGTTGCCAGACGAAGGTCCAGAGTTGGGTTCCCAGCGGTAATTAATCTTTGACGGTGCTGTTAACTCCTACGGTAGCGGGATTGGGGCAATCATTACGAATCGCCATGGTTCCCATATACCATTCACTGCAAGGCTAACATTCCCATGTACCAACAATGAGGCTGAATATGAAGCGTGTATCATGGGTATCGAAGAAGCAATCGATTTAAGGATAAAGAACCTTGATATCTATGGAGATTCAACTTTGGTGGTAAACCAGATCAAGGGAGAGTGGGAGACCCGCCAGCCTAATCTGATCCCTTATATGAATTACGCCAGAAGGTTGCTACCTTTCTTTGACCGAGTAGAGTTTCACCATGTACTGAGGGCAGAAAATCAGATGGCTGATGCTTTGGCTACATTGTCCTCGATGTACAAAGTAAACTTCTAGAATGATGCACCGAGAATTGTCATCTCACGCCTCGGCAGGCCGGCTTTTGTTTTCGCAATAGAAGAAGCTTCTGATGGTAAACCGTGGTTTTATGACATCCAAAACTTTCTCAAGAACCAAGAATATCCGCCTGGGGCATCGGCCCGGGATAAGAAGACCTTGAGAAGATTATCTGGTAACTTCTATCTGAATCCAGACGGTGTACTCTATCGGAGAAACTTTGACTTGGTGCTGCTAAGATGTCTGGACGAAAAAGAAGCAGGTTTGCTTATGGAAGAAGTCCACGAAGGTTCCTTTGGAACACATGCAGGTGGGCATGCCATGTCTCGAAAATTATTAAGGGCGGGCTATTATTGGTTAACTATGGAGTCGGATTGCTTCAAATACGCCAAAAAGTGCCATAAATGCCAAATTTATGCCGACAAGATCCATGTGCCACCTTGTCCTTTGAATGTCATGTCATCCCCATGGCCTTTCTCCATGTGGGGCATCGATATGATTGGCAAGATCGAGCCAACTGCATCTAATGGACATCGCTTCATCTTAGTAGCCATCGACTATTTCACCAAATGAGTCAAAGCAGCTTCTTACGTCAATGTCACGAAGCAAGTCGTAGCCCGGTTTATCAAAAGGGACATCATCTGTCGATATGGAATACCCGAGAGGATCATTACTGATAATGGTTCTAACCTGAATAACAAGATGATGGAGGAACTGTGCCAGAATTTCAAAATCGAGCATCATAATTCTTCTCCCTATCGTCCGAAAATGAATGGCGCTGTAGAAGCGGCTAACAAGAACATTAAGAAGATAGTACAGAAGATCGTTGTGACTTATAAGGATTGGCACGAGATGTTGCCTTTTGCTTTGCATGGATATCGCACCTCGATGCGTACTTCAACTGGGGCAACTCCTTTCTCGTTGGTATATGGCATGGAGGATGTTCTACCATTGGAGGTCGAGATCCCATCTTTGAGAGTTCTGGCTGACGTCAAGTTGGATGAAGCAGAATGGGTGAAGAACAGGTTGAATTAACTCAGTTTGATGGATGAGAAGAGGTTGGCGTCTCTTGCGTACGGTCGTCCGTATCAGAGTAGGATGAAGAAAGCCTACGATAAGAAGATGCGTCCTCGAAGCTTTCAGACAGGCGATCTGGTGTTGAAGCGGATTCTCCCACCACAGAACGATCATAGGGGCAAATGGACTCCCAATTATGAAGGTCCGTATGTTGTAAGGAAGGTCTTCTCTGGAGGAGCCTTGCTACTTTCAACCATGGATGGTGAAGATTTTACGTCCCCTGTGAACGCGGACGCAGTCAAAAGATATTTTGCTTAAAATAGACCCGCTGGAAAGAAAAAGAAAATCCAGGCAAGAATGGGGCATCTTGGCGAACCAGAAAAGGATAGGTTCGGGCAAAAATTAGAGATAAAAAAAAACGTAAACCCGCATAGTTGAAAACCTGAAAGGGCGACTTTGGAAAAAATGGGTATCCCGGTGAATCGAAAACCCGCAAGGGCGATTCAGGAAAAAGTTAGGGACTTGAAAAGCAAATGACTGCGGCCTGCGCATTGATCTTTAAAGCATAGTGGATTATGGGAGAGCTCGAGAATCATTCGTTCAAATCAATCTCTTCGGAAGACGAAGCATCAGAAAGGCGTCGAAGTCATGCGAGTCATAATTGAGTCGTTCTATGGTGGTTGTCTGTACCACATTGCCGACATTTTGATATTCTTGTATGTTTCTGTATATTTCTTACACAGCTTTCTCATTTCAGGAGTTGTGTCCCATGTAAATTTGCCTATTTACAGGCCGTTTATCAATAATACATACTATCCAGAAAACCTTTTGTTTTGTTTTTACCGTTTTGTTTGCAAAAGACGCCTGATGTTTTTGATAAAACTTTGCATACATAAATTTGTGGGCTTTGCTATCTATAATTGAAGCATTGTATTTGCTTAAATAACGTCTTAAGTGATAATTGAGATGGTACCTGCTGCATAAAACATACTTGTTTATTTGTTATTTGCAAGAAAAACTTTCCTCAAGGCTTCTCCAGAAGTTCCTCATCTAAAGGAAGTGTGCAGTTTAAGTGGGTTCTCATCCCCAGCAGTTTGAAACCTTCACAATCAAAGGATATCCTCAGCAGGTCAAGATTGACATCTCCAGCAGAGCAGGATCATTTCCAGTAAGCGGGTGCGGGTTTATCCCTCAGCAGTGGAACGAATTCAGAAGTTTGTTTTTCCCCATAGAGTTTGAACAACTGGCTCCTTTTCCCCTCAGAGTCTAGGTCATTGACTCATTCCTCAAGCGGAAGTTGTGTTTGTTGAGTTTATTGCTCATTTCCCCAAGCAAAGGTTGATATTGGTTCCTTCATTGTCTAATCCCCAGCAGGGTGGGTTTGCTCTTAGCGGAACAATTTTACCCGGAAGTTTGCTCAGAAAACCATCCAGGGTTTGTTTTCCCCAACGTTTGTACTAGACGTGTCTAGTCTTTTCCCCGGCGGAATTAATCCTTCCTCTTTGGCATTTATTTTTCTAAAGTGTTTCCTTTGCATTTGCATCATACATAACATCCTCCCAAACGCGTAGCATTTCCATTTCATATGGAGCATTACACCATATTCAAACATATGCATGTAAAACATAAACCGGGTTGCCACCCCTTTGTTTTCAAGCGTATCTCCAGCAGTTATCAGTATATTTCTCAATCCTGCGTGGTATCCAGACCTCCGGCCAGGTCATTGACAAATGTGTTCATCTTATCGGTCTCCCTAGCGGAGTCTATTTATTCAAGTTCATGTTTCCCCAACGGATTTCTTCACCCAGATGGTGAATCGACGAATGTTCTTCTGAACTTAGGGTTGAGCCGACCTTTGGGTTCGATGCTCGCTTTTTAGCAAAATGAAGTGACGGTGAAGTCAAATGATTTTGATAATTGACGACGAAGTCAGATTATGAAGAGAATTGACGACGAAGTCAGATTATGAAAAATTGACGACGAAGTCAGATTATGAAAAAATTGACGACGAAGTCAGATTATGAAAAAATTGACGACGAGGTCAGATTGTGAAGATTGACGACGAAGTCAGATTATGAAGAGAATTGACGACGAAGTCAGATTATGAAAAAATTGACGACGAAGTCAGATCATGAAGAGAGTTGATGGCGAAGTCAGGTTATGTTGAGAGTTGACGGTGAGGTCGGATTATGTAAAGAATTGACGGCGAAGTCAGACTATGAGAGTAGTTGACGACGAAGTCAGATTGTGGAGGGGTGACGGCGAAGTCAGGTATCCTACCAATTTGATGTTAAGGACTGACAGCGAAGTCAGGTGTTTTGCCAAATTTTATGTGGAGAATTGATGGCGAAGTCAGATCATGTAGAGGGTTGACGACGACGTCAGAATGATTTGAGAAATAACGGCGAAGTCAGATGATTTTAATTGACGACAAAGTCAGATTATGTTGTAAGTTGATGGCGAAGTCAGAGGATATGGAGGACTGACGGCGAGATCAGATGTTCTACCAATCATATGTTCTTACAAATTATGTTGAATATTGACGGTGAGGTCAGATCTCACAAATTTGATGTTAAGTTCCGACGGCGAAGTTAGAATGCTATTAAGGGCTGACGGCAAGGTCAGGTGTTTGTATTTGAGCAACGACTGATGACGAAGTCAGATGTTCTACCTGTCATAGGTGCCTGACGGTGATGTCAGAGGTTTCATTCTACAGTTGGCAAATTTTTGGGTTCTTTTGTATTCAATCACCTTTTACCTCGAATGTTTGAAAGCGTTTGCTTTTCATCCCTTCAGGTCCAAGTCATTTGAATAGGGGCAGCTGTTGCACCCCAAAATTTGCCCTCTTTCAAGGCTCGACTCATTTCTTCATTTCTTTCAAGTTCAATGACATAAAGGAAATCCATCATGAATTCAAGATTAAAGGCAAGAATATTATAAAGAGAAGTTTTGTGACATTACAAGAATGTCATTTGTTGCAAGATTTTCAACTCTAAGTAATGTTTAGAAATTAATTTATTTCTAATACTTCATTCAAGTCTCTAGTCAAATTCATGTTATGGTAATGCCACACCAAGTCTACATTATGCTTACAAACATCCAAGAAACATGCAAGGATTAAATCAACATTGGAATGTTTTAGGACCAAGAATATACATGTTTAATTATGGCAAAACAGTCCCATGCAAGAGGTGACAAATCTCTTCATGTCACAAGATCACATGTCACAAGACCAAAGGAATAATATGTGACAATGCTTCTACATATCAGAATTTTCAAAATGCTGTCAAGAGTTGGTGGCAGTGACCAAGAGGAGTTGTCCAAACACAAACAAACAAAATGGGTGCAAGGCACAAGGTGCTGCAGCAAATAGCATAGGAAAGTAGTGCAGAAAATGCAGCATAGCACCTTGCATGGAAATGGAAAGAAAGAGAGTGACATGAGAAAAGGTGGCAAGAGACATTGCCCCATGAAAAAATCTGATGTTTGGAGGGAAGAGAAAACCCTAGGAGCTGAGATAAGAGGAGGGGGCTGTAAACAAAAGGATTCATTCATTCAACATTCATTTCTACACACACTTGCAAAACCAGAAAATAGAGAGAGCGAACAATACCCTAAAAACCAGAAAAATAGGAAGCTTTGCAAACCAGAAAAAGAGAGTGATATAGAACCAAGAGGATCATTGAGAAACAAAACCTTCACAACATAGAGTGAAGAGGAGTGAAGTACTTTCAACTAAGACCAAGGAGGACTTGCAAGAAGGATAGAAAGCTCTTGCGTATCCATTTCCTCCAACCTTTCCCTCGTTACTTTTTTTTTGCTATTTACATTCATTTTGTTTACTCTTTTATGTGTTGTTGTATTGTATGTATCATGTAAGGTTTCAAAGGGACCAAGAAACCATTCTCAAGAAACCACAAAAACGAAAGAAAAACATAGGAAAAATAGGTTTTTTTTCACTCTGGTAGCCTGACACGGGCCGTGTCACATAACACGGCCACCCGTGTCGCCCAACACGGGTCATGTCACACAACACGGCCACCCGTGTTGCACTTCTGTTTGAGGTTTCAACATGCAAAAACCCCAGGCTTCACAACACGGGCCGTGTCACACAACACGGCCACCCGTGTTGAACCTCTGTTTGCCCTAAAAAATCATTTTTCACCCAGACTTTACAACACGGGCCGTGTCACACAACTCGGCCACCTATGTTGCACCTCTGTCATGCCCTAAAAACTCACATTGCAGGTACCCTATGACACGGGCCGTGTCATACAACACGGCCACCCGTGTCATACAACACGGCCACTCGTGTCATACAACACGGCAACCCGTGTTACCCCACTGTTTTCCACTTATTTTTGTTATTTTTACCTCCAAAAAATTTTTATTGCATGTCTCGATTTCTTGCATGTCTCGATTTTTATTGCATGTCTCGATTTTATTGCATGTATCGATTTTTATTGCATGTCTCGATTCTTCGTGCCGTTTTTATTGCATGTCTCGAGTTTTTTTTAGCCGACTAATCCCATATGTTGTATGATTTTTGTAGGAATGTTGCTATTGTCCTTGGTGACTTTTGATTCCAAAAACCATTTTTAAAAGCAAACTCTCGATTTTATCGAGCCATTTTAACCCTTATAAGTCGGCCGCCTTGTGCATCCGCCATCGACCTTGCTCGCTTCACCTCAAACCTTTTTAAGCAATTAAACCCTTGATCCAACGTCAAGCGGATTTTCTCAAACGATTGTTAAACCAACTCACCATATTTAACAAAAGGATAAAGTTCACTTTGTATTGAACTAAAGAGAGGGGATTGAGTGTAGACTTCTTCCTCTCCGAGTGTCGAGATGCTCATTGTAGTGTGGGTGGTTTAGACACTCGTCTTTCAATACGAAGACGCGACTCCTTCCACCTATCTCTTTCCATAAATTCCTCCCGCAACCTTTGTCACCTAAAAACCTCGGTCCCGTACCGAGCGCATTTTTAAACTTCTTTTCGTAACAAAAACTTGAATGGTCGTGGAGTGGTTAGGCGTAGGCCTTCTCCTATCCCGAGTGCCGACGTTTACCGTAGGGTTCTCTATCGCAAAAGCACTTACCATTCAAAACCAAAAACACTTTAAAAAGAGAATGAAGTTCTCCTTGTATTGAACTAAAGAGAGAGGATTAAGTGTAGACTTCTTCCTCTACAAGTATCGAGATGCTCACTGTAGTGTGTGTGATTTTGATACTCGTCTTTCAATACGAAGACGCTATGTTCGCCACACCCTTTCATAACAAAAACTTTGAGATAAAGAATTAGGTACTACCCATAGGGGTTACTATCCGAGGACCTATCTCGCCCCTAAAAAAAAACAATTCAACAAATCAAATGTGGCATCTTGCCTCGCATGGCGAAAACTTATCTTTCGAAAAGGATATGATACGTCCGTTCTACCGCAAACAGGTAATGCCTAAGTCTCCAACGAGCGAGCAGCAATACACCTAACTGCTAGAATGTGTACGATAGCATCATCCATAAAAACATCAACAAATCGTAGGCCGAACTACGGCTGCTCTGATTCTTTACTTCGTTCAAGTAAAGATACGTAGGCACAAGGGCCACAATCCTTGTCGAGCACATTCCCCCTTATATCTGTAGTTCCCCAAACTACGTCGACTCTGATTTTCTCATGTCTATCGAGAATACGTAGGCCTAGGACCGCGAAGTCCTACCGAGTCCGTTCTTTCTCTTTCTTCCCCCGTTATCCCTCCTTCTCTATTCCTTTGGAACACTCTTTTATAACATAACATTTAAGCAAATAAATTCACACGTCGACAAACAAATGGTTCCCATCGAGTACGATGGATGCGAGGGGTGCTAATACCTTCCCCTCGCATAACCGGCTTCCGAACCCGTTCTTGGTTGCGAGACCATCTTATCCTTTCTTTTCTTAAGGTTTTCTCGATATTTCCCTTTCCCCTCATGGGATAAATATAGTTCGGTGGCGACTCTTCTGTCCTTTTCCTTTTCGCCTTCCCCGTCGTTGCGCGTATTTTTCGAGTAGCGACACTCGTCTCTGGATAAAATAAATATCCTTTGCTTGCGAAAACATATGTGATTGACGTTCTTCCATGGATGAAATAAACGTCCATGTTCATCCCTTTGTTATTCATATACCGAGTAAAACACGAAGTAGTGAAAAAGTTTAAATCAATTTGGATTTTGCTATCGAGAAAAAGATTTTGATAAATGAGAAACTTTATTGAATGGTGGTCAACAGAAAGGCGTGACCCCAATTTTACAGTGTTGGGAAATAATAGAGATTACATCAAGGGAATAACAACTTGTTCTCCCTAAGTGAAATACTTCTTGACAGCGTCCGTATTCACAGGGCGAGTGGTTTCTTCTACGTCCATCGTTGCTAACATCAAAGCACCTCCTGATAGAACCTTTCTTACTACCTACAGCCCGTCATAGTTCGGGGCCCATTTTCCTCTGACATCTGTGAGGAAGGACTGAATCTTCTTGAGCACGAGGTCACCTTCTTTGAATACACGGGGTCGAACTTTCTTGTCAAATGCCTTCTTCATCTTCTGCTAATACAACTGCCCGTGGCATAGCGCAGCCATCCTCTTTTCTTCGATTAAGTTCAACTAATCATATCTGTTCTGGCACCATTCAGCTTCTGATAACTTGGCATCCATCAAAATCCTCATAGAAGGAATCTCTACTTCTATCGGGAGCACTGCTTCCGTACCGTAGACAAGTGAAAATGGAGTTGCCCCAGTCGATGTGCGTACCATCGTACGATACCCATGCAAGGCGAACGGGAGCATTTCGTGCCAAACTTTGTAAGTAACAACCATCTTCTGAATGATCTTCTTGATATTCTTGTTGGCGGCTTCAATAGCCCCATTCATCTTTGGTCTATAAGGAGAAGAATTGTGATGCTCTATCTTGAATTCTTCGCATAGTTCTTTCATCATTTTGTTATTCAAATTGGACCCATTATCTGTAATAATCCTGTTTGGAACACCATATCGACAGATAAGCTGATTCTTGATAAATTTGACAACCACAGATCGAGTTACATTAGTATAGGAAGCCACCTCGACCCACTTGTTGAAATAGTCGATGGCTACCAAGATGAACCGGTGTCCATTAGATGCTTTCGGCTCTATCATACCAATCATATCAATTCCCCACATAGAGAACGGCCACGGGGATGATATAACATTCAACAAAGTCGGAGGCACATGGATCTTATCTGCGTAAATCTGACACTTGTTACATTTTCTAGTAAACTTGTAGCAATCTGATTCCATTGTGATCCAATAATAGCCAGCCCTTAAAAGTTTCTTAGCCATAGCATGTCCGTTGGCGTGAGTACCAAAAGATCCTTCATGAATTTCCGTCATTAACATATCTGCCTCTTGTTTGTCGTCACACCTCAGCAAGATCATGTCAAAATTCCGCTTGTACAACACATTGTTACTCAAAAGAAAATTTCCAGCCAACCTTCTCAAAGTTTTCTTATCCTTGTTGGAAGCTCCCAAAGGATACTCTTGAGTTCTAAGGAATACTTCAATGTCATGGTACCAGGGTTTGCCATCTTCGACTTCTTCGACGGAAAAGATGTAGGCAGGCCTGTCAAGACGTTTTACTTCAACCCGAGGACACTCGTTCCAAAAGTTCACCACAATCATTGAGGCCAAAGTTGCCAATGCATCTGCCATTCTGTTCTCATCACGAGGAATATGATGAAATTCGACCCTATTAAAGAACGGTAACATTCTTCTAGCATAATCTCTGTATGGGACCGAATTATCATGTCGAGTTGTCCACTCTCCAGTGATTTGGTTGATTACCACTGCAGAATCACCAAACACATCCAAATTCTTAATTCTCAAATCGGTTGCTTCCTCAAGACCCATAATGCATGCCTCGTACTCAGCCTCATTATTAGTACATTGGAATGTTAATATGGAAGTAAATGGGAAGTGGGTCCCTTGAGGAGTCACAATAACAACGCATATCCCTTTTCCATGAGCGTTGACAGCTCCATCAAAAACTAAGCCCCATTGAGATCCGGGTTCTGGTCCTTCACCATGCACTGGTTCTTCACAATCTTTCATCTTTAAAAACATAACATCCTAATCGGGAAATTCATCGTTTGAGGGTTGATAATCCAAAATAGGCTGGTGAGCCAAATGATCAGCCAAAACGCTTCGTCTGACAGCTTTCTGAGTATGGTACTCGATATCATATTCGGATAACAACATCTGTCATCTAGCAATTCTCCCAGTTAGAGCGGGCTTCTCAAAAATATATTTGATAGGATCCATCTTCGAAACTAACCATGTAGTGTGGTTCAACATATACTGGCGCAAACGCTTGGCGGCCCACGCCAAAGCACAACAAGTCTTCTCTAACATAGTGTACCTTGTTTCGCTGTCAGTAAATTTCTTGCTCAAGTAATAAGTGACAAGATCTTGCTTTCCTGTTTCATCTCGCTAACCGAGTACACAACCCATCGAATCTTCTAAAACAGTCAAATACATAATCAAAGGTCGTCCTTCAAACGGCGGTATCAGGATAGGTGGTTCAAGAAAATACTCTTTGATACTATCAAAAGCTTTTTGACAATTTTCAGTCCAAACATACCCTTGTTCTTTCCTCAGAAGCTTGAAAATAGGTTTAGATGTAGCAGTCATGTTGGATATAAACCTGGAGATATAATTTAAACGTCCCAAAAATCCTCTGAATTGTTTCTCGGTGGTGGGAGCAGGCATTTCCCGGATAGCTTTCACTTTGTCGGGGTCCACTTCAATCCCTCTTTGACTAACAATAAAACCTAATAGTTTCCCTGATCATACTCCAAATGTGCATTTGTTGGGGTTCAGACGGAGCTTATATTCCCTCAAACGACCAAACAGTTTAGACAAATGTTTGACATGATCATCCTCAGTTTTCAACTTAGCTATCATATCATCCACATAAACCTCGATCGCTTTGTGCATCATATCATGGAACAAAGTGGTCATAGCTCTCGGATATGTTGCCCCTGCATTCTTTAATCCAAACGGCATAAATCTGTAACAAAAGGTGCCCCAGGGCGTGATGAATGATGTCTTCTCTCTGTCCTCGGGAGCCATTCTAATCTGATTGTAACCTGAAAAACCATCCATAAAGGAGAAAGCCTCATATCTTGCGGTACTGTCAACCAAAATGTCAATGTGAGGTAACGGGAAATCATCTTTCGGACTAGCTTTATTCAAATCCCTGTAATCTACACACATGCGAACCTTACCATCCTTCTTCGGAACAGGCACAATATTAGCCAACCATAGCGGATACTCGGCAGTGACAAGAAAACCTGCATCAATCTGTTTATGTACTTCTTCCTTAATCTTTAGAGCCATGTCAGGTCGAGTTCTTCTAAGCTTCTGTTTCACTGGCGGGCACTCTGGCTTCAAAGGTAGACGATGTTCAACTATAGCAGTGTCCAATCCAGGCATATCTTGATATGACCAAGCAAACACATCAACAAACTCTCCAAGAAAATCAATCAGCTGTTTCTTCACATCAGGTTTGAGCAGAGCTCCAATTTTCACTTCTCTACGAATTTCTTCTGTTCTCAAATTGATTACTTCCACTGGCTCCTGATGAGGTTGGATAGCTTTCTCTTCCTTCTCAAGCAGTCTGGAAATCTCTTTTGGGATATCATCTTCTTCGTCCTCAGCTTCGTACACAGGAAACTCGAAATTCGGAGAAGGCAGTGGATCATTATTCCCAGGATGTAATTTATGTAGCAATCTGCACAAGTGATGTGATTTTTAATAAGTTTTCGTAAAGTGGAAAGTGTGTGTATGCAAGGTGCTACTTATTATTTCCCAACATCTTAAATAAGTATAAAACACAAATGAAAATGAAAGTAATTTATTGATGATAGCAAAACCAAAAAGACACGCCCAACAAAGTCACCTTTGCCTTGGGCAGAGCAAAGGGAATTATTAAAATTAAGCCCTAATAAATGCAGTTTCGCCTTAGGCAGAGCGAAAATTTAAAAACAAATGCTTTACTTAGATATATGAATGATAGCAGGGGCTTCAACCGCACTCCAGTTCTTAACCAAAACACCTGGGGTCACAAAGTTTGGAATATCCCCATCTGAATCTTCCTCGGAGACAGCATAAACTCCAAAGGTATAGTCAAATTCATCTGAAACATAACCTGGATCTTCCATATAGGGTTCATAATCTTCGTAAGGAATGGAGGACCTTGTAGAACCCTCTGATATGTAACCTTCGAGCTCATCCTCTGACACAACATTAACCTGAGGATGATGGACGACTCCTCCACTATGGAACACTTCATTAATCAACGGAAACCCTGGACTTCTGGTGGTTTGTTGAGCAGAACTGTTGGTGAAACCGAGACCTTCTTTATTTTTGTTCTCTGGAAAAGACAACACCTTCCCCCAAATTGTCTGATGACCACTGTTCACTACTCGATGCACATCTTTAAATGATGACATAGATGCCTGAGATTTTCGGACACCCTCGCCCACAATAGACAAAGCTTGAAATTACGTGTCGACCTCTTCCTCAGCTTCAACATATGAGAATGATGACAAGTGACTCACCACCAAGGCTCTTTCCCACCAAACTGTAACTGTTTTTCCCTCAAAAGCATATTTCAACTTCTGATGCAGGGTAGAAGTAATTGCCCCAGCTTCATGTATCCATGGCCTCCCTAGCAGACAACTATAAGCGGCACGAATGTCCATGACTTGAAACGTGATCATAAAAGTCTGCAAACCAATGGTCATCGGCAAATCCACCTCACAAATTACTGTTTTCCTTGACCCATCAAAAGCCTTGACAATAACATGACTTGGCCTCATCGGCGGTCCCTGATAGGATAAATTAGATAGGGTAGTTCTAGGCATCACATTTAGAGAAGATCCAGTATCGACCAACACACTAGACAGAGAGTTGTTTCCGCAGTTCACAGAAATATGTAAAGCCATGTTATATTTCCTTCCTTCCTCTGGGAGATCATCCTCATTAAAACCCATATTGTCACATGAAGTAATATTACCAATGATATTGTCAAACTGCTCCATAGTCACATCTTGTTCAACATACACCTGTTCTAATATTTTCTGGAGCGCTTCCCTATGAGCCTCAGAACTCATCAGCAACTGCAACACAGAAATCTTTGACGGGGTTTGCAGGAGCTGATCTACAACCTTACACTCACTCCTCTTAATCACTTTTAGACAGTCATCTGAATGGATAAATTGGATCCACCAGGTTGCCACACAATCGGATCCTTTGAGCCTGGTTGTTCCAATGAGACCTCTTTTTCTTTCGGTGGTACAGTCGGGTAGACCCGACCACTCCTTGTTACTCTGCTGACATCTACAATGTTAACTACTGAAGGTACAGTGGGCAAAGGCACTTCCTTTCCATTCTCCAACATCGTAGCGTTGTACCTGTAGGGGATAGCCTTATTGGAAGTATAAGGGACAGGTCCAGGCACATTGATTACCAATGGGGTAATAGCCGGTTTTCTGCTATTATACACGATTTCGATACGCTCCCACTTCTTTAAAGTGAGGCACTATAACACACACCTCTTCGGCCTTTTCGACTGAAACTTTCTGATCATCATCTGCCAAACAGTCTTGAATCATGTTAACAGAGGGTGAACCATACGGGGGTAACGGATTAACTTGCACATTAGGGTCGGAATCTTTGAAGGACAGGATTCCGCACTTAATTAGCCTCTGAACATCTGCTTTCATACCGAAACAACTCTCAATATCATGCCCTAGAGCACCCTGATGGTAAGGGCAAAACTTGTCAGCTCTATAAGAAGGAGGAGGATTTGCAGGAACCATAGGTGGAGCTTTTGTTTGAATATGACCCTTCTGGACCAAAGATGGAAACAAATCAGCGTATTTCATAAGAATAGGCTCAAATTTTATCTTTCTATATGCATGACCCTGATTGTTGAATGGCCGATCCTGCTGAGGATATTGCGGGTTTTGCTGAGGCCGTGGTTGTTGAGCACTGGGGGACTGAGGTTGCTGATACGGCTGCAGACTTTGTTTAGGCTGATAAGCTGGAGCATTAAACACTGGTGATACGGCTGCAACTTGGTGTGATGGCGAATACCTCTTTCTAAATTGTCCCTTTTGAATGGCATTTACACCTTGCTCTTTTTTCTTCATAAAACCACTCCCATACTTCTTAGGATCAATCTCTTCTTTAGCCAATCTTCCTTCATGAACACCTTCTTCTAAGCGCATTCCCATGTTAACCATTTCAGTAAAGTCACTGGGTGCACTGGCTACCATCTTCTCATAAAAGAAAGGACCAAGGGTCTTCAGAAAAATCTTGGTCATCTCTTTTTCTTCTAATGGTGGTGTGACTTGCGCGGCCAACTCGCGCCAACATTGAGCATATTCCTTGAAACTCTCCTTATCTTTCTGAGTCATAGCCCACAATTGATCACGGTCGGGGGCCATGTCCACATTATACTTATACTGCTTGACGAAGGCTCCCCCTAGATCATTGAAAGTTCGAATCTTCGTACTATCCAGCCCCATATACCACTTGAGCGCAGCGCCTGTCAAACTGTCTTGGAAATAGTGAATGAGCAGTTGATCATTGTCAGTTTGGGCAGACATCTTCCTGGCATACATAATAAGATGACTCTGAGGGCAGGTATTCCCCTTGTACTTCTCAAAATCAGGGACCTTGAATTTCGGTGGGACTTTAACATTTGGAACCAAGCACAGCTCGAAAGCGCTCTTTCCAAACAAATCTTTCCCACGAAGGGCTTTCAACTCCTTTTGCATTTCAAAAAATTGGTCTTGAAATCCATCCATCCTCTCTTCCAAACCCACGGTTTCGGTCGGCGACCCATGTAAAATTGGTTCATCCAGAATATACGGAACGACATTCACGTGTGGAGATGCGGTAGTCATCACAACAGAAACTACAGGAGTAGCTTGAACAGCGGGCGCTGTTTGATGAGCCTGCGTAGTATTAGGTCACAGCAGGGATCTCAAACACAGATGGGCGGTAACCGGTTGAAAAGAAATTAGGAGACAATCCCCACGGGAAACCTTGAGGCATATTGTAGGACATTTCAGCAACAGAAGACACCATTGCGATCGGTGCTGGCGTCACTTCAGAGATCACAGTCCTCAGAACTTCTTGGTTGTCGATCGAGGCTTGATTGGACAAAGCTTCCACTAGACCATTCAACCTTTCCAAACTTTCTTTCAGAACTGCAACTTCATCACGGAGCACTCTGTTCTCTTGCTCTAGTTGATCCATATTTTGGCGTTGACTAGCTCGAGTGTTGTATCGGTGATTTAGCTTGTCTGCGGAGGTGAAGCAGGAGTGAGACCCTGGAATGCAAACAATGTTATGCTTATGCAAAATGCAAATGAGTATGAAACTTCAAGAAACTCAAATTTTCTCTAGTATTGTAACGTTGGAGAAAAAATTATTTTATTCGATATTCGAAGCATTACAAAAGCAAAGTACTCTTTTAAGAGTTTATTACATTGAACCAAAAGCTAAAGAGGACTCAGAGATCTACTCCCTATGCTCCTTCTGTGTGCGAAGTTCCTCTTCTAACTGACTGACGCGTTCTTGTAACTCGGCCTTCTCTCTGATGAGTCGATCAACATATTCCTTCCAAGCCACAGTATCTGGGGGAAGATCATCATTGGTGACAGCTCTTGAAGAGGTGTGAGAGGAAAATAAATCCTCTCGCGCCTTCCTTTTTCTTGCAAGTTCTACTTCTGGCAGCTTCTGGGACTTCTCTTTCTCCACCTTGAGTGTGAAAAACTTGTTCCTCCAAGCGGCTTTCAGTTTTCGAGCCTCATCCAAAGCGGCCTTCAATTTATCTACTTCGCTCACATCAAACCAATCTGGATAGTGAAAAGCCAATACCATAGGTTCGTGAAAAGGAAACGACATCTTGAGGTCGAGAGCTCTTTCTCGCACCCAATGTAGATATTCTTCAGAGACAGCACAATTGGGGTATCCTAAAGCAGCTTCCTTCCTTATTGATGTATCTCCATGCATAAATTATGACGGTATTCAGGTCTGGATCTTCTCCTTCCTTGAGAAAGATCCCTTCTAATAGAGCTTGGTCAGGTACTTCGATCATAGGATGCCCAAATTGGAGGCGAGCCAAAGCAGGGTTGTAACTTATACATCCTTCTCTCCCAATAAGCGGTATGTTAGTAAATCCTCCGATGTTAGGAATCATGCATATACCTCCATAGGTAGGGTCGTACCACACAATGTCAGAGTGAGTAAGGGCCATAACTATCTCGGGCCAATGGGGTGATTCTACCTCTTCCCAAATAGACGGATGCCGAGTCAGGCGAGCAATGAACCATGAATACAACAGAGCGGTACAACAAACAATATGTCCTCCCCCTTCGGCATTCTTTGAGTGGATTGCATAATATGTGTCAGCTAGCAAGGTGGGGACGGGATTCTTGAGGATGAACAGCTTAATTGCATCCATATCGACGAAATCATCAACCTTAGGGAACCAAAAGATCCCATAGACCAATAAAGCAAAGGTAGCTTCCAAGATAAGGACTTCTTTTCTTTCAGCATGGTAACGGACTTTTTCAATCAAGAAGCTAGCTGGGAATCCAAGGACTCCTTCCTTGGTGGTTAAGTGTGCTTGAACATCTGCTAAGCTGAGATGAGTAGCGTTTGCAATCTCTTGGTGATTGGGTACGTCCTCCTGGCCGGTGAACATAGGTCGGGCCGTCACGGGCATCCTCAAGAAATCAGAATACTCTTCCAAAGTCGGCATCAACTGGTAATCTGGAAAGTGAAACAATGGTACAACGGATCATAAAACTGAACAAGGGTCTCCAACAGCCCTCCTTTCATCTTGAGTTCGAGAAAACGGAAGACTTCTCCATATTCGGTGGCGAAGGCGTGACGGTTCTCGATGAGATCTGCTAGTTCCCCCAAGCTTTCAATGTTAGGACTCTGGAAAGTGTACTCCAATGCTTCTCTCTTGAAATCCATGGTTACAATACCTGAGAAATAAAATTAAGTTTCTTGAAGTGAATAAAGAAAGAATGCAATGCAAGATAAGTAAGACTTCATGGGATCCCAACTATTTATAAACATTGTGGTAAAAGAAAACGTTTTTATTAATTTTGAAACGGAATACAAATAATTGCTTTTAAAAGTCCCAAATAAAAACTAAATAAAAGCTAGTAAAGACACTAAAGAAGTTTCGAATTCTGCTGCTTGAGCTGCTCTTCTAATTGCGTCTTCTCACGGATAAGGTTGTCCACAATCAGCTTCCAAATAGTGCATTGTGGGTCGGAGAAAAATAAATCCTCCATGACTTTCCTCTTCTTGCACGGGAGTAGCTCTTCATCCTTCAACTGTAGCTGCTTCTGAAGTTCATCTTTCTCTTTTTGAAGTTCAGCTTTCTGCTTCTGACATTCATCATTTTCTGCAACCATTACTTGGTACTTGTTCTTCCATGATTCTAACTCACGTTGCGACTTCCTCAAGGAAACCTCTAACTTCTCAGCTTCAGACATAAAGACGTAAGTGGGCTCCCTCCTTGGAGATATAGGATCTTGACGAGAATAGGGCATTTTCAGCTTGACTGCCCTTTCCCTGACCCACCGAAGGTAGGGTTATAAGGACACACAATTAAGTTTCCCAAGGCTTTCTTTCCCTTTCTTGTGCAAATGGTCCCATGCAACTAAAATCTTGTCTCGGAGTTCTTTGTCTTCCCTAAAGAAAATGCCCTCCACTTGAACACTCTTAGGCGGCTCTTTCAACGGAAATCCCAACTGTCGACGAGCTAAGACTGGATTGTAACTGATCCCTCCATTAAATCTGAGTAACAGCACATTAGCAAAGTCACCACAACCATCGATAATGAAAGTTCCATCATACGCTGGGTTGTACCAAACGATGTCTAAGTGGGTCAACGCCATAACTCTTGGAGACCAAAGCCCTCTATCGAGATTCAAAAAAGAAGTAGACCTCGGAAAGTGCAAAATAAACCACTTGTAGAGTAAGGGCATACAACAGGTGATCATTCCTCCACCATAGAAGTTTCGGAGATGCACAGAATGATAAGCATTACCCAATAGAGTTGGTACTGGATTGTTCTTCAAAAAGATCTTAATTGCGTTGAGGTCGACGAACCCTTCAAAACTTGGGAACAAAAACACTCCATAAATAAGCAAGGCAAAGATCTCCTCGAATGATGTCTTTTTTGTATAATCGGCATAAAACATTGCTTTACTAATTAAGAACTTCGTAGTCAAACCAAAAATACCACCTTTACTAATCAGATTTCCCTTGACATCAGATACCTTTAGATAAAGGGCCTTAGCAATATCTCTTTCATCTGGGTCTTTCTCCAAGAAAGGGAAAGGAGACTCTTCTAAGATAGGTAGACCAACCAAAAAGGAGTATTCTTCCAATGTAGGCAATAGCTAGAAGTCTGAAAACGTAAAACAATGATATAGCGGATCATAGAACTGCAATAAAGTGGAGAGAAGTCCTTCGTCTACTTGGTGACTCAATAAAGATATCAGCTTCCCATACTTGCTCTTGAACTTCCCTTGGTCTTCAATCAGAGTTACCAACTTCTTTAGGTCATCCAATTTGGGACTTTTAAAAGTGTATTTCAAAGTGTTCCTTCTATTGGGATTCATAGTACCCTACAATGTTCATAAACAAAAGTAAATCCCATGAAGTCCAATGCGGTATGATGCTTTATGAATGCAACAAACACAAGTAAGCACATAAGGACACACAAAGATAAAACAAAGGGAGACCCTTGGTTTGCAACGAGCATGGAGCCAAAGGTATACCCATTCCTAAAGGATTTGGACTAAAGGTGTATTGTACCTGCAGAACAAGGTTCTAATAAGGTTCCCAAAGTCATTAGCCCATCTTTCGGATATTATCAACTTCCCAAGTACTCGAGGGTTAATAATATTCTCAAGAGAACTTCTTTTGAGTGTAACATCGCGTAGCACTATTTCGGGGGTACCCCCTCATAGCCCCGCACTACATCCTAATAAAGGTCAAAGTGGGGTTAAGGTAACTACGGTCCTCAATATCATAGGCTCCAACATCGAATATAGTGCATGTTTTCATGGTTAAGGACTCGTTCAACAATACAACTTTCGAGATGGCCTCAATTGAGCGTGATTTTCAAGTCAGCTTGGTCGGGATTCCACCCCCTATAAGCCTCTTTGAACATATCACTATCCTATCTCAAGTTCACTCAAGTCCGGGTGTAGGACTTTGTCTCACCACTCAAAAGCATCAACCCAAAGGTAAGAAACAAATAAGTAAACAATTATACAAATAACAAATATAAAGCAATAAACAAGTAGAAACAAGATAGGGAAACCCACTGAGGACTCCCCAGTGAAATCGCCATTTCTGTCGCGCTGAAAATCGGATACCAAACTATTAATTAGTTTGAATCTTTAATTCATTTTGCAACCGAACTTTGATTTGTCCAAAGGAAGGGATAAAGATCGAAATTCCCACAATGCAATACAAATGCAAGGTTTAGAGAGTTTTAGGTTCGGGGGTTGGTTAAACTTAGGGAAGGTGCTAGCATCCTAAGTTTCTGTAGTACTCTACAGGAACCTCTTGTTTTATGTTGTTTATTGCTAAGTATTTATCTGCTTAAGGTATAAAAGACCTAGGAGTTTATTTCTAAGTATACTCGATTAGATATCGCATCTTATGCTTACATATCCTTACGGGAGTGGAATCAGAGTATTTGTAGTTCCCCTAAAGGGTTTGAGGAATTCGTTGACTGTGGTCAAAGTTCCTATGGGTTTAGGGTAGTTGATTGATTGATTTTAGGAGAAAGAGACGAGTTGTCATTTTAAGAGAGATTTAACCGCCATAAATTGTAGGGAAATAGTCTTTGCATCGTCTTAAGAGAAGGGCTCAAGTACTCGGATAGGGATCGACGAGGTACGCCTCTATATCTCTTAAGGCAAAGTTCCTACGATATTGATTGTATTGATGTGGGGTGGAGATTCCATCTCGCTTAAGATGATTAACATATATTTCTCTTATTGTGTTTGAATATTTGTTTTAATTGAGTTGTATGTTTTGTCTAAGTTGTAAAGATAATGGTCCTTCCTATGGGGTATGATCTATCCTAGAGATCGACTTGAATGGGATCAAGGATCATGGGGAATATGATGCAAATGATGTGCACTACACACAATTGTTGAATCATGTGTAGGGTTTTCCTTTGGACAAAATGCAATGCGAGAAAAATGTAAATGACGGTAATGTAAAACATACACAACGCATGAAAGCGCTAAGTGAGTGTGTGAATTGTGAATAAAATAAAAGTAGATAAAGTAAACATTCACACGCATGAAAGCGCTAAGTGTGTAAGTGAATGTGAGTGTGAATACTATGGGTGATGGTGAAGCGTGCACGATCGAATTTAAGCGAGTTGATTTTTTTAGAAGTGGTTGAATTTATTTTAAGAGGGATTAATTTTAAGAAAAAATATTTAAGGGGTGAATTGATTTTAAGAAAGGAGTGGTATTAGTTTTATTTTATTTAATAAAAGTTTATGTTATGAATTAATTAAATTGCTAGTTAGACCTAAAATAAAGTAATTTTAAAAAGGTTTTCTTATGTTATCATAATTTTTAGTTTAACAAGTGAATATAGATTATTTAGATTATAAAATTATCTTCTTATTAAATAAAAAGAGTTTTTTTTTTGAATTTAACAAAATACTATAGATCATTCTAAACTATGAAAAATAGGCTTTTAACATTTTTTAAGAAAAGAGACTAAATTATAATTAAAGGTTAATTAAATTGATAAAAAAACAAGATTAATTAAAGGTTAATTAAAAAAATGGAATTTATTAGTTCATCATTTTTTTTAAAGAAAAAACGGTTGATTATGGATTAATAGTATTTGATTGATTAAGAAAAATTGATTAGGAAAAAAAGATAATTTAAATGAAAGGTTTATTAGTTAATTAAAATAGCTGATTAATTAGGTTAATTAAATAGAATTAGTAATTAAGTTAGGATTATGTTAATTAATAAAACAAATAATGGTTAATTGGGGAGATAATGGTTAAGCGGTGGTGTGCGATAGTGCGTGCAGATTCAGTGTATGTGATTGTGAAAATTACAACAGATCACAAAGCCAAACCCTAAATCCCAGAAGAAGAACCCCAGAATCGCTCGACCTCCCCTCTCCATCTCCGATCGTAATCACTTCCCGTTCTCCCTAGTCTCTCATCTCCTTTTGTTTCTTAAACCTGAAATCAAAACGACAACATCAATAATCCAAAACAATTGACAAGAAAAGGGGTTTACCGAAGGCAGGTAGCGGCGGCGGAATCGAACGGAGTTCGTGAGCGGAAGGGTTGATTCGCGGTGGCATGGTGATGCTTGCTGATTCGCGAAGGTTCACGGTTTGACGGCAATGGTGATTTGGGTGGTTCGTCAACGAGAAAGATAAGTCTCTTTCTGATCTAGTAGGTTTATGGAGAATAGGTTTTGTTTGGTTTTTTTGATCGATCCCTTTTCATCTCTTAGGACTCCCTTTTATAGGCTTCAAGTTGAAGTGTCTTGATTGAATGGTTAATTGCTGACTTGAATACTGATTCGGGTTTTCCAATTTGGGACAAATCATATTTGAAAACTTTCCCCTTTTTTCCCAATTTCGTTTAATGCTTGTTAAATGAAATCTCAATCTCTAATATGTGATTCCATTTGATTTGATGCTGAATAGAATCTCCTATTCCTTCAAGGAATATCCTCTAACAGTTTTTTTTTTTAATTTCTGAATGTGACCTGGCAGGTACAGGTGGCGAAGGACTTGGGGCTAAGAGGCATTAGTAGAAGCTTGAGGACAGCCATGGAGATTCATCTTTGCATCCAACAAGTCTTTCGTTAGCAATTCTGATATTTTCTCAAAGGTTGACAATACCATATTCTTCCGCTCATCAGCTGCCGGTATGGAAGTAGGAACTGAGTCGATAGTTGTTCAATTGATAATCACAGGTAGTCAATTTATTCTTTATTCTGTTCATATTATTCAGTGGGGATGTATTCTTCTGAAAATATTTCTTCGTGCCTTCTCTTACTTGCAGGCCTCGCAAGAGTTGCAAATGGTGACGAATTCTCGTGGTCCATTCGCCATATCAAACTTGAGAGCTCAGTTTACCGTTGTTGGTCCTCATTAGGTGAGCTTGTTCTTTAAGTTTCTGTATTGATGCTTCGAAAGAGACTTGATGAAAGTCACCCGTCCGTTTGTTCTTAATTTAAGTATATCATACACTTTCTGAACATTTCCTTTGCATGTGATTTCAATTCTTCAGCGACACCAGACGTAGGTGTGACTCCCTTCAGAGGATTTGCTAGGTAATGATGTTCGGAAGCTGAACCAATATACCTGTCAATACTTCATATGGACAGTGTCCCCAGGCTGCAAGCGTGCTTATGATGATGGATTTCTTCACATAGGTCTCCAGTGGAGCGGTACATCAACCATGCTGACAAGCAAGCTCATTAGTAATGTGGTCATGTCTGTATCATCCTCAATGTCTATGAGAGAGCGGAGTTCTGAACATGCTCGATTATAATAAAAGGCTAATGATGATGGTGATATGTTCTTGAAGCTAACTTAAATTATTTTATGAATGCCCTGTTCCAAACCTCATTTTGAAGTTTATTTTCCTTATTTCTCGAGCAGGTCGTGGGCTGTCGCTGTTAATGTTATGAGCTTAAATGAAGTTGAAGCTCTGGAGTTTGATAAGATTGTAGTCTCTGGTAACTTTCCATTAAAATATGGAAGAACTTACAGATCAGTGCCTTCAACTTGCATAGGTACGTAAGCTTCTGACTTCACTATGTGACCGTATTTACATATTATGTTGGTTTTGCTTTGAACATCAATAACTTCGTAAACTTATTCTGCTTGCTCTGGATTTTGGATAGGTTTCACCGTGTTGCCGTGATCGGTTGATGACTGACGGATCTTCCATTTCTGGAACAGAACTGTGATGTGCTGCTGTGAAGATCCTCACTTATTCTTGTGTTGTTTTTTCAGGTGTTTAATACGGAGAAACAATGGCCAAGTATGGTCCCGTGGAGTAAGAACGGATGAACATTTTACTATAATCTTCACCCTGAAGAGTCTCAATTGTTCCCTTTGAGATTGATGACAGCAAGATTTTGCTCAACATATTCTCCTGCACATAGAGGCTGATATTTACTTGCTAGTGGTGACTCAGCGAAAAGTCCCAACGACTTCAGAGTTGCATCTGATGCTATGTGCGCAAACAAAGTCCAAGTAAACTCTCCGTAAGCTACACTTCTCTCTTTAGCTGCATTGATGATTGTCATCTTCAGTTAGCTTGTCTGAAGTGGAAAAGAAAAGGTCTGAACTACCCTTATGATTTGGTTTCCAAATTTTAAATTAGATTCCACTGAAATGGTGTTGACATCTTGATTTAATTCTTCTGTTAATCTTTTTGAACAGTATAAGTGCTTTATTGGTGGAATCTCCATGAACTAAGTTTCCCCACCAAAAATTTGATGACCTTCTCAATGAAGCTTAGCATTGGAGTCCAATCCTTGGGTTCAACATGAGTTTTTGATAGCTCGAAGCTTAAAACACATAAAGAGCAGGGACACTTAAAATTCAAGATATAGGCTGGACATGGCTGTGATCTGTCTCTCTTTGATTTTGCATTCGTTATCAGCACTCCACGAGTTAGATGCTCAAATCTGGAAGCCAGTTGACTTAAATGCCTATGAATGGGTATTCTGCAAACGAATTGTGAATTAATATAGAGATACTGCAAGGCCTTCCTATCAAGGGTATTGCAAGGATCTGATACGTATTCAGTGAGCTTTAAGATATTTTTTTCAACTTCTAATTCATGAAGAGAGTTTGTGACCTCTATGGAATCTTTCCTGGTTCTTGAGGAATAATATGAAACGCCTAGTCCTCGACCGGCCTTGAAGATGTTGCGAGAAGAAGCATAGTTCAATGTCTAAGGTATGCGGCTTATTCCATTCACTTATTTCCTACTCTCGCAGCTTGTTAAACTAAACTCCTTCTGTTAGTAACAGGGTATCCAGCACGTTGCGTGCCGCCGTCGGTGCTATGTTCCGTATTGATTTTAAGGAAGAAGGTTGTGGCGCATGCTAGCTTTGATGTGGAGGCCGGCTGAGTGGTTGCCGTTGCAATAATCTGAATGGGTTGCCCTTTCTACTTGGTTTGCGGTTAAAGGGGATTTTTTCTTTCGAGGCAAGTCTGACATCTTCTCCTCTAATACTGGCCTGCTCTTCATACATGAATGCTCTCTAACATTGCTGCAACCTCCTTTCATTTTGCAGATTTAGTCCTTGAGAAATGGACTTATACTTTCTCAAGCTCATGCTCATATGCTTGGAGTCTTAGAAATGGAGGCTAGAGGTGGTTCTGCCATTTATTTCGGAAATAACTCAATACGCCCAATCTTCTATGGAGTTACACCAGAGTAATCTTGCGCTTACGGCATGGAAAAATGGGCTAATATGATCTCGGCTTTGATTCTATATGCGGGGGATCCCTTACGTAGTCTGGTGTAACGACAGGGCTTCCTTGCTGTAAAACGCATGGTTACAATGATTAACCGAACATTGGGTGTGTTACTAATGAGAAGAGTCCCATTTCCCGTCCTCTTAGTGTTTTATTTGCATAACAGGACCATGAATGCAATGGTTTATGTCAATATCGTTTTCCTATAACCATGTACAAACTTATGTAAATAGCTTTGGTGCCTTAAAAACAGTGTAAATCGGCTGTTGACATCATGTAATATCTTCATGTATTCAAATGAAAATGAGATTTGAAAAGGCCTGTACGAATTTATTCGTTAGTCTTGAATGAGATCAAATTAAATAAATTAATTCGAGCTTAGTCCAGCTTATGAACTGATAAAACTTGGCTCTCATATTTTGGAATCTAGATTTGGTAAGGACCACATGAAGATTCCCTTGAACTTGCCCCCTGATTACTTAAACAATGAAATCACCGTAAGCACAACCTAAATAAGAACCAGCCGACCATGTCTGGAAGTACTGAAATACGAGTGTCATCTTCACTGGAATTTAAGACACTTGCACACACTTGTTAGTCATAATAAACACGCGCACAACAGTAAAAAGGAAACACGTACAAGATAACGAAAACGCAAGGAGGTGGGATCTTAAGGTCAAAAATTAGGGTGCGACAGCGCACCAAGCCCAATCCATATTGGCAATCACCGCGAGGCCCAATCCGTGTTGGCGCATCAGTCTCAAAATCCAATCTTCATTAATACGCAGGAAGACTCCGTCAGTTTTCCCCAGGGAAGTCCAATCATACTTAGCACATTTGGTTATCCCCAGCGGAGTCGGTTCACCTTTATAGCATTTATTTTGCTGGAATAATTCTATGATACCCGGTTATCCTCAGCGGAGTTGGCTTTGTCTTCAGCATTTATTTTGCTGAAGCGGTTCCGTATCCGGTTTCTCCAGCAGCCCGAGCCTGCATTTGCATCCAGCATATATCATCATATTTGCATCTCATCATCAAATGTGTAGCATTCCATCTTATATGGAGCATTATGCCATAGAAAAATTCAAACATACGCATATGCATGCGAAGCATAAGCCAGTTTTTCTATCAGCCTTCCGTGGCAACGTGAATTACTCTGCAATCAGTTCAGGGGCATTTATCCAGCAGCTTTGTTCAGACAGCTCTTTGGTTTATTTGATTTTCAGATCATATGATGGTTATGCTTTGTCCATCAATCATCTGATGACGACAGACTTTTCTTTCCGTCAATTCCTATTAACGACGTGTACCTCCAAGCAGGTTTTCTTCCCGTCAGTTCCTATTGACAATGTGTTTCCCCAGCAGGAGTGTTCTCCGTCTATGTTTAGACGTTGTGAGTTTGGGTATGGCGTTTTCTCCTTCTATCTTTCGACGTTGTGAGTTTGAGCTGGTGTTTTCTCCGTCTACCTTTAGACGTTGTGATTTTGGGTATGGCTTTTCTCTCCGTCTAGCTTTAGACGATGTGAGGTTTCAAGGCGATCTTTCAGATATGGTTTTCTTTCTGTTTATTGGATGAGATGACATTTCAAGAGGGTTTTTTCCTGACCGTTGATTCTTATTGACGTCGAAGCTCTTTGAAGAATGTTCGGTTTTCCTAGTTGTTGATTCTTATTGACGACATGGCTATTTAAAGGGGGTTTTATTCCTGTCAATTCTTATTGATAATGTGGCCCCTTTGAGGATATTGTTCTTTCCATCAACTCCTATAGACGAAAGGATTCTGAAATTTGATGGCTGGTGTTGAAGTTCATATACAGTTTTCTTTCCGTTAGTTCTCACTGACGATGTGGTTCTTCGGACAAGTTTTTCTTTCCGTCTATCTTTAGACAATATGAGTATATTTTTTCTTCCTATCTATCATTAGACAATGTGAACCTTCGGGATGGTGTCTTTCCGTCTATCTTTAGACGAAGTGAGTATGGATATTGTGAGCCTTCAGGTATGTTTCTCTTCTTGTCTATCATTAGACAATGTGAACCTTCGGGATGGTGTCCTTCCGTCTACCTTTACACGATGTGAGTATGTTTTTCTTCCTGTCTATCATTAGACAATGTGAACCTTCGGGATGGTGTCCTTCCGTCTATCTTTAGACGATGTGAGTATATTTCTCTTTCTGTCTATCATTAGACAATGTGAACCTTCGGGATGGTGTCTTTCCGTCTATCTTTAGACGATGTGAGTATATTTCTCTTTCTGTCTATCATTAGACAATGTGAGCCTTCGGGATGGTGTCTTTCCGTCTGTCTTTAGACGATGTGAGTATGTTTTCTCTTCCTGTCTATCATTAGAGAATGTGAACCTTAGGGATGGTGTCTTTCCGTCTATCTTTAGACGATGTGAGTATATTTCTCTTACTGTCGATCTTTAGACTACGTGAAAGGATCAAGTTCATGTTGATCCAACCTTCGGGTTTGTTATCGGTGGCGTCACACAGGTAACTGGTGCCAAAGTCAGGTTCTCTGTCAGATGATTGAGCAGTTTGTTTCCGTGACAACTAGATTCAGTTTTTTGGATATTTGTTCCCCGTCTATCGCAGTTTATTTCTACAGGTTGGCAAATTTCCGGGTTCTTTGGTATTCAACCGTCTTCTACCTTTGAATGTTTGAAAGTCGTTCGCTCTTCAACCCTTCAGGTCCAAGCCGATTGAATAAGGGCAGCTGTTGCACCCCAGAATTTGACCGACCAATTATTGTATTTGGCTTATGTTTCGATTCATTTTGCATTTTGCATTTGCATACTGCGTACATTGCATTTTTTCAGTTAGATTGAGTTTATCGGGATTACAGCCCTTTTCTCACATTTCAGGCAGTTCAAACCAGTTCAAATAAGCAGCTTTTGTCGTGGAATTTGTGCTCGTCCCGATGATTCGGTCTACGCTGTTATTTTTGAGGAGATTTCGATGTCCGGTTTTTACCGTTTATTTCGTTATCGTCTCACATATTTTTTAATTGATTTAATTGGCTTTATTGCATTTTTTAGAAATTTTCCTTAATTTTTAACTTTAGAAAGTAGATTTTAAATAGATTTTATTAGGTTTAAATAGTCTTTCTATTTTTTATAAATTTCTAGATATTAATTGAATTGTTTTTCTAGAATATTTTTTAGATATTATTAGGTATTAATAGTTTTTTCTATTTTTCATAGGTTTTATTTCTAGATATTAATTTGGTTTAGAAATTAATAGGTTTAATCTCTTTTTAGATTTAATTTGGTTTAGAATCTAATAGATTTTAATTTCTAGATGTTAATTTGGATTTTAATCAGTTCTAATTAGATTAATTAGCAATTAATTAGGTCCAGATTTTAAGCATTTTAATTAGGGTATTAATTAGCTTTAGTTAGTTTTGTTAATGGGATTTTAATCAGATTAGCCATAATTTTCGTTTAACAATTAATTGAGTATATTAATCATTAACCATCATCACTAAGTGAGTTAATTGAGTCAGAGTTTTTAATCATTTTGAGTTCATTTTCGTTTGGTGGGTCACTTGTCCGTTTTCTAGGGGCCCAGTCCATCCCATGCCACATGTCACTATAAGAGAGTCCCCACATCTCTCTCTCTCTCTCTCTTTCCGCCACCTCACTCCACACGCTTCCACCTGTCCTCCACTCATCCCCATCACACCATGCAGTATGCCACGTATCCCTCTCTTGCACGCTGCCACGCGTCCTAGCCTTCTCCCTCACCGTCGGCCATGCAAACCACCGGAGGTTCGCCGGAAACTTTGTAACCGTCGGCGGAAAACTCATCATTCGTCGGAGTCTGCAATCGTATTCATCCGTGTTCTTCGTATCTTCATCCACACCTTCCTCCAGAATTCCCCAGATCTCATGAAGATTCATCCAGAACCAAGAACATTCATCAGTTCTTCACTATGTTTTCCAGATTTCATGAACATTCTCCATCATAACCTTCAAGATCTTCATCCCTGCTCATGCGATATTCATCAATCTTCAAGTGCTTTCTGGATTTCGTCAACAATCATCATCCAAGTTCATCACCTCTACAATCGTTTCCAGATTTCCAGGTAACATCAGAAACTTCAACATCCAAAATTATTCAAGATCCTCAACCACCTTCCACGAAGAAAATCCACAAGATCTTCTTCAAATACATAATCCAAACTCCAACCTCACAAAAATCTCCACCGCAACTCCCTAGAACACATCAAACCTCCATCGTCACCTTCAAGCGTACTTCCAGAACTTTCGTGTTCATCATTTCTTCAAGATTTCTCCAGATCTAACTCCACTTCAACATGCAGACGGCCGTGAACATTCGAATCTTCATCAATCTCCATCCAGAATCCAAGAAGCTCCATCACGCAGCAAAACCTCTCCAGATCTTCACAAGGAGTCATGATCGACACAAATCTTTGAAGACAAGGATGAACACATATGGGTGAAAAGGAAAGTATAGAGTCTTTCAGAGGAGGTTTTGGAGTACGAAACAAGGGAGCAGAGAGAGGGGGACGGAGGAGGTTTGTTCGGCGGTGGAGGCTGCGTGAAAGAGAGAGACCTAGGGTTTCTGATTGGAGATTGGGAGAAGGAAGGAGAAAGGTCCCGTGGACCGTTGCAGAAGAGTTAGTGGGCCTTGGGCCCAACTCTGGTGTTGCGGGACCATACACTCCGTTCCCTTCCTACACCCCCCGTCCCTTGTTTTATTTTTATTTTTTTGGCTGATGGATTCTTTTTGATGGGCTACCAATTTGCATTTTCCTGGATGCACCTCTGTTTTCCAAATGCACACCCCCCCCCCCCCCCCCCCCCGTTCCCTTGTTTGTTTTTTTTATTTTTCTGGCTGATGTATTGTGGGCTGGGCCCAATTGTGTTTTTGCTGCATTACCCCCTATTTGGTTGTTGTACCCCCTTCCCTTGATTTTATTTATTTTTGCTTGTATTCGACATTTGTGTGTAATAGATTCTAGTTTTATTTTCTATTTTTCTTTTAGGAATTATAGTTTTATTTTTTTAGAATATTATTACATATTTTCTAGCATAGAATTTATATTCTATTTTTTAAGTGTTATTTTCTTTGTAGGGAATTATAGAATATATCGATATTGTATATAGAATTTTCATTTCTATTTTCTTTGTAGGAAATTTTAGGATATATAGAGCTTTAAATAGAATTTATATTCTGTTTTTTGTATGCAATTTACTCGTAATTTCTTTAGAGTTTTCTCTTAGGAATTTATTTTCAATTTTAGGAGTAGAATAGAATATTATTTTCATTTGTTATTGGATTTCTCTCCTCATTTCTCTTCTGCTAACCGATTTTACTTTGATTTTATTCTGTGCTGGTCACGTGACATGATTCAATTGGAGAAGGATTCTCAATATCATTTCTCTATCTTGTCTTTGACACGGATATCAATACGCTACCTCTTAGAGTTTGATTTATGGTATAAGTCAAATCATGATGGTTTAGTGTTACATTGGTTCTGATTCGAAACGCCATCATCAAGGATCCAGAGAGGATAAGATTGGAATGGAGCTTGCGCACAATGTCGAGGACCAACAGAGCCGCTTCATTCTATAACATCTTTCTCATTCAAGTCTTCGTGCAACCGTCGAGTGTTGTGAGCTGTAGTGTTAGATACGTAGGAAATGGTAATTGAGGGGTTTCCTATCAATCATCTAGAGTGTTTAGTGTAGCACCCTTTGGGTGATATACGATGCATTCGCTCCTACGTCCTAGGTTCTTGCGTGTGTGTCCCGAGTTCCTTCCCGTTTAGGCGTGTTTGGCCTGCTTCCTCTTTGTTCTCGCCCCCGCGCGATCGAAACCCTTTTCTCTCGCATTCAGGCGATTGGGACCCCTTCTCTTGCCCCCGTGCAATCGAGACTTGTTTTCCGCATGCGTCGAACTACGTTTGCTCTGATCTCTCGTACCAGACGAGAGTACGTAGGCATAGGATTGCGACGATCCTAGCGAGCTCCCTTTTCCCCTTTCCTGTAGTTGGCTGAACTACAGTTGCTCTGATTTCTCGTACCAGACGAGAATATGTAGGCATAGGATGTGATATCCTAGCGAGCACACTAACAACTAACTTCTCTGTTCTCTCGCTGTCGTGCGATCGAGACTTTCCCGCTAACGACTCATTTCCCTTTCTCTTGCCCTAGCACAATTGAGGCCAGACCGTAGTTCTGGTTCCCGTAGGTTCCCATACCTCCAAACCCTGACATACTACGTCCGTTCTACCACAAACAGGTAACGCCTAAGTCTCCAATGGTCGAGCAGCATACAACTAACTGCTAGAATGTGTATGCTAGTATCGTCAATCCTTTCTTTCACCCCTGTGTGATCGAGAACACTCCAGTTATCCGTAGTTAGCCTGAATTACGTTTGCTCTGATCTTTCACGCCGTGTGAAAGTACATAGGCACGTGATACGATGTCTCGGCGAGCAACCATGCCCCTTTTTCACCCGTAGTTAGGCAAACTACGTTGACTCTGATTTCTCGTTCCAGACGGGAATACGTAGGCATAGAACTTCTTTGTTCTGCCTAGTCATTTTCTTTTCTTTTTAGACCATACTTTTAGCTAGATAGATAAACCAACCCGTCAGATAAACACAACAAGCGCGAATCCAATCGAGTACGATGGAAGTGAGGGGTGCTAATACCTTCCCCTTGCGTAACCGACTCCCAAACCCAGACATGGTTGCGATGACCTTGTCTTATACCTTTTCGTCAGGTTTTTCCGATCGTTTCCTTTCCCTTTATGTGGGATAAATAACGAAAGGTGGCGACTCTTCTGTTTTGGCGGCACCTTATTTTCGTGGTAGCGACAGATACGTGTACACACTCAACCACACACTCAACCAGTAGAAACAGACTCTTGCCAGGGAAAACGAGTCTCAACTACGTGTCTTCTTTCTGTGGAGATGGTGATCCTACCGGGGATACACCTCTGGAATTTTTCCCCAAGGGTAACGACCATGCACATGAATAAACAACAAGATATACTGCTCAAAGGGAGCTATCTCGGTCATTATCCGTGACATTCTTCAAATAAATCAAAGTTTTAATGATTATGGGCAAAGCCTGCAAGTTTATGTATGCAACATTTTATCAAAACATCGGGCGTTTTTCGCAAAAAAAATATTAAAGGCTAAAGAAAAAATAACAATTCACTGAATAGTATATGCTTTATTGACAAATGGCCTATAAATAGGCAGATCTTACAACAGATGCAACCCTGAAAAGAGGAAGTTGCGCAAAAATTTACATAAATGCACAGAAATATACAAAATGTCGGCAATGTGGCACAGACAAACACCATGAGTTGATCCATGTATGACTCTCCTGACTTCGATGCTTCTCCGATGCTTCATCCTCTTACAGAGATTGATTCAGATAACCGACCCTCAGATCCTCCCTTAGTCCACTATAAACAGAAGATCAATACGCAGACCGCAGTCATTTTCTTTTTAAATCCCTAACTTTTGCCTGAATTGCCCTTGCGGGTTTTCAATTCACCAGGATATCCTTTTTTGCCAAAGTCGCCTTTCCAGGATTTCGACTTTGCGGGTTTACATTATTTCCTTTTTTATCCCTAACTTTTGCCTGAACCCATTCTTTCTATGGTTCGCCAAGATGCCTCATTTTTGCCTGGATATTCTTTTTTCTTTCCAGCGGGTCTCTTTAAGCAAATTATTTTTTAACTGCGTCTGCATTCACAGGGGATGTAAAGTCCTCACCATCCATGGTTGACAACAGCAAGGCTCCTCTGGAGAAAACCTTTCGCACGACATATTGCCATTTGTAATTGGGAGTCCATTTTCCCCTGTGATCTGTTTGTGGAGGAAGAATCTTCTTCAACACCAACTCGCCAGTTTGAAAGCTTTGAGGACGCTGTTGCACCCCAAAATTTGACCAACCTTTCTTTACCTAGCTTATGTTTCATTTCATTCACATTAGCATTAGCATTTGCATTTCATTGACATGTGTGCAGGAGATCAAGAGGTATGATTACCAATCAAGGATCATGCAAGACTGTGAAGCTAGCTAAGAAGCTTATTCAAGTGTTCAAGGGTTGATATCCTTGTAAGAGAAGTGAAAAGATCCTCAGAGAGAGTGGTTGAAACCAAGAGTGTGTGCCTCCTAACTTGAGAGTTGTGGGAGCTCCTCAGATGGTTCTGAAGCCAGGAATGTGGACTTGAAGCCTTGATAGAGCTTATGAGATGTCTTGAAAGCCATCATGAGGCCTAGATAGGTCATTGTACAAGATTAAGAAGACTCAGCCATGAGTGGTATAATTAGGGTTTGACTGGGTCAACCCTAGGTCAACTGATGATTTGGAGAGGGTTGAGACCTAATCCAAGAGCCATGTGATCATGGATTGATGCATTGAGATGCTATAAGGATGATTCCTAGGTCAACTCATCATGATTGAAGAATTTGAGAAGTTGCAAGCTAGGGTTTCTAAGGCTTGACAGTGTAAAATCCCCTAATTTAACCCCTATTTTCAAGGCAGTTTAGCTCATGATGTGATGGTCATCTCATCTTGCCCCAAACATGAATGTTGTAGAGCTTGCTCTTAGATTTAATTTGAGTGCTAGAAGTCCTTGATAGGATTTGTAGAACTCAAGTTATGACTTTGACAAGTTACAGGTCATTTGAGGTATGTGAATCTGGGCGCTTGAAAGTTACCCAACTTGCATGAAACTTTTTCCCTAGAAGGATGATTCCTATGAATGTTGTTCCTTATCCTCTTAGCTTTCTAGAGAGTACTAGAAGTCCTTGATAGGATTTGTAGAACTCAAGTTATGGCTTTGACAAGTCAAGGGCATTTTGGTCATTTGGAAATTACAGGTCATTGCAAGCATAAGGCCATAACTCCTATTTCCAAGCTTCAAATGGAAAAATGTTCAACATCAAACTTGTTCAAAATGATGTTTTAAGGCTAGTAAGGAGGTCATGAGATGTTGGAAATGCTTGTAGCTCAAAGTTGCAAAAATGACCTAAAATGAGGGTATAAGTTAAATAAACCAAAGTTGGAAATTGATATTTTCAATCTACACATCCAAACCAAGGCATGTAATATATCATTTTGACTATAAAAAACATTTTAAGAACATTGGTTTAGCCACATTTTTGAGTTGAGGTCTAATTTGTGGACTTGCTTTGAAAAGTAGTTACTTACATCATAAGTAACATTTGCAAAACTCAAATTCAAGGCATGAGCAAGATCCCTTGCAAGCCAAACACTTTCAAAATGTCACTAGGAGAGAAATTGGAAGTGAATGAGGTTGGTTTCAAGCTGTTTGCAGAGTTATGCATACCATGATATGTGATTGAAAATCTCATGACATGAGAGATTGAAACTCTCATTAGAAGGATCTAGAGGGTTCTAGACCACTCATACATGTTCTATATATTGAGTAGAAGAGGTTCAGATGAAAGGTTGGTGATGATTGAAGGAGAGAGCATAGATTGAGATTGAAATTGCATAGCTTGCAACTGAATTCAGTTTCACCAATTTCTTCACTTTCCATCCATTTTCTTGATTGCAACTTCTTCCATGGATGCTAGAGATTTATTCCAGATCATAATCCAAGGGAATTCGTGGTTGATTGGTGTTCTTGAGATCAGATTTTTCCACCTGCAACTCACCATCGGGTTTCAAGTTTCAGGAGTTTTCAACCAGTTCTATTGCATACAGAAGCAAGGGAATGATCCATTGATCGTGTCTGAAAGGTTGTAGAGCTTGATTTGAAGATTTAGTGCATCTGTTCATCAAGAATTTTCAGGTTAGTAACTTTCTTCCTCCAGCATGAATTAGGTAGAATCAAGATGAATTAGGGTGTTAGATGCATTGTAGAACGGTGTAGGAAGGTTTTCAGATAGTTAATTTGAGAATTAGTGACCAATTTAGGATGTTACAATTTTCGGTTGAAAGTTGGTTATGGTGAATCTTGAGGTTTCAGAGAGAATCAAGGGCATGAATGAATTCGTGAGGGAATTTGGGACATGTTTCATTAAGGGATCGTGGCCTATGGTGGACTCTATGTTGAACTAGGGTTGTGGAATGGTGACCGGAGCACCACCGGTGGTGGCCAGAGCTGCGCGCGAGTTTCAGAGGTTTGAATTGGAGAAGATGACTTGATAGCCATCAGATCAAGGTTTGACTTGGACTAGGACCCTCATCCAACGGCCACGTTTTAATTTCAATTTGTGAAGGATCTGAGTTAATGGAACGCAGCGTTTCATTTATTTGTGGTTTCGGGCTTTGTGAAAAGATTGATATCAGCACCCCCCCATGGCCCAATCCATTATGTGAACTGATTCTGGTTACTACTTGCACCGTGCATTTGTCTAGTTTATTTGGATTTTCTTTTAATTTTCATTTTGTTCATGGTTATTGATTAAATCATATAAAATTGAAAAATGATCCAATTAATCCCATTCTTTATGCATTATACTCATGATTGAGTCTAGTATTGTTTAAATAAAAAATATTTTCATTTCATGCATTTTCTGATTTTATGGGAATTTTATATTTTAATTGATATTAAAATGGTTATGTTTGATACCTAATTTTGTGGAATTTTGTGTGATCATGTGGTGATGATTTTGATCCTGATTTTTTGTGTGTGATTATTTTAGACATGTATGCTCCCATAGAATTTTTCTCACATTTTGGTGATGAAAATAGGTGTGTTTTCTAGATTGAGGTTTTAGGTGCTTCCTTTTAGGGTTTATGTTTAGTACCTTATAGTGTAGAATATATCTCTAGGTATTATTTGATGATTTGATCTCTGGAATTAATGTGGTAGAGTCATGATTGACCTAGGTCCCCATAGTTATTTTTGTAGGATTTTACAATTGGTTTTAGTATTTTAGTTAGGACTAACTTTAGTACTAGGTTTTAGGTGATCCCAACTTACTAACTCAAATAGATTAACTGCTTTAGTTCCCTTAGATTAGGGTTTTGCTTTGTTTGCCTTTGGTTGAGATTGAAGACAAGTTGAAGATAAGGTGAGGATGCTTGAAGTTGCTTGAAGTTGCTTGGAGCTTGGAGTTGCTTGTGCCTGAAGGTGTCTGATGAAGATTTAGGAGGTAGGAGCCATAGGGAGAGCCTTGTAATTAGATTGACTTCTTTCACAAATATGGAAAGCATCTTGTGCTTCCATTCCTCCCAATGACTAAAAGTCCTTCTAAGATATTCACATCCCTCCTTTGGAGGGATGAGTGGCTTTATCTGGGAAGTAGAACTTTGAGGGAACCAGTCTCTCATAATGATGAACCCTTACAGGCTTCCTTTGGTTGTTAATAAGTTGTTTATCATTTCCACTCATTGTGTTAAACCAATTATCTTCTGGTTTGAGTATCTTGAAAGATGTTGGACTTGAGTTTGAAGATGAGGACTTCATTGAAGAGTGTGGAAGAGGATGATTCCTTGAGCATTATCATTGCAGCTGAAGCTTGAAGAGCAAGAGGAACAAGTTGATGCTTGTGAAGAAGATCCAATGGAGATTAAATGTAGAGCTGAAGCTTGAAAAAGCATTGAAGGATGAAGTTGACACTTCCAGGTGATTGGAGACTACTCTGAGAAGCTGAAGCTTGTAGGAGAAGAAGACCAAGTTGATACTGGTAAAGCAAAGAGAACTGAAGCTTGAAGACTAAATTGATACTTATGAAGAGGATTCAATTGAGATTGAGTGTAGAGCTGAGGCTTGAGGAATAAAGGATGAGTTGATACTTACATTGATGCTTTGAGAGCCTGAAGAGATCAAGTTGATACTTGTAGTTAGGAGTGAAGCCTGAGGGTGGAATTGACTGAAAAGCTGAGGCTTGAAGAAAGAGAATAAGTTGAAACTTATGTTGATGGGCTGAAACCCTGGAGAAGCAAGTTGATACTTGTCATGGAAGATGATAGCCTTGAAGGGTGGTTAAAGTCTGAAGATTGGATTGCTGTTAGAAGAGCTGAAGCTTAATTGAAAGAGGGGTTGATCTGCTTTCTTTCTTGTCTGTTTTCTTTTCTGTGCTGATGTGCCTTGTTTGACTTGCTTGATGCATTAGAATAAGTCCATATCTAGACTGACTTTAAGCAAGGAGCATGATTGCACTAGAGGTTGAGTTGCTCCATCTGCTTGTATTGTTACTGTATGGCTTTGCTTGCGGGTATTCGGTAGAGCCCTGCTCCCTTGCCCATGTGGTTTCTGTTTGCTTGATAGCATGTTATTTTTACTGTATGATTGTAGTTTATTGTATTTTGCTTGATAGCATGTTATTTCTTCTGTATGATGACTGTTATTCATATCTGGCTTGAGGTTGAGACGAGCTTGTGGAGGCTGCTGCCCCACACACATTTCCTCCCTCACTTGCATGACATGCATTTTACTGTATATATGTTTACTGTTTAAGCTGATGCTTTATCTGTTGCTGTTTATCATTGACATGATCCCTTAGGACTCTCATTTCCTTTGATAAGGAAGTGATGATAGAACTTTAGGTTGAAACCTATGCATGATAACTTCTAGGAGTTCCCTATTTCAAACCTCAACCATAGGATGAATCCTTGGCATGACAACAGTAGGACTTGATAGTCTCCTCTTAGTTGAGCCTGTTCTCTTCCCATCTCAAACAGCTTAAAATACAGTAATCATGAATGATTTCTTTCGTACGTTACGAGCCTTAAGCTATCTGAGAAAGGATTGTTAGAGAGCTTCTTTTCAACAGTCTGGATGTTTAGTATGGCACCCTTTGGGTGACATGCGACGCATTCACTCTCAGGTCATAGTCTTTAGGGCGATTGAAATTGCAAACACAATAAAAAACACTTCTTTCATAAAAGACAGAAACAAACTTCAAACCTTTTTGCCCCGTGGGCCCGTAATTCAAAGGAAGCTTTTCGGAAGAAAAGAGTGTCGTTAAACTTCAGCGCCACCACAAACAGGCTTTGTCCCTAACTGCTGGAACTGCTGTTTAACCCTACTCGATAAAATAGATGAATCTGAATTCCCGTAATCCGTATTATCCCGAACTACGTAAGCTCTGATCTCTCATGCCTGTTGAGAGTACGTAGGCACAATACTGATGTATTGGCGAGCCACCTTCCCCGTAACCCGTAGTAGTCGAACTACGTTGACTCTGATTTCTCATTCTCTGATGAGAATACGTAGGCATAAAGCGCGATGCTTTGCCGAGTCATTTTTCTTTTCTTTTTGAGCCAGCCTTGATAGGTAGATAGATAAAACCAACTCGTCCAGTAAACACAACAAGCATGGATCCCATCGAGTACGATGGACGTGAGGGGTGATAATACCTTCCCCTAGCGTAACCGACTCCCGAACCCAGACAATGGTCGCGATGACCTTGTCTTATACCTTTTCGTCAGGTATTTCCGATCGTTTCCTTTCCCACTCTGAGGGATAAATAACGAAAGGTGGCGACTCTTCTGTTTTGCCGGCACCTTATTTTTGCGGAAGCGACAGACGCACCTTCTTATCAAAAGCTTTCTTCATCCGGCTCTGATACAGCCGACCATACGCAATGCATGCCAGGCTCTTCTCATCCATCAGGCTGAACTGATTCAATATGTTTCTCACCCATTCTGCCTCATCAAGCTTGACGTCAACTTGAACTCTCAAAGAAGGAATCTCGACTTCTAATGGTAGGATAGCTTCCATACCATACACCAGCGAGAAAGGAGTTGCCCCAGTTGAGGTACATACCGAAGTATGATATCCATGTAATGCAAAGGGCAACATCTTGTGCCAATCCTTATAGGTTACAACCATCTTCTGCACTATCTTCTTGATATTCTTGTTGGCCGCTTCAACAAGGTCGTTCATCTTCGAACGATAGGGAGATGAGTTGTGATGCTCAATTTTGAAACTCTGGCACAATTCCTTCATCATCTTGTTATTCAAGTTCGAACCATTATCAATAATGATTCTTTTAGGCACTCCGTAACGACAGATGATGTCCTTCTTGATAAACCGGGCTACCACTTGCTTGGTGACATTAGCATAGGAAGCAGCTTCAACCTACTTAGTGAAATAATCAATGGCTACCAGGATGAAGCGATGTCCATTGGATGCAGTTGGCTCAATCTTGCCAATCATGTCAATGCCCCACATGGAAAAGGGTCAAGGCGACGCCATGACATTCAATGGACTTGGCGGCACATGAATCTTATCAGTATAAATTTGGCATTTATGGAACTTGTTTGCATACTTGAAGCAATCGGGCTCTATAGTCAACCAATAATACCCTGCTCTTAACAGCTTTTGAGACATGGCGTGCTCACCGGCGTGCGTGCCAAAGGCACCTTCATGGACCTCTTCCTTAAGCAGACTCGTTTCTTTCTCGTCCACGCATCTCAACAGTACCAAGTCAAAATTCCTCTGGTAGAGTACGCCGTCTTGGTTTAGATAAAAACTTCCAGCCAACCTCCTCAAGGTCTTCTTATCCCGGGCCGAAGCCCCTGGCGGATACTCCTGATTCTTGAGAAAATTCTGGATGTCATAATACCATGGCTTGCCATCAGAAGCTTCCTCTATGGCGAATATGAATGTCGGCCTATCAAGGCGCGATATGACAATTATTAGAGCATCATTCCAAAAATTCACCTTGTACATTGAGGATAACGTCGCCAGAGCATCTGCCATCTAATTCTTCGCTCTCGGCACGTGGTGAAACTCTACCCGATCAAAGAAAGGTAACAGCCTCCTTGCATAGTTCATGTAAGGAATCAGATTAGGCTGTCAGGTCTCCCATTCTCCCTTGATCTGATTAATAACTAGTAATGAATCTCCATACACATTTAGATTCTTGATCCTCAAATCAATGGCTTTTTCCAACCCCATAATGCACGCTTCGTATTCGGCTTCATTGTTGGTGCAAGGAAATGTCAACCTGGCAGTGAATGGTATATGGGAACCATGGAGAGTTGTGATGATTGCCCCAATTCCGCTACCGAAAGAGTTAACAGCACCATCAAAGATCATTTGCCATTGGGAACCCTTCTCCAGACCTTCATCGGGTAATGGCTCATCGCAGTCCTTCATCGTTAGAAACACAATGTCTTCGTTAGGAAATTCAAATTTCATTGGTTGATAATCATCAATCAGCTGTTTAGCAAGATATTCCGACAGAACACTCCCCTTGATAGCCTTCTGGAAGACGTATTGAATATCGTATTCTGTTAGGACCATCTGCCACCTGGAAATCCTTCCCAAAAGTGCTTGCTTTTCAAAGACGTACTTAATCGGATCCATCTTCGAAATCAGCATGGTTGTATGATTTAACATATATTGTCTTAGGCGTTTGGCAGCCCAGGCAAGTATGAAACACGTCTTTTCCAACATTGAGTACATGGACTCACAATCTGTGAACTTTTTACTCAAGTAGTACATGGTATGCTCTTTTCTTCCAGTCTCGTCATGTTGACCGAGAATACAACCCATGCTGTTCACAAGAACAATTAAATACATTATCAATGGTCTTCTAGCTACTTGAGGTATCAGTATCGGAGGCTCCTACAAATATTCCTTTATTTTATCAAATTCCCTTTGGCAATTTTCATTCCAGACAACCGCCTGATCTTTCTTTAACAATTTGAACATGGGTTAACACGTGGCTGTGTGATGATATATGAACCTAGCAATGTAGTTCAATCTACCCAATAAACCACGAACCTCTTTCTCTGTTTTCGGCGCTGGCATTTCTTGTATAGCTCTTATTTTTGCAGGATCGACCTCGATTCCTTTTTCACTGACAATAAACCCCAGCAACTTTCCTGACCGTACACCAAAAGTGCACTTGTTCGGATTCAACCTCAGTCTGAATTTCCTTAACCTCTCAAACAGCTTCAAAAGGTTTACCAGACGTTCCTCCTCCGTCTATGACTTTGCAATCATATCATCAACATAGACCTCGATCTCGTGATGAATCATATCATGAAAGAGCGTCACCATTGCCCGCTGATAGGTTGCCCCTGCATTTTTCAACCCAAAAGGCATTACCTTATAACAGAAAGTCCCCCACGGTGTAATAAAAGTTGTTTTCTCCATATGCTCCGGCGCCATTTTAATCTGATTATATCCGGAAAAACTGTCTATGAAGGAAAACACTGAATATTGTGCAGTATTATCAACCAATTGTTGCACCCCAAAATTTGCCCAACATTTCTTTACCTAGCTTATGTTTCATTTCATTCACATTAGCATTATCATTTGCATTTCATTAACATGTATGCAGGAGATCAAGAGGTATGATTACCAATCAAGAGCTATACAAGACTATTAAGCTAGCTAAGAAGGTTATTTAGGTGTTCAAGGGATGATATCCTTGTCAAAGAAGTTAAAAGATCCTCAGAGAGAATGGTTAAAACCAAGGGGGTGTCTCCTAACTTGAGAGTTGTGGGAAGCCATCAGATGATTCTGAGGCCATGAGGATGGACTGGAGGTCTTGAAAGAGCTCATGAGAGGTGTTGAAGATCACTTTGGGGCCTAGACAGGTCATTGTGCAAGATTAAGAAGGCTCAGCCATGAATGGTGCAGCCAGGGTTTGACTGGGTCAACCCTGAGTCAACTGAGGATTTGAAGGAGGTTGATACCTAATTCAAGATCCATGTGATCATGGATTAATACATTGAGATGTTATAAGGATGATTCCAAGGTTAACTCATCATGATTGAAGAGTTTGAGAAGTTTCAAGCTAGGGTTTCTAAGGCTTGACAGTGTAAAATCCCCTAGTTTGACCCCTATCTCCAAGGCAATTTAGCTCAAGATGTGATTGTCATCTCATCTTTCCCCAACATGATTGTTGTAGAGCATGGTCTTAGCTTTAATTTGAGTGCTAGAAGTCAATGATAGGATTTGTAGAACTCAAGTTATGGCTTTGGCAAGTTACAAGTCATCTGAGGTATGTGAATTTGGAGCTTGAAAGTTACACAACTTGCATGAAACTTTTGCCCTAGAGGGATTATTCCTATGAACTTTTGGTCAACATGAATTTTGTTCCTTATTCTCTTAGCTTTTCATAGAGTACTATAAGTCCTTGATAGGTTTTGCAGAACTCAAGTTATGGCTTTGACAAGTCAAGGGTGTTTTGGGTATTTGGGCATTACAGGTCATTTTTAATCATAAGTCAATTACACCATCTTGCAAGCCTCAAATGGATTTTTGTTCAACATGAAAGTTGTTCAAAATGATGTTTTTAGCTTGTCTAAACATCAAGTGTCCATTGATGTGGATCATATCAAGCATTGGTGGAAGAAAGTTCATATAAATGCCATTTTAATGAATTAAGATGGGAAGATTCAAAACAATTGAGAATAACTTGTTTTCAAGTCAAATTATAGGTCATTTTGAATGGAAAAATCATTTTAGAAACTTTTGCAATGTTGGAATTTTGGTTTAAGGTCAAATTCATGCCATTTCATTTCATTTCTTCATGATGAAGCAACATAACCAACATGAGCCATGGATTGAAATCAAAGGATGAGAACCACTTCAATACATTCCACAAGGGTTGAGCGAATCATCTTGGACTGAGTTGGAGAGTGAACAAGGTTAGAAGGTGGATATCCACATTGAAATTTTGGAAGGAAGATGAAAATCCAAAACTCATGAATGGGCTTGGTTTGGGCCTCTAATCCATTGAAACAGAATATAAAAGGGATTTAGAACAGAATTGGAAGCTTCTGGTGATGATTTTCGTGGAGAAGCCATTGGAGAGAAGTGAAGAACAAAGCTTGAAATTGAAAATTCTTTTTGGAGAATTAAGAGGTTTCAACCAGAATTAAGCATCAAGAAACATTCTCCATCAATCACTGAAGAATTCTGCAAGGTTTGGAAGAAAATTGAGGCGTGAATCCACTGCAATCCAAGCTCAAATACAGGTTTTAACTTCTTGAAATTTCTCTCTAATTATGTGATTTTAATGAAGTAGAAGCATGCGATTAGGATCCTGATGATGAGTAGTTGGATTTAGGATGATCAATTGCAACTTTAGAGACGATTTAGGTTGAAGTTCATTTTCGGTTGAGATTGATATCTCAAGATTCAGGCGTTGTTAGAATGAATAAGTGGAATGGTTGAATTGCTGATGAAATTCAGGTCAAGATTCGTTTAGAGATCGTGGCAAATGGTTGAGTGTAGACGAACTTCGGGTTATGCAGGGGTGGCCGGAAAAGCCACCAGCAACGGTCCTGGTTCGCGCGCAAGTTGAGTTGCTTGCATGTTTGAAATTGGAGAAGACATAATCGTGTCCGTTCGTGCATGAGGAAGACTTGACTCAGTCCACTGATCCTAGCGCTCTCGTTGAGCCACGCAACCCTTTCCAAAACTCACCGTTTTGCTTAGTAAGTTTGTAAACTTTGCTGTGTGAACCAAGGGATTGTGGGTTCGAGACCTGGCGTGTGCATTTTTTGGTTAATTGGAAGAATGAATTAAGACTGAAGGCAAGCATAGGCGTGTGGGCTTGGGTTTCAGTTGGTATCACCAGCCCTCCATCCAAGCCCAACATGGATTTTCAACGTGATTTCCTTGCCTAATACACCCCCTTGTTATTTGTTTGAACTAAGTTGATACTCAGATGGACCTCATGCCCTATTGCTATATGCACCCCCCTCTGGGACCAACCCAGGATTTGAACTTGAAATCATTGCTATTCAGCACGCATGTTTTATCATTTTCTTCTTATTTCTTTTATTTTGTGCATTTCACATAACTTAGAAAATAATTCATAAAAAATAGAATAATAACTCAAATTGATCCAAGTTTTTTTTCCCTGACTCATGAATGAGTCTAGAATTTTAGGAAATTGAAATATTAAGAATTCATGCATTTTTTATTTTATGTGCATTTTTTACATTTTAATTGATATTAAATCCATTATGGTTGATACCTTGGTTTGATGATTTTTGTGTGAGCAATTAATGATGATTCTGGAGCTAATTTTTTGTGTGTAGTTATTTTAGACATGTATGTTCCCCTTAGATTTTTCTCACATTTTTGTGATGAAATTAGGTATTGGTTTTAAGTTGAAACTTTAGGTGCTCTAGTTTTAGGGTTTAAGCTTAGTACCTTGTGATTTAGGATTTATTTCTAGGACTTTTTGGATGATTCAACCTCTGGATTTTGTATGGTAGATTCATGATTGACTTAGGTTCCCATAGCTATTTTTGTAGGAATTTACAATTGGTTTTAGTATTCTAGTTAAGATTAACTTTAGTACTAAGTTTTAGGTGATCCTAACTTGCTAATTCAACTAGATTGATTTCTTTAGTTCCCTTAGATTAGGGTTTTGCCTCTCTTGCTCTTGGATGATGATGAAGACTTGTGTGGGCTGCTGAGGAATGCATAATGGAGCTTGGACTTGAAGTTTGCTCTTCCTTTGGAGTAGTTTTGTTCAGGTGTTAAGATTAAGGTTTGTAAGTAGAGCTTCTAGATAGATTCTCTTCTTTCATAAACATGGAAGGTGTTGATCACTTCCATTCTTCCCTATGATGTAAGGTCCCCTTGTGAAGGCCTCATCCCTCCTTTGGTAGGATGTGTGGCTCTTCCCAAGTTGGTAGAACCTTTGAGGGTTCCTTTCTTTGATGGTGGAGTGTTTAGTGGTGACCTTTGGTCTTCACTTTGCTTTCCACTATCCACACCATGCTCTTGTTAGAAGAATCTTTCTCCCTTGCTAGAGGATGGAGTCCCTTTCTAGAAGATTGAAGATGCTAGAGTCCACTTCCCTTTGTCTGAAGACTGCCTTTGGAGCTGAAGCTTGAAGATCAAGAAGAACAAGTTGACCCTTGTGTGAAGTGAAAAGAGCTGAAGCTTGAAGAAGATGAAGATCAAGTTGATGCTTGTGATTGATGTATTGAAAGCTTGAAGAAGCAAGTTGACATTTTCTATTGAAGATGAGAGCCTTTAAGACTAGTTACAGACTGAAGACTGAGCTGCTGTCAGAGGATTGCTTTGCTGTGAAGCTGTGGAAGCTGTTGATTGGCTTTCTTTCCTGTCTGTTTGCTTTCTGTGCAACTGTATTGGTGTGACTTGTGTGATTTTCTTGATGCATTAGAATAAGTTCATGTTTAGATTTTGTTAAGCTAGGAGCATGATTGCATTAGAGGTTGAATTTCTCCCTCTGCTTGTATTTTTACTGTATGGCTTTGCTTGCGGGTATTCGGTAGAGCCCAGCTCCCTTGCCTATGTGGTTTGTGTTTTACTTGATGGCATTTTATTTTATTTCTCCTGTATGATTGCGGTTATTCATATCTGGCTTGAGGTCGAGACGAGCTTGTGGAGGCTGATGCCCCACACACCTTTCCTCCCTCACTTGCATTGCATGCATTTTACAGTCGTTTACTATTTACTGTTTAAGCTGATGCTTTATCTGTTTCTGTTTATCATTGACATGATCCCCTAGGAATCTCACTTCCTTTGATAAGGAAGTGATGATTAGAACTTTAGGTTGAAACCTACGCATGATAACTTCTAGGAGTTCCCTGTTTCAAACTTCAACCATAGGATGAATCCTTGGCATGACAACATTAGGACTTGATAGTCTCCCCTTAGTTGTCCCTCTCTCTTCTCATATTGAAACAACAGTAAAAAATGTAATAAAGGCAAGTTAGTATAAGCGCATTACGAGCCTTAAGCTACTTGGGTAATGATAATTGAGCGGCCTCCTCTCAATCGTCTAGAATGTTTAGTATACGTCCTTTGGACGATATGCGACACATTCGTTCCCAGGTCATAGTCTCTAGTGTTGTACGAACTACAGACAACTAAAAATCAGTTCTTCCGTAAAAGACAGAAAACAAACTTCAAACCTTTTTGCCCCGTGGGCCCGTAATTCAAAGGAAGCTTTTCTGAAGAAAAGAGTGTCGTTAACTCCGAGTTCTACCGCAAATGGTAACGCCTAAGTCTCCAAGCGTCGAGCTGCGTACGCCAAACTGCTGGAACTGTTTGTTAACCCTACTCGAAAAACAGATGAATCTGAATTTTCGTAATCCGTATTATCCCGAACTACGTATGCTCTGATCTCTCATACCTGTGGAGAGTACGTAGGCACAATACTGATGTATTGGCGAGCCACCTTCCCCCATCACCCGTAGTTGACTCTGATTTCTCATTCTCTGATGAGAATACGTAGGCATAAAGCGCGACGCTTTGCCGAGTCATTTTCTTTTCTTTTCAGACCAGCCTTGATAGGTAGATAGTAAACAAACCCGTCAGATAAACACACACAAGTGTGGATCCCATCGAGTACGATGGACGTGAGGGGTGCTAATACCTTCCCCTTGTGTAACCGACTCCCGAACCCAGACAATGGTCGCGATGACCTTGTCTTATACCTTTTCGTCAGGTTTTTCCGATCATTTCCTTTCCCGTTCTGAGGGATAAATAACAAAAGGTGGTGACTCTTCTGTTTTGCCGGCACCTTATTTTCGCGGTAGCGACATCTGGCGACTCTGCTGGGGACTTGATAGTTTCCTGGGATCCAACGTCCCTTATGCGAGTCAATTTGGGGATCCAACGTCCCCTGCGAGAGTCAATCCTAGCACTTGTATGTTTACTTGTTGGGTTGTGTTTACTTATCGCATTTTACTTCCCGTACTTTATTTTTCAGTATGATATGATTATCTGTGCTGTTGTGGGAGGGGCATTCTGATGAGTGAGGAGCCAGACCCAGGCTTGAGTGTACCTAGCATTAGTTGTGGAAATTAGTGGGCGCGTGCTTGCTTTGCAGGCACTAGTGTCTCATGAAATCCACGCTCAGACGAGGTTCTCCCGGTTGACTTCTTTTTCGGCCCTTTGGGCCTGATGGGTTGTTGGTTTGGAGGATTGTCGACTCTGGGGACCGATCATTTGGGATTCAGCTAAGTGAAGCTGCTTCAGGAGATGGTGATGCCACACCTTCTGGGTATCGTATCATCTCTCTTGAATATCTGTGACGCTGATGACCGCATAGGATGCCGAACTTGTGTCAGTTTAGGTACATACCTGTGAGCAGGGTCGGGTTTGTTGCAGGAAACCTTAACCTTCAGACTACCTGGTTTTCTTGATAGTGAATCAGTTTTGTTGGTATCAGAGGTTCTCATCATCAGATATATGATTGTTCTTGACAGAGCAGGTTTATGGTCTGATATCAGAGGTTCTCATCATCAGATGTGTTTTTTCTTGACAGAGCAGAGTTATGGTCTGATATCAGAGTTTCTCATCATCAGATATGTGTGTTCTTGACAGAGCAGAGTTATAGTCTGACATCAGGGGTTTTTCCTCATCATCAGATATATGTGTGTTCTTGACAGAGCAGATTTATGGTCTGATATCAGGGTTTTCTTCTCATTAGAGATATGGTTGTTCTTGACAGAGCAGTATTGTGGTTTTGTTGATACATAACCTTCTTCTCCGCAACAGCACAGTCGTCTTGATCTCCTGCTGCATGATTGCATTTTGCATTGTTTTGCATACTCATTTGCATATCATTAACGTGTGTCTGTGTTGCAGGTACTGTTTCCCCCGGTTCAGGTTTTCTTGCCTACTATTGTGCTATTATGGGTTCTCTGAGGAAGACCGTGGCCTACAAGCTCCCCACTCCTGATGTTGTTCAGTTGTCTAGTTTGATTGCTTTGGCAGATGATTCTGTGAGAGGTGAATTTAGAAAGTCTTATGGAAAATTGCTCAGCTTGGTTCGTAAACCTTCTGTGTTTGAGTTGAATGGGTTGTACGCCTTGCTGTAGTTCTACGATCCTCCTTTGAGATGCTTTACCTTCCCGGACTTTATTCTCGCACCTACACTAGAGGAGTATGCTGATTTTTTAGGTGTGCCTATCAAGAGTCAGATGCTCTTTGTTCATATGGATGCTGAGCCTAATCTGGCTAATCTAGCTCTTTCACTTCATCTGGATGCCTCTGAGTTGGTCTTATCTAGTTGGAACGGGGTTCCCGGTTTCTCCTTGCAGTTCTTAGTGGGAAAGGCCCAGCAGTGTGCCAAAGACGGTTGTTGGATCGTGTTCAACGCTATCCTTGCTCTTTGCATATACGGCATCATTCTGTTCCCTAATATGCCTGACTTTGTAGACTTCGACGCCTTTCACATCTTTGCAGTAGGGAATCCAGTCCCTACCTTGATTGGAGATGTCTATCATTCCGTCCACTACAAAAACGAGAACAGAAGGGGCAAGAATGTCTCGTGCTGTGTGCCCCTATTCTATAGATGGCTTGATAGTCACCTACCCAAGAAGGGTCCCTTTGCTTCATCTGCAGCCACAACTGAGTGGTCTGAGCATTTGATGAGTCTATCAGCGGAGGATGTTGCCTGGTTTGATAGAGATAGGTTGGGTACTGAGATTATCTTTAGCTGCAGCGGGTTTCTGAATGTGCCTTTGATAGGCAGGAAGGGCTGTATCAACTATAATCCATCTCTGCTGGTCCGACAGTTTGCTTATGCTTTGAGAGCTCCGCCGAAGGATGAAGAAGTGCAGGAATCTCTGTACCTCACTGGTCTTCTAGAAGGGGATATGTTATCTAAGCTTCAACATGCTTGGAATGGTATTAGTAAGCGGGGAAAACCGTTGCTGGGAAAAAGTAATAGCCAAGCCTACGCTCCATATGTGACCTGGATCAGAGCCAGAGCAGATATCATAGGGATGCCGTTTCCTCCTGCCAAGCTAGAAATCCCTCCAGTGATCGAAGAGCCTACCACCATGCCCATTCAGCAGTACAATCAGGTGTTAGCCGAGCGCGAGGAGCTGAAGAAGGAAAACGAACAACTGGAGAAAGAATTGGCTCAGTTTAGAAGCGAGAGAAGCGAAGTTGTCCATTCCTTCAAGAGGAAAACAGAGCTGGTAAACAAGTTAGGTACGGATTTGACTAAGCAGTTGGCTGAGCGTGAGCGTTTGGGTCGGGACTTCAAATCTGTCAACGATGTATTGGCCACTAAGAAGCAGCACTTGGATGAAGCGTACCAGAGAATATCCAAGTTTAATCAGCACTGGAAGGCCACCCTAGCCAACGGCAAGGAACGGGAGGATAAACTGAAGCAGCAGATCTCCAAACTGAAAGCCCAGGTGAAGGCTAGTGAGAAGAGGTTTGATGAAGAAACCGCTTGCAGATATGCCACTGAAGGCCTGCTAAACAAGGCTCTTGCTAACCTGAAGGAGCGTAAACAGATGTTTGAGTCCAAGAAGCAGAAGCTAGAAGATTGTTTCGCCGAAGGAGCATGGGAAGACTCAGTTGAAGGTCTTCAATACACTATTAGGCAGAGGGAGTTACTCGTCGAAGGGTTGCTCACTCGGCCTGATCATCCAGAAACGAGGGAGCTGTTAGAAGAGTTCCGCGCCCGTGGCCGTGCTTGACTATATTTGTAATCCTTTTGTTTTGATCATTGTTGTATGTTGACCATCACCAGGCTTATTGGTCGAGGTCATGCTATTGATTTTGCTTGTACTCAGTGACGTTGTGTACCGCCTTGATGGGCTTTCTTTATATATATGGGATGTTATTTCCATGACTGGACTCGGACTTCTTATTATCATCACTGGCACTCAGGCACTAGGATCGGGGGGGTCTCCCTAACGCACAGACACACGTTTGCATTTGCATGAAGCATTTGCATAACGAGCACTTTGTCGTTTCTTCTAACCCTTTGTGTATGCAGGTTGTTCCAGGATTAATCGAAGGCCAATTCACCGCTATCTGACCAGATCAAATCAAGCTAGAGCAATGGAACAAGTGCAGACTGACGTTCAGGAACTCCGAGAGAGGATGGACCGCTTCATGGAGCTCATGCAAGTGGTTGCCAACGGCCAAGACCAGCTCAGAACATTGGTCCAGCCTCTGATCTCAAGGGTTGACAGCAACGGTGTACTCCATGGTGGGAATGTTCCAACCCCTCCACCTGTTGAAACTCCTCAAAATGGCATCCCCGTGACCGGGGGGAATGGCAGTGGTAACGGCAATGTAATCACTAACATGGGGCTCAATGGTAACATGACTGGCGTCGGTAATGGAAATTTTGAAGCTAATGGCAATGCTGGACTGGGCAACGGCAACACAGGTGCTGGAAATCTGTATGGGCCTCAGCCATGGCTAGAAGACCGTCAAGAAGATTTGTTCTCACAGAGGAGTGCTGAAGGAGAGCTGACTGCTGAAGCACGTCTGAGGTTTAAGGCACTCGAGGACAAAATGAGGAGTTTCGAAAACCTGAACACTATGGGGGTCGACATGAGTAAATTGGGATTGACTTCTGATTTCAAGGTGCCTCCCAAGTTCAAGGTACCCGACTTTGAGAAATACAAGGGCACCACTTGCCCTCGTGTCCACTTAAGGTCATACTACCGAAAGATGTCCGCTCATTCTTAAGACGAGAAGTTGCTGATGCACTTCTTTCAGGATAGCTTGTCCAGGCCATCCTTAGAATGGTACATGAGTTTGGAACCTACCAGTGTGCGCACGTGGAAGGAACTTGCTGAGGCATTCGTGCACCATTATCAGTATAACAGTGACTTGGCTCCGAACCGGGTTCAACTGCAGAACTTGTCACAGAGGAACAATGAGGGGTTCAAAGAATACGCCCAGCGGTGGCGTGAATTAGCAGCAAGAGTTCAACCGCCGATGGTTGAACGAGAGCTTGTTGAAATGTTTGTAGCCAACCTCCCAGGGGTTTATTACGAGAGACTAGTCAGCGGTATGTTAGGAAGTTTCTCAGATCTCATCATCACTGGCGAGCACGTTGAAAATGGGATCAAGTTGGGGAAAATCAAGGTGGTGATCTATCCTCAGCTGGAGGAGGAAAGAAACCATATGGTAGCAAAAGGCGTGAAGGGGAGTCGAGCACCGTGTCCAACGCTCGCAGGAAAGGTAAAAGCCAGCGCTAGGAGGTGGCTAGCATAACCATCCCTGCTGTCCAACAACCCCAGCCACAGCAGCAGCCGCCGTAGCAGCAGCCAAATCAGCAAGGGTACAGAAAGTATCAGAACAGGGCTCCTCTGTCGAGCCGTCACCTTGAGACACCACCCATGTCTTATGCCCAGCTATTACAAACTCTGCTTCAGTTACAACTACTCCAGAAGAGAACCCTGGCTCCCTTGACAGGGGCACCTCCGCAGGGTTATGACGCGAATGCAACATGTGATTTTCACTCAGGGGCACCTGGCCACACGATAGAAAACTACAAAGCCTTCAAGCACAAGGTGCAAGATATGGTGGATGCTAAGATCATCGATTTCTCAGATAATGTGCCGAATGTCACGAAGAACCCCATTCCGAATCATAGGGGAGGTGGGGTGAATGCCATTATTGAAGACGAGAACTTGGATTTATTGACTGATGTCAAGGATCTGAAGACACCGCTTAGCTTCGTTAAAGCCAAGCTGATGAAGAGAGGCTTCTTTCCAGGCTGTGGAGAACTGTGTATGGGCTGTGCGACTCGTCCTGATGGATGTGAACAGTTGATAGAGGGGATTCAGAGTCTGATGACAGAAGGAATCTTGCAGTTTAGCCGAAGGGCCGAATGTGGATCTGGAGAGGTAATGCTGAAGCAAGATGATGAGGTCGCCACCATCACCATCCCTCGCCAGACGATAACCATTTCTGCACCCAGGCCGCCCACCATTACCATCAAAAAGGTCGGGCCGATACCTTTCGAAAGCACCAATGCTGTCCCGTGGCATCATGGGGCAGACGTTTACTGTAACGGACAGAAGTTAGAGTTGGAACCATCTGGGCGGTCTGTGGATAACCTAGTGGGAATTGGCGGAATCACGCACAGCGGAAGAGTATTTGGTCCACCTGAGATTGTGGCGGACAAAGCGGACAAAGCTGAAGGAACCGATAAGGGAAAGAGTAAAGTAGTTGAGGAAACCCCTCGTGGGGTAGAGAAGGACTTACTTGTTAAGGATGCTGAAGAGTTCATGAGGCTGATCAAGAAGAGTGACTACAAGATCGTGGATCACTTCCATCAAACACCCTCGAAAATTTCCATCCTGAATTTGTTGCTGTGTTCGGAGTCACATCGCAACACGCTATTAAAGGTTTTGAATGCCACGTATGTACCGCAGGAAATCTCGGTCAACCAGTTGGAAGGGGTAGTAGCCCATGTGAACGCTGGAAACGGGTTAGGGTTCAGTGACCTGGAGCTGACGCTGAAGGGAAGAAACCATAACAGCGCCCTGCACATCTCGATAGAGTGTAGGGGAACGATTATGTCTCATGTGTTGGTGGACACAGGGTCATCGCTCAATGTTCTTCCGAAGAAGGCATTGATGAAGTTAGATACTCGCGGATTGATTTGCACACCCAGTGATCTGGTTGTGAACGCTTTCGATGGAACCAAGCGTCACGTCTTTGGAGAGGTAACTCTGCCAATCCAAGTTGGGCCGGAAACTTTCGATGCGGTCTTCTACATTATCGACATCATGCCCGCCTACAGTTGTCTCTTAGGCCGGCCATGGATCCATTATGCTGGTGCCGTGACCTCCACGTTGCACCAGAAGCTCAAGTATGTTGTCGAAGGCAGCATTGTAACCGTTTGTGGCGAGGAAGATATAATGGTGAGCCATTTGTCGTCCTTTAAATATGTTGAAATGGATGGGGAAATCCACGAAACCCTATGTCAGGCTTTCGAAGCCGTTAAGGTCAAGGACGTGGCTCCAGTAATGACCGAGAAACCAGAGATGACTCTTTCTTCCTTCAAGGAAGCCCGGGCCGTTGTTCAAGCCGGATCTACCCCAGGCTGGGGGCAGGTTCTAGAAATACCTAACAAACAGGACAAGTTTGGGTTAGGATACTCTCTTGTGGCTGAAGCTTCCTCTTCTCACAGTGCGTCCCGGGGTAAAGGGCCGATCCAGTTTACCAGTGGCGGGGTGATATTTGAAAGGGTCAACGCATTGTCTGAAGACGGCGAGGACAGCGATTGCGACCTAGACTCTTGGATCCAGCCAAGCAAACCAGGCCAGAGTGTCACCAACTTGTCCATCAGGGATACCATCCAAGTGACAGGCAAAGAGTAATGATTTACTTTCTCCAATCATTGTACAACCCTATGTCCTACCCGGGGCATAGTGGTTTTATTGTCAGGGCCTTGTTTGATTATGTACATGCATTTTACCAATAAATCAAAAGGCTTTTTTCTTCGCATTCAAATATTGAGATCTCTGTTATTCCTGTTTTATATTTGTTCTGAAAAACAATAAAATGGCAATAGGGTTTGTGCTAACCTGCATATCCTTGTTTTAAGCTTAACCCTTGTTATTGCAGGATCCACATAGCAGATGACATCGACTTTGGACCTTCTACGACTCACTTCGACTTCGATTGCCCGATCTATCAAGCCGAAGAAGAGATTGATGAAGACGAAGACCTTCCCGAAGAGTTGGCCCGCTTGTTGAAACAAGAAGAGAAAGTCATTCTGCCTCACGAGGAAGAGATTGAGATCGTGAATCTGGGTTCTGAGGAACTTGTCAGGAACGTCAGGATATGGGCTGCATTGCAGAGTGATGTCAAGCAGAGATTGGTCGAGATGCTGAGAGAGTAAAGTGACATCTTTGCTTGGTCATACAAAGATATGCCCGGACTTGATACTGACATCGTGGTCCATCACTTGCCGCTGTGAGAAGATTGTCCCCCCGTTAAGCAGAAGCTTAGGAGGACACGACCAGATATGGCCGTTAAGATCAAAGAAGAAGTGCAAAAGCATCTTGATGCTGGCTTCTTAGCGGTCACTACTTACCCTCCGTGGGTCACCAACATAGTGCTTGTACCGAAGAAGGACGGTAAGGTGCGAATGTGCGTCGATTATCGGGATTTGAATAGGGCGAGCCCTAAAGATGATTTCCCGCTCCCTCATATTGATGTGTTGGTTGACAATACAGCTCAGTTCTCCGTATTTTCGTTCATGGATGGCTTCTCCGGCTACAATCAGATCAAAATGGCGCCAGAGGACATGGAGAAAACTACGTTTATTACACCTTGGGGAACATTTTGCTACAAGGTAATACCTTTCGGTCTGAAGAACGCAGGGGCCACTTACCAACGAGCAATGGTTACTTTGTTTCATTATATGATTCATCATGAGATTGAAGTCTATGTTGAAGACATGATTGTGAAGTCCCAAACGGAGGTGGGACATCTGGTCAATTTGCTGAAGCTTTTTGAGAGGCTTAGGAAGTTCAGGTTGAGGCTGAATCCTAACAAGTGTACTTTCGAAGTACGGTCTGGAAAACTACTAGGGTTTATCGTGAGTGAAAGAGGCATTGAGGTTGATCCTGCGAAGATAAAAGCAATACAAGAAATGCCAGCGCCAAAAACCGAAAAAGAAGTTCGTGGTTTCCTGGGCAGGATAAACTACATTGCAAGGTTTATCTCTCAGCTCACGGCCATGTGTGAACCGATGTTCAAACTACTGAAAAAAGATCAGGAGATTATCTGGAACGAGGATTTCCAGAAGGCATTTGATAAGATAAAACAGTATCTACAGGAACCTCCGATCTTGATACCCCCAGTGGCCGGAAGACCCTTAATCATGTACTTGACAGTTCTTGAGAATAGTATGGGGTGTGTTCTCGGTCAGCACGACGAGACGGGCAGAAAGGAGCATGCCATTTACTATTTGAGTAAAAAGTTCACAGACTGTGAATCTCGTTACTCGATGCTGGAGAAGACGTGTTGTGCACTAGCCTGGGCTGCCAAACATTTACGACAGTACATGCTCAATCACACGACCATGCTAATTTCGAAGATGGATCCGATCAAGTACGTCTTCGAGAAGCAAGCGCTTTCGGGCAGGATTGCCAGATGGAAAATGGTGTTGACAGAATATGACATTCAGTACATTTCCCAGAAGGCCATCAAGGGCAGCGTATTGTCTGAATACCTTGCCGAACAGCCGATCGAGGATTATCAGCCGATGAAATTTGAATTCCCTGACGAGAATATCATGTTTCTCAAAGCGAAGGATTGCGATGAACCGTTGCCCGACGAGGGTCCAGATAGGAAATCCCAATGGAAATTGATATTTGACGGGGCGGTTAACTCTTACGGAAGTGGCATTGGGGCGATCATCACGACTCCCCATGGATCCCACATCCTGTTCACTGCGAGACTGACGTTTCCGGTCACCAATAACGAGGCAGAGTACGAAGCATGCATCATGGGTTTAGAAGAAGCGATTGATTTGAGAATCAAGAACCTAGATGTATATGGTGACTCGGCACTGGTGATCAGCCAGATTAAAGGGGAGTGGGAGACTCGTCAATCAAATTTGGTGTCGTACATGAATTATGTCAGAAGGCTGCTTCCGTTCTTTGATCGAGTGGAACTCCATCATGTTCCCAGGGCTGAAAATCAGATGGCTGATGCCTTAGACACGTTGGCTTCGATGTATAAAGTCAATTTTTGGAATGAAGCTCCAAGGATTGTCCTTTCTCGTCTTGATAGACCTGCATTCATCTTCGCGATCGAGGAAGCCTCCGATGGCAAGCCATGGTTCCATGATATCCATACTTTCCTTATGACTAAGGAGTATCCTGCAGGAGCGTCAACCCAGGATAAGAAGACTCTGAGGAGGCTGTCTGTAAATTTTTATCTTAATCCTGATGGAGTTTTGTATAAAAGAAACCACGATCTCGTGCTACTCAGATGTGTAGATGAGAAAGAAGCGAGTATGCTCATGGAAGAAGTCCATGAAGGCACATTTGGTACGCGCGCCGGCGGGCATGCTATGACGAGAAAGATCCTGAGAAGAGATGTCATAAATGCCAGATTTATGCTGATAAGATTCATGTGCCGCCGTGCCCATTAAATGTCATGTCCTCCCCGTGGTCGTTCTCCATGTGGGGCATCGACATGATAGGTAAGATCGAGCCCACTGCATCTAACAGTCATCGCTTCATTTTAGTAGCCATCGACTACTTCACCAAGTGGGTGGAGGCAGCCTCGTATGCTAACGTGACCAAGCAGGTGGTGGCTAAATTCATAAAGAGGGACATCATCTGTCGTTACGGAATTCCCAAGCGGATTAATACTGATAATGGTTCGAACCTGAATAACAAGATGATGAAGGAGCTGTGCCAGAGTTTCAAGATTGAACACCACAACTCATCTCCTTACCGGCCGAAGATGAATGGCGTCGTTGAAGCAGCCAATAAAAACATTAGAAGATTGTACAAAAGATGGTTGTGACCTATAAGGATTGGCACGAGATGTTGCCATTTGCACTGCACGGTTATCGTACAACGGTACGTACATCAACCGGGGCAACTCCTTTCTCACTGGTGTACGGTATGGAAGTTGTCCTACCGTTAGAAGTGGAGATTCCTTCTTTACGAGTTTTGGTTGACGTGAAACTCGATGAGGCAGAATGGATTAAGAACCGACTAAACCAACTCAGCCTAATGGACGAGAAGAGATTAGCATCAATTGCATATGGCCGTCTGTACCAGAGCCGAATGAAGAAAGCTTATGATAAGAAGGTGCGTCCTAGAAGCTTTCAGACGGGTGATCTCGTCCTGAAGAAGATTCTTCCTCCACACTCCGATCACCGGGGCAAGTGGACTCCCAATTACGAAGGTCCGTATATCGTCAGCAAGGTCTTTTTGGGAGGAGCCTTGTTGTTATCCACGATGGATGGCGAAGATTTTGCATTCCCGGTGAACGCGAACGCAGTTAAAAAATACTTTGCTTAAAAAATGACCCGCTGGAAAGAAAAAAGAATATCCAGGCAGAAATGGGGCATCCCGGCGAATCATAAAAAAGAAAAAGGTTCGGGAAAAAATTAGGGATATAATGAAAAATGTACACCCGCAAAGTTGAAAACCCGGAATGGCGACTTTGGCAAAAAAGGGTATCCCGGTGAATCGAAAACCCGAAAGGGCGATTCAGGCAAAAGTTAGGGATTTGAAAAAGCAAATGACTGCGTTCCGCGTGTGGACTCTCATTGTTTAGTGGTTTGGAAGACCCGAGGGCCGTTTATATGAATCAATCTCTTCTGAAGCTGAAGCGTCGGAGAAGTATCGAAGTCGAGTGGGTCATAGAGGGATTAACTCATGGTGTTCGTCTATGCCGCATTGCATACATTTGAGTATATACTAATGTATATTTATGTTATTATACCCGCGCAGCTTCCTCATTCCAGGAGCTGGCATCTGTTGTAAAACATTTTTGCCCATTCAGGGGTTCGTTATCAATGAAACATATACTATTCAGCAATTCTGTGTGTTTGTTTAGCCTTTGTCTGTTTGGTTTGCAAAAAAGAACGCCGATGTTTTTGATAAAATGCGCATACATAAACTTACTGGCCTAGGCCACTGATTATTGAAACAATGAATTACTTGAACATTGTCACAAGATGATAACCTTGATAGGCCCCTTTGAGAATGGTGTCTTGTCTGTTTGTTTGTGTCGTTGCAGGTATAACATATTCCAGGCGGTACGCCGTATGCGTCCCCAGGCGGGATGATTCCTTCTTCTCCAGCAAGTGTAGCAGCATCTCCCCACGGAGCCTGAACATGGGATGGGGAGGATTGATATGTCTTCCCAAGCAGAGATAGATTCTCCCCAATCAGACGTATCCTGAAGGATCGTCATCTCCCCAGCTGAGTCATGCGCTGAAGTGTGCATTCGTTCCCCAGCACTGGGTCAGTGTGTAGTTTTCTCGTAGAAGACTATTCGCAAGTATTCAGCTTTCGATAGCTCAGACTGAGGTCTCCAGTGGAATTGAAATGCCCCACAGAGTTGTACTCTCCCCGGCAGGTAGGAGTGATTCCAGGGTCTGGTTACCCTCCCCAGCCGAGTTTGCAGTTCCCTAAGAGAGTCGAGTCCTTGGAAGCCGTTCGGGCCATGATTGGTTTTCCCCAGTAGAATGTTGAATAGCTGATGTTGTGTTTCCCCATCGGAGTCATTATCTCTAGGAAAGCTTTGCCGCGAAGGCCGTGCAGTTTATTTTTGCGATTGATATCGTTCCCTCAACAGTTTGTGATTTGAATACCTGGTTGGGTGGGTTCAGGTTCTCGTAGAACTTTGTTCCCCTACAGCAGTCGGCTGAAGATCATTTCCCCAGGAGGAGTCCAATTGAGATTGGTGTGACTTCTTCTCCTTGGCAGGATGAGTCCTTCCTCCACCAAAGTGGTTCTTTCTCCTTGACAGAAGGATTCTCCCTTCAGCATTTATTTTGCTGATGGGGTCGTAACATTTTGCATGATTGCATAGCATTTACCCTAAACGCGTAGCATTTCCACCATGTGGAGCATTGCGCCATTGTCAAAGCATATGCATACGAGACATGAGCTAGGTCGTTGTCGTTCTTGTTTGCAGATGTTCCTCCGCAGAATGGTTTGCTCAAGATGATTCTTGAGTTCTCCAGCGAAGTTGATTGTTTAAGAGGATTCTTAAAATCCCCAGTGAAGTCGCCAGAGAGGGTTGCTCAAGTTGATGCTTAGAGTCCCCGACAGAGTGTTTGCACAGGATGATTCCTGAAATCTCCAGCAGAGTTATTGGTTCAGGATGATTCTTAAAGTCTCTGACGGAGTTATTTGTCCAAGATGATTCTTGAAGTCCTCAGCAGAGTTGATTCACCCAGAATGAGTTTTGGATCCCTGAAACAGAGTTACTTGATGGTTCTCCAGAATCCCCAGCGGAGATGTGTCATCCCCAGCAGATTCTAAACCGAGAAGTTGAAACTTCCCTTGAAGACTTGATGATTGAAGGCCGGCTGCGGTGCCGAAACCCCAGGCTTACTGATGAATTCCAGCTACGATGTCGAAGCAGTTTGCCTAGCTGACGCAAAGTGCCTGACAGCAAATGATTGTGTATCCTTATGGGTTCATGGTCGATTAAGGATTCCATTTGAGGACTCACTGACGAAGTCCAACGATGATGTCGAAGCAGTTCTCTCAGCTGATATGGAGTGCCTGATGGCAGAAGTTTGGATATCCCTGTTTGGTTCATGATTGACCGAGGATTCTAGTTCAGATTCGCTGACGAAGTCCGGCTGATGCCTGAATTTGTCGTTGAATGCCTGATGGCATAATTAACTTGATTGTTAAAAAGTTCCTAATGAGCTGATAAGTCCCGAGGAATTCTTCTGCTATGACGCAAAATGCCTGACGGCATGATCAACCATCCATTACCAGTTACCGTGTAACCGGTGACCCCTTGATGACTTGAAGACGAAGATCTGCAGCAAAATCAGATGATCATCCTGACGGAGATTTGAGATTAGACCTTTCATCGGTTACCATGTAACCAATTCCCCAGCAGAGTTTCCGTGCAACTGTCATGTTCAGTTTTGAAGATGTTCATACCAATCAGAGTATCGTTTACCTGTGCGTGGTTGGCAAATCATTAGTTACCGTGTAACTAGTGACCCCTTGATGATTCGAGGATACAATGATATCAGATAAATCATAGAATCATCCTGACGGAGATTCAGATCAGTATTTCTCCAGCTAGTTGCCGTGCAGCTATTATTTCAGTTTCCGAAGATTTGTCCCCATCATAGTACCGTGTACTTGTGTAGTTGGCAAATTTACAGGTTTGTTGGTATTCAACCGTCTTTTACCTTGATTGTTTGAGTGTCGTTCGCTTCTCACCCAGTCAGGTCCAAGCCGTTTGAGTAGGGGCAGCTGTTGCACCCCAAAATTTGCCCAACATTTCTTTACCTAGCTTATGTTTCATTTCATTCACATTAGCATTATCATTTGCATTTCATTGACATGTATGCAGGAGATCAAGAGGTATGATTACCAATCAAGAGCTATACAAGACTATGAAGCTAGCTAAGAAGGTTATTCAGGTGTTCAAGGGTTGATATCCTTGTCAAAGAAGTTAAAAGATCCTCAGAGAGAATGGTTGAGACCAAGGGGGTGTCTCCTAACTTGAGAGTTGTGGGAAGCCATCAGATGATTCTGAGGCCATGAGGATGGACTAGAGGTCTTGAGAGAGCTCATGAGAGGTGTTGAAGATCACTTTGAGGCCTAGACAGGTCATTGTGCAAGATTAAGAAGGCTCAGCCATGAATGGTGCAACTAGGGTTTGACTGGGTCAACCCTGAGTCAACTGAGGATTTGAAGGAGGTTGAGACCTAATTTAAGAGCCATGTGATCATGGATTGATACATTGAGATGTTATAAGGATGATTCGAAGGTTAACTCATCATGATTGAAGAGTTTGAGAATTTTCAAGCTAGGGTTTCTAAGGCTTGACAGTGTAAAATCCCCTAGTCTGACCCCTATCTCCAAGGCAATTTAGCTCAAGATGTGATGGTCATATCATCTTTCCCCCAACATAATTGTTGTATATCATGGTATTAGCTTTAATTTGAGTGCTAGAAGTCAATGATAGGATTTGTAGAACTCAAGTTATGGCTTTGGCAAGTTACAAGTCATCTGAGGTATGTGAATTTGGAGCTTGAAAGTTACACAACTTGCATGAAACGTTTGCCCTAGAGGGATGATTCCTATGAACTTTTGGTCAACATGAATGTTGTTCCTTATTCTCTTATCTTTCCATAGAGTACTATAAGTCCTTGATAGGATTTGTAGAACTCAAGTTATGGCTTTGACAAGTCAAGGGTGTTTTGGGTATTTGGGCATTACAGGTCATTTTGAATCATAAGTCAATTACACCATCTTGCAAGCCTCAAATGTATTTTTGTTCAACATGAAAGTTGTTCAAAATGATGTTTTTAGCTTGTATAAACATCAAGTGTCCATTGATGTGGATCATATCAAGCATTGGTGGAAGAAAGTTCATATAAAAGCCATTTTAATGAATTAAGATGGGAAGATTTAAAACAATTGAGAATAACTTGTTTTCAAGTCAAATTATAGGTCATTTTGAATGGAAAAATCATTTTAGAAACATTGGCAATGTTGGAATTTTGGTTTGAGGTCAAATTCATGCCATTTCATTTCATTTCTTCATGATGAAGCAACATAACCAACATGAGCCATGGATTGAAATCAAAGGATGAGAACCACTTCAATACATTCCACGAGGGTTGAGTGAATCATCTTGGACTGAGTTGGAGAGTGAACAAGGTTAGAAGGTGGATATCCCCATTGAAATTTTGGAAGGAAGGTGAAAATCCAAAACTCATGAATGGGCTTGGTTTGGGCCTCTAATCCATTGAAACAGAATATAAAAGGGATTTAGAACAGAATTGGAAGCTTCTGGTGATGATTTTCATGGAGAAGCCATTGGAGAGAAGTGAAGAACAAAGCTTGAAATTGAAATTTTTTTTTGGAGAATCAAGAGGTTTCAACCAGAATTAAGCATCAAGAAACATTCTCCATCAATCACTGAAGAATTCTGCAAGGTTTGGAAGAAAATTGAGGCGTGAATCCACTGCAATCCAAGCTCAAATACAGGTTTTCACTTCTTGAAATTTCTCTCTAATTATGCGCTTTTAATGAAGTAGAAGCATGCGGTTAGGATCCTGATGATGAGTAGTTGGATTTAGGATGATCAATTGCAACTTTAGAGACGATTTAGGTTGAAGTTCATTTTTGGTTGTGATTGATATCTCAAGATTCAGGCGTTGTTAGAATGAATAAGTGGCATGGTTGAATTGCTGATGAAATTCTGGTCAAGATTCGTTTAGAGATCGTGGCAAATGGTTGAGTGTAGACGAACTTAGGGTTATGTAGGGGTGGCCGGAAAAGCCACCAGCGACGGTCCTGGTTCACGCGCAGGTTGAGTTGCCTGCAGGTTTGAAATTGGAGAAGACATAATCGTGTCTGTTCGTGTATAAGGAAGACTTGACTCAGTCCACTGATCCTAGCGCTCTCGTTGAGCCACGTAACCATTTCCAAAACTCACCGTTTTGCTTAGTAAGTTTGTAAACTTCGCTGTGTGAACCAAGGGATTGTGGGTTCGAGACCTGGCGTGTGCATTTTTTGGTTAATTGGAAGAATGAATTGAGACTGAAGGCAAGCATAGGCATGTGGGATTGGGTTTCAGTTGCTATCACCACCCCTCCATCCAAGCCCAACATGAATTTTCAACGTGATTTCCTTGCCTAATACACCCCCCTGGTTATTTGTTTGAACTGAGTTGATACTCAGATGGGCTCACGCCCTATTGATATACGCGCCCCCCTCTAGGCCCAACCCAGGATTTGAACTTGAAATCATTGTTATTCAGCACACATGTTTTATCATTTTCTTCTTATTTCTTTTATTTTGTGCATTTCACATTAGAAAATAATTCATAAAAAATAGAATAATAACTCAAATTGATCCATGTTTTTTTTCCCCTGACTCATGAATGAGTCTAGAATTTTAGGAAATTGAAATATTAAGAATTCATGCATTTGTGATTTTATGTGCATTTTTTACATTTTAATTTATATTAAATCTGTTATGGTTGATACCTTGGTTTACGGATTTTTGTGTGAGCAATTGATGTTGATTCTGGAGCTAATTTTTTGTGTGTAGTTAGTTTAGACATGTATGTTCCCCTTAGATTTTTCTCAAATTTTTGTGATGAAATTAGGTGTTGGTTTTAAGTTGAAACTTTAGGTGCTCTAGTTTTAGGGTTTAAGCTTAGTACCTTGTGATTTAGGATTTATTTCTAGGACTTTTTGGATGATTCAACCTCTGGATTTTGTATGGTAGATTCATGATTGACTTAGGTTCCCATAGATATTTTTGTAGGAATTTACAATTGGTTTTAGTATTCTAGTTAAGATTAACTTTAGTACTAAGTTTTAGGTGATCCTAACTTTCTAATTCAACTAGATTGATTTCTTTAGTTCCCTTAGATTAGGGTTTTGCCTCTCTTGCTCTTGGATGATGATGAAGACTTGTGTGGGCTGCTGTGGAATGCATGATGGAGCTTGGACTTGAAGTTTGCTCTTCCTTTGGAGTAGTTTTGTTCAGGTGTTAAGATTAAGGTTTGTAAGTAGAGCTTCTAGATAGATTCTCTTCTTTCATAAACATGGAAGGTGTTGATCACTTCCATACTTCCCTATGACGTAAGGTCCCCTTGTGAAGGCCTCATCCCTCCTTTGGTAGGATGTGTGGCTCTTCCCAAGTTGGTATAACCTTTGAGGGTTCCTTTCTTTGATGGTGGAGTGTTTAGTGGTGACCTTTGGTCTTCACTTTGCTTTCCACTATCCACACCTTGCTCTTGTTAGATGAATCTTTATTCCTTGCTAGAGGATGGAGTCCCTTGCTAGAAGATTGAAGATGCTAGAGTCCACTTCCCTTTGTCTGAAGACTGCCTTTAAAGCTGAAGCTTGAAGATCAAGAAGAACAAGTTGACCCTTGTGTGAAGTGAAAAGAGCTGAAGCTTGAAGAAGATGAAGATCAAGTTGATGCTTGTGATTGATGTATTAAAAGCTTGAAGAAGCAAGTTGACATTTGCTATTGAAGATGAGAGCCTTGAGGACCAGTTACAGACTGAAGAATGAGCTGCTGTCAGAGGATTGCTTTGCTGTGAAGCTGTGGAAGCTGTTGATTGGCTTTCTTTCCTGTCTGTTTGCTTTCTACGCAACTGTATTGATGTGACTTGTGTGATTTGCTTGATGCATTAGAATAAGTTCATGTTTAGATTGTGTTAAGCTAGGAGCATGATTGCATTAGAGGTTGAGTTGCTCCCTCTGCTTGTATTTTTACTGTATGACTTTGCTTGCGGGTATTCGATAGAGCCCAGCTCCCTTGCCTATGTGGTTTGTGTTTTGCTTGATGGCATTTTATTTTATTTCTCTTGTATGATTGCAGTTATTCATATCTGGCTTGAGGTCGAGACGAGCTTGTGGAGGCTGATGCCCCACACACCTTTCCTCCCTCACTTGCATTGCATGCATTTTACAGTCGTTTACTGTTTACTGTTTAAGCTGATGCTTTATCTGTTTCTGTTTATCATTGACAGGATCCCCTAGGAATCTCACTTCCTTTGATAAGGAAGTGATGATTAGAACTTTAGGTTGAAACCTATGCATGATAACTTCTAGGAGTTCCTTGTTTCAAGCTTCAACCATAGGATGAATCCTTGGCATGACAACATTTGGACTTGATAGTCTCCCCTTAGTTGTCCCTCTCTCTTCTCATCTTGAAACAACAGTAAAAAAACGTAATAAAGGCAAGTTAGTATAAGCGCGTTACGAGCCTTAAGCTACTTGGGTAATGATAATTTAGCGGCCTCCTCTCAATCGTCTAGAATGTTTAGTATACATCCTTTGGACGATATGCGACGCATTCGTTCCCAGGTCATAGTCTCTAGTGTTGTACGAACTACAGACAACTAAAAAACAGTTCTTCTACAAAAAAAAGAAAACAAACTTCAAACCTTTTTTCCCCGTGGGCCCGTAAGTCAAAGGAAGCTTTTCTGAAGAAAAGAGTGTTGTTAACTCCCAGTTCTACCGCAAATGGTAACGCCTAAGTCTCCAAGGGTCAAGCTGCGTACGCCAAACTGCTGGAACTGTTTGTTAACCCTACTCGAAAAATAGATGAATCTGAATTTCCGTAATTCGTATTATCCCGAACTACGTAAGCTCTGATCTCTCATACCTGTTGAGAGTACGTAGGCACAATACTGATGTATTGGCGAGCCACCTTCCCCCATCACCCGTAGTTAGTCGAACTACGTTGACTCTGATTTCTCATTCTCTGATGAGAATACGTAGGCATAAAGCGCGATGCTTTGCCGAGTCATTTTCTTTTCTTTTCAGACCAGCCTTGATAGGTAGATAGTAAACAAACCCGTCAGATAAACACAACAAGCATGGATCCCATCGAGTACGATGGACGTGAGGGGTGCTAATACCTTCCCCTTGCGTAACCGACTCCCGAACCCAGACAATGGTTGAGATGACCTTGTCTTATACCTTTTCATCAAGTTTTTCCGATCGTTTCCTTTCCCGTTCTGAGGGATAAATAACGAATGGTGGCGACTCTTCTGTTTTGCCGGCACCTTATTTTCGCGGTAGCGGCACCAATACGTCAATGTGGGGGAGCGGGAAATCATCCTTCGGGCTCGCTTTATTCAAGTCTCTATAATCAACACACATCCTTACCTTACCATCTTTCTTTGGTACAGGTACGTTGTTAGCGACCCACGGAGGGTAAGTTGTCACGGCGAGAAATCCTGCGCCCAACTGCTTCTGGACTTCTTCTTTGATTTTTACCGCCATATCTGGTCTAGTGCTTCTAAGCTTCTTCTTATCAGGCGGGCACTCTTCACACAAAGGCAAGCGATGAACCACAATATATGTGTCAAGACCGGGCATATCTTCGTATGACCAAGCAAAGATATCACTATAATCTCGGAGCATTTCAACCAATCTTTGCTTGATATCACTCTGCAACGCGGTCCCTATCCTGACTTCTCTTCTGGCTTCCTCAGTACCCAAGTTGACGACCTCAATTTCCTCCTGATGAGGCATAATGACTTTCTCTTCCTGTTTCAGTAGCCTAACGACCTCTTCAAGTAAGTCTTCATCTTCATCAATCTCTTCTTCGACTTGAAATATCGTATTATCAAAGTCAAAATGAGTCATAGACGGTTCTGGAGCGATGTCATCTGCAATGTGAAACCTACAATGATGATGATTTAATGCTTAAAATGAGATGCAAACAAGCACAAACCACATTGCCATTTTATTGTTAAAAATAAAAACAGGAAAGACAGAGATCACAATATTCGATTGCAAGAAAACTCCCTTTGATTAATGATAAAATGATTGTTCAAACATAAATGATTAGGCCCTACATACAAAGACCACGATGCTCCGGGTAAAGCATAGGGCTACAGATAATCAAGAAAACAAATCATTACTTTTCTGTCATCACTTGGATGACTTCTTTGACAGTCAAGTTGTTTAGGCTCTGACCCAGAATACACGGCCGAATCCATGAGTCCATGTCGCAATCGTTGTCACCTTCTTCATCTGATACAACGTTGATCTGCTCAAAGATCACCCCACCGCTGGTGAACTGGACGGGTCCCTTATAGCGCGACGCGCTCTGCAAGGAGGGAGATGGGCTGTATCCCAATCTGAATTTGTCTTGCTTGTTGGGAATGTTTAGAACTTGGCCCCACCCCTGAGATGCCCCAGCCTTTACCGCGGCCTGTGCTTCTTTAAAGGATGAAATGGCAACTTCAGGTGCTTTGGCCATAACTGGTGTTTTATCCTTGATCTGCACAGTCTCAAAAGCCTGACACAACGTCTTGTGGATCTCACCATCAACTTCGACATATTTGAACATAGACAAATGACTTATCATAGTGTCTTCTTCCCCATAAACAATAACAAAACTGCCACCCACCATGTATTTCAACTTCTGGTGCAGAGTTAACGTAATAGCGCCTGCTGAATGGATCCATGATCGTCCCAACAGACAGCTATACACTGGCTGAATATCCATGATATATAACACAGCATCAAAAAATTCTGGACCGACCTGGAATTGAAGGGTCAATTCCCCAAACACGGACCTTCTAGTCCCATAAAAAGCTCGAACCCCCAAATCGCTTGGGGTGCACATTATCCCTCGGGTATCCAGCTTCATTAATGCTTTCTTGGGAAGTACATTCAAGGATGACCCGGTATCCACCAACACGTGCGACATTACAGACCCCCGACATTCAATATGGAGCACCAGATTATGATTTCGTCCCTTGGGCGTCAAATCCAGATCAGTAAAGCCCAGCCCGTTACCAGCATTAACGTGTGCCACCACATCCTCCAGCTGATTCACAGATATATCCCGTGGCACATAAGCGGTATTCAGGATTCTTAAAAGAGAATTTTTGTGTGCCTCAGAGCACAACATCAATGACAGAATGGAAATCTTTGACGAAGTTTGCTGTAAGTGATTTACGATCTTGTAATCACTCTTCCGGATCAACCTCATAAACTCTTCCGCCTCCTTTAACAAGGACTCTTTCTCACCAGCCTGGGAACTCTCTTCAACCACCGCTTTGCCTTTACCCTTGTCATATTTTTTAGCACTCACCTCAAGAGGTGAAAATATTCTTCCACTCCGGGTTATTCCACTAGCACCTACCAGATTGTCAATAGAATCCAACGGTGAACCCTTCAGTTCCTACTTCTGCCCATTACAGTAGACACCGGATCCTTAATTCCAAGGAATTGCCTTAGTGCTCTCATATGGTACGGGTCCAACTTTAGTAATAATGATGTTGGCGGCCTTGGAGGCGCAAAAATAGTGATAGTCTTGTACGGAATCGAAATTGTCGAAACATCATTCTTTTCTTCATCAACTATTTTCTCCCCTTTCTTCTCTGACACTCTGTCAAATTGTAGAATACCATCATTCATCAAATTCTGGATACGGCTCTTCAGCTTCTTGCACCGCTCAGGATGGATCAAACACTTTGCACAAGTTTTATCACTCCCAGCGAATACTCCTCCACTCAACAATTTGTCCTTTACAAAACTCAAAGGAGTCTTCAAATCTTCAACATCAGCTACCAAGTTCAAACCCTCATCCTCAATAATGGCACTAACCCTAGCTGTCCCATGATTAGGCATGGGATTCTGCACGACATTGGGCGCATCGTGAGAGAAATTAATGGCTTTGTTATCTATAAGGTGTTGCACCTTATGCTTAAATGCTTTACAATTGTGGATGTTGTGTCCAAGAGCACCTGAATGAAAATTGCACTGGGTGTTAACATCATACCCTGGAGGTGGTGGGCCGGTTAAAGGAGCCAACGTCCTTTTCTAGACTACTACAACTGCATCAAATGTTGTAGTAATTGAGGGTAAGGCATCGGTGGTGCGTCGAAGTGTCTGTTCACAGTCCTTCTGCGATCCTGAAACTGCCTTGGCGCATAGTTCTCGTGGTTCTGCTGTTGTTATTATGGTTGTGGTACTGCAGGTATGGTAATACTTGCAACCTGAGGTTGCTGTTGATGGTATTGACGCTGATTTCTGTTTCTTCCCCGAGAACTAGATACTGCATTGGTTTCTCCCTCCCTCTTTTTATTGCCAAAAGTCTTCTTAACTCCTCCAGCTGAGGATCTTTCACCGGCCTAAATTTTACCCAATTTGATTTCGTTCTCAACTCTTTCTCCCGTAATGATCAGATCAGAAAAACTCCCCGACATGTTGCCAATTAGCTTCTCATAATACACACCTGGTAATGTGGCAACAAACATGTCTATCAACTCCCTCTCCACCATAGGCAGTTGCGCTCTGGCTGCCAATTCACGCCATCTCTGGGCGTACTCTTTAAAGCATTCATTATTCCTCTGAGATAAGTTCTGCGACTAGACCCTGTTCGGTACTAGATCACTGTTGTATTGGTAATGCTTGACAAACGCCTCAGCCAAATCCCTCTAGCTTCGGATGTTGACTGGCTCCAGCCCCATGTACCATTCTAGAGATGGACCAGAAAGACTATCTTGGAAAAAGTGCATAAGCAACTTTTCATCGTTAGAATAGGCAAACATCTTGCGGTAGTAAGAACGAAGATGAACCCTTAGACAGGTTGTCCCCTTATACTTATCAAAGTACGAGACTTTGAACTTCAGAGGGACCTTCAAACTTGGAATCAGCCCCAAATTTGCCATATCCAACCCCATAGAGTTTTGATTCTCATAACTCTTCATCTTTTCCTCGAGCAACTTAAACCTTATGTCTGCGTTAGATGGAAGACCAGCACCAACATCCCTCATAGAGAACACATCCTCTTGATCATCTTCCTCCCAGTGAGGGGAAGTATTCCCATGCAAAGCACACGTAGGTCCGGGAATATGAACTCCTGTATTATTTCCTCCTCCCGGAGGGATAACAACTGTAGGACCAGTATTTGCATGTGACGTACCACCATCATTACGAGGAGGAACGTCAGCAGTCCCACCGTGAAGCACACCACTCCCGTCAACCCTAGAAATTAACGGTTGCACCAAAGTTCTCAACTGCTCTTGGCCATGGGCGACCCCTTGCATCATATCCATGAACTGGGTCATCTTGTCACGGAATTCCTGAAGTTCAGCCTGAATCTGATCCATAATCTTGCATTGATTTCCCCGAGTGGCGTAACGATGAGTCGTCTGGCTGTTAATCCTAAAACAAACTACAAAGCACAAAGATAAGGTTAACGGCTTTGAAGCACCTGCGATGCAAAATGCAAAATGATGCAATATGCAGACATGTAAATATGCGTTAGGGAAATTTTCCCTTCGATTCTAGTTCTGCGAGAACAACAAGACAATGGGAAGCCAACAGATAAGCATAGCAAACTCCTCATAAATAAAATGAGAGCTAAGAGTCAACATACAACACATCACTAAATACAACAGAATCAAAATAACCTCATCCAACAGATCTGGTGATGGTCAAGATACATCATAACAACAAACTACAAAGAAAGAAAAACATCAAATACACTGGCGAGCCTAGAAATCCTCCAACAACTCTCTCGTATCTGAATGATCTGGCCTGTCTACCAACCCTTGGATGAGCAACTCTCTCTGGCTAATGAGGCTTTACAAGCTCTGGACATAATCCTCCCAAGCGCCTTCACCAAATGCTTCCTCAAGCTTGCACCTCTTCACATCATCCTTTGACTTATAGGCTTCCAAGGTTGCAAGAGCTTCATTCAACCTACAGTTGCTTTCACGCCGGAGTGTGGATTCAGCTACAATCTTCTCATCTCTCACCTAGATCTGAGCCTTCCACTTAGCAATTTATTGCCTCAATCTGTCTTCTCGCTCCTTGTTGTTAGTCAGAATGGCGTTCCATTGGTTGTTAAACTTGGAGATCTCTACACATGCTTTGTCCAGCTCTTTCTTCTTGGAACTAAGAACATCACTGACGCTCTTCAGATCTAGGCCCATACGCTCTCGAGCGCGAATCTTTGCAGTTAACTCTCTACCCAACTTGTTCACCAATTCAGTTTGCTTCTTAGATGAAAAGGTGGCTTGATTTCTCTCGCTTCAGAGCTGAATAACCTCTTTTTCTAACTCCTCGTTTGCCTTACGCAACTCCTCCTTCTCGGTTCATAGCTGATTATATCTCTAAATATCAATAGTAGTCGGCTCCTCAATCATCAAAGGATATAAAGGCTCACAAGGTGAAAATGGCATCAATAACCTCCTAGCTCTCTCCTAGATCCAAGCCATATAAGGATCATAGGCTCTGTTATTGCTCTTTCCCAAAGAAGACTTCTCCTCTCTGTGAATCTTACTCCAAGCCTTCTCTACTCTAATCAGGGTCTCATTCTCAAGCAAGCCCGTGAAATACTGAGATTCCTGTATTTCCTCTTCCTTCGGAGGTTCCCTTAGAGCGTAACCAAATTGCCTCACTGCAAGAGCTGGGTTGTAGTTAATACCTCATTTCCTTCCAATCAACGGGACATTAGGAAAACCACCCCAACTAAAGATAATTTATGTGCCCAACTAATCTCTATCAAACCATACGATGTTCTCAGAATTCAAGCCCATAAGTCTCTCAGACCACTCAGAGGTACCTGCAGTGTCAACGAAAGGACCAACCTTGGGAAGGTGACTCACAAACCATCTGTACAAGAGAGGTACACAACAAGAAACATTCTTCCCTCTTCTATTCTTATTCTTGTAATGCACATAATGATACACATCTCCTAAGAGTGTAGGCATAAGATTCTTCGAGGCAAATATATGGAAAGCATCCAAGTCCACAAAATTTGGAATGTTCAGGAACAAGATTATGCCGTATATGCACAGGGCCAATATAGCATTAAAGACAATCCAACAACCTTCTTTCGCAAAGTGTTGAGCTCTACCCACTAGGAAAGGCAACGGAAAACCAGGAATTACATTCCTTTTAATCAACTTCCCTTCCAACTCAGAAGCATCTAGATGAAGAGCATTAGCAAGCTTAGTCAAATTAGGTTCGACTTCAGTATGATAAAAAGGCATCTGGTCCAAAACAGGAACCCCCAACAACATAGAGAACTCCTCCAAAGTGGGCATCAGAACATAACCCGTAAAAGTGAAACACCACAACTGTGGATCATAGAACTGGAGCAAGGTGTGGAGACCTTCCAATTCAAACACCGAGGCTTTGCAAACATATCCCAAAAGCTTCCCATATGACTTCTTGAAATCTTCCATTACAGCACGATCCGTAACATAAATCAAACTTAGCAGAGGTGTTATGACAGGGGTAGGAAACTTGTACACAACAGTCTTCTTCAAACTGGGCTCCATGTCCGAAGGGGGATAAGATCACTATAATCGAAAGGAAAATATACACCTACAACATAAATACATGTCAATGTTAAATGCAAACGAAAATGCAAATGCAACAGGGGATCAAGATTGTTGTGCTGTTGACTGAGATGAAAAGCGCTTCGCTCTGGCGAGAAAATACCACAACCCTGATATACGGACCCATTGTATCAAGGATCAAAAGTTCACACTGACGAAAAAACCGGGTAGGTTGAAGGTCGAGGTTTCCTACATAACCCTCCCCACTCACAGGGATGAACCTATCTCTGACAAGGTCTGGCATCCTATGCGGTCGTCAGCGTCACAGTTTTTTGAGAAACGATGATACGTTCACCATTTCTTTTTTGGCATCATAGTCTAACGAAGCGTCCTCACTTAGTTGACTCCTAAATGATCAGTCTCCAGAGTCGACAATTTTCAGATCCAACATCCCGGTCCTGACCAGCAGGATGAGATGTCTTCAAAGAAAACGTCGTTTGAATGCGAATTTCATGAGGACTAGTGTATGTCTCCGTACAGGTCCTCACTACTCTCCACTCTAATGCTATGGATATCCTCAAGCCTGAGTTTTGGCTTATCACTCAGTGGAACAGTCCCACCAACAGCACAACAATAATGATATATAAAATGCTGAAAGTAAAATGTAAATGCAATATTGTGCAAATGCAACACATATACACACCCAAAGATAAAACACACAAGCTCTAAGATTGACTTGCATAGGGGATGGGAAAAATCCCCAGCAGATTTGCCAGCTGTCGCATCACTGCGAAGAGGGACTGGCAAGGACAGAAGAGTCGCCACCGTTCATTATTTATCCCAAAGAGAGGGAAAGGAAACGATCATAGAAAACCTACGAAAAAGGGAAAAGACAGGTCATCGCAACCATATCTCGGGTTCAGGAGATGGTTACGCAAGGGGAAGGTATGAGCACCCCTCACGTCCGTCGTACTCGACAAGATCCATGCTTTTTATCTATCTAAAAGGGTGTTAATCTATCTAAGCTACAGGCCACAGGGACAAAAGAAAAGAAAAGAGACTCGATAAAGCATCGCCGCTCTATGCCTACGTACTCCCTCGTGCAATGGGAAAGTCATAGTCAACGTAGTTTGGAAAACTATGAGTGAAGGTGGGGAAGGTTGCTCGCCAAGACATCTTCGTCTTGTGCCTATGTATCCTCATCTAGTATGAGAAATCAGAGGAAATGTAGTTCGGGCTAACACGACCACAGATTGGTTCAAGTGTTTTAACCGAGTAGGGTTAAACCTTAGTTCTAGCAGTTAGGTGTATTGCTGCTCGACCATTGGAGACTTAGGCATTACCTGTTTGTGGTAGAACCAAGATTTAACAACACTCTCTTATGAAAATGATTTTCAATTAATCCCGAAGGATGAAAAAGTTTGATGTTTGTTTTTGAGTCTTTTATGAAGAAGAAGTGAATTGAATTTTGTTTGCAATTCATGTTGCAGTAAAGACTATGACTTATGAGCGAATGCGTCATATATCGTCCAAAGAACATACACTAAACACTCTAGACATTTGAGAGGAGTCCCCCGAAACATCATTTTCCAAGTACTTAAGGCTCTTAGCGTACACCGCTTATTATTCTTTATTAGATGTTTTGAAGAAGTTTTGAGATGAGAAGAGAGAAGACACATCTAAGGGGAAACTAACTCAACCCTAAATTTATCATGCAATGTGCTCCTATGATTGAGATTAAGAGGGGAAAATCTACCCTAATGTTAGCATTCTTGGATTGAACACTTAATGTCTCTCCTACTCCCCAAAGGGACTAGGAATCCTAAGGGATCATGGCAAAGGAACCAAGAAAACACAAGATAAATCAATCACAAGTGAAAGGGAATAAAGGGATGCAAACATGAAATGCAACAAAAAGAAAAGAGGGAGGAAAAAAGTGTGGGGAAGCAACCACCACAAACACATCTCAACCTCTTGAATGCAAGCAATTAGATGCAAAACAAAACAAAATGCAAGCAAAAAGATGAACACTCATCACTTTGAACAACAACTACAAAAGTATGCATTCAAGTGGAAATCGAACACGCGTGTCAAAGAAATCATGATTAAAAATTCAAGAACAGCAGCACAATATCCAAAACATCTCACTCCTAATGCATCATATTGATCCATGACAATTCGAAGTGAAATGACACCAAAACAACCTTGGAAAACAGCAAAATAGGCCTGCTGGCACAATGTTAATCGTTTAACACCAGGGATTAACCGATTAACCAGTTGAAAATGTTTGAAAATTTGAATATTCGCACTGGTTAATCGATTAACCAGTTTGCACTGCATCTGGTTAACCAATTAACACTGTACCAAAAGCAGAAAATAGCAGCTCAAAAGCACTTTTCAGCAATTAATCACTTCTCCAATAATCCAAATGATCATATAATCAATTATGCACGAAATTAAAGCAGAAAATAGTGTTCCAACAGCACGTAAACACATTCAAACAACAAGATCATAAATCACATGGATCAAAAATCAACGAAATCAATCAAAAATGAAGATCAACGTGATGATTATGCCAATAAGCTCAAAAACAGAATCGGATCTAGAATTTACAACCTACAAAGCAAAGATTTGCTTTGGTGAACGTTGATTCTCCTGAAATGAGCAGATCCAAGCAAGAAATTTGGAATTCCTTCAAGATCCAAATGAGTTCTTGTAGTAGAAATGAAGATCCATTAAAAATAAGCAAGAATTATCCAAATAAGCTCCTCTAGATCAACTTCAAAATTTAGGTCCATAATAGCACGAAATTTGAATGGAGAATTGGAGACAATAAGGATGAAGGATGAAGGTTTTAGCTCTAGAATTCAATGATTCCAATGGAGAATCAAAGAATTCAAGATGAGAAGAGCCTTTAGTGAAGTTTGGGAGATGGAGAAGTTGAGAGCAAAATTCAAGAGTGTATGAATTCTGAAAAATGAAATGGAATTATGAGGATTGTGAGTGTGAGGTTTGGAGCAAATCATTTAAATATGCTCTTGGTTAGGATCCAAATGTGGTTTGGAGTGTGGTTTGTGAAAATTGGAATGGGATTAGAAATGGGAAATTGGAGGGAACTTGAATTAATTTGAAAACTAATCAAAATTCAAAATGTTTCTAGATCCTTCCTTTGGTGTAAAATCAATTTCTCAAGTGATCAAAATGGACCTCAAAGTGGCCTCTATTGAAAATTCACGTACAGAGGAAAACTTTTCCTTGGTTAATCAGTTAACCATATCGGTTAATTGATTAACACCTTCAAAAATTCAAATTTGACCTAATTTTGACTTGGTTAATCAGTTAACACCTTAAAATTTTGAATTTTGGCGCCTTTTGGAGGGAAATCTGCACATTTGTCCGTTTTCTTCCGTTCTGAGCTCTGTTAAGCCTTTGAAACTTGCTTTTGAATACTATAACTGTGAGAATGCTTGAGATAGCCTAAATGCTGCCTTTTGATCTAAAAATATCCTGCAAAATAAAATAAAATCGACCGTTCAATTGCTGGGCAAAATAAATGTCAAAGCTCCTGATGCTCGTTGTTCAGTCTCTTGCACTCAAAAGGGAACTTTGGGCCACAGAAAAACCTTGATCCCTTGGCTCAAGAACAAATTCCATAACATGCAACAATGCGAAAATGCAAAGAAACATAAGGCAAGTACAAGAAATGGTTGGTAAAATTTTGGGGTACAACAGATAGGAACATCAAACACTTGGCGCTACCTCTGGGAAGTTTTGGACTCAATGATAGCACATGCTTCTTTGAAAGACGACATTGACACCGTTGGGCCTTTGACTTCGACAGGAGGCTTCTCATGAATTTGTACTACTTTAAAGGCATGATAGAGTGTTTTGTGGATATCCCCATCCAACTCTACATACTTGAATGATGACAACTGACTAACCATTATATCTTCTTCCCCACACATTGTAACAACCTTTCCTTCCATCATGTATTTCAGCTTTTGATGCAAAGTTGATGTGAGTGCTCCCACAGCATGTATCTGTGGTCAGCCAAGCAAGCAGTTGTATGTCGTTTGGATATCCATTATATAGAAAGTTGCATCAAAAACTTCAGGTCCCACTTGAATCGGCATAGTAATCTCTCCAAACACAGAAGTTTTTGAGCCATCAAATGCTCTCACTACCAAATCACTTGGTGTACAAATCAACCCCTGGGTGTCCAACTTCATTAACGCCTTCTTGGGTAGCACGTTGAGTGACGATCATGTGTCAACCAGGATGTGCGATAATAATGATCCTCTGCACTCCATGGAAATATGTAAAGCATGGTTATGATTTCTCCTAGCAGGAGTTAAATCTAGGTCTGTGAAAGCTAAACCATTGTCGACATTGACATGTGCCACTACCCCTTCCAATTGGTTAAATGAAATTTCCTACGATACATACGGTGAATTCAAGATCCTCAATAAGACATTACGGTGCGCCTTCAAACATAACAGCAAAGACATAATTGATATTTTGGATGGAGTTTAATTTAAGTGATCTACAATCTTGTAGTCACTCTTATGAATTAGCCTCATAAACTCCTCAACATCGTTTGGAAAAGAATCACTACCAGCCTATTACCGAACATCCTCTTCAACCACTGCTTTCCCTTTCCCTATATCATTCTGGTTAATATTAGCTTCAGGTGGAGAAAATACCCTTCCGCTACGAGTGATTCCTCCTGCACCCACTATGTTTTTAACAATAGAACCACCATACGATGAACCGATCAACTCTTGCTTTTTCCTGTTACAAAACACTTCTCCCTCATAGTTCCATGGGATGGCTTTGGTGCTCTCATACGACACGGGTCCTGGAACAATAATGATCACTGGAACTGGCCTAGCAGGCAGTAAAATATTTATGGTCTGGTAAGAAATCGAAATCGTGGCGATTTCTATTCAATCATTATTAACCATGTCATAAACATCCTCCCCAACAACTTTGTCAAATTGTAAACAACCATCATTAATCATTTTTTGGATACCATTCTTCAAAAAACTACAACCCTCAGGTTGCAATACACACTCTGAACAATCAACAGAACATCCTGGAAATACTCCTCCTTTCAACAACTTGTCCTTCACGAAACTTAAAGGTGTCTTCAACTCCTCAACATCAGTTATTCTATTTAATCTCTCCCCATCCATTACACCATTTGTTCTGGCAACACCATGATTTGGCATTGGGTTCTGGTTCACATTGGGACCCTCATTGGTAAAATTGATGGCCTTTGAATCAAGTAAATCTTGGACTTTATGCTTGAATGCCTTGCAATTATCAATGTAATGGCCAGGAGCGCCTGAGTGAAACTCACACCTTACATTAGCGTCATAACCTGGAGGAGGTGCACCAGTGAGAGGTGCCAATGTCCTCTTTTGAATAAGCTGCAATTGAAGTAAATGTTGTAATAATTGAGAGTATGGCATGGGTGGGGTCTTAAATTGTCTGTTAGCCATTCTAATTCTATCTTAGTAACGACGTGGAACATTGGCTTGTTGTTGTGGTGCAGCCGGGATGGCTACAATAGCAACTTGTTGATGATATTGAGGTTGTGCTCGGCCCTTACCTCTATAAGAAGAGATAGAACTAGAATCCCCTTCCCGTTTCTTAGGGTTTCTAGTATATGGTTACTTCATTCCTCCAGACGAGGATCCTCCTCCACTTTGAATTTTTCCAGTCTTGATACCATTCTCCATTCTTTCACCTGCCATGAATAAGTCCAAAAAAATTTCTGACATACAACCAACCAGCTTCTCATACTATATTCTGGGAAATGTAGCCATGAACATATCAATCAATTCCCTCTGCATCATTGGAAGCTATAGTCTTGCTGCCAACTCACGCCACCTCTGGACGTATTCTTTAAAACCTTCATGATTTCTCTGCAACAAATTTTGTAACTGCACCCTATTCGGTGCCAAATCACTATTGTAATGATAATGGTGAACGAAAGCCTCTGCCAATTATCTCTAGCTTTTGACATGGGTTCTCTATAACCCCATATACCATTCCAATGATGGTTATGACAAACTATCTTGGAAAAAATGCATTAATAGCTTCTCGTCGTCAGAGGATGCAGCCATCTTTCTATAGTATGCACGGATATGAGTCCTAGGACAGGTTGTCCGTTGATATTTTTCAAAATCCGACACCTTAAAATTTGGGGGAATCCTGACCCCTGGAACCAGACCCAAATCTGACATATCGAGACCTAATTAGTTTTGATTCTCATAGGCCTTCATCTTTTCCTCAATCAACTTGAACCTTTTGTCAGCCTTCGACGGAAGACCAACGTCCATATCTCTCATTGAAAAGACATCATCCTGGTTACCTTCCTCCTGTTGAGGGCTAGCAATCCCATGTACTACACACACACTTCCACCACCACCACCCATCTAAACTCCATCATGAGGACCTCCGCCTAGAGGGTTAACAACAATAGGAATACCATTGCCTTGTGGAACAGTGCCACCAATAGGTGGAGGAATAGCACCAGCTCCTTCATGTAAAACACCATTGTCATCAACCCGTGCTATCAGAGGTTGGACCAGAGTGTTTAATTGTTCATGTCCATTAGCCACATTCTGCATCAACTCCATAAATTGAGTTAGGCGCGCTCTAATTTCCTGAAGTTCATTCTGAACCTGATCCATGATGCTTTGCTGATTCCCTCGAGTAAAGTATCTATGAAAACCTGATTTTGTAATCATGTAAACTGATAAAGAAAACCAAGCTGAGATAATAGTAAAGCCACTCAGAACACATGTTATGCAAATGAATATGCTAATGCAAAATACAAACATGTTTGTGTGTTTCTGGGAGATCTTCCCCTTGATTCTAGTTACACAAATAAATAAGTAGTATAGATAGATGGAAGAATAAAAAATCTTGCTTAGAAATAAAATGAAAATAACAAGTCAGCATACACAATCCACAAATAGGAAATACAACTGAATACAAGTGCATGTGATCTCATCCAACAAGTCTTGTGATGATCAGATACAAGGAAGGAAAAACTACTGAGATACATCATCAACTGAAGATAGTCCTCCTCAACCACTGTGGTCTCTGCACCAAGTATGGGCTTCCTCGAGCAGCTTCTTCATGTCTGGATGATTTGGTCTTGAAATTCGTTCTTGAGTAAGGAAGTCTCTTCTGTGTATGAAATCTTTCAAACACTGACTATATTCCTCCCAAACATCATTACCAAAGACGTCTTCAAGCCTAGGTTTCTTCAATTCTGCCCGAACCTTGAGCTCTTCAAAAGCTGATAAAGTTTATCACCGTTTCTGCTCACTTGTACATCTGTGGGATGAATCTGCCAAAACTTCTCTCTCTTTGACTCTGAGCTGCGTCTTCAACTTGTCAATCTGGTTGTGAAGCTCATCTTCCCTATTTTTGTTGGCAGTTACTGTAGTGTCCACTGATCATTGAATTTGGATATCTCTAGATAAGATCTGTCTAAATCCTTCTTTCTATGCTTCAGAATGCTACCAGTACTCTTCAGATCCTGACCAACTCACTCTCGCATCCAGATCTCCTCAGGTAGCTCCTTTTCCATCTTGGTTAATGTTTTTGTCTTCACTTCAGTCAAGTGGACAACTTCATTCTTGTCACGCATTAATTGGTTGATTTCCTTTTTGAATTATTCGTTCTCTTTGCACAACTTTTCTTTCTCTGCCAAAGCTTATTGTACCTCAGGATATCAACCGTCATAGGCTCCTCAACTATCAAAGGATACAAGGGTTCCTCAACAAGGAAACGCAATAGTATCTCCTCAACCATCTTCTAGATCCATTCCAAGTAAGGATCGTAGGCTCTGCAGTCACCTTTACCCAAGGAAAGCTTCCCCTTCTTATGAACTTTTCTCGATGCATCAACAACTCTTTCCAGAATATCAGGGTCAACTATACTAGTAAAGTACAAAGATTCTTGCACTTCTTCATCCTTTGGTGGTCCCCTCAAAGTGTATCCAAATTGTCTAACAGCGAGAGAAGGGTTGTAGTTGATTCCTCCTTTCCTCCCCATCAAGGGTACATTGGGGAAGCTACCACAACTGAAGATAATTTCCTTACCAAGAAGATCTCGGTTAAACCAGACAATATCTTTGGCTGTCAAACCCATAGTCTCTTAGAACATTCAGACAAATTCCTTGAATCAACGAAAGCTCCGGAACGAGGCAGGTAATCTATAAATCACTTGTGGAACAGAGATGCACAACAAGAAACAATCTTTCCTCTTCTCGTTCTTGTAGTGCACTGAATGGTATAAGTCTTCTAGGAGAGAGGGTAGAGGATTCTTGTAAATGAAGATACGAAAAGCGTCCATATCAACGAAGTCTGGTATGTTGGAAAATAGTACAATGCCATAGATACATAGAGCCAGAATAGTGCTAAAAACTACCTAACAACCCTATTTGGCATATTTTTGGACTTTACCCACCAAGAAAGATAGGGTAAAGCCATAAATTCCATTTCTGTTGACTACGTCATCAACCAACTCAGACTTGCTCAAATAAAGAGCGTCCACAAACTTCTCGAGATCAGGTTATTCATTTGAATGAAATAATGGCACCTCATCTTAGACTGGAACTCCCAAAATAAAAGCAAATTCTTCTAAAGTAGGAACCAAAACATAATCTGGGAAGGTGAAACATCGGAGCGGAGGATCATAAAACTGTAATAAAGCGTGAGTGGTTCCTTGCTCATAGCTTGTGACCTTATGGACAAAACTCAAAATCCTCATATAATCCCTTCTGAAAACCTCAAGAACACCGAGATCAGCCATAACAAACAGACTAAATAAAGGTCCCAACTCCGGTGACAGAAACCTCTATATAATGATCTTCTTTCTCTCGGCCTCCATCTCTATGATTATGCAGATGCAAACACGAGATCAAGGTATCCAGTGCTCAAGATTTCTAATGTGTTGTTGGTTGAATATAATCAGAGGTCCGCTCTAATAAGAAAACCCAGAAATCAAGAAAACAGAGATGACGGAAAACCAGAATACCCAAGATCAAAAGTCTGCTTTAACGTGAAAACCAAAAAAATGGGTTGGTTAGAGGTCAAAGTTTCCTACAAAACCCATCCCTCTCACATGTGGGTTCTAGCCTTGGATCGTATGGCATCCTATGCAGGTTATCAGCATCACATACTCTCAGGTTGAGAAACGATGATATGTTCACCAATTCTGGTTTAGCATCATGGTCAACTAAGGAGGTCTCAACTGATTTCCCAATGAGCGGTCTCTAAAGTTGTAAGCTTTCTAATTCAACACCCTTTCAACTGCCCAAGATGTGCATAATAGGATATCTCCAAAGAAAACCTCGTTTGGACGTGAATTTTGTGCGAACTCTTGCGTGTCAAGATGCCATACAAGTCCACACTAATCCTATGTGTATACTGAAGCCTGGGTATTGGGCTTATCTCTCGTGGAACAACCCACCTAACAACACAACAACAGTAGCATAATAGGATAACAATGATAAAGTGAAAAAAAGTAAAATGCAATTTCAATAATATACAACTGTAAATATACAAATAAAACATACATATGCATAAAAACAAACACCCAATGATATAAAATAGACAATTGCTAAGATTGACTCGCATTGGGAACCAGAGTCCCCAGCAGAGTCACTAGTTGTCACAATTGTGAAAAAAACAACCGACAGAAACAAACAGAAGAGTCGCCACCGAACGTTATTTATCCCAAATAAAGGAAAGAGAACATTTAAAGAAAACCTAATAGAAAGGAAAATACAAGTTCATCAAAACCAAATCTTAAGTTCGGGAGTCGGTTACACAAGGGGAAGGTATTAGCACCCCCTCACGTTCGTTGTACTCAACGAGATTCACGCTTGTTGTCTAATCAAAGGGTGAGTTATCTAAAATCTAGTGCTAAACGGAAACGAGAAAGAGAAAGGACAAAAGGAGACTCGGTAGGACATCGTTGTCCTATGCCTACGTATTCCCTCGTGCAATAGGAAAGTCAGAGTCAATGTTGTTTAAAAAACTACGAGAGATAGAGGGAAGCTTGCTCTCCAAGACATCACCGTCTTGTTCCTATGTATCCTCATCTGGTATGAGAAATCATAGTAAACTTAGTTCGGGAAAATAAACCACTGGTTGGTTAAGTGTTTTTTATGAGCTATATTAAGTTCCCATTGCAGCAGTTAGGGTCGAAGCCTGTTTGTGATAGAACGAAAAAGGAACGTACTCTTTTTAGAAAATGATTTTGAAACACAAATACCGAAGGATAAAAATTTTGAGTTTTGTTTGTGAGTTTTAATAAAGTGAATTGATTTGATTTGTGATTCACGTTGCATTAAAAACTATGATATAAGAGCGAATGTGTCGCATATCGCCCACGAGGCATTTATTAAACACTCTAGACAAGTGAGGAGAAACCCCCACTCATCATTTCCCATATGCTTAAGGCTCGTGGCGTACAATGTTAATCGTCTTTATTAAGTGTCTTAGAATTATTTGAGATGAGAACAGAGGACCCAAAGAAAAACACTAAAGGGAACTAAAAATCCTAATGTTATCATACAAAATGGTCCTAAGGTTATGATAAAGAGAAGTCTCCATAATGTTACCATACAAATGATGGACCTAAAGTTGAGGTCAAAGAGGGACTATCCTAATTGTTATCATGCAAAGGATTGAAAGCTTAATGTCTCTTCTACTCCCACCTTAACTAGAAATTAAGTGGAACTAGGAATCCTAAGGGATCATGTGAGAAAGCACAAGTAAAAATTATCCAATTCAATCAAAAGTGAAAACAAGATTGAAAATTAAACAAGTCTCAAGAAGAGATGAGAGATGAAGAAGAAAGAAAAAGAATGAAGAAGATGCAAACAAGATGAACAATCATGGTAATTCAATGACAAGAAGCATCAAGCACACACATCTAAATCATACAAGGTGAACACCCACATCATGTCAAAACAACAAAGAAGCATTCACATGCCAAACCATATCAAAATATTTGAAATCAAAACACAATGGCAAAACAAAGTGCCCACATACACTCAAATGACATAAACATGTTACAAGAAGTATTATCAATTACAAAAAAAAAATTAAATGAGGTAAAATGATATGAGAAACAAGGTGGGGAAGTAGAAAAATCACACCATATCTGAACCATGTCAATGATCAAAGAAGAATCACAAAGAGTTAACTCATGCATTCCATTCACAAACAAAACAAATGCTATACAAAACAAGCATACAAAACATAACCCTAAAGGAAAAGACATGAAATTAGGGCATGGAACCAAGTGTAGGCAGAAACATTAACATGATTATCAAGTTAAAGATTCATTCATGAACACACAAAGGAAACATCAAAGTTTGGATTCAAAACATGTATCAAGAGTAAGTTCATACATCAAAGTCATTCTCAAAGATAGGAGGCACTCAAACAAGAACATACATGATCAAGTAGTAGCCCATAAAGGTTAGAAATAAACTCAAATGATATTCATATTGTTCACAATTGAATCAACAACCAAAGTCAAGAAGAGATAAACTCAAGTTGAAGCATAAAAGTCAAGCAAACACACTCAAGTTACTCATAGGAGAAGTACATGATCATGTAAGGCAAGTGAGAGAAAGTGAGCATATAATGGACCTCTAAACATAAAAGCCATAACCTTAGACATGTTGAGCAAAGCAAATAAGAACAATTTAAGTTTATCCATTGAATCATCCAAAAATCAAACTCAAAAGATTAGGTTAAGACATGCACAAACTCCTAGTCAAAACAACAACAATTTGATGCACCATCCAAAAATAGAAACAAGGGCAAATAAAATCCAAATAGGTATTCAAACTCGTGTCATGTGTATTAAGAATCAAAGTGCAAAGCATCACAACAAGGACTACAAGAAAACATCATCAATTGCATCAAACAAAATCAAGTATTCAACTAAAAAATTAGTAGCCCTAATATGAATACGCAGTGATTTTCCTCAACCGTCTATCTCAAAAATCATTATGAAAACAACATCAATCTGGAAAAAATACTACAATGAAGCCCTAAATGAGTAGAGCAACATTATGCCATTATTTTTTCAAAACACAAGTTCAAACATAGAAACAAATGGACATAAAGTCACGAGTCCAGAAATAAAGACAAACAATCTAAAATTTCAACAAGCTCAGATTCAAAGAATAATGGTGTGCCATCATTTTAGTACTTTTCAGAAGCAATGTATGAGCAACAATATAGCATTCTATATCATTCAAGTATAATCATGAGAGCGGAAGAGCTTAAAGAAAGTCTTACCAAGTGGAGAAGAGTCCACTGCTTCTTCACTTCTAGAGTTTAAGAGAACCAACAACTTGATCTTCACACTTCAACAGTGAAGAAAGGAGCAAGAAAACGAAGCCTTTTTGGGATAAAAATGAAGATGCAAAAATTACTTGGAAAAAGAGAGAAAAACACAGATATGGTTTCTTGGCCAAAATGAAGTTGTCCTGTGCTTGCTAGGGTTTTTAGGATATATAGGGTGGGTTTGTGAAGTTAAAAGGTCAGTTAATATGGTTCACTTGTGGTTAAAGATTGGTTAGTGATTTTTGGTGAAATTTTAAAAAATGGAGTGAGTGAGAAATGCTACACGCATAACATGGTTCATGGTGTTGTTGTGGTTGTCATTTTGTGTGTAGCAAGGGAGTAAAGAGGGTCAGAATGAGCAGCAAGTGGAAGGGTGGTATTATCCTTGGTGAGCAAGTTTTAAAATTTGCTTCTTTTGGCAAAAATGTGAAAGGAAGGTACATGAATGGTACAAGGTTGGTTGGTACTTATTTGGAAATGTTTTTTTGATACAAACATGATGATTCATGTGCATGAAATTGGTAGGATCAAGTTTCTACATGAAAATGTGGCATGGTATGGTTGGATCCTAAGTTTCATTTTACCAACTTTAAGTAACCATAACTCAACGAACTTTGGCTCAAATGATGCAACCTTGAGCTCAATGGAAACTAGGGAAATGGTAGAGCAAATTTAATGTTAATGGAAATTTGAAATGGTGTCTAGAATCAAGTGGAAAAGTTACCTAAAGTTGTGTCCACAAATTTGTCTCAAGTAACCTTGAAAAGTTCTAAGTTATTGAAATTTTGGCATCATTGACAACTTGACTTTGAAGGCACATAACTTGATGAGTTTTTATCCAATGGAGATGATCTAGTAAGGGATAGAAAGCTTGAATAATTATCTTCAACTTTCATGTTCAAAGAATGTTGATTTGGAGTCAAGCGCTTGGTGAAAAGTGCCTTGAAAAGTAGCCTCAAAAATCTGCCTAAAACTTGTACAAATTTGACATCTTTGAAACCCTAACTTGAAGAGATCATAACTTGAGCTCTACAGATCCAATGGAAGAGTTTCAGTACTCAAACGAAAGCTTGGAGGATGCTCTAAAAATTCCATGTTCAAGGAAAATTTTATTTGACGCTTGCATCATCATGTAAGATAGGCTTCAAAACATGTACTTCAAGATGTATTTCCATACATAGAAAATTTTCTGTGTTGAAATGACAAAACCTCATTTTTCACAACTTTAGCTCTCCATATTTCTCAAAATATGAATCTTTTGGACTTGCTTTCTTCTACAAACTTGAATTTCATGATGTCCTCTTTAATTTGATAACATGTTTTCTTCAATTAGATCAATGATGAGAAAGTTATGGATGTTACAAAATTGCTAAAATTAGGGTTTTCTACACTTAGAAAATATTTCAATTAAACCCTAACCCAAGCAAACTTCTGACTTTATGTTTCTCCTTAACATTGCTTGTTCCAAACACATGAAAAACTTGAGAACGCATACCATACCCTTGTTTGACCTTGAAATCCAAGACTTTGACCCCATTGAACCATAATTGACTTTTGTTGACTAGATGAAACTCTAGCACCTTTTCCATTGATTAAAGCTCTTGTCATGGCTTGTGGTGATAAGTAATTATTGTAGAGGTCCCTCAAGATGTGCATTGATTCATAGAACCATGTCTTGCCCAAAGAACTAGCCATAGGTGCCTTTTGAACCAAAACCCTAATCCAGTTGTTCACAAGATAGGAGGAGGTGATCAAGGCTTGTAACCTTGCTTCAAGTGGTTGTGAGACATATCTTGATAATGAGAGGACCTTGTGACTTGAGAATATCCTAAGTTTAAGAATGAACCCTTGCTTGAGCTTTGAGGATGAATCTCTTCTCTTGAGAAATGAACAACATACCTTGATCCCCTGTCTAGAACCAATGTTGTGCACAAATGTTGATGCAAAAATGATATGAAACATAAGCCAAAATAATAAGAAAAAGGGTGGGAAATTTTTGGGTTGCAACACTATGACTCTAGGAACTCGTTAGAACCTTGTTCTACAGGTGCTGATATAACCTTAGTGCATACCATTGTGGGTTGGTTCTTACCTTTGGCCCCACGTTCATGCCAAACCTTTGAACATGTGTACTTTGTGTGACCTTGGTTGTGGGTGTTGCATAATGCACTCATGCATTCATGGACATTTTGTTTCAATCAGTTTTTAAGGATCTTAGAGATTTTCATTTGCAAACATTGTTGATATTGTGATTATGGACATTGGAAGGAGAAACACTCAGAAATACGGTTTTCGAGCTCCCGGCCTTACAGATTTGATAAAGCTAGTGTCCTTGATAGTTGATCGTGCATACTTCAGATCTCGTCGTGGTAGACTTCTATTTGTTCTTTCTATCAATATTAAAGACGAAATTCTGGACACCCTTGTGCAATTCTATGATCCTATCTACCGATGCTTTACTTTTCCTAATTATCAGTTCATGCCAACCTTGGAGGAGTATGCTTATCTATTGGGTATACTAGTTTCTAATAAGGTTCCTTATACTGGTTTGGAGTAAGTACTTAAGCCCCAAGATATTGTTGTAGCCACCCATTTGACGAAATCTGATATAGATGCTAATCTGGTGGATAAAGAAGCCATCAAAGGTTTGACTTCTAAGTTCTTGATTTGGAAAGGCACTTTATTTTCTAATGTTGGTAGCACATTGGAGTTTGAGGCTATATTTGATTTTCTTATTATGGACTAGTCTTACTTCCTAACATTGACAACTTTATGAATGTTAGCGCTATTAGATTTAATTTGAGTAGGTACTTCCATTTATACCCCTGCATTAGGGTTGAGGATTTAAGTGACTTGTGCTCATCATTTGAGGCTAATTTTTTAGCCACATTTAGACCATTGAGTGAGGGTTATATGAGGCTGTTTTGAGCTTGGTTTGAGTTACCTATGGTGACTTGCCATTTATAACTTTTTGACCCTCGATTTACCCCCAATTTAATGCATAACTAGCATGATTCAACCATTTGAGAATTATCCTTAGAATATCTTTTTCCCATCTTTTGCAATTGCTTAAGTATGTGTATGAACTTATTTTTGCTTATTTTTTGGGATTTTCTTTGAGTGTATTTCTATTTTTAGTGGAAGCCTCTTGGAGGGCTGTTGATAACTCCTCATGTTTGAGCCATATGCCTAGTTTATTGATCCCTTGACCTAGTTAAGGTTGATTTTAGTTTGTGGAATTTTGGCTTATGATAATATACTGCATTGAGGTTATTCTTGATTTGGTTTCATGACCTTTGAACCTTTTTCCTATTTTTAGTTGATTTTACAAGTTTGGCATTGTTTGAGTGTTTCACTTAACTACCTCTGAGCTAGCCTTGTTTTGATACTTCTTTACATGTGCTAGTTGAAGTTTGTTGATCCTTATATGTTTCATGTAATATGTTTAACTTATTGGTTTATGTGTTTGTAACCTCATTTCATGATCACATTATCTCACACACACTTCACATGATCCTTTGTTCATTGTGAGATTGCTTGACTTGTATTTTGTGCATGCTTTGGAGTTTTTTCTCATGTCTTACCTTGTTGATCTTTGATGATATATGGTTTGATATGGTTGATGTCCATATTGTTTTCATCTCATATATTACATGTCTTGATCATTTGCTTCATGTGTTACATGTTTATGCACTTATGACCATTAATTGCTTATCTTGTTGAATTTGACCTTATATCTTGTTTTTTATGTTTCTTTTTTAGTGCATCTTTGTACATTCTTACTCATACCTTCCATGTATCATATACCATCTCCCCCCACCCCCTTGGTGGGTACTATGTTTCCATATCCCCATTTACAACGTAATAACTTAGTTTTCTTTTAAGCTTGCTTGATTGTTAAGAAAGATAAAATGAATCTAAGTTAGAACGTATTATCAATAAAAGCGACAAATAAGACTTTATCCAATGTTAAGTCATTTTCAAACTTATTTAACTTGGTTTGTATCTTAGGGTTCCACCTCTTATCATCTCTCATTTCTTGGTATTAACCTATCCTAACCTTGTATGGATTCAACCTTTGTAAGTCGATTGCTCCTCGCATCGCCATCAACATACCTTGATCTATTCACCACCTTTTCTTTTCAAAACCTTTTCTCTATTTCTTTTGTCTCCTTGAGTCTAAAAACCTTGGTCTTGTACCAAGTTCATTTTCAAACTTCTTTTCCTAATAAACTTAGATTGTTGTGGAGTTTTTAAGCGAAGGCCTTCTACTATCCTGAGTGCTTGACATTACCTTTAGGATTCACTGTCATAAAGAACTTACCATTCAAAATTAAAACATCTTTAATAAAAGAATAAGGTTCTCTTTATATTGAACTAAAGAGAGAGGATTAAGTGAAGACTTCTTCCTCTCAGAGTATTAGGATACCCACTTTAGAGTGTGTGGTCTTGATACTCGTCTTTCAATATGAAGACGTAGCTATATTCACCATACGATTTTCACAATAAATCTTTTGAGATAAAGAATTGGGTACTACCCGCAAGGGGTTACTATTCGAGGACTTATTTCACCCTTAAAAAAACAACCTTCAACAAATCAAATGAGACATCTTGCCTTGATGGCAAAAACTATTTCTTTTCAAAAAGGACATGTTATGTCTGTTCTATCGCAAACAGGTAACGCCTAAGACTCCACAAGCAAGTTGTAATATACCTAACTACTAGAATGCGTACGATGGCATCGTCCATAAGAATATCAAACCGTAGTCTGAACTACGGATGCTCTGATTCTTCACTTCTTTTAAGTGAAGATACATAGGCACAAGGGCCCCAATCCTTGGCGAGCACACTTCCATCTTTTTCATCTGTAGTCCTCCGAACTATGTTGACTTTGACTCTCTCATACTTATTGAGAATACATAGGCATAGAATCGCGAAGTCCTATCGAGTCTCCTCCCCCTTTCCACCTTCTATTTTCTTCATTATTTGTTTTCAACCCTTCTCTCTCCCTCGTAGAACATTCTTAGAAAAGCAATATCCTTTGGCAACATCCTTACACATTAGACAAGTGAATGCTTCCCATCGAGTACGATGGATGTGAAGGGTGCTAATACCTTCCCTTCGCATAACCAGCTTCCGAACCCATAATTTGGTTGCGAGATCATATTATCCATTTCCTTCTTATGGGGTTTTATCGATGTGTTCCCTTCCCCTTTTGGCATAAATAAAGTTCGATGGCAACTCTCCTGTTTTTCCACTTTCGCCTCGACATCGTTGCATTTTTTTCCGAGTAGCAACATGAACCACAACAAGTAATTAATCACATGCAAAAGGGTATCACGAGCAATCACTAGACAATGTATCGAGGTCATGGCAAAAAATCATCGACAAGGATGCATCTAAAACTAATCACAAGCTTATAAGAAACTAATCACATATTCCTAATTCTAAAATAAGAATTTAATCACAAACTTAAACCGAGAATTAATCACATATTTAAATCAAGAATTAATCCCAAATTTAAATCAATAATTAATCACAAATTTAGCATCAAAGTTCATATGAAGATCAAAATCAAGATTAACATCACCATTTCAATCAAAAATCAAAATTGATCATTAATTCTAATAACAAAATTAACCTACACTAACATTAAAATTAATCAAGAATTAAACTAACATCAAAATTAGTATTAAGATTAAACCAAATTTTCTAATTAAAATTAAACTAAACTAATATCAAATTTAGTCAAGAAAATAGAAAAAAGACCAAAAATTAAGAAAATATGGTGCATCAAGAAAATAAGGATTGTAAATAGAAGTAGGCCCATTGTAGATGGGCACAGGGACAAACATTAGGGTATAAAAGTAATTGGGGTATGTTGAAAAGAAAAAACAATGTTGGGCCAATGTCTTGAGCCCACCCGAGTTGCTTTGAAGGATTAAATGAGAAACTCTTGCAACATTCATCATATCTATAAGTAGAGTATGCACCTAAGAGGGGGGTAAATTAGGTACTTAGAAATTTTTTCTAGTTTTTAACTTAAGTCATATAATTTTTCCGTTTAAGTCCCGTTACATAGTACGAGATTTTAATATTGTTAGGACTTATACAAGACTATCCTTGTCTTCCTTTACAGACACTAACAAAAACCCCCAAGAACAATCCTCTTGGATTTTCACTAAGTACACTAAGACAATAATCCTCCCTTAATGACTCTCTTGTTTCCAACAATCATAGACAACAAGGATTACAACAACTAATCTGAATTTTTACAAGAGTTTGAAATGAAAAGTACAATGTATCAATCTCTTGATTGATCTTATTCTTCAAGCATACAATTCCCTTAATGATATACAAGTGTTCAAGTATGTATGAAATGAAACTTATGATTATTTTCAAAGAAAATTAAGTGCAGAAAGTTTCATTAAAAATTCTGATATAGAACACTTAAGAATTTTGAAAGATAAAGAGAATTATTGATTTGAAATTGTAGTTGAAAGAGGTGATTAGAAAATCTGAAGATTGGTGTTTAAATAGCCTCTATACACCTCTACAAATGAGTGCAAAATGTGAATGGATACCATGAGTCAAGAACAATTTTTTAAAATAATTTGAATAAAAAAATTAAAGTTTTTTAGCCACTTGTTCAATGGTAATCGGTTACCCTATTGTAGAACCCCAAAAACTGCCCATCTTTCCTTTGTATTTTGGCTTATGTTTCATTGCATTCTCATTCTCATTCTTGCATAGCATTATTCTAAGACAAGAGATTAAGGTATCATGGTTTGCTTCTCAAGGAAGAATGAAATTTGTGGCATTTCTTAAGCCCAAAAAGTCTCTCATCATCAAGTGTGATTCAAGTAAACATCATTTCAAGGTCATAGGAGGTTCATCATGCCATAGATTGCAAGAAACAATCAAAAGATGCAAAGTTGGTTCAAGGTGAATGACCTAATTTGGAAAGTTGTGAATGCCATGATGAAATGGGCATAACTCATTCAATTTTCAACATCTTGAAGTGGTTATTTTTCTAATGATCTCTTCTCATCATCCCTAACGATTTCTCTTTGCAAGGAAAGATCCAATTATGCTTGTAAAGTCATCAAAAGTTGGAAGACATTATAGGTCATTTTGGATTTTGGAAGGATTTTCTAGTCAACTTCAAAATGTCATAACTTGGTTAATTTTTATTATTTGAAGCCGATTATATTTCTAAAATGAACTTGAAGATGTCCTCTACAACTTTGATTCAATGAGAAAGAGAAAAAAAACTCATGGAAGACCTTGGTTTTTATCAAAACATTATAGGTCATTTTTGGTCCCTAAAAAGACTTGAAATTTTTCTAAGTGTTTTGCAATTTTGAATCTTTTCATGGTGGCTACTTTGAAAGATCATATCTCTCAACTCAGATTTCCAAATCAGTACTTCCTTTTCACATTGAAAAAATTGCATCATCTTCTATGCAATGCAAGAAGAATCATCTCAAAAAGCCTCCTACATTGTGAGAACCATGTTGGCAAAAATTGAATTTCAAAGCTGAAAATCCACTTCAATTCACGAATTAAGCCACAAATTCAATCTAAACATGATTAACCAACTTGCCTGGGTTGATTAGAGCCTTGAAACGCAAGGTTTGAGTGAGTTTTGGCAGTTTTCAAGTCACACTTTGCTCATGCTACATGTGTGCATGAATTCACCTCAATTCACATCATTTGCACTCCCTCTTCATTCAAAAAGCTTCCCCTATAAATAAGGAACTCATTCCACTCATTTCCACAAGCTTTGATAGCCAAAATCACCCTCCTGAGATCCCATTTGAACTCTTAAGCTTGAACTTCGAATTTTCGTTTCCACAATCCTAAACACTCTAATTTTCCATTCAGTTAGTTCACCAACATTCAGTGAAGCTAACCAGCTCAAGAACTTGAAGGATATTGGCTTGAATCAAGCTAGGGGACTCCATTTTTAGAGCTCTGAAGTTGAACTTCAACAGGTACAATTCTTGACCATTTCAACTCAAATTTATTACTAAGATGTAGTCTTTGATGTCTGATGCTATTAGGATTGTTAGATTTTAGTTTTAGTTGAATTTCGATGTTTAATTTTTAAATCCGTGTTTTTTTTTCTTTCTGGATTTTTTCAAATCGAGTGAGCTATAGTTTAAAGAAATATGACGCGATGATATGGTTAAGATCGTCTTGAAAAGACGCATCAAATGAAACCACTATGAGCTCTAATGGTTATGGTTTAAAGGATCCACAAATTTCTACATTCTCTGAAATTTTTCAGTGGCTAGAGGTTGAAGATAATGATCTCACCGTCCATCATGCCACTTGTTTTAATCTTGTGCTTTTGACTTTCGCTGGTTGGAAATGATGAGTTTGACTCAGATCTACCGTGGATCCGCACTTTCTGCCCTTTGGATTAACCACGTCATTTAATGAGGCTTGATCCAACGCATCTTGTTTTTTCTGTTTTATTTTCTTTTTCTAATTTGTTTTTAAATTCATTTTATTGTCAAAAATTCATAGAAAACTCATTTTTAATCAGAAAAATACCAAAATAATTTCTAAAAATTTCCTTTTACATTTCTCTTTCTGTTTTTTAGTTTTGTGCATTTTTATTTTTTCAATTGCTATTTTTCTTGAATTTTAATTTGTTTGAGCCAATTTTATTAGTTTAAAATTATTTTTAGACATTTTAAAATTATGAGAATAATATTATATGATCCCTACGGTTTCCTTCCCCAATGCCCCCAAAACATCCCTAAATCATTCCTAAGGTATTACAACGATAAAGGCAAAAAATCTATGACTTATTAGGCCAATCCCGTATCATAATTACGCCTCCAATTCCCATAAATTCTTACAATTTTACCACATTCATTAGAGTTCTCATAATCAATTACCACAACAGATTTTAGCCTCAAAGGCCTAATTTCCCTTACTTCCATATCAGCCTCAAACCTATTAGACCATCAGTTCAAATCCCTCAAACTCATTAAACTCGCCAGAAAGGAAACACCAATTCAATACTCAAAATCCCTAAACCCTTAAATCGACTTTAAATACATTGAATCACATATTGAAAACAATGAAGGTAATACTCCCCATACCTTAATTGTCGACTCTTAGCCTTTCTCCTTGACTCTTGGAAACCTCGCGAAGCTTTACCTCAGTCCTCTTCTCTTAGAGCTCTAGCCTCTATTTCTTCTCTTTTCACTGTCTAACAAGAATGAATCCTAATTCACTAAAAATTCCTTTTTGTTAAACCTAACTTTGGGCCTTTAAAATGGGATTTCCAGTTTCACCCTCACTAACTTCTCCTCAAATGTCCATTTTTCCCTTAAATTAACTTATATTTATTTAAATTAATAATAATACTGATATATTCATATGTATACTATTATTTAAATAAATAACCCAAAATCCATAATTCTCAATACTTCATACCAACCACCGCAAATCACCAAAAATACGAATATTCATATTTAAATAAATATTCTAGAATTTGGGGTGTTACACTCTCCCCCACTTAAAAGAATTTTCACCCTCGAATATTACCTCAAGGAAATAGAGTCGAATATGACTCCCTCATCTGATCCTCACACTCCCAAACCCAACTTTCTCCAGCTGGTCCTCCCAAAACTACCTTTACCAAGGAAATCTCTTTACCTCACAGTTGGTTCACTTCTCATTTATCAATTCGTACTGGCAATACCTCAATAGTCAAATTATCTCTCACTTGTATATCATCTATCTGAATCACATGTGATGGATCTGGAATGTGCTTCCTCAACTGAGACACATGAAACACATCATGCAAATTCGCAAGCGACGGTGGTAAAGCAATTCGATATGCTACTTCTCCCACCCTCTGCGAAATCTGACACTGACCAACAAAACACGGTGTGAGCTTTTGAGACTTCAAAGGTCGGTCGACACCAGTTACCAACGTAACTCTCAAAAACATGTGATCTCCCTCCTGAAACTCAAGTGCTTTACTCCTCTTATCATGGTAACTCTTCTGACGACTCTACGAATCTTTCATCTTTTCTTGGATCCTCTTGATCTTTTCAGTTTTCTGGTGAACAATCTCAGGTCCAAGCATAACACTCTCGCCTGAATCATACCAACCCAAAGGAGTCCTACATCTCCTACCATACAATGCCTCATACAGTGCCATTCCAATACTAGAATGGTAATTGTTGTTGTAGGTAAATTCAATCAAAGGCAAATGACTATCCCATGATCCACCTTGATCCAACACACAAGCTCTCCACAAATCCTCTAAAGACTGGATAGTTCTCTATGTCTTTCCATTCGTCTGCGGATAATAGGCGGAACTCAATCTCAACATGGTACCCAAAGCGTCTTGCAAACTCTTCCAGAATCTCGATGTAAATCTCGGATCTCCATTTGACACAATACTCGACGGTATCCCATGCAACTTCACAATTTCCTCAATATACATCTTAGCTAGCTTCAGCATAGAACGATTAATCCTCATTGGTAAGAAATAAGATGATTTAGTCAATCTACCTATAATCACCCAATTAGAATCATCCCCCCTCATAGTCTTCGGCAAACCCGACACAAAATCCATGGAAATACTATCTCATTTCCACTCTGGAATATTCAACGGTTGCATCAGACCCAATGGTCTTTGATGTTTAATCTTTGACTTCTGACAATTCTAACCAGCATACACAAACTCAGCCACTTCTTTCTTCATCTCTGGCTACAAAAACAATTTCCTCAAATCCTGGTACCTCTTGTAGCACCGGGATGGATACTCAATCTACTTCAATGTCCTTCCTCAAGAATACTCTTTTTCAGCTCAACAATATCTGGAACACAAACTCTATCATGACATCTCATGATGCCATTTTCATTAATCCAAAAATCAGCTCTTCGACTTTGATTCATCAAATTCAATCGATCTACCAACTCAAATCAGATTTCTGACCTTCTCGAATCTCATCAAGAATACTACTAGTAAGCTTCAACATACCAAGCTTAACTCCATAAGAAGTCTCTTCACAAACCAAACTCATATCACGAAATTGCTCAATCAGTTCTAACTCTTTTACCATCATCATTGGTATATGTAAAGAATTCCTACTCAATGCATCAGCTACCACACTTGCTTTATCCAAATGGTAATTCAAACCAAAACCATAATCCTTTAGAAGTCCCAATTGTAACACCCATTTTAATTATTTAGTCTTTTTGGTGTTATTTTATTTTGGTGTGTCCTTATGTGGGGGTGTGTCTGAGCGCGTTGGTGGGTGTCCTTAATTTATAGGGATTATTTAATAAGCTATAAAGTTTAATATTAAGATAATATAATTAATAATGATGATAATTTAATAATAATAATAATAATAATTATTATTATTATTATTAGTGGATGGAATGAGTGAAATAAGGATTTAGAAATATAAGAAGAGTTTTGGGGTAAAGTGGAGTTAGAATTTCACGATAAAACCAGTGGAGAGAAAAGAGTAAGGAAAAGAGCAAGGAGGAAGAGAAGCAAGGCAAAGGCTACCCATTCTTCAGAGTTCTTCAAAAATCTGAGCAATTAATCGAGGTAAGGGGGGAAACTGATTGGGATTGGTATTTTACATGAATTGGGTAGAGGGGATTCCTTAACCCCATAGGGATTTGATGAACAAGATGAGTATATTGTTATGTTTATGATTATTGCTGCTATTGATGAATTTGTGCATATATTGTTGTGATTTTGGTGAGTTTCTGTGTAACGTAGCAGAGTTGTGATTTTGGTGGGGTTCTGTGTAACGTCTGTGGTTTTGGTAATGACCATGAGTTTTGGTTCTGGAGAGAAAGTTTGAGGAACAACTGATTAGTGTAGTGTGTAATAGTTGTAGTAATAATAGGTAGAAGATGGATGAAGAATGATAGGTTTGGAATTAATCAAAGGGCTACCCATTCTTCAGAGTTCTTCAACAATCTGAGCAATGAATCGAGGTAGGGGGGGACTGATTGGGATTGGTATTTTACATGAATTGGGTAGAGGGGATTCCTTAACCCCATAGGGATTTGATGAACAAGATGAGTATATTTTTATGTTTATGATTGTTGCTGCTATTGATGAATTTGTGCATATATTGTTGTGATTTTGGTGAGTTTCTGCGTAACGTAGCAGAGTTCTGATTTGGGTGGGGTTCTGTGTAACTTCTGTGGTTTTGGTAATGACCATGAGTTTTGGTTCTGGAGAGAAAGTTTGAGGAACAATTGATTAGAGTAGTGTGTAATAGTTGTAGTAATAATAGGTAGAAGATGGATGAAGAATGATAGGTTTGGAATTAATCAAAGTGACATTTTGGACAGTGAGGGTTTTGAGTATCGCAGACGCTCACTAGCAGGTTCGCTAGGCGAGCAGGTAGCGAGCATTCGTTAGGGACTCGCTAGGCGAGCTAGGTAGCGAATGTTCGCTAGAACCTCGCTAAGCGAGCAGGGTGGCGAGCGTGACAGCATTGTCTGATTTTTGTGGTTTCCAACCAATGCTGATGTTTGGTAGGATCCCCTTGGCCAGGATGGGTAAAGAGATGATGTTTGGTGGTGAAGATTGTATACTAGGTGATTGAATATGAATTCCCATGATATTTGATTTAATTGATATGATTAATTGGTGTATAATATATATATATATGATGTATGGTGATGTGATCAGGAGGATTGTGTGCACTTAGTGTGCTTGAATTTATTGGTTGTGTATGGTGATGTGATCAGTAGGATCATGTGCACGTAGCGTGCTTGAGTTATTTGTTGTGCATTTGGTGTCGTGCATATAATGATGTTATGGTGGGATGAAATCGTTGCTCAGGAGGAGTGTATGCGATTCATCCGTACTCCGTTATGGAGAATGGTGGGGATAAATCATTGCTAAGGAGGGGTGTATGTGATCTATCCGGGGTTCGATTAAATGAACCAATGAGTCAGTACCGCATGCATGGTATTGAGTTGCATATTTGCATTATTGTGCGTGGTGTTCGATGATTGGACGGTAGGTCGTGGTTGATGCATGTTGGGTGATATTTTATATGATTGCTACCTTTATTTCATGTATCTTATTACCGATAATTTTGATCATGTTTTCTCACCCTTTGTTGTTGTTGTGGTCTGTGCTTCTTCGGAGGTACAGATAATCCAGGTACTTAACTAGCTTGGATAGTGGTGTGGGAGTCGAGTCTTAGGATGCTCTGATACGTAGCACGAGACTTGGGTGTTTATTTGATTTATATTGAACTTGCCTTACTCCTGTGACGTATCATATTTGGTGAACTTGTTAATGAACAATTTTATGTAAATTGGGCGGATGGCCGAGAATATTGGATTAATGATTATTTCCGCTGTTTATTTTGAAAACCAACTAATGAAGATTTAATTTGAACTATTTGATGTGATATCCCACTTGTGAGGGGAAACTCTGATGTTTATTTGAAATAATTGTATTTTATTGAATTTTAGGGAAGTGGGGTGTTACAATTGGTATCAGAGCAGGTCGGTCGGTCCGGCCAGTGTAGTAGTTGAGTTTGTCCTTAGGATAGAGATTGTGTACCTTTTAACCTGGTGTTGTTATTGTTAAGCAGTATGACAGGAAGGAATGATGCTGCTTTGGCTGCTGCTATGCAAGCGATGGCGCAGGTGGTTGCTAATCAGAACCAAGCTGCGGGTGCGCAATTCGGAGATTTGGCACAGTTTTGGAGTAATAAGCCACCGACGTTTGAAGGAGTAATTTTGGATCTTGAAGCTGCACAGAAGTGGCTAAAGGCGATTGACAAAATTTTCAGGACAATGGGTTGTAGTGATGAGCAAAAAGTGAAGTTTGGTACTCACATGCTAGAAGGAGAAGCTGAGGCTTGGTGGGACAACAGTCGCCAAAGATTGGAGACTACTGGGACTGCAATTACTTGGGATGTGGTTTGAACTGGTTTTCTGGAAAAGTATTTTCCGGAAGATATACGAAGTGCTAAGGAGATAGAGTCTCTGGAGCTGAAGCAGGGTAATCTGACTGTAGCAGAGTATGCTGCTAAGTTTGAAGAGCTGATGCAGTACTGTCCTCATTACAATACTGAGGCGGCAATGACTTCCAAGTGTTTGAAGTTTTAAAATTGGTTGTGTCCGGAAGTCAAGCTGGGGATCGCTTATCAGAAGATCAGAAATTATCCGAAGCTAGTAAGCAGAAGCAGGATTTATGATAATGATAACCGGGCCAGGATTGCACATTATAAGGCTGCAAATGACCATAAAGGTAAGCAGAGATTTGGTGGTACTCCTTACAGTGTTCCTGATGATAAGGGAAAACATAAGGCTACTACTAATAAGAAGTCCAGAGAAGGGAAAACATCTGCTGATTTGAAATGTTTCCGGTGCGGTGGGGCGGGTCATCATGCTAATGAGTGTCCTAATGAGGTGAAGAAGTGTTTCAAGTATGGTAAGCCAGGCCATGTGATAGCGGATTGCAAGGCCACTATGCCTACCTGTTATAACTATGGTGAAAAAGGTCATATCAGTATGCATTGTGAAAAGTAGAAGAAGTCTCACGCGTCTCCGGCCAGCGGTAAAGTATTTGTTGGTGTAGGAACTCAATCTGCCGGTGAAGAGGGTTCCATCAAAGGTACTTGTTTTATCAATAATATTCCTTTGACTGCTATGATTGACATGGGTGCAACCCACTCGTTCATTTCTGTTGAGTGTGTGAAGAGAGTAGGATTGGTGCCGTCTACTCTTGAGCGACGGATGACTATTGAAACTCCCTCTGTTGGTTCAGTGACTACTTCTTTGGTGTGTTTGAAGTGTCCGCTGACTATTTTCGGTAGAGACTTTGGGGTAGATCTGATTTGTCTGCCACTTGGTAATTTGGATGTTATTCTGGGTATGAACTGGTTGGAGTTCAACTGAGTCTACATCGATTGTTTTCGAAAGGTGTTGTTGTTCCTTACTCCAGGAGAGGAAGCATTGGAGGATTCCTTGTCTAATAAGGAATTGAGCACCTTGTTGGAGGATGAAGATAAAATGTTTGCTTTATTTGCATCATTATCTGTTGACAGCAAGACGTCAATGAAAGAGTTGGCGGTGGTGAATGAATTTCCCAAAGTGTTCCCTGATGATATTACATAATTACCTCCGACGAGAGAAGTTGAACTTAGCGTTGATCTTGTTTCTGGTACGAGACCTATATCTATGGCGCCGTACAGGATGTCAGCAGTGGAATTGGCTGAATTAAAATCTCAGATTGGAGAATTGTCGGATAGAAAGTTTATCAGACCGAGTGTGTCGCTGTGGGGGGCTCCAGTGCTGTTGATAAAGAAGAAGGATGGTAGTATGCGTCTGTGCATCGATTACCGTCAGTTGAATAAAGTGACCATTAAGAATAAATATCCCCTTCCAAGGATTGATGATTTAATGGATCAATTGGTGGGAGCTTGTGTGTTCAGCAAAATTGACTTGAGGTCGGGTTACCATCAGATTAGAGTGAAAGAAGGTGATATTCAGAAGACGGCATTTAGAACCAGATATGGACATTACGAATATGTTGTAATGCCTTTTGGACTGAGTAATGCGCCAGGAGTATTTATGGAGTATATGAACCGAATCTTCCATTCTTATTTGGATCAGTTTATTGACGATATACTGATTTATTCTAAGTCTGATGAAGAGCATGCAGGACATTTGAGAATTGCTTTGTAGGTGTTGAAAGATAATAAGTTGTTTGCTAAACTATCGAATTGTGAGTTTTGGTTGAAGACAATGAGTTTCTTGTGGCACGTAATATCCGGTGATGGTGTAGCGATGGACCCATCGAAAGTGAGTGCAGTGTTGCAGTGGGAACCGCCGAAGACAGCGACGGAGATTAAAAGCTTTTTGGGTTTGGCAGGATATTACCGAAGGTTTATTGAGGGGTTTTCTAATTTGGCGATGCCATTGACTCAGTTGACGAGAAAGGGTCAAGTTTTTGTGTGGGATGCTGCTTGTGAAGAAAGCTTTGAAGAACTGAAGAAGAAGTTGACTACGACACTGGTGTTAGTGTTGCCGACTCTGAGTGAACCTTTTATGGTGTACTGTGATGCGTCTAAGATGGGATTAGGCGGAGTTCTTATGCAGAATAGTAAGGTTGTGGCATATACTTTGTGGCAATTGGGGGTGCATGAAAGGAATTACCCTACTCATGACCTTGAATTGGCTGTGATAGTTTTCGTGTTAAAGATCTGGAGGCACTATTTGTATGGTTCGAGATTTGAGGTGTTCAATGACCATAAAAGTTTGAAGTATCTGTTCGATCAGAAAGAGCTAAATATGAGACAGAGAATATGGTTGTAATTCTTGAAGGATTACGATTTCAACTTGAGTTATCATCCAGGAAAGGAGAATGTAGTAGCCGATGCTTTAAGCAGAAAAACAATTCATATGTCGGCTTTGATGGTGAAGGATATGGAACTAATTGAGCAGTTCAGAGATTTGAGAATGGTTTGTGAGACAACGGTAGATGGTGTGATGTTGGGCAAGTTGCAAGTGAACAATGATTTCTTGGATATGATTAGAGAAAACCAAAAGCTAGATGTGAAGTTAGTGGATTTGATGCCTGGAGTAGGAAGGGACTCCGATAGTGATTTTGAGTTGGATAGTACAGGTGTGTTGAGATCGAGAGGCAGAATTTGTATGTCGGATAATGATGAACTGAAAAAGTCAATTCTAAGTGAAGGACATCGTAGTAGTTTAAGTATCCATCCGGGAGCTACAAAGATGTACCATGATTTAAAGAAGTTATTTTGGTGGTTCGGTATGAAAAGAGATATAGCTCAATTTGTTTACGCCTGTTTGATATGTCAGAAGTCAAAAGTGGAACATCAGAGACCTTCTGGATTTATGCAACCGTTGGAAGTTCTGGTTTGGAAATGAGATTGTATAACCATGAATTTTGTTACGGGTTTGCCGAATACGGCGAGAGGATTTGATGCTATTTGGGTAATTGTGGATCAATTTACGAAGTCTGCATATTTTGTGCCAATTAATGTTAGTTTTCTGTTGGTGAAGCTGGCAGATATTTATATTCGGGTAATTGTGAAGCTGCATGGTGTTCCGTCGAGTATCGTGTCGGATAGAGATCTGAGGTTTACTTCAGAATTTTGGAGGAGTTTACAGGAAGCTTTGGGTACTAAGTTGAAGCTGAGTTCAGCTTACCATCCGCAAACCGATGGTTAGTCAGAGAGGACTATTCAGCCGCTGGAGGATTTGCTAAGAGCTTGTGTGTTGGAAAAGGGTGGTGCGGGGGATCGAGTTCACGTACAACAACAGTTACCATTCTAGTATCGGAATGGTACAGTTTGAAGCTTTATATGGTAGAAGATGCAGAACTCCTCTGTGTTGGTTTGAAACAGGTGAGAATGTGGTATTGGGACCAGAAATTATGCAGCAAACTACTGAGACCATTCAGATGATTCGTGAGAGAAGGAAAGCATCTCAGAGTAGGCAGAAAAGTTATCATGATAACCGAAGAAAAGAACTGGAATTTAGTGAAGGTGATCACGTGTTCCTAAGAGTTAACCCAGTGACTGGTGCGGGTCGTGCATTGAAGTCCAAGAAGCTGGATCCTAAGTTTATTGGACCGTCTCAGATTTTGCACAGAGTTGGTGATGTAGCTTATAGGGTGGCGTTTCTGCCTGAACTGTCGAATTTGCATGACGTGTTTCATGTATCGCAAACTCGAAAGTATGTATCGGATCCATCTCATGTGATTCAGAGAGATGAAGTCTAAGTCCAGGAGAATCTTACCATTGAGACGATTCCGTTGAGGATCGAAGATCGTAGAATGAAACAACTCCGGGGGAAGGAGATATCTTTGGTGAAAGTGGTTTGGGGAGGTGTTGTAGGAGGCAGTGTGACCTGGGAAGTGGAAAGAAGGATGCGGGAAGCGTATCCGGAATTGTTTCCATCAAGTAATTTTCGTGGACGAAAATAATTAAAGTGGGGGAGAATTGTAACACCCATTTTAATTATTTAGTCTTTTTGGTGTTATTTTATTTTGGTGTGTCCTTATGTGGGGGTGTGTCTGAGCGCGTTGGTGGGTGTCCTTAATTTCTAGGGATTATTTAATAAGCTATAGAGTTTAATATTAAGATAATATAATTAATAATGATGATAATTTAATAATAATAATAATAATAATTATTATTATTATTATTATTATTATTATTATTTGTATTATTAGTGGATGGAATATGTGAAATAAGGATTTAGAAATATAAGAAGAGTTTTGGGGTAAAGAGGAGTTAGAATTTCACGATAAAACCAGTGGAGAGAAAAGAGTAAGGAAAAGAGCAAGGAGGAAGAGAAGCAAGGCTAGGGCTACTCATTCTTCAGAGTTCTTCAACAATCTGAGCAATTAATCGAGGTAAGGGGGGAGAAACTGATTGAGATTGGTATTTTACATGAATTGGGTAGAGGGGATTCCTAAACCCCAAAGGGATTTGATGAACAAGATGAGTATATTGTTATGTTTATGACTGTTGCTGCTATTGATGAATTTGTGCATATATTGTTGTGATTTTGGTGAGTTTCTGCGTAACGTAGCAGAATTGTGAGTTTAATGGGGTTCTGTGTAACTTCTGTGGTTTTGGTAATGACCATGAGTTTTGGTTCTAGAGAGAAAGTTTGAGGAAAAATTTATTAGAGTAGTGTGTAATAGTTGTAGTAATAATAGGTAGAAATGGATGAAGAATGATAGGTTTGGAATTAATCAAAGTGACATTTTGGACAGTGAGGGTTTTGAGTATCGCAGACGCTCACTAGCAGGTTCGCTAGGCGAGCAGGTAGCGAGCATTCGTTAGGGACTCGCTAGGCGAGCTAGGTAGCGAATGTTCGCTAGAACCTCGCTAAGCGAGCAGGGTGGCGAGCGTGACAGCATTGTCTGATTTTTGTGGTTTCCAACCAATGCTGATGTTTGGTAGGATCCCTTTGGCCACGATGGGTAAAGAGATGATGTTTGGTGGTGAAGAGTGTATGCTGGGTGATTGAATATGAATTCCCATGATATTTTATTTAATTGATATGATTAATTGGTGTATATATATATATATATATATATATATATATATATATATACATATATATATATATATATATATACATATATATATATATATATATATATATATATATATATATATATATATATATATATATATATATATATATATATATATATATATATATATATGATGTATGGTGATGTGATCAGGAGGATCGTGTGCACTTAGTGTGCTTGAATTTATTGGTTGTGTATGGTGTTGTGATCAGTAGGATCGTATGCACGTAGCGTGCTTGAGTTATTTGATGTGCATTTGGTGTCGTGCATATCATGATGTTATGGTGGGATGAAATTGTTGCTCAAGAGGAGTGTATGCAATTCATCCGTACTCCATTGTGGAGAATGGTGGGGATAGATCATTGCCAAGGAGGGGTGTGTGTGATCTATCCGAGGTTCGATTGAATGAACCAGTGAGTCGGTACCGCATGCATGGTGTTGAGTTGCATATTTGCAATATTGTGCGTGGTGTTTGATGATTGGACGGTAGGTCGTGGTTGATGCATGTTGGGTGATATTTTATATGATTGCTACCTTTATTTCATGTATCTTATTACCGATAACTTTGATCATGTTTTCTCACCCCTTTGTTGTTGTTGTGGTCTGTGCTTCTTCGGAGGTACAAATAATCTAGGTACTTAGCTAGCTTGGATAGTGGTGTGCGAGTCGAGTCTTAGGCTGCTCTGATATGTAGCACGGGACTTGGTTGTTTATTTGTTTTATATTGAACTTGCCTTACTCCTGTGACGTATCGTATTTGGTGAACTTGTTAATGAACAATTTTATGTAAATTGGGCGGATGGCCGAGAATATTGGACTAATCATTATTTCCGCTGTTTATTTTGAAAACCAACTAATGAAGATTTAAGTTGAACTATTTGATGTGATATCCCACTTGTGAGGGGAAACTCTGATGTGATATCCCAAACAAAAGCTTGAACCTTCCTAGTCTACTGCGTTAATGGAAAAGATAACTTGGAAAAATCCTTCAATGAATTTTTTATAATAACCTACCAACCCAAGAAAACTTCTAATCTCAAACACAGGTTTTGGAGCTTCCCATGGCGATACAGCTTCAACCTTCGACATATCAACCGCAATAACTCTACTCGAGATCACATGATTAAGGAAACTCACTTCCTTTAAACAAAACTCATACTTTGGCAGTTTTGCATACAACTGCTTCTCTTTCAACACTGATAACACAATTTACAGATGCTCAACATGATCCTTTTTACTCTTCAAATATATCAAAATATCATCATGAACATAACCACAAACTTTTCCAAATAAGGATGGAAAATCCTGTTTATATACTCCATAAATACCCATGGTGCATTAGTCACACTAAATGGCATCACGAAATACTCATAATGTCCATACCTTGTTTTAAAAGCAGTCTTCTAATATCTTCAGCCTTCACACGAATCTGATGATACCCAGATCTCAAATCTATCTTACTGAACACACTTGCAACAACCAACTAATCCATTAAATTATTAATCCTTGGAAGTGGACACTTATTCTTGATAGTCACCTTATTCAATTGTCTATAATCCATACAAAGCCTCACCGAACCTTCTTTCTTCTTAACTAACAAAATTGGTGCACCCCACAGTGACACACTCGGACAAATGAATCTCTCTCAAGCAGATCTTCAAGTTGACTCTTCAACTTCTTCGATCCCGATGTGGACATATGATATGGAGCCATTGATACCTGACTAGTTCCAGGAACTAAGTTGATCGTAAGCTCCACTTCACGTTCCGACGATAAATTATCTCATCAGGAAAAACTTTCGGATAATCACAAATAATTGGCATACCACTAACTTCCCCACTTTTTTAACACTCAAAGTTTCAATCAAAATAAACATCTCAGCACCATCCTGCACCGACACACCAAAACAATTTGTAAGCACTTAGCTTAACTCAAAACAATTCACTGCACACGCCATCTAAGCTTGCAAGACACATCTATCCCATCCAACATGACTCCGTCTACTATCAACAAGAGATTAAGGGTGATCAATTCCTCAATTTGTCAATAGACAGACAAAAATCATGATGGGGCATAAACCATCTTTACCAAACTATAAGAGCGTTCATCGACACACTGAGCCACCACTCCACACTTGAAGGATCCTGGAGAAGCACAAGCTTCTCCCCCACTTGTTTTATTCCCACTTCTGCAGACAAAGGTTAGAAAACAAACGTATACTATAACACCCTGAATTTAATCATGATCTTTGAATTAATTATTTAATTGAGAATATTCATGTTTCGATGAATTTCCGGTGGTTTTGTGGTTGTTGGAAAATGTGCATTTTCGGGTATTTATTTGATTAATAGCATATAATATTAATTTATTAGTATTATTATTAATTAAATGGAATATAAGTGAAATAACGGCAATTTGGGTATTTGAGGAAGTTAGTAAGGGTAATGAGGGAAAAACCCAATGTGTGAGGCCCATGACTAAGTTAGACAAAATAGAGTTCTGAGAGGAAATTGGAATTCATTTGTGCTTAACGTGAAAGTTTGGTGTGGCCAGAGCTCTGAAGGAAAGGTTGGAGGCAGAAGGTCCCAAAGAGAAATCGTGAAAGCTGCGAATCGACAAAGGTATGAGGAGTATTTCTGTTCATGATTTTCCATGTATGCCTTTAGATGTATTCATGGTGGATTTAGGATTTGAGGGTTTCTGAGTTGAATTGGGGAAACTAAGAGGTTTGATTATAGAACTCTGAGATTGTGGGTTATGGTATGAATCACTGAATATTAATGTGAGTTTTGAAACCAAAACCTTGGATTGTGATATGTTTGAAGTATTTTGACGTGCTCTGATCCTATTGATGTGGATCTATGGAGGGTTGATGGCCTAGTGTCCATCGAGCTGTGATGATTGGTACCATATGCATTGAGTTGTGTGCATTGCATTTATGTATAAATTATGTTGTTGTGACCTTTGAGGCATATGTGAGTAATATGAATGTGTTGAATGTGAATATGTTGTCGTTTATGCATTAATTGTCATACATTGATTATTATGAATTGTTTTACTCACCCTGCCTGTTTGAATGTTACCTCTACGTGGGTAACGTGCAGATGATCCATTTTAGCCGTGGACGCCGGCGAGGAGTTAGTTTTGAAGTTTTTGAGTGTTTTAGTCTTTTGGTAAGCTTAGAGGGTCTTGCTCTGATATGTAACATCGGGTTGGGTTCTTTGAGTTGATTTTATACTACTGATGTTATTTTGATTCATTCCCTCCTTGAGGAAGACTTTGAAGTATGTTTTGAATTCCGATTTTTATGATGGTTTGATGTATTTTTGGGAAAAACCCGTAGTTACAGAGTATGGATCTTATTTTGATGGATTTGAGAATGTACGCCCTTTTAGTGCCATTTTAATGAGATTTATTTATTCACTTTGATTTATGTGTTATTTTGCCTTGATATTTCTGGGGTAGAAAAAGGGTGTTACATATACTGGTAGTGTTTTCACACACATGTCGCATACTAGGGAACAAATAACATTAGACAACTTGGCCAGACGAATCGACCTGCTCTGATACCACTAATGTAACACCCTTTTCTACCCCAAAAATATAATGGCAAATCATTCACATTGATCAGAGTAATATTTTAAACATAATAAAAATCACCTCAAAGGGCGTACATTTCTCAATAATTCAAATCAAAGTCAATACTCCGTAAACAACGGGTTTTCCCAAAATTACTCAAATATTGTTCAAATGGCAGCGAAACTCAAAAAGGAAAATCCAAAGTTTTCCTTGCACAATAACATAATCAAAATAACAAAAACCAATAAAACATGGTTTAACTCAAAGACCCCAACCCGATGTTTCACTATCAGAGCAAGACCCTCTAAGTCAACCAAAATGTCAAAAACTCAAAAAAGCCCTCGACTGCATCCACGGCAAAACCTAATCATCTGCATGTTACCTACGTGGAGGTAACATTCAAATAGGCAGGGTGGGCAAAATGGCTCATGATAATCAATATAAGAATCAATATATAAAATAGCATCATTTTCATATCCAACATCATCATAATCATCAAGGAAACATCAAAAATTCATAACATCATAAATTACACCAAATTGTCACATAAATGCAAATGCAACAAGACTCGTGCATGTGGTACCAATTCATCAAAATTCGATGGACACTGGGCCATCAACCTTCCATAGATCCCCATCAATAGGATTGATTCTACACAAGAACTGGAGCACAACAAAATACTTCACATCCGCACAATGGGACTAAAGCCACAAGAATCAAACACTAGACTGAAGTCTGGAATGCATATGAATGCATGATGCACACGTCAATATCATCCTCATAATAATCTCATTAGGTGCATTATCATTCAAAAAATAATCATAAGAATCACGTCATCATAGAATCATCAAAACTCATGGAATCAACATCATAACTCATCACCATTACTCATAGGAATCATCAGACAATCATGTATTAATCTCATAAGAATCACAATTATACTCATGGGTACTCATCATACGGTCATGTATTAATCACATAGGAATCATAACTATACTCATAGTAATTCATCATACATTCATTTAATCACATAGGAATCACAATTATACTTATAGTAATTCATCATACATTCATTTAATCACATAGGAATCATAGTTACACTCATGGTAATTCATTAGGAAAATAACAGCATCAAAACATCAACACATCACTAAACCAGAACATAATTCGTGAAACTATGCTACGTTTGCTGGCAAGTTCGCCATACGAGTCTGGGGCGAGTGTTCGCCATGTGAAGGATTGTTCGTTGTGCGAACTCGCGATTACAGCAAAACGCTGTTACGCACCAATAGCAAAATCAGCCCCAAAGTCCCTACGATTTCTTTCCCCAATGCCCCAAAAACATCCCTAAATCATTCCTAAGGTATTACAACGATAAAGGCACAAAATCTACGACATATTAGGCCAATCCCGTATCATAATTACACCTCCAATTCCCATAAAATCTTACAATTTTACCACATTCATTAGAGTTCTCATAATCAATTACCACAACTGATTTTGGCCACAAAGGCCTAATTTCCCTTACTCCCATATCAGCCTCAAACCTATTAGACCATCAGTTCAAATCCCTCAAACTCATTAAACTCGCCAGAAAGGAAACAACAATTCAATACTCAAAATCCCTAAATCCTTAAATCGACTTTAAATACATTGTATCACATATTGAAAACAATGAAGGTAATACTCCCCATACCTTAATTGTCGACTCTAAGTCTTTCTCCTTGACTCTTGGAAACCTCGTGAAGCTTTGCCTCATTTCTCTTCCCTCAGAGCTCTGGTCCCTACAAATTCCTTTTTGTTAAACCTAACTCCGGGCCTTTAAAATGGGCTTTCCAATTTAACCTTTACTGTTTGACAATGGCACAGATCTAGAAGGGGGGGTTGAATAGATCCCAATAAAAAAATCATTCGGCGCTACCAATTAAAAATTGGTTTTAAAAATATTTGATATGCGGAAGCGGCCATGGAAAAATATCGTCTATAACTGTTGCACCCCAAAATTTGCCCAAACTTTTTTTTACTTGGTTTATGTTTCATTTTCATTGTTCTAGCATATTGCATTGCATATCATTTTGCATTTACAAGGGATTAGGAGAATTGTGCTTAGCAAGAGAGGAGTACCAAGGGTTCTAAACCTAATCAAGGGTTTGTATTCAAGTTGTCAAGTGGTTATCATCATCAGAGACAAGTCAAAGCCCTTTGGATAGGCAAAAAAGTGTATGTGGTTCACCTCCTATTTAGGAGGCCATTTGAAGGTCATCTGAGGATCAAAAGCCCATGGTTATGGAGAGAGGTGATCATTTAAGCTCATTGGAGACCTTGAGGATCACAAGCCCATGGTTATTGAAAGTTTCCATTTTGAGAGTTAGGGTTTTAGAAACTTTCCATTTTTGGAAAGTTTTATGTTTGGAACAACCATCTTCAAAGCCATTTTTCTTCATGATCAAGGTTTCAAATGAACCTTTGGCCAACATCAAAGTTGTTCTTTGTATCTCAAGCTTTCTTTTGAGTACCAACTCATAATCATATGATACTTGGAGCTCAAGTTATGATCAATCAAAGTTGAAGATTTCAATGATTTCAAAAGTTGTTAAGTTTGGGCAGATATTTACACCACTTTGCAAGCCAATTTTCATCACCTTCTTGATGTCAAATGAAACTTTGTCCCGAATGAAAGTTGTAGAGTGTGTTCCAAGCTTTCCAAAGAGTCTAATAAGTCCTCCATTGGATTTGAGAAGCTCAAGTTATGGATGTGCAAAGTTGGGAAAAAATAAGTCAATTTGTTCTACTCCATGCCCTCTTTCATTTGAGTCTAAGATCAAAGTAATTGGATTTTTGAGCATCAAGTTATCATGGTCCAAAGTGGGTGATTTAAACATATTTGCAAGGCATTTGTTGCAAGATATTTTGGCATAACCTTGCATTTTACAGCCTATTAACTCCTCAAATCATGCAAAGCTGTCACAGCCCCATATCTCCCTCCATGCTGTGCTAGCAGACCCAAAAATTAGCTCTCATTTCAGCTACTGCATAGCCCTATGGGCTGTTTATCCTTGATCACCATCCACCCTTGATTCAAAAAGCTCATGAAGAATGCAAATCTTCCCCTTCATTTTTCACCTTGGTACAACTTGCCATTTTACCATTTCACTTCATATTTAAGCTAAGCATCAGTCCACAAAAAACCCTAATGAGTGGCAGTTGTCGCTACTGTGAAAATCGGTGTCGGCCATGATAGAAGAGTCGCCACTGTGCGTTATTTATCCCAAAAGAGGGAAAGGAAACGCTCATAGAAAACCTAGCGCAAATAGGGAAAGGAATGGTCATCGCAACCAAATCCTGGATTCGGGAGTCGGTTACGCAAGGGAAAGGTATTAGCACCCCTCACGTCCGTCGTACTCGACATGATCCGTGCTTGTTTTCTATCTAAGGGTATGTTTATCTATCCACTCTAAAGGTTTGGTCTAAAAAGAAAAGAAAATGACTCGGCAAAGTATCGCACTTTATGCCTACGTATTCCCGTCTGGAACGAGAAATCAGAGTCAACGTAGTTCACCTAACTACGGGTTATGGGGGACAGGTCGCTCGCCGAGATGTCGCATCTCGTGCCTACGTACTTTCATACGACATGAAAGATCAGAGCAAACGTAGTTCGGGGTACGGAAGACACAAGCTTGTCTGACAGTTTTTTATCTCCTTATGAAAGGGTTTTCCAGATTAAGGGTCCAAGAGGACAAAAACAGAGTTTGAATGTTTGTTTGAATCTTTTATGAAAGAACTGTTTTTTAGGATGTTCACAATCTCAGTCGCACTAGAGACTATGACCCAGGGGTGAACGCTTCGTATGTCACCCAAAGGGTACCACACTAAACATCCAGATTACTGGAGAGAGACCCTCCACCAACCTTTTCCCAGATAGCTTAAGGCTCATAATGTACGACTTCGATTAACCTTATTACTGTATTTTTGAATTGTTTTGAGATGAGAAGAGAAAGACGCCCTAAAATAATGGGTGAAGGGGAATCTACCTACAGTTATCATGCATGGTTTAAAAAACCTAATGTCTGTCATAATTCCCTCTTGCACAGAGGAAATCAGAGGTCCTAGGGGAAAATAGCAAAAGAAAGCAAGCAGTAAATGGTAAACAGTAAAATGCATGCTATGCAACAGTACAAGCGAGGCAAGGGATTCCGGCTCAACCTCAAACCTAAGAAAACAATAGGCAATGGGAGAAAAGCTCCATCTAAAACCTAAAGGTAGGCAACACAAGCAAACAGACAATACAACAAAAGAAAAAAAACAAAGGAAGCAGCCCAAGCAGCAGCAACAGTCTTCCACAGACAACAACTTCAATCTTCAACAGCAGCTCTGGTCAGCAAGGTTGAATTGACAGCAAAGAATCTTCATCTTCAAGCTAGCTCCTATCTTCAATTCAATTCTTCATCTTAAAACTCTAGCAAGCTCCACAAGAAGAGAAATCATCATTGAGATCAAGTTACAATGCTAGAAAACCTGATGAAAACCAAAGGAATTCATCAGGAACCAACATGAAAGAAAGTGCATCCTCAAAAGTTCTACTCATTAAGGCATACCACTCATCCCTCCAAAGGAGAGATGGAGCTTCCTTAAGAGGACTTTGCATCATAGGATAGAATAGAAACAAACAATACATTCTATGTTTGATGAAAGAAGAAGAACTAGTTCTAATGGCTCTTCCTAAACCCTAATCTTATAAGCTCCTAAAAAGCTCCTAAAAGAGGAAGAAATCTTCAACTCCAAGCTCCACAAGCCAAACCACAACAGCTACAAGATGTCCAGAAGCTCCTCCAAAAAGGAATCCAAGCACTTCAAGGTCCAAAGCCACCAACAAGACCAAACAAAGCAAGGTACCAAAGATGGAACACCACAAGCAACACATACTTGCAAATTCTACCTAAAATAGAAAACTAAGTTGTAAAATTCTAATAAATTTCCTAGGGAAACATGCATGTTTTAACATTCTAGGGTTCAAATATCAAAGCCTAAATGAACTTCTAGGTCCACTAAACAATTCCTAAGTTGAAACATGTCAAGGTAAACCACAAGTTTGGGAAGGCTCTAAACATCTCACCTAAAACAAAACCTATAATTGTTGAAAAAATCTAATAAAAATCCTAATGGAGCCTGCACATCTAACCTATAACATACTCAAAAATCACAGCCAAAATCAATACCACAAGGTCACACCAAAATCAACAAAACAGATGAACAATTATGCAAAAATTAAAGAAATAAACAAAATGAGAAAAATCAAATAAAATTGAAAAATGCATGAAAATGCAATTTATTGATCCCAAAAAATCACAAATTTAATCAGGAGCATGGAGATATTTTTAAAATATTTTTTGGATCAAAAATGGATTTATTGTGAATTTTGGAATCAATATGCATTAAAAATAATACAAAAATGAATAAAAGAAAATAAAAACTTAAGATAAAACATGTGGCGTTGGATTGGTATACTGGTCAAGGGATATAAAGGAAATGCGCACGTACACGTGAGCATCCCAGTCACACGCTGACGGGGATTAATGAAATGATGTGTTTCATTCCTTGAAGGCAAACTTCAGTTTAAACATGAGCCACACGATCTGGCTACTAAGTCAATCTTCCACAAGATCTGATGGCTAAAACCTCATCTTCTTCCTTGGAACTCAAGCGAGGGGGAACAGTCTCCGGTGGCTCTCACGGTGGAAACAACCGTCTTCTTCGGTGAGATGGTGGTCTCAGGTAACAGAACAACATCAAACCTTACATCAAAACGCTCAGAAACTCACAAGGATCTCAGATATCCTATCCAAATTCTTTAGATCATGCTAGGTTTTAAAACACGATTCAAGTTTCAGAAATCACATCCAAATTGATCATCACCAAACCACAATCTAATTGCATAGAAATGATCTTCACACTTCATACATCAACCTGATCTATCCAATTTCACTTAATTCCTTAAGATCAAACCAAATCGTGTCCAAACAGAAAATGCACTTCAACCTAAATTGTCTTTAATTGCTCCAATTTCAATCCAGAAACGACCTATGTCTCTATTAGATCCTAACCACATATGCAAATTGATCTACATCTTCCTATAATTATGAGAAACTTGAAGTTTACATACCTGGTGTAGATCTATGAACAGAGGTATCTAGAGCACGAATCAAGCTTTAAAACTCTCCAGAATCACTCAAGGATGCAAGAGGAAGATGAAGAAACCTTCAATTTAATCTGAATTGGCTTGGAACTCAAAACTCGATCTGCACTTGCTTGCTTGAAAAAGAACTTGATATCTCTGCTTCAGCCACGAAAATTGCACCAAAATGATTTTGAAATCATCAAAGGACTTAAATAGAACATGTCTATGGGCTTTTTGAATCCAATTGGAGCCCAATCCAGCCATTTCAATTTTCTGTTTTTCTCTTCAAAATATCCATGTGACAGTCACGAATTTTGCCATGGAGCTTTCTCTAGAAGCTTCTAATCACTTGCAAATTGCCTTGTGAATGCATTCAGATCAAAAGGAGCACTTGAAATGCCTTGGTGAATGTTTTGGATATGTAACTTGCACATGAAGCAGCACCATTGTAACTTGTGAAAATTGGCCTAAACTCAAAAATCCACCAATGTCATTGTGTTTAAAATGAAATTTCCAATCAAAATGAGTACTTATTTGACATGTTTTGGTCATTCAGCCATTAATTTGGATTTTTCAACTTTGAATACTTTGAAAATCTTCCTTTTTAAGCCATTTCAAACCAAATCTTGATATGAGTACAATAAATTCATCATGACTTCTTGGTTAGCCTAGAAACCACATTTTGAACAAGTTTCATGTTGAACAAAAATCCATTTGACAAGTGCAAGTTGGAGATTTTGACCTATGATTGAAAATGGCCTATAATCTCACTTTCCCAAAATACCCCTAACTTGTAAACCTCATAACTTGAGTTCTACAAATCAGATGGAAGACTTCTAATACAATTTGAAAATCTAAGATCAGGAGGAACAACTTTCATGTTGGCCATAAATTCAGGTGAAATCTCCTTCTAGGTCAAAAGTAGCTTTGAAATCAGATGACTTTCATAGACAAATTTCAGAGGCATCTGAGGACTCGTAACTTGTCTGGACCATAACATGAGTTCTATAAATCCCCTTGAGGACTTCTAGTACTAAAATTAAAGGTATTGAGATGATCTACAAGTTTCATGTTGGCCAAATATCCATTTGAAACTTGTATCTTGACTTATGTGGTCCTGAAGTTAGGCACTAAACAGGGGATTTTACACTGAAACCCTAATTTAGCAACCTCCCACACTCTTGACTTTTCTTGATTTGATCTTGGCACAACACCACAAATGTTTCATCATATAATTTCATGAACTCCATGACCTAAAAGTATGCTTTGATGCCCTTCAATTGCACAGTTGACCTGGGATTGACCCAGATGAAACCCTAATTGCTTGCATTTCAACTGTGGCTCTTGCATCTGATACAATGACTTGATTGAGCTCTCCCATGGCCCTCTAGGCATTCTATGATCTCCATACACATCCTCTTCTCATATTCAAAACCTCACATCCCTCTGATGGTCTTCAATTGATACTCAAGTTAGGAGAAAATCTTCATGCAAGCATCCAAACTATTAGGCACTCAAATCACCTCCTGATGACTTTAATAACTTCTCAATCTCGAATAAGACCTCTTGCTAGGCTTCTCTTGATAAGAATCACACTTGATCCCCTTCCATATGAATGATAACATGATATGCAAATGATATAACTATGCAAATGTTAATGCAATGAAACATAAACCAAGTAAGAAAAGGTTGAGCAAATTTTGGGGTGCAACAGCTGCCACCATTATGGATAGAGAAACCAGAACTCTCTCATTTTGTTAACCATTTCAAACCTTTCAAAACACCAAAAATTACCTATTGCAAACTGCATACCGGAAGCCCTTTCAACCATCTAATCAGCTCCAAAATCATCCACACAACCTACAAATGACCTTTGGAAGGTGTTCAAGCCATTAAACCAGCCAAAAACACCTTAACTCAAAAAGTCAACTGCTCACACCATGAACATTGACTTTTCTGCATAAAATAGCCACACACACTGCCTATACCAGTTTTGAATACTTTGACACCTTGAGCACCTCCTATTTATGTTTTACCAACTATCCAAGTCCTTAAAGAACAGCTAGTAGTCCTTTTCCTCAAACTGTCCTCAAAAGTCAACTTTTGCTTCAAGGAAGAGTAACTTCAAAGCTTGCAAAGAATCAACTTGTAGAAAAGCTGTTGTGGAGCTTGCATCAAAAAGTGGATATCTTGCTCAAGGTATTGCTCATTCAAAGGTATTAGCACACTTTGGAAGTTTAAAAGAGGTATGTGATGTCAAACTCACTCATTATGCATGAGTTTAGAATACCTTGAATCATTAGAACATGCTAAATATGGTTTGTTTTTCCTGTCATAAAGTTGTGGCCATCATGTGAAACTTATAGTGAACTGGTTTTGGATGTTTGATATTGTCATGTTGAACTGTCATTGCTTGATACTGTTTTTGGTTGCCTGTTATAACTCTCATTTGAAGTATGCTTTGACTTGATGTTGGCATTGTTATGTCAAAACCTACCTGTTTCTGTTTAAATGAGGTTTCATTAATTGTGTAAGGGATTTGTGATGTAAAACTGCTTGGCCTACTAACCTGTGTTTGATCATAGCTACTAGAATTTCCAAACATGTTAACTATGAACAAGCTTGTTAGGTTGCTGTTTAGATCATTTGAAGTTTTGGTTTGAAAAGCTTGTATGTGTATGTGTTGCTTGTGTGAAAGCACTGATGTAGAATTCATTGTGCATGTTGATTGAAACTGTCTTGAGACTTAAACTGTCCAAATAATAGTTTCAGTGCCTGCTCATTTTGTAGTTTTAGATGTCCTTGTTGCAATATAAGGACTTTGTGTTTGGTGTTTGGATTGTGTGTTGACGAAGTTTGTCACTGGTTGTTCTTGAGTAAATCCATCTACTTTATGTGTGTTTGTTTTGTTGATTGCCATAGAGGATGTTTGCTTGCATATCATAAGTGATTGTTGGATTCCTTTGTGAACATTGTTTGGAACCTTTACTGTCTAGTTTAAGTTGGAAGTTTGTCAACTCATTTTGATCTACATTGCATCATGAACTCTTTACTCAAATGTGCATTTATTTTACTACTGCTTTATAATGTGTTGCTGCATTTGTTTTTAAATTGGTGTTTTGTTTGGTTGATGAATTACCACGTCATGTGTGTGTTGACAGTTTGCTCATATTAAACATTGTTCACACTTTGTTTGCTTTTAAAATGTGCTGCCATTTCTGTTTTCAACCAAAACCTCCTTAGTCTTGTTTCCACATCAAAAAACCTTTAAGACTTGTCATTATGATTGTTGTTTGGTTTGTTTGTTTACATCATGCTTGTTGCATATGGAATGCCTAATGTCATTAAGTTTGTAAACTTGCATTTTATGAACATGACTAGGGACTGTTGTTGGTTTTCTTTTGCATCCTGCTGTCAAATCTAGTATTCATGTCAGTTATGTTTAGTGGTTACCTTAGGACCTCATTTGTTGTGGCCTGGTGTCATGAGACTATTTGCCATATGAGACCTACATTGAGTTGATGTTTGAGATTATCATGATAAAATGCTGGGATTGTTTTTGTGTTGAAGGTCGGTTTTCTTGTTTGCTTGATGAATTAAATTTCATATTGTGTTTGGATTGAGGACCAAAGCTGTTGGTGTCTTGAGCTGGAGTTTTTGTCAAACTATTGTTGTCAATGAAGCAAGGCATTGGACCATAGTTTGTTTCCTTGTGCTATCAGGGCTTGTTGTTTTTAAACAAAATCTTTTTTGCTTGACTTGTGCCTTAAATCTTGTGTTACCACTGGCTGTTGGTGATATGTCCTTTTAAAGGCATAATGTTTCGATTTTCTCAATGATTGATGATTGAAATATCAAAGAGCATGTTGTTGTTTCTATGTTTAAGATGAGGTTGTCCAGCCTTCATATCCCACTGCTTGCATCAGGTTCATCAACAGTAAATTCCTCATCAGAATTTACTTTGGCTTTTCAAAAGTTCATATAGATCAATCTCATAGCGTGTTTGGTTAAATTTCTTGATAAACATTCTGCATAAGTTCACCAATTTAGTTAGCTCAGTATCTTGATTGTTGATCAATCTCTGCTGGCATGTTTTCCTGCTGCTGTTCTTATGATGAGTCTTGCCATTTCTTTCTATTGCACTAATGCTGGCATAAACAGGTTTAATTGTTGGCTAGATCAGTTTTCATTTACTTGATTTGAACATTGTCATATTGGTACAGTTGATCTGAATTGATGTGAATTTGCCACTCTCACTTCTGTGAGTTGAAGTTGCTTCATGCTGAAGTTTTGTGTTTACTTTTTTGATGAACATGACTGTTTTATGCATGATGTTTACTCATAGATGTTTGGAACTCATGATTGTTATATGCCTGCTGTTTTATGCCTACTGTTTGCTTATAGATGTTTGGAGCTCATATGCCTTTTGTTTTGTTTGAACCATTCCAACTTATGCAACAATTTGCAACTTCAAGGTCACTTTTTAATTCACTAAGAATTTGAGATTCTTATTTAGACATAATCCATCAACAACACATTTAGGGTGTGTGCATTTCAAGCACATTCTTGCATAAGCCGTCGATTTTTCTACTATGTGCATAATTTGGAAATTTGAGCAATGCCATTGTGTTCCTTGTGAAAAGTTAGTCAAGTTAGACTAAGAGTTTGCTCAATTTGGTTGAGATTTGAAGAAGTTAGAGCGAAACCGTTTTGAAATGTTCTTGCCTTGCTTGCCTTTGTTTTTGCCCTGCCATATGCACGTTTAGGTACATATATTTATGGGGTGGCATTAATACACGGATGTATCGCCACCCCAGTGGTTAAAAGCCTTGCCATAAGTATCTTGCCATGCCATGAAACCTCTGTTCGACCCCCAGCGGGGGCGTTTTGTGTTATTTTCATTCTATCTCTTTGTTTTGATATTTCTTCTTTCTTTTCCACTTTTATTCACGCGTGTTTAGTGGTTAGTTTGGCTTAGGTTTGAGCTTGCAACCCCAAGGTCTTGGGTTCAAGCCTTGGGGAGGCACTTTCTTATTTTTGGCCATTTGTTTTCTTATTTATTTAATTTCTTTCAATTTTTTTTCTTGTTTTTATTTTAGATACTTAAAATTAGTTTTAAATATCTAAAATCCAAAAAATCATTTCTTAATATTTTGTTGTGGTAATTATTTTTTGTTCTTCTTATTTTTAATCTTCATTTTATTTTCATTTTATTTTTGAAATAACGAATTAATGTGTTTTCTCTTCCATTTTCTTTTATCATTTTCTTTTCTTTTTCATTTCACTTGTGAGTGAATTATTTAGTGTTTACTTGGCCTTGTGCCATGATCCCCTTAGGATTCCTAGTCCCTCCGTTTAGGATGGGAGTAGGAGAGACATTAGGTGTTCAATCCTATGCATGATAACATTAGGATAGTTTCATTCCCTTTCATCTCAATCTTAGAATCACCATTGCATGACAACTTTAGGCTTGGATTTAGTCCCCCTTTTAGTGTCCTTTCTCTTCTTATCTCAAAACAATCATAAAACACTTAATAAAGATAATGGATATTGTGCCATGAGCCTTTATACTTGGGAAATGGTGATTGAGGGGCCACCTCTCAATTGCCTAGAGTGTTTAGTATACGTCCTTAGGGCGATATGCGACGCATTTGATCCTAGGTTTTAGACTTTAGTACAACATACATTATAAATACCCCAATTCAAAACACTTCTTCTCTAAAAAACACTTCAAACCTTTTTCATCCTTCGGGATCTTAATCAGGAAAACCTTTTCAGATAAAAAGAGTGTCGTTAACTTTTAGTTCTACCGTAAACGGTAACGCCTAAGTCTCTAATGGTCGAGCTGCATACACCAACTACTAGAACTACTTGTTAACCCTACTCGAGCCTAAAAAAACAGTTGAACAAACCTGTGTTCCCTTTTAGCCCGAACTACGTTTGCGTTGATCTTTCATACCAGATGAAAGTACGTAGGCACAGGACGTATTGTCTTGGCGAGCAACCTTTCCCCCTTTCACCTGTAGTTAGCCGAACTATGCTAACTCTGACTTCTCATTTCAGATGAGATACATAGGCACAAAGCGTCGTTGCTTTGCCGAGTCACTTTCTCTTTCTTTTGTCCTCAAGCATGTAGTTTGATAGTTTCAATCACCCCGTAGACTAGACAACAAGCGTGGATCCCGTCGAGTACGACGAACGTGAGGGGTGCTAATACCTTCCCCTTGCGTAACTGACTCCCGAACCCGAGATTTGGTTGTGATGACCGATCTTATCCCTCTTTTCGTTAGGTTTTCTCTGAGTGTTTCCTTTCCGTCTCTTGGAATAAATAATGCACGGTGGCAACTCTTATGTCATTGTCGGCCTCAATTTTCGCAGTAGCGATAACTGGCGACTCTACTGGGGACAAGAATATCCCCTATGCGAGTCAATCCTAGCGCTTGTCTGTTTATCTTTTGGGTGTGTACATATGTGTTTTATCTTTCTTTATTTGCTTTCCGCATTTTATTTTCCTGTATTTTACTTTCTACATGATATCATTGATTGTTGTGCTGTGGGGAGAGAAGTTCCGATGAGTGATAAGCTAGACCCAGGCTTGAGTATGAACCTAGCTTTAGTAGTGGAGATTAGTGGGGGCCTGTTTGCTTAGCAGATACAGTTCCCCTTGAAATTCACGCTCGGACGAGATTTTCTTTGATGATTTTCCTTCAGATCCTTAGGATCGGTTGGGATTTTGGATTTGAGAATTGTCGACTCTGGGAACCGATCATTTGTGAGTTAGCTAAGTGAGGCCTCTTCGTAAGATGATGATGCTAAACTAGAAATGGTGAACGTATCATCATTTCTCGAAAGTCTGTGACGCTGATGAACGAATAGGATGTCATACCTTGTCAGTAGACAGGTCCATACTTGTGAGCGGGATTGGGTTGTGCAGGTAACCTTGACTGTCAGATTACCCGGTTTTCTTCACAGTTTGAATCTGTATTCTGAGTATTAGTGGTTCCTACTGTCGTATCTATGCTTTTGTTTTGCCAAGGCGAAGCGTCGGTTCTTCTCGATCAACAGCATAGTGGTCTTGATCCCTTGTTTGTTATATTTGCATTTTGCATTTCTGTTTTGCATTTGCATCTCATTTTTGCATATCCCTCCTCAGCCGGATCAGGAAGCTCACCCATCTTTTGTCCAGATCCGTCAATTGATTTCCTGACATTCGTATTGGATTTGATTTAGCCTCCGGAAAAAGCATGGACACAACAGAGCAGAATGTGGTTGTTACAAGGGCAAAGTTTGGATTGATGAAGAATCAGCTAGATCAACTCGTGGAAGCCATGGCAGCTATGACCAGAGAAAAGGTCGATATTCAGAGGACTCCAGTGAACAATGTTGCTCAAGCTCAGCCTGTGCAGACTCCTGTCGAAGGTCAAGAGCACCCTATTTCCAGAGATAGAGATTTATCTTCTCTTCATGACACGGACTATCAAAATTTCACCTTCCCTGTGCCAGATTCTCAGAGGGTTGTTCTGAAGGTTACTGCTAGAGACCCACAGACTGTTGAGTTTATGAGGATATGTCAGTTGTTGGAAGAAAAGCTTGATACCCTAATGAGTCGGGATACTCTTAATCTGAATGCTTCGAGCATGTGTTTGGTGCCAGGTCTTGTGATGCCTCCGAAATTTAAGATGCCAAATTTTGAGAAGTACAAAGGGGTTAGTTGTCCGAAGCTACATCTGGTAATGTTTTGTAGGAGAATGACATCACATGTCCACGATGACAAACTGATGATTCATTGTTTCCAAGACAGTTTGAGTGGAGCATCGTTAAGTTGGTATATGCAGTTGGAAAGTGGTAGCATCAGATCATGTTCAGATCTAGCCAATGCCTTCGTGAAGCAGTACAACTAGAATCTCAACATGGCTCCCAGTCGCGTGCAATTACAAGAATTATCTCAGGTGGAGAATGAATCCTTTAGAGGGTATGTGCAGAGATGGAGAGAATTCGCTGCTCGTGTCCAACCACCGCTTCGGGATAGAGAACTGATTGACATCTTCTTGGGTACTTTGAAGGGCCATTACTATGATATATTGATTAGTGGCAAAACGTTAAACTTTGCTGACTTAATGATGGCAGGGGAACGTGTTGAGAGCGGACTCAAAAATGGAAAGATTAGAGACATTCCCTTTATCTCAGTTGAGGAAAATGGATCAGTTGTCAGTTCACAAGAAGAATGGGAGAAAGGAAATGATCTTATCTCAGAATCTTTAGTATCTCAGGGTCAGTCTTCAGACGTGTCAAGTGTTCAAAGCCAACACTCATACCGTCATCAACCGCGTCAGCACGCTCGATGAAGACCAAGGAAACCTGAAAAGCAGTTTACTCAGCTACCGGTGTCGTACAGCCAGTTGTTTCCAGATTTGGTCAAAGGTGGGCTGATAGTGCCGAAAGAGACTAATCCAATGATGCCACCGTACCCTCCAGGTTTTGATGTCAACGCCCGCCGTGAGTACCATGTAGGGGCACATGGGCATTCAACAGATGATTGTAAGGTGCTTAGGAGCCAAGTTCAGACTCTGCTAGACTCTAACAGGTTTTCCATCACGCCTCAGGGTATTATTCAGATTAATGATTCCCCTTCATCCCGCCATGAGGGCACAACAGTTCTTATTATGGAAGGATCCACCGAGAGTGTGTGTTCTGAAGAGTTTCAAACTAAAGGCTCAGTTGAATATGAGGGAAGTTGCTAGAAGGTTTCCTGTGCCGACTGCCGCATCTGTTTTCTTTGCTTATGTGATTAGCTTCTGTTCATTATTGTTTGCTAACCATCACCAGGCTTGTTGGCTGAGGTCATTGTATTCGTACTCATTTGTGCTTATATGTTGCTTTTGTTGGTTTTGCATATTTGTGTGAGGTGTTTATCTCCGTGCTTATAGCTTGGGTTTCTCTTTGTCTTGTTGTAAATATGTGTTTGCTTCCTACATTGCATTCTTGCATAACAGGTACCTCAGAACCGTGGGTCTTATTTCCTGTTCTCCATTGAGTTTGTTGCAGGAATCCTCACAAAGTTATGGAGCAGTTTCAAGCTGAATTGATTGAAGTCCGAGGCCAGCTAGGGCAGCTTATGATGGACATGTAAGAGTTGCGTCTGGATCAGAAGACACTCAAGGAGGAAAACCATCAGCTGAAGACCCAGGTGGGCTTGATCATGGAGGTGATAAAGGATGTGCTCAGAAAAAAAGGTGATCAGATGCCCGAAGCTGCAGCAATGATGCTTGTTCCGCTGGTGCCTGTGGAACCTGTGCCAAGGGGTGATAAACCTCAGATGTCTAATGGACGACGTAGAGCTCTAGAATTTTCTTGTCAACGCCTTGCTTCTCAAGATAATCATATGCTTAGGAGATATCAGAAGACAAGATCATGTGACCGAATCCTCGATCAGATTCCTACGACGTATGCTCAACTGCTGCAACCCTTGCTTCAACGTCGGGTGGTCAAGCTTTGGACCATGAATCCTTTGACTGGTTAGCCTCCATCAAGTTTTGATATGAATGCCCGTTGTGACTTCCACTCTGGGGCACCAGGGCATGACATAAAGAACTGTAAAGCTTTTAAGCATAAGGTTCAAGACTTGATCGAGTCAAAAGCAATTGAATTCACGCCGAGCGGCATAAACGTACCGGATGGTCCTATTCCAGTCACTGCCAAAATGATGAATGGTTCCGTTCTCTCACCCAAAGCTGCAGTAGGTCAGGAGTATATCCTGCAATCAATGGTGTCAAAATCCCCTTGCCCTCAGTTGTTGCTTGTGCTTAGGCCAAGCCTGAGGATGAAAGCACATGAACAAAAGGAGTCCCTGATAATTCAGACTCAACCTGCGAGTGTTTCAACTGTTCAGGGTCAACGACCTGTCCAGTCTTTGCAACAGACATCAGCTTCTCTCCAGAATCAGCAGCCTTATCGTTATAGCTCGAGTTTGTGCGTCAGGCAAAGACCAAAGAAGCCAGAAAAGCAGTTTGCTCGGTTGCCCATGTCGTACAGTCAGATGCTGCAAGATCTGATCAGAGGGGGATTGATAGCGCCAAAGAAGATCGATGCAGTGATTCCTCCGTATCCGCCAGGTTTTAATGTCAACGCCTGCTGTGAGTACCATGCTGGGGCACAGGGTCATTCAACCGACAACTGCAAGGTGCTTAAAAGCTAGATTCAGAATCTGCTGGACTCTGATATGTTCTCGGCCACACCTCAGGGTATCCAGATCAACAAGTTCTGCCATGTGGGTTCAACAGTTCGCGTCATGGAAGAATTCACCGAAGACAAAGGTTCAGAAGAGCATCAGAATGGTTTCAATAAGCAACGTTGAAGATGGCTGGTTCAGCAGCAAGTCAGATGTGAATTTCCAGGTTCTCGGAAGCTGGCATTTTCCTTTGTTTTATCTTGTCATTTCTTTATGTTTGTATTTTCTTTCCTGTTTAAAGTGCAATATTATTTGTAAAACTTGTTGTTTTCAATTGATGATGATAATGAAATGAGTATGCATGTTTTGATTAAATCCATTCGTGTTCACTAATTTCTTTTTACAGATATCCAATGCTTGGTTAAGCGGAATCCGGGGAGGATGACAAAACTGAAAGACGTGTAAGCTTCCGATTGTATGCTTTTGAAATAAAACCTGCTGATGATGTACATGCATTGTTTCAAATCCCTAAACATCGGAGATATAAGGAAGATAATCCCTTGTTAGCCCCTTTGAGCCTAGTAGCAGGAGTTCTTTCTGAAAATGAAAAACCCTCAATCTTAACTTGGGGCAGGGTAGGTATTAGCTAATTTGACTGAGTGTCCAAATCACGAAGAAGCGTTACCGTTCGAGGAACAATCACACCTCTAGAGGTCGTGCCTAAAAAACCACAATGGTTAAACGTCAGGAGTGAGACAGTCACATTGTTCCCCAAAGAGTCAGACGACCAATGTCACACGACTTGTTCAAAAAAAAGAGAAGCAAAAAGAATCAAAAGCCCGCTGAGTCGAAACTTGAAAACAAGTGGCTTAGGCAAAAATTAGGGCATCCCACTGGACTTAAAAATCAAAAGAAACTCAAAAAAAGTCAGTCCAGGCAAAGTTAGGGAAGAGAAAAAAAAAGGCAAAGGATTACAAAAGAAAAATCCTCGAATAAATACAAGTCATGTGACCCCAAGTGTCAAAGACGAAGAGCGAGTGACTGTCACTCCAAAAAACCTATGGTTTCCTGAACCATCACTCCTGTCTTTCAATCTTTGAAAGGTGAGCGCTAGTGACGAATTAGCTGAATATAGGATTGGAGAAAATTAAGGAGAGCGGGTGGGTTAAACAGAACTTTGAGCCTTATATCATTCCTTTCAAACCGTGAACCTGAACACGTTACAACCTGAAAAGGTCCTAATTGAAGCAGGTTTGTTTCAAAAGCATACTTCGGTAAAGATCGTGTCGAAACTGACTCCTAAAAGGATTCTTCTTACCATGTTGGTATTGATGTTGATATTCTGGTAAATGATTTGTTCATTATGTGTCGTAAACTATTTTTCCCTTTCCAGTGAACAGATTGGATTTCAAAACTGTCATATGCGTTGCATTTAATATATATTTTATTATAAACAACTTGTTTTACTTGCAAGTAAGCACTTGACAACAGGAAAGTTTCCTACAGTGGAAAGACTGATCAGGATAGAATGCAGAACGCCCGAATACTCCGTGAGACGGGGCAAGCTATATCAAATGGTCCCTAGTGAAGTCAGCCATCCAAAGCCAGTTATTTTAAGGCAATCAGGTCGAGATTCGGTAAATCTGTCGAAGCCAGAAATTCTACCCCACTAATCAGCCAATCAGGGACAAAGTCATTGCAAGACTGGGGCAGACCATTCCAAGAAGTTATTCCTGACTCAGATGGCATTTAATCTGAGGAGCCTCTTTGAGGTTCAAGTGCTGAGGCAGTTTATCTTGATTCGTCAGAGTATAAGAATTTTCGAATTTCCTTTCAAGGAACATCCCCACAGACTGGGGCAAATCAGAAAGCGAAGGAATTGTTCCTCTCCGTGTCATCAGAGCTATTTGAAGCTACTCAAGCATGTTCAGCTAATCTTCAAGTTCAAGACAAATGTCGGGAAGTCGTGTTACTATTCCTTGACCCTTCAACCGAAAAAAAAACCTTTGAGTTCAGACAAGATATTTTTCCAGCATCAGTCGTACTTGATCCTTTGCAAATACAATTCCCATTGAACGTAGGAGAACTTCGTCTGTTTTCCCCAGCAAAATTCAATCATCATTGGCACGTGTAAGCTATCCCCAGTAGAGTCCAATCATACTTGGCACATCCGGTTATCCCCAGCGAAGTTGGTTTCACCTCTTCAGCATTTATTTTGCTGGAGTAGTTCTGTTGTACCCAGCTTTCCCCGCCAGCCTGAGCCTACATCTGCATTTTTGCATATTTGCATTTCATCCTCAAATGCGTAGCATTTCCATTTCGTATGGAGCATTACGCCATAAGAATTCAAACATACGCATGTGCATGTGAAGCATAAGCCAGTTTCTGTCAGCCTTCTGTGGCAACATGAATCGCTCTTCAATCAATACAGGGGCATTTATCCAGCAACTTTGTTCAGATAGCTCAACGGTTTACTCAGGTTTTAGATTATATATCGGCTATGATTTGTCCATCAGTCATCTGATGACGACAGACTTTTCTTTCCGCCAGCTCCTATCGATGGCGTGTTTCCCCAACATGGTTTTCTCTCCGTCTATCATTAGACGATGCGAGTTCTGGATATATTTTCCTCTCGTCTATCATTAGACGATGCAAGATTTGGATATGATGTTCCTCTCGTCTATCATTAGATGATGCGAGATTTGGATATGATATTCCTCTCGTCTATCATTAGACGAAGTGAGATTTTTGGGATGTATGTTTCTCTCCGTCTATCATTAGACGATGTGAGTTTTGGATATGGTTTTCTCTCAGTCTGTCTTTTGACGATGCGAGGTTTCAAGGCGATCTTTCAGATATGGTTTTCTTTCTTTTTATTGGACGAGATGACATTTCAAGAGGGGTTTTTCATGGTTTTCGATTCTTATTGATGTCAGGGCTCTTTGAAGAATGTTAGGATTCCCTAGTTGTCGATTCGTATTGACAACATGGCTCTTTGAAGGTGGTTTTCTTCTTGTCAGTTCTTATTGATGATGTGGCCCCTTTGAAGATATTTTTCTTTCCATCAACTCCTATGGACGAAAGGATTCTGAAATCTGATGGGTGGTTTTGAGGTTCATTGACGTGGTCTATATTTTCTTCCTGTCTATCATTAGATGATGTGCACCTTCGGGATTGTTTTTCTTCCTGTCTATCATTAGACGATGTGAACCTCCGGGATTATTTTTCTTCCTGTCTATCATTAGACGATGTGAACCTTCGGGATTGTTTTTCTTCCTATCTATCATTAGACGATGTGAACCTTCGGGATTGTTTTTCTTCCTGTCTATCATTAGACGATGTGAACCTTCGGGATTGTTTTTCTTCCTGTCTATCATTAGACGATGTGATCGTGGATTGTTTTTGTTCCTATCTATCATTAGACAATGTGAAAGGATCAAGTGCATGTTGATCCGACTTTAGACGATGTGAAAGGATCAAGTGCATGTTGATCTGACTTTAGACGATATGAAAAGATCAAGTGCATGTTGATCTGGTTTTGGACAATGGAAAGGATCAGGTGCATGTTGATCCGGTCCGTGGGTTCAATGACTGTGGAGTTACACAGTTAACTGACGGTGAAGTCATGTGTCCAATCAGTTTGTTGCCGTTGCAACTGGATTCAGCTTTCTGGATATTTTCTCCCCAAGTGATTGGCAGTTTATTTCTGCGGTTGGCAAATTTCTGGGTTATTTGGTATTCAACCGCCTTTTACCTTGATTGTTTGAAAGTCGTTCGCTTTTCACCCATTCAGGTCTAAGTCGCTTGAATATGGGCAGCTGTTGCACCCCAAAATTTACCCAAACTTTTTTTTACTTGGTTAATGTTTCATTTTCAGGGGGATCAGGAGATCAGGAGAAGTGTGCTTAGCAAGAGAGGAGTACCAAAGGTTCTAAACCTAATCAAGGGTTTGTATTCAAGTTGTCAAGTGGTTATCTTCATCAGAGACAAGTCAAAGCCCTTTGGATAGGCAAAAAAGTGTATGTGGTTCACCTCCGGTTTAGGAGGCCATTTGAAGGTCATCTAAGGATTACAAGCTCATGGTTATGGAGAGAGATGATCATTTAAGCTCATTGGAGACCTTGAGGGTCATTGTGGAGCTTATCCAAGTGTTTATACCAAGTGCAAGTGGCTACAGTTGAAAAGGTTGGAATTAGGGTTTCAATTTTAATCAGGATAAAGTTTGTTTCTTCAAGAAAACTTCTTTCCATGACCCTCTATATGTCCTAAGGTGTTTGAGGATGGGAGATTGATCATCAATTTTAATCAGAGGAGCTTCAATTGATCATTCAATTGAAAATCAGGAGATTTGGGGGGAAAAGTCAACTGTGTAGTGAAAAAGTCAACTCCTGACTTTTTGAGGTCAAGATCATGATCCTTAATTTCAATATGACCAATGGATGGAATTTGATCAAGAAAAGTCAAGGGAATCATGAAAAATCAAAGGTTGTTAAAAGTTGCCATTTTGGGAATTAGGGTTTTAGAAACTCTCCATTTTTGGAAAGTTTTATGTTTGGAACAGCCATCTTCAAAGCCATTTTTCTTCATGATCAAGGTTTCAAATGAACCTTTGGCCAACATCAAAGTTTTTCCTTGTATCTCAAGTTTTCTTTTGAGTACCAATTCATAATCATATGATACATGGAGCTCAAGTTATAATCAATCAAAGTTGGAGATTTCAGTGATTTCAAAAGTTGTTAAGTTTGGGCAGATTTTTACACCACTTTGCAAGCCAATTTTCATCACCTTCTTGATGTCAAATGAAACTTTGTCCCAAATGAAAGTTGTAGAGTGTGTTGCAAGATTTCCAAAAAGTCCAAGAAGTCATCCATTAGATTTGAGAAGCTCAAGTTATGGATGTGCAAATTTGGGGAAAAATAAGTCAATTTCATAACTTAGAATTATTTTCTAAGTTATTCATGAGCAATTTGCTTGGCACAATTTTCAACCACAAATTTCATGATATTCCAATCCTCAAATCAAGATAACTTCAACAAGAAATTTGTTCTACTCCATGCCCTCTTTCATTTGAGTATAAGATCAAAGTAATTGGATTTTTGAGTATCAAGTTATCATGGTCCAAAGTGGGTGATTTAAACATATTTGCAAGGCATTTGTTGCAAGATATTTTGGCATAACCTTGCATTTTACAGCCTGTTAACTCCTCAAAACATGCAAAGTTGTCACAACCCCATATCTCCCTCCATGTTGTGCTAGCAGACCCAAAAATCAGCTGTCATTTCAGCTACTGCATAGCCCTATGGGCTGTTTATCCTTGATCACCATCCACCCTTGATTCAAAATGCTCATGAAGAATGCAAATCTGCCCCTTCATTTTTCACCTTGGTACAACTTGCCATTTTACCCTTTCACTTCATATTTAAGCTAAGCATCAGTCCACAAAAAACCCTAATCAGTGGCAGCCACCATTCTGCATAGAGAAACCAGGACTCTCTCATTTTGTTACCCATTTCAAACCTTTCAAAAAACCAAAAAATGCATGTTGCAAACTGCATACCAGCAGCCCTTTCAACCATCCAATCACCTCCAAAATCATCCACACAACCTGCAAATGACCTTTGGAAGGTGTTCAAGCCATTAAACCAGCCAAAAACACCTTAACTCAAAAACTCAACTGCTCACACCATGAACATTGACTTTTCTGCATAAAACAGCCACACACACTGCCTATACCAGTTTTGAATACTTTGACACCTTGAGCACCTCCTATTTATGTTTTACCAACTATCCAAGTCCTTAAAGAATAGCTAGTAGTCCTTTTCCTCAAACTGTCCTCAAAAGTCAACTGTTTCTTCAAGGAAGAGTAACTTCAAAGCTTGCAAGGAATCAACTTGTAGAAAAGTTGTTGTGGAGCTTGCATCAAAAAGTGGATATATTTCTCAAGGTATTGCTCAGTCAAAGGTATTAGCACACTTTGGAAGTTTAAAAGAGGTATGTGATGTCAAACTCACTCATTATGCATGAGTTTAGAATACCTTGAATCATTAGAACATGCTAAATATGGTTTGTTTTTCCTTTCATGAAGTTGTGGCCATCATGTGAAACCTATAGCGAACTGGTTTTGGATGTTTGATATTGTCTTGTTGAACTGTCATTGCTTGATACTATTTTTGGTTTCCTGTTATAACTCTCATTTGAAGTATGCTTTGACTTGATGTTGGCATTGTTATGTCAAAACCTGTCTGTTTCTGTTTAAATGAGGTTTAATTGATTGTGTAAGGGATTTGTGATTTAAAACTCCTTGGCCTGCTAACCTGTGTTTGATCATAGCTACTAAAATTTCCAAACATGTTAAGTATGAACAAGCTTGTTAGGTTGTTGTTTAGATCATTTGGAGTTTTGGTTTGAAAAGCTTGTATGTGTATGTGTTGCTTGTGTGAAAGCACTGATGTAGAATTCATTGTACATGTTGATTGAAACTGTCTTAAGTCTTAAACTGTCCAAATTATAGTTTCAGTGCCTACCCATTTTGTAGTTTTAGATGTCCTTGTTGCAATATAAGGACTTTGTGTTTGGTGTTTGGATTGTGTGATGACCAAGTTTGTCACTGACTGTTCTTGAGTAAATCCATCTACTTTATGTCTGTTTGTTTTGTTGATTTCTATAGAGGATGTTTGCTTGCATATCATAAGTGTTTGTTGGATTCCTTTGTGAACATTGTTTGGAACCTTTATTGTCTAGTTTATGTTGGAAGTTTGTCAACTCATTTTGATCTACATTGCATCATGAACTCTTTACTCAAATGTGCATTTATTTTACTGCTGCATTGTAATGTGTTGCTGCATTTGTTTTTAAATTGGTGTTTTGTTTGGTTGATGAATTACCACTTCATGTGTGTGTTGACAGTTTGCTCATATTAAACATTGTTCACACTTTGTTTGCTTTTAAAATGTGTTGCCATTTTTGTTTTCAACCAAAACCTCCTTAGTCTTGTTTCCACATCAAAAGACCTTTAACACTTGTCATTATGATTGATGTTTGGTTTGTTTGTTTACATCATGCTTGGTGCATATGGAATGCCTAATGTCATTAAGTTTGTAAACTTGCATTTTATGAACATGACTAGGGATTGTTGTTGGTTTTCTTTTGCATCCTGCTGTCAAATCTAGTATTCATGTCAGTTATGTTTAGTGGTTACCTTAGGACCTCATTTGTTGTGGCCTGGTGTCATGAGACTATTTGCCATATGAGACCTACATTGATTTGATGTTTGAGATTATCATGATCAAATGTTGGGACTGTTTTTGTGCTGAAGGTCAGTTTTCTTGTTTGCTTGATGAATTAAATTTCCTACTGTGTTTGGATTGAGGACCAAAGTTGTTGGTGTCTTGAGTTGGAGTTTTTGTCGAACTATTGTTGTCAATGAAGCAAGGCATTGGACCATAGTTTGTTTCCTTGTGCTATCAGGGCTTGTTGTTTTTAAACAAAATATTTTTTGCTTGACTTGTGCCTTAATTCTTGTGTTATCACTGGTTGTTGGTGATATGTCCTTTTAAAGGCATAATGTTTGGATTTTCTCAATGATTGTTGATTGAAATATCAAAGAGCATGTTGTTGTTTCTATGTTTAAGATGAGGTTGTCTAGCCTTCATATCCCACTGCTTGCATCAGGTTCATCAACACTAAATTCCTCATCAGAATTTACCTTGTCTTTTCAAAAGTTCATATAGATCAATCTCATAGCGTGTTTGGTTAAATTTCTTGATAAACATTCTTCATAAGTTCACCAATCTAGTCAGCTCAGTATCTTGATTGTTGATCAATCTCTGTTGGCATGTTTTCCTGCTACTGTTCTTATGATGAGTCTTGCCATTTCTTTCTATTGCACTAATGCTGGCATAAACAGGTTTATTTGTTGGCTAGATCAGTTTTCATTTACTTGAGTTGAAAATTGTCATATTGGTATGGTTGATCTGAATTGACGTGAATTTGCCACTCTCACTGTTGTGAGTTGAAGTTGCTTCATGCTGAAGTTTTGTGTTTACTTTTTTGATGAATATGACTGTTTTATGCCTGCTGTTTGCTCATAGATGTTTGGAACTCATGATTGTAATATGCCTACTGTTTGCTTATATATGTTTGGAGCTCATATGCCTTTTGTTTTGTTTGAACCATTCCAACTTACGCAACAATTTGCAACTTCATGGTCACTTTTTAATTCACTAAGAATTTGAGATTCTTCTATAGACATAATCCATGAACAACACATTTAGGATGTGTGCAGACCTTTACTTGTCCCTAAATCCACCAGTTTTGATCATTAGAGCTTAAAATGCATTTCATGCACATTCTTGCATAAGCCATCGATTTTTCTACTGCGTGCATAATTTGGAAATTTGAGCAATGCCATTGTGTTCCTTATGAAAAGTTAGTCAAGTTAGACTAAAAGTTTGCTCAATTTGGTTGATATTTGAAGAAGTTAGAGCGAAACTATTTTAAAATGTTCTTGCCTTGCTTGCCTTTGTTTTTGCCCAGCCATGCGCACGTTTAGGTACATATATTTATGGGGTGGCATTAATACACGGATGTATCGCCACCATGAAACCTCTGTTTGACCCCCAGCGAGGGCGTTTTGTGTTATTTTCATTCTATCTCTTTGTTTTGATATTTCTTCTTTCTTTTCCACTTTTATTCACACACGTTTAGTGGTTAGTTTGGCTTAGGTTTGAGCTTGCAACCCCAAGGTCTTGGGTTCAAGCCTTGGGGAGGCACTTTCTTATTTTTGGTCATTTGTTTTCTTATTTATTTAATTTTTCTTTCTATTTTTTTTCTTGTTTTTTATTTTAGTTACTTAAAATTAGTTTTAAATATCCAAAATCCAAAAAATCATTTCTTAATATTTTGTTGTGGTAATTATTTTTTGTTCTTCTTATTTTTAATCTTCATTTTATTTTTGAATTAACGAATTAATGTGTTTTCTCTTCCATTTTATTTTATCATTTTCTTTTCTTTTTCATTTCACTTGTGAGTGAATTATTTAGTGTTTACGTGGCCTTGTGCCATGATCCCCCTAGGATTCCTAGTCCCTCCGTTTAGGATGGGAGTATGAGAGACATTAGGTGTTCAATTCTATGCATGATAACATTAGGATAATTTCATTCCCTTTCATGTCAATCTTAGGATCACCATTGCATGACAACTTTAGGCTTGGATTGAGTCCCCCTTTTAATGTCCTTTATCTTCTCATCTCAAAACAATCATAAAACACTCAAGAAAGATAATATATTTTGTGCCATGAGCCTTATACTTGGGAAATGGTGATTGAGGGGCCACCTCTCAATTGCCTAGAGTGTTTAGTATACGTCCTTAGGGCGATATGTGACACATTCGATCCTAGATTTTAGACTTTAGTACAACATACATTATAAATACTCCAATTCAAAACACTTCTTCTCTAAAAAACAGAAAAACACTTTAAAACTTTTTCATCCTTTGGGATCTTAATCAAGAAAACCTTTTCAGATAAAAAGAGTGTCGTTAACTTTTAGTTCTACTGCAAATGGTAACGCCTAAGTCTCAAATGGTCGAGCTGCACACACCAACTGCTAGAACTACTTGTTAAACCTACTCTGGCCTAAAAAAACAATTGAACAAACTTGTGTTCCCTTTTATCCCGAACTACGTTTTCTCTGATCTTTCATACCAGATGAAAGTACGTAGGCATAGGACGCGTTGTCTTGGCGAGCAACCTTTCCCCCTTTCACCCGTAGTTAGCCGAACTACGTTGACTCTGACTTCTCATTTCAGATGAGATACGTAGGCACAAAGCGTTGTTGCTTTGCCGAGTCACTTTCTCTTTCTTTTGTCCTCAAGCCTATAGTTAGATAGTTTCAATCACCCCATAGACTAGACAACAAGTGTGGATCCTGTCGAGTACGACGGATGTGAGGGGTGCTAATACCTTCCCCTTGCGTAACTGACTCCCGAACCCGAGATTTGGTTGCGATGACCGATCTTATCCCTCTTTTCGTTAGGTTTTATCTTAGCATTTCCTTTCCCTCTCTTGGGATAAATAACATACGGTGGCGACTCTTCTGTCATTGCCGGCCTCGATTTTCACAGTAGTGACAATAACGAACCGTTATTAGAAGACCGGATGTGCCCTTATGGAATTGATGATGAGCAAATAGAATCACCACACTAGTCACATTATCAATTGATTAATATCACTAACTAGTAAGACTAGTTCCAATGCTACACAATGCCAACCAAAACATGTAAATAATACAAGTGAATTTTGGTGTAGAGAATTTATCAAACACTTGGCGTGCGTAACACTCCAAGTGAGTTTTTCCTTGAGTAAGTAACTCTAGCTTCCTTGTACAATACACTATTGTACTAGATTTAAAAAGAGTGGTAATCACTTACTCAAACCAATGCTAACTTTGATAAAATTGCTTATACTAAAATTACTCAATTATCATGCAAAAATGAAAGTGCTGAAAAATAAAGGAGACAGATTTGTTGAGGCAGTTCCCCCGCCGTCCTTGCTTTGGGGTACGTCTGCCCTCAATTCTAAAACTAGAATTGAGCTCGATATCATATAGATATCCCATGTTGAGTTGAAACGTTTATACAAGGATAGACAAGCAAAATATACAAACAAAATCTCTAGTTGTTGATGATGTTTCCTCTCCTTGTTCCTTTATTCAAGTTGAATCAAGACCTTCGATTATTATGGATAGACCTCCGATTACAGCCCCTTTATTGAATACCCTTGCCTTCTTCAAACCCCAGCCTGACTGATCTCAAACACACACAAATCGAACTCGAATCACTCCTACGCAATTCACCGATTGCCGCTACTAGATTGACTGAACCCACCGTTCCTCAATCACCTTCGCTCGGCTGAATGTTGTAGAGACGATTCGTACCAAAAACCCCCAAATTTGACGAATATTGGAGGACAAAACCTTCAAGGTTTTATTCAACAAAAACCTGCCCCAAACTCAACCCGAACCGGATTCCCAATCGACGGGTTCAGACTTTATCACCTTGAACAAACCACAATGCTCGGCAAGAATTGTTGTGTTGTGAAAAGTTGAGGATGATGATGATGAGAACTAGGGCACCTATTTCACTTTTCTTGTTCTTGTACAATTGACTCAATATTTCAATTGTTATTGAACCCAAAAACCAACAGACATAACAGTTTTTCAAACTAAGTGAAATTCTTCAACGTATGTAGAAAATGCAGCTAGCGGTCGACCATAGCAGGACTATGCGTAGATGCATAGCTTGCAGTTTTAGACAAATTAAAAATCTTAACAGCATGCATCGACCATAGGTCAGCGTGCGCCGACCCGTGGGAATTCATACTTTTCCATGCGCCTACCATGCGTTGACCTCTGATCGACTCAAAACCTGTAATTTTGCAAAAATGATTATTTTTGTGAATTTTATGCTTCTAGACATAACCAATGATCTACCAAATACATTGGACTCCATATGTCAAATTTGCTACACATGAAATGCACACAAGAGATATGTGAGAGGTGTGATATGCATTTTTCTTGTGGTGGTAGAGCCAAAAAACCCGATTCTTCCATGATTACGTTTTGACATCATCGAAACACAAGTACTTATGGTATATGAGGATTTTCCCTCACATACTCCCCCTTTTTGATGATGGCAAAACGTGTGAAACCAACTTGTGCAATGTGCAATATTAGTAACCTCCCCCTTGCTTAATGCCCAATTCACAAAGTCTTCCTTTTGCAATTCTACAATTCTTCAGAGTATCTAACTGATGTCTTGGCTTGGCTTGGCACACTCCTCTCCCCCTTTGACAACATCAAAAAGAAAGAGAGATAGGTTAAGAAATAGATGTTCAAATCAACAAGACAGGTAATAACTACCATTAACGAATATTCACACAAAATACCATCAATGAGCAAGATATGAAAGGATAATCAAACCATATATAAATACAATAAGGTACAATAAAGGCTCAAACTGACATAAAACAATTAAAGTGCAAATGATTATCACAAGTAGAAATTAAGGAATGCAATTCAACAAAACAAAAAAATATAAATTGATGAAATGCAAGCATGCTTTAATATCCTTGTCCCCTCCCATAGAAGTGTGGGTTGCGGTAAGGATCAGCCAAATTGGTAAACTGCTCAACAACACTATTTAGGTGATTGATGTTGTGGGAGATGTCCTACTCTTGGTGTTCAGTTGAAGCAGCGAGAGCATCGGACCGTGTATTAAGATCCGTTGAAAAAGCATTGAACCTTTCATTTTGTGTCTCGAGTTGGTGTTGGATTTGAGCGAACCACTCGTCCTGAACATCCATAAAAGTGTGTTGCTCAAGTTGCATATCCCTCATCATGTCGATAATCTCGGAATATTGTGGCTGCGGTGGAGATGGAGGCGCTTCATAACTCCATTGTGGAGGCCAATAAAATTTACCCAGTGTCGTCCATCCGGTGTGCTGCCACTGACCCCAACCTTGGTTATTTTCCTCTTTTGTTGACGGTGTATGATGAGCCCAATCTTCATCAGTTTCCATGTGTTGGCGAATATCTTGTTCCTTTTGTGCTACGTCTTCGTCTTCCTCTTCTTCTTCATCTACATCTTCGTCACTGTCTTCCTCACTTTCATCTGATTCAACTTCATTTCGATGAGCAGTTGCTTTGCCAACAAATTTGTACCGCATTTGATCTTGTGACCAGAAGTAACCCATCATTGAAAGCGTTTTCTGATAGAACTCTTGATCGGACATGATTGATGTGTACGGAAAATCTGGAAACATAATCTCAGCACTCGTAAGGACCTCTTAGATGAATGAGCCATATGCGAGAGCGGTACCCCTACCGGAATCTCTTAGAGCATACATCCTACTAGCATTATAGTAGGGCCAGTTAATTTTGATTCTATTCTGCAAAAGATACATTAAATGAACTTTCGCTTGCTCTACACGAGAAAATCCTCCTTTCTTGGGCTACAGAATGCGCGCCACTATCCACTGTAGAATATGATCTCCTGTTTTCAACTTGCCGGTGGTGACTGTTCTTGGAAAAGCGTCACTAGCCACAATGTGAGGCGGATATGGCCTTTTCAACATGGAGTTTAAAGCAGTTTTAAAATCATAGCCAACCATTATATGTGTATCAGTTACTTCATAAAGAGGTTTGTTCTCATCAAGCTCCAAATTGAAATACTTTCTCCAAACAGTAGGTGAAAGACTAACCTGTGTGGAACCGATCTGAGAGTGAAATTGAGAGCCCCGGAATTTTTCGTGAATGTAAGTGTAGAAGATACGTACAAGATCTTCACTATATTTCGCATTGCATTCTAAGAAATTATTGATGCCTTGAAAGTCTAGAAGAGAGATGATATGAGCAAGATGCATGCGCTCAGCCGAAAGCCGATAGTATGCATGTTGTGTAACGACAACCATTTTACTGAAGTTCATGTTGAAACTCTCGGTGAATGGTGGTGGAACTAGCGACACAGCTGTGACCGAAATGGAGGCAGATGACGATGCTCTTGAAGTTCTCTTACCAGTGATTCTTCTAGAGGCCATGGATGATGCTTTGAGGAAGATGATAGGAGAGGTAGGTTGATGGTAATATGTACGAGTTTTTTTTAGAGGATTTGGAATGAGTTGAGAGAATGAGAGATTTGCCCCTTTATAGATGCTAATTATGTTTTTTTTTTTGGAAGAGGAGGAGGACTAGGTTCTAGGCATGAGGTAGATGCAAGTAACCATGCATATGAAGTAGTGCACAATAAATGGGTAATGAAGATTTTGAATCACAAGAATATTGAACGTTTTTGAAAAACAAATTTCAGATTTTTTGCGCGATGCGTCGACCGCTTCTCTGTATGCGTCGACGCATACTGTGTGAAAATTGAGAAATTCAAAAGTTTACTTGTGTGCGCCGACCGTACCCTGTTGCGGTCGACTTATGCAGACAAAATTTGCACAATTTCATGTTTTTGCACATATAAGCAACAAATGAGACATAAATACATAGCCACATCAACTATCAAGCAATCAAACAGACATGATACCTATGATAGGTCATATTGACAATTTTAACACATAATATGATGCAACTTGTGAACATGAGAAATTAAAGAGAGGTAGAGTGAGAGTTAAGGAACAACATCACCTTCATGCCAAAGGTAGCTCGATGAAATATACAAGTGTACTTATAACAACTTCAATTTGTTAGATGTACCACAATATAATCATAAATGAATAAAAGATGTGCAAGCAATATTATGAAACTCGATCCGAAATATCGAGGATACCAAGTTCTCGTCGGATATGAAAGAAAGGTTCAGTGGCTAGCAGTTTTGTGAAAATATCCGCTAGTTAATTTGTAGTGTCAACATGTTCGAAAACAACATCGCCTTTCTCCACATGATCCCTAAGAAAATGGTGTCAAATTTCGATATGCTTGGTGCATGAATGCAACACAGGATTTTTGGTAAGATTAATGGCACTTGTGTTGTCACAAAAAAATAGGAATACGTTCAAGTTTGAGGTTAAAATCCAACAATTGTTGCTTAAGCCACAAGACTTGAGCGCAACAACTGTCGGCGGCAATGTATTCCGCTTCAGCGGTTGACAAGGCAACATAAACTTATTTCTTGCTATGCCAACTGACCAAAGAATTTGAAAATAGGTGACAAGTACCACTAGTACTTTTCCTATCTGATTTGCACCCGGCAAAATCGAAATCGGAGAAGCCTACCAACAAACAATCATTTCCTTTGGAATACCATAGCCCATACTTCGGAGTACCTGATAGGTAGCGATGTATACGCATAATAGCTTTTAAATGGGATTTCTTGGGAACCGATTGATATCAAGCACACATGCACACACTAAACATAATGTCGAGTCTAGAGGCGGTAAGATAACGAAATGAGCCAATCATACCTCGATATCTCTTTACCTCTACGTCCTTACCACTTTCATCTTTATTTAAGTTTGCACATGTTGGCATAGGTGTGTCAATTGCTTTGGAGTTTTCCATGTCAAATCTCTTGAGAAGTTCTAAACAATACTTCGTTTGACTCACAAACGTTCCTTCCTCAAGCTGTTTAATTTGTAATCCGAGAAAATATGTGAGTTCTCCCATCATACTCATCTCGAACTCCCCTGCATTAGGTTAGAAAACTCTCTCACGAGATTCATGTTAGTTGACCCAAATATAATATCATCAACATAAATTTGCACCAAGATTAAGTGTTTCCCTTGACGCTTAATGAAGAGGGTTGTGTCGACCTTGCCTCTTGAATATCCTTGATCAAGTAAAAATTTGCTTAGTCGCTCATACCAAGCCCTAGGAGCTTGTTTGAGTCCATATAAGGCTCTTTTTAACTCGTAAACATGATCGGGATATTCATGAGACTCAAAACCTGGAGGTTATGCAATATAAACTTCTTCATTAATATAACCGTTAAGGAATGCATTTTTCACATCCATTTGAAATAGCTTAAAGTTTTTCGCACAAGCGAAGGCAAGTAAAAGGCGTATAGCCTCGAGTCGGGCAACCAGCGCATAAGTCTCCTCATAGTCGATGCCTTCCTCTTGGTTATACCCTTGCACGATTAAGCGCACCTTATTTCGGGTTATTACCCCATTTTCGTCCAACTTGTTCCTAAACACCCATCGGGTGCCGATTACTCGATGACCTCGCGGAGGAGGGACAAGGTCCCAAACCGCATTTCTCTTGAATTGATTAAGTTCCTCTTGCATGGATAAAAACCAGTGCTCATCGAGTAAGGCGTCTTTAGGGTTTTTAGGTTCCATTTGTGAAACGAAAGCAAAGTGATAACAGAAATTACTTATCTTAGAGCGAGTTGTAACTCCTTTTGAGATATCACCGAGGATGTTGTTGATTGGATGGTCTTTGGAAGACTTCCAAGATGGATGGAGATCATCTTTTGTAGACGGATGAATTTCCTCGGTTTCCTCATGGCAGCCATCTTTCTCCTCCTCAATTTTGGCTTGGTTGGGTTGATCAATTCTCGGATCGGCACCTTTGAGTATGTCTTCCCTAGATGTACCTGCACCATGTATAACAATACCTTTTCCGACGTCTCTCGGATAAGATTCATCAAAAGTTACATGTACAGACTCTTCGATGGTAAGTAATCTCTTATTATAAATTTTATAAGCTTTACTTGACTGAGAGTATCCGAGAAAGACACCTTCTTCAGCCTTGGAATTAAACTTGCCTAATTTTTCCTTTCCGTTATTCAACACAAAACATTTGCAACCGAAAACATGTAGGTGACATACATTTGGCTTGCGCCCTTTGAAAAGTTCATACGGTGTTTTGTTTAAGATAGGGCAGATGAACACCCTATTTAAAACATAACATGTCGTACTTATGGCGTCGGCCCAAAAATATTTAGGTAATCCACTTTCATTGATCATTTTTCTCCCCAACTCTTCTAAAATACGTTGTGCTCCACAACCCCATTTTGTTGAGGAATACGTGGAGTAGCGAAGTTGTGATCAATTCCATGATTACCGCAATATTCTTCAAACAAATGGTTTTCAAACTCCCCTCCATGGTCACTTCTAATTGAGACAATGTTTGTGTTTAATTTATTTTGGGAAAGCTTAGAAAATCTTTCAAAGGCGGTGAATGTATCGCTCTTGCTAGCCAAAAAGATAGTCCAACAGAATCTAGAGAAGTCATCCACTATTACGAAACTGTAATAGTTTCCACCTAGGCTTTTAATTCTAGATGTCCCAAATAAGTCCATATGGAGAAGCTCGAGAGGTCTCGTAGTTGAAACGATATTTTTGGATTTAAAAGAGATCCTCATTTGCTTTCCCATTTGACAAGCATCACAAAGGTGATCCTTAGTAAATTTTATTTTGGGAAGACCTAGGACTAGATCTTTGGATATTACCTTGTTGAGCAAGTCAAAGTTGACATGTGCTAAGCGTCTATGCCATAACCATGAGTCTTCACTCATTGTCATGAGACATTTGTCACTTTTCAAAAATACTTCATTCAAGTCTAGCATATAGACATTGTTTACTCTTAGGCCATTAAACATACTCTTCTTTTCATCATTATGCACAATTTTGCAACATTCCTTTGAAAATGATACATTGTATCCTTTGTCGCATAATTGGCTAATGTTAATTAGATTATGTTTAAGACCCTCGACAAGCAATACGTCAGATATAGTAGTGGAAGAAGGGTTACCTACACTACCTTTACCAAGTATTGCACCGTGATTGTTATCTTCATAGCTTACATACCCCTTCTTCTTTGCCACGAAGTCGATGAAGAGAGATATGTCTCCTGTCATGTGTCTTGAGCAGCCACTATCGAGAACCCATCTTTTCTCGGTGTTCTCAAGACGTTGTACCTATGAAAAATCAATTAACAAGAAGAGGTACCCAATGGCTTATTGGGTCCTAAGTCGTGAGTAACAAAATGGTCGCATTTAGGCAACCATTGATAAATTCCTTTAGGAACTAGAAATCTCCTAAAACGGTACTTAGCAATGGAATGGCCTTTCTTACAACAATATAGACAAGAAAAATTAACTTTTGAATTGCCTTTGCTATCTTGATCCTTTATAACATATGTGTATTTTTGATATGGATTCACCATACTTTTTCTAAAATCAGATTTATCAATAGAAAAGGCTCAAGAGCCTTGTTAAGTTTGACATTTAGGGTTCTAACTTCATTTTGCCAAATGTAACAAGTGTCACACCCAAAGTTAATAATTCTACTTCTAAGATCCTCACAACCTGCTTTAGTACTTTCCACTATGGAAGCTTTGAGTGCCTCGAGTTTTCTTTCAGACTCATGGATCTTTTGTTCTAAGTGAACAAAAATTTGTTTATTTAAGGCAAGCCTTTTAAAGGCTTCTTTAGCTTCACAATGCAAAGTATTAAATGCAGCTTGTAATTCAAAATGAGACATGTTAGAGGAATTATCATATTTAGCATGTCGTACCTGTTTTTTCTTGTTCTTTTGGTGAGCGGTAAGACAAATTTACGGATTCATCTTCATCACTTGAGCTTTCGTCCTCGAAGGAATCACTATCGCTTTCCCAAGCTATATATGCTCTCCTCGGCTTTGATTGCTTCTTATGTGATTTATTTGATTCTTTTTCTTTGCCCTTTTTGTTTAAGGCACAATCTGGTTTATAATGTTCGGTCTTTCCACAGGTGTAACATGATCCTCTTGTTTTGTTCCCCTTGGTGTCATCATTTCTAGAGTACCTAGATTGCTTTCGGAAGTTGACAAGGTTCTTCTCGGAGTGTTGGATGCCATTCTTTCTCACGTAGCGGTTGTAACGCTTTACGAACAGCCCCATGTCGTCACTCTTGTCATCTTCTTATTCATCACTCGACGTGTAATCACTATGCTCCTTAGATTTAGACTTTGAGGAGGAAGTCTTGAGAGCAATAGATTTCTTTTCAACTATCTTTGTTTTGTCCTTCTTTTCTTTCTTTTCATGTTGTTCTAGGCTTATGGGAACTTATTCATGCTCTTGCAGCTTTCCGAACAATGTTGTTAGATCCAAAATTGTGAGGTCATTTGCTTCCTTGATGGCGGTTACCTTCGGCTGCCATTCCCTGTTAAGACATCTCAAAATTTTGTTAGTAGCAATACCATTGGCCACTGGCCTACCTAGTGAATGCAATCTATTAATGATATGAGTGAATCTCTTTTGCATGTCTGCAATGGTTTCCCCTTGCTCCATGTAAAAGAGATCAAACTCTTGCGTTAGTGTGTTGATTCTAGCTAGCTTAACATCATTGGTCCCCTCATGGGCGACTTGCAATGAGTCTCACATAGCTTTTGCCGCAAGATAATGAGAAACCCGATAATATTCATCAACTCTTAATGAGGAGATCAAAATATTCTTGGCTTTCCAATCATAGTTATATTTCTTTTCATCATCATCAGTCGATTATGCTTCGGGCTTAGGCACAATCTCATTATTCGCATTGGTCATAGTTATTTCCATTGGACCATTGAGAATAACATTCCACACTTTTCTATCTATGGAATTAACGTGCACCCGCATACAGTCCTTCCAATAACTGTAATTTTCTCCATTAAAAACAGGAGCTCTATTATACGCCCCTTTAGGTTCGTTAGCCATTTTCTATCAACGTTATACTTGAAGCACGGAGTGAACCAGTGCTCCTAATACCACTTGTTAGACGATGGCACGGATTTAGAAGGGGGGTTGAATAGATCCCAATTAAAAAATCATTTGGCGCTACCAATTAAAAATTGGTTTTAAAAATATTTGATATGCGGAAACGGCCGTGGAAAAATATTTGATATGCGTCTAGCCTTATGGAAATGATAATGAGAAAATAGAATCACCATACTAGTCACACTATCAATTGATTAATATCACTAATTAGTAAGACTAGTTCCAATGCTACACAATGCCAACCAAAATATGTAAACAATACAAGTGAATTTTGGTGTAGATAACTTATCAAACACTTGGCGTGCGTAACACTCCAAGTGAGTTTTTCCTTGAGTAAGTAACTCTAGCTTCCTTGTACAATACACTATTGTACTAGAGTTAAAAACAGTGTCAATCACTTACTCAAACCAATGCTAACTTTGATAAAATTGCTTATACTAAAATTACTCAATTATCAAGCAAAAATGAAAGTGTTGAAAAATAAAGGAGACAAAGATTTGTTGAGGCAGTTCCCCCTCCGTCCTCGCTTCGGGGTACGTCAGCCCTCAATAATAAAACTAGAATTGAGCTCGATATAATATAGATATCACATGTTGAGTTGAAACGTCTATACAAGGATAGATTAGAAAAATATACAAACAAAATCTCTGGTTGTTGATGATGCTTCATCTCCTTGTTCCTTGATTCAAGTTGAATCAAGACCTTCGATTGTTGTGGATAGACCTCTGATTACAGCCCCTTTGTTGAATAAATTTACGTTCTTCAAACCCCAGCCTGGCTGATCTCAAACACACACAAATGAACCTGAATCTCTCCTACGCAATTCACCGGTTGCCGCTACTAGATTGACTGAACCCATCGTTCCTCAATCACCTTAGCTTGGCTGAATGTTGTAGAGACGATTCGTACCAAAAACCCCCAAATTCAACGAATATTGGAGGAAAAATCCTTCAAGGTTTTATTCAAGAAAAACCTGCCCCAAACTCAACCCGAACTGGATTCCCAATCGACGATTTCGAACGTTATCACCTTGACCAAACCACAATGCACAGCAAGAATTGTTGTGAGTAATTGTTGTGTTGTAAAAAGTTGAGGATGAAGATGATGAGAGCTAGGGCACCTATTTCACTTTTCTTGTTCTTATACAATTGACCCAATGTTTCAATTGTTATTGAAGAAATGAACCAAACCTCTATTTATAGTAACCCAAAAACCAACAGACATAACAGCTTTTCAAACTAAGTGAAATTCTTCAACGTACGCAGAAAATGCAGCGAGCGATCGACCATAGAAGGACTATGCATCGATGCATAGCCTGCAATTTTAGACAAATTAAAAATCTTAACATCATGCGTCGATCATAGGTCAGCATGCGCCAACCCGTGGGAATTCATACGTTTCCATGCGCCTACCATGCGTCGACCTCTGGTCGACTCAAAACCTGTAATTTTGCAAAAATGCTTATTTTTGTGAATTCTATGCTTCTAGACATAACCAATGATCTACCAAATACATTGGACTCCATATGGCAAGTTTTCTAGACATGAAATGCACACAAGAGAGATGTGAGAGGTGTGATATGCATTTTCCTTGTGGTGGTAGAGCCGAAAAACATGATTCTTCCATGATTACTGTTGCACCCCAAAATTTGCCCAACCTTTTCTTAACTTGGTTTACGTTTCATTTCATTTCTTTCTAGCATTTGCATTGCATAGTTGTCGCTTCCGCGAAAATAAGGTGCCGGCAAAACAGAAGAGGCGCCACCTTTCGTTATTTATCCTTCAGAGCGGGAAAGGAAACGATCGGAAAAACCTAACGAAAAAGGTATAAGACAAGGTCATCGTAACCATTGTCTGGGTTCGGGAGTCGGTTACGCAAGGGGAAGGTATTAGCACCCCTCACGTCCATCGTATTTGATGGGATCCACGCTTGTTATGTTTACTGGACGGGTTGGTTTTATCTACCTACATATCAAGGCTGGCTTGAAAAGAAAAGAAAATGACTCGGCAAAGCGTTGCGCTTTATGCCTACGTATTCTCATCAGAGAATGAGAAATCAGAGTCAACGTAGTTCGACTAACTACGGGTTACAGCGAAGGTGGCTCGCCAATACGTCGGTATTGTGCCTACGTACTCTCAACAGGTATGAGATATTAGAGCTTACGTAGTTCGGGATAATACAGATTACGGGAATTCAGATTCATCTATTTTATCGAGTAGGGTTAAATAGCAGTTCCAGAAGTTAGGGACAAAGCTTGTTTGCGGTGGCGCTGAAGTTTAACGACACTCTTTTCTTCAGAAAAGCTTCCTTTGAATTATGGGCCCACGGGGCAAAAAGGTTTGAAGTTTGTTTTCTGTCTTTTACGGAAGAAATGTTTTTTATGGATGTTTGCAACCAGCATCGCACTAGAGACTATGACCTGAGAGTGAATGCGTCGCATGTCACCCAAAGGGTGCCATACTAAACATCCAGACTGTTGAAAAGAAACTCTCCAACAATCCTTTCTCAGATAGCTTAAGGCTCGTAACGTACGACATCAGTTAACCTTTATTACTGTATTTTGATTTGTTTGAAGATAAGAAGAGAAAACAGGCTCAACTAAAGGGAGACTATCAAGTCCTATTGTTGTCATGCCAAGGATTCATCCTATGGTTGAGGTTTGAAACAGGGATCTCCTAGAAGTTATCATGCATAGGTTTCAACCTACAGTTCTAATCATCACTTCCTTGTCAAAGGAAGAGAGAGATTCCTAAGGGATCATGTCAATGATGAGCAGAAACAGATAAAGCATCAGCTTAAACAGTAAACGGTAAACAGATATACAGTAAAATGCATGTAATGCAAGTGAGGGAGGAAATGTGTGTGGGACATCAGCCTCCATAAGCTCATCTCAACCTCAAGCCAGATATGAATAACTGCAATCATACAGGAGAAATAACATGCTATCAAGCAAAACACAAGTAACTGCAATCATACAGAGGAAATGAAATGTTATCAAGCAAACACAAACCACATAGGCAAGGGAGCTGGGCTCTACCAAATACCCGCAAGCAAAGCCATACAGTAAAAATACAAGCAGGGGGAGCAACTCAACCTCTAGTGCAATCATGCTCCTAGCTTACATCAGTCTAGATATGGACTTATTCTAATGCATCAAGCAAGTCAAACAAGGCACGTCAGTACAGAAAAGAAAACAGACAAGAAAAGAAAGCACGTCAACAGCCTCCACAGCTTCACAGCAAAGCAATGCTTTAACAGCAGTTCAGTCCTCAGTCTGTAACTGCTCTTCAAGTCTGTCATCCTCAATAACAAGTATCAACTTGCTTCTCCAAGGTTTCAATACATCAACATAAGTATCAACTTGTTCCATCTTCTCCAAGCCTCAGCTCTTCAGTCAATTCCACCTTCAGGCTTCCCTCATAACTACAAGTATCAACTTGATTCCTTCAGGCTCTCAATGCATTAAACACACAAGTATCAACTTATCCTTCATTCCTCAAGCCTCAGCTCTTCACTCAATCTCAATTGGATCTTCTTCACAAGTATCAACTTGTTCTCCAAGCTTCAGCTCTCTCCTCTTTACCAGTATCAACTTGGTCTTCTTCTCCTACAAGCTTCAGCTTCTCAAGGTAATCTTCAATCACATGGAAGTATCAACTTCATCCTTCAATCTTATTTAAGAAAGGGACTCCATCCTCTAACAAGGGAGAAAGACTCATCTATCAAGAGCAAAGTTGGGATGATTGGTAGCAGAGTGAAGGCCAAAGGTCACCACTGAGCATCCTGTCATCAGAGAAAGGGACCCTCAAAGGTTCTACCAATTTGCAAAGAGCCACACATCCTATCAAAGGAGGGATGAGGCCTTTACAAAGGGACCTTCATCATAGGGAAGAATGGAAGTGATCAACATCATCCATGTTTATGAAGGAAGAGAATCTATCTAGAAGCTCTGCCTACAAAACCCTAATCTTAACCTAATCAAAACTACACCACAAGAAGGGTAGATCTTCAAATCCAAGCCTCCTCAAGCAATCCAATGCATCTTCAACTTGCCTCCATCATCATCCAAGAACAAGCAAAGCAAAACCCTAATCTAAGGGAACTAAAGAAGTTAATCTAGTTGAATTAGTGCCTCAGAATCATCTAAAACTAGCACCTAAACTAAAATCAATCAAAAATAGTAAACTATATTATAAATTTCTACAAAAATTCCTAAGGGATCCTAATTCAATTAAGAATGCCTCACACAAAAACCAGGGACTAAATCATCTATTAAGTCCTAAAATTAAGTCCTAAATCCAAAGGTATCAACCATAAACCCTAAAAATGGAGCTTCTAAAGGTTTCAACCTAAACCACCACCTATGTTCATCACAAAAATGTGATAAAAATCTATGGGGAGCATGCATATCTATGCTAGCCACATACAAAAAATCAGGATCGAAATCATCATCACATGATCAAACCAAATTCCACAAAATCAAGCATCAAACATGACTATTTTAATATCAATTAAAATATAAAAATTCCCATAAAATCAGAAAATGCATGAAATAAAAATATATTTTCTCTAAAAAATACTAGATTCAATCATGAATTCAATTCAAAAAGAATGGGTTTAATTGAGTCATTTTTCCATTTTTTATGATTTTATCAAGAACCATGTATAAAATGAAAAATAATAAAGAAAATCAAAATAAAATGACAAACGCACGGTGCAGATAGTAGTAGAATCCAGTTCAATTCATGGATTGGGCCATCAGGGGGGTGTGGTTATCAATTATTGCACTAAGCCCAAAAACACAACTTAAGTGAAACGCCGTGTTTCACATTAGTTCAGACTCCTCACAAAATGAAATTAATACGTGGCCGTTGGATCTTCATCTGGTCAAAGGTCTCAGCCCCATCCAATGGCTCTAAAGTCATCTTCTTTGTTTGAAATCCTGAAACACGCACGCAGCCATGGCCGTCACCAGTGGTGCTCCGGTCATCGTCCCCAACCCTAACTCTCTCCACAGGCCTCCATTCCAAGAGGTCTCTACATGAAACTCACTCCAATTTTCACAAGGAATCTTCCTATGCCATTTAATCATGCTAACAGTTTAAGAATCCAAGAATAACAATCTCAACCGAAAATTCCATGAACCCTAATTGGTCACTAATCCCCAAATTGATGATCCAGAAATCTTCCCACACCATCCTACTATGCATCTACCATAACAATTCATCTTAATTCCACCTAATTTAGGCCATAGCACAAGAGTTGCATACCTGGTAAATTTGAACAAACAGAAGGGTTGAATCTTCAAATCAGCCTTCAAGAACTTGCAGAATCCTTCACTGAATCACAATCAATCTTCTGTATGCAAAGAAAAGAGTTGAATCTTCTTGAATTATCAAATCCGATTCTGAGTTGCAAGCTTCACTCTCTAATGGCTACTTCACGATTCTTCCACCACAGTGCCTTGAATTTGATCTGGAATTGATCACCAACCTCAGAGCAAGCTATTGAGATCAATTTCTTGGATGGAAATGGCCTCTAATCTTGTAACCGATTTGGATTTGCAATGAGAAAGTTCAAAGTGCAAGCTCAGTTTTCTCTCTCAATCATCACCAAAAAATGATCTGAACAACTTCTATTCCATATATAGAGTGTGTAGGGATGATCTAGAAACCTCTAGATCCTTCCAATGAGAAAATCAATCTCTCATGACATGAGAAGTTCACTTGAATTCTCATGATGTGCATAATCCTGTTAACAGCTTGAAATCAATCCCATTCCCTTCCAATTTCTCCCCTAGTGACATTTTGGAAGTGTTTGGCTTGCAAGGGACCTTGATCATGCCTTGAATCTAGGTTTTGCAAATGTGACTTAAGATGTAAGTAACTACTTTTCAAAGCAAGTCCACAAATTAAACCTCAATTCAAAAATGTGGCTAAACCAATGTTCTTAAAATGCTTTTTAGAGTCAAAATGACCTATTACATGCCTTGGTTTGGATGTGTAGATCAAAAGTATCAATTTCCAACTTTGGTTCATTTAACTTATACCCTCATTTTAGGTCATTTTTGAAACTTTGAGCTACAAGCATTTCCAACATCTCATGACCTCTTGACTAGCCTTAAAACATCATTTTGAACAAGTTTGATGTTGAACATTTTCCCATTTGAAGCTTGGAAATAGGAGTTATGGCCTTATGGTTGAAATGACCTATAATCTCCAAATGACCAAAATGCCCTTGACTTGTCAAAGCCATAACTTGAGTTCTACAAATCCTATCAAGGACTTCTAGTACTCTATAGAAATCTAAGAGAACAAGGAACAACATTCATGTTTACCAAAAGTTCATAGAAATCATCCTTCTAGGGAAAACGTTTCATGCAAGTTGGACAACTTTCAAGCCCCCAAATTCACATACCTCAGATGACCTGTAACTTGTCAAAGTCATAACTTGAGTTCTACAAATCCCATCAAGGACTTATAGCACTCAAACTAAAGCTAAGATCAAGCTCTACAACATTCATGTTGGGGGCAAGATGAGATGACAATCACATCTTGAGCTAAACTGCCTTGAAGATAGGGGTCAAACTAGGGGATTTTACACTGTCAAGCCTTAGAAACCCTAGCTTGAAACTTCTCAAACTTTTCAATCATGATGATTTGACCTTGGAATCATCCTTATAACATCTCAATGTATAAATCCATGATCACATGGCCTTTGAATTAGGTCTCAACCTTGTTCAAATCATCAGTTGACTTAGGGTTGACCCAGTCAAACCCTAATTGCACCACTCATGGCTGAGTTTTCTTAATCTTGCCCAATGACCTGTCTAGGCCTTAAAGTGACCTTCAACACTTCTCATGAGCTCTCTCAAGACCTCCAGTCCATCCTCACGGCTTCAGAATCATCTGATGACTTCCCACAACTCTCAAGCTAGGAGACACACCCTCTTGGTTTTAACCACTCTCTCTGAGGATCTTTTAACTTCTCTGACAAGGATATCAACCCTTGAACACTTGAATAACCTTCTTAGCTAGCTTCAAACTCTTGTGTAGCTCTTAATTCGTAATCATACCTCTTGATCTCCTGCATACATGTCAATGGGATGCAAATGATAATGCTAATATGAATGAAATGAAACACAAGCTAGGTAAAGAAAAGTTGGGCAAATTTTGGGGTGCAACAATAGCATTTTTAATTGAACAGGGGATCAAGAAGTTGTGCATAGCAAGAGGAGTCTACTCATAATGTTGAGCCTAAGCAAGCAGTGTTACTCAAGTTTGAATGGTCATCAAGTCATCTAGAAGTGGTCAATAGTCTTGTGAAAGGATGCATGGATGTATGTGGGTTAGCTCCTAACTTGGAGGTTAGTTAAAGACCATCAAAACTTTGTGAATGCATAATTAGGGATATGGGATGTTGAGAGAGCTTATTGAGTGCTTTGAGAGCCATGTTGGAGCTTATTTAGGTTGTTGTGTGAGGTGAAAGAAGCCACAGTCAAGAATGTTGCATCTAGGGTTTTCATTTGGTTAATCCTCAGTTAACTGTGAAATTGAAGGAGATTAAAACTCAATTCCAAGTCTCTATGGTCATGGGATGTTGTGTTGAGATGTCTAATATATCATTTCAAGATCAATTCATCAAGAATCAAGAGTGTGAGAAGTTACTAAATTAGGGTTCTCAGTGTAAAATCCCTTATTTAGTCCCCAACTTCAAGACCACCTTTCTCAAGATAGAAGTCTCATCTCATCTTGACATGGTCATGAAACTTATATAGAATGTTCTTAGCTTTCTTTTGAGTACTAGAAGTCTTTCATCCGATTTCTAGAACTCAAGTTATGAGGCTGACAAGTTACAAGTCCTCAGATGAATGTGATTTTGGTCAACAAAAGTCAACCAACTTCCAAGCCATTTTTGACCTAGAAGGATGTTTCTCCTCAACTTTTGATGAATATGAAAATTGTTCCACATGATCTTAGCTTTCCAAAGAGTACTAGAAGTCTTTCATCTGATTTGTAGAACTCAAGTTATGAGGCTTGCAAGTCAGGGGTATTTTGGGAAAGTGAGATTATAAGTCATAAAATTATAGGTCCATTTCACCAACTTGCACACCTCAAATGGAGATTTTCCCAACATCAAACTTGCTCCAAATGGTGTCATTTGCTCAACCAAACATTAAGAAGTCATGGATTTGGCTTGGAATGGAGAATTCCTAAAGTGATTTTCATGGAAAAGGCCTTAAAATGAGAAAATCAAACTTAATTTATATTGGATCAATTCTGTGCAAGTGAGTACATATTTTGAGTGAAAAACATATTTCAAACACAATGGCAATTTTAGAATTTGAATTTGGTGAGTTTTGATGTGCCATTTCCAAGATTACTTCAAGCTTAAGTTACACTTGCAATATTCACCATTAAGATCAAACAAGGGGTTAATCTTGGCCATTCATGTTCCCTACACTCCAAGTAACTGATTTGAGCCAATTTGCAGCTGTTTTGAAGCAAAATTCATGCACATGGCCAAGATTGAAAACTCAAATTTCATGGATTTGCAATTGGGCTGTGTAGGCTGACATTGGGCTTTATTTTTATCACAATCATCATATATAAGTTTTCCATCATAAGCAAACCCTCAGAACTGGTTTTTGTGAAGCATTTGCAGAGAGAGCAACTTGAAAAAGTGAAGAAAATTTGAAATACGAATTCTGAGATTTACTCCATTTCAAGCAAAATTGAGGATTGCAAAAGCTTTATTGAGGATTGTGGAACGTTTCTGGTTGATTTTCTGTAAGCTTCAACAGCATTTGAAGGCTCAGTGGAAGTTCTCCACTAGGTATCTTCCATTCAACTTATCTCACTGTTAATGCCATGATTTCTTGCCATTTTTGCATATTTGAGACCTAGGAAGCATGTAAATCATTAGTAACTAAAATGAACTGGCATTTGTGATGGTTGTTGGTTGAAGCTCCAAACTGTTTTGGCACGATTTGCTATATTCTTGAGGTTTAATGCTTAAATGTTGCTTGATTCATGATTTATGTAATGTGTAGATGATTTCTGGATGCATTTGGTTGATATTTGTGAACTTTTTAATTTGATTCACCAAACTGTTTTGATTCGATTTGGATTATGTGTGCATAATTAATGAAAATGGATATTGGATTTGGATTCTACATGATGAGTAGATGAATTTGCATATAAATTTTGTCAAATTTGGTTCAGTGTAGCTACCTGTGTGTTTTGGTGGCACTGTTGGGTGGACGGAGCTTTGGAGAAGACGACCGGAGGCGTTTTCCGGCCGTCTGGTTTCCCTCCCATTTTTGGTTGAGGAAGACGATGACGTGGCAGCACGTGGATCTCACGATTTACATACTTTTTGCACACACGGTCTTGATTAAGACCCACGCTACACACACTTTGACTTGCACACACGGAATCTGGTTTGAAATTCATTAAATCATGTGGCGCATTCTGAACCTTTTGATTGTACTACTTTCTGATCATGTGAACCACAATCCATTCCACCGTGTGCGTGCGTTGACCACTCCACACACAATCACCAGGTTTTGTTTGGTTTTTTGTCTTATCTGCCATTGGACCTAGGCCTCGCTTGCTAATTGCACCCCCCATCTGAGCCCAGTTGGATTTTCAACTTGTTTTAATTACTATTTGCACCGTGTCCCTTTTTATTTTCTTTTCATTTTTGTTTTGTTATCTGTTTGAATTTAATTCATTTCAAATAGTTCCAATGTTCCAGAAATTCCACAAAAATATTTTTTAGAAACTTTGAGATGTCCTTTATTTTTAGAATATGTTTATTTTATTTTTTAGTTTTATTTTCAACTAAAATTGGAATTAAACATTGGAGTTGTTTTGAATGAGTTAAATTTTGACATTGCTTGCTTCTTGATTTGTTTCTCTCCTTTCTTTTTGATCCAATGATTGAAAATTGATCCTCATCTCAATGATGAGTTGATCAATTTTTGAGGACTATTTTGCCCCTGGTTGGTTGACTTTAGGGTTGACTTTTGGTGCTTTTCTTTTGACCCTCGATTCTCCCATTTCAAAGTGGTACATCTTAAATATTATTTTCTTTTGATGGTGCTTTGAGAGGATATTTGCTTTGATCTTTTGGCCTCTGGTTTCCAACTTGTTTGTGCATCTCTTGTATTTTATTTGGTAATTTTTTTAGCCTTTTTCCTAATTTTGAGATGACTTGCAAGTTAGGTCATTTCATAAGGTGTCTCATACAAGTGTTTGACCTAGTTTGAGTTGGAAATGACCTTTGTGGATCCAATAAGCTCTCAACTCCTATTGTTTCATATATTAGACATGTTGATCTTGCTGTGTGTTCATTTTTAGGTCCAAATTGTGTTCATTGCTTGTTGGTTTGTGTATTTCTTTTGGTGCTTTCTATTAGGGTTTCAATGTGGAGTATGCTTGTATTCCTTTATGTTTTTGCTTGCATTTCCTTTTGTTGTGTTTTGCTCTTACTTTTGAGCTTTCCTCTTCATCTTTACCTTCTGTACAATGACCTTGGAGTGTCATTTAAGGTGGCTTGGTCCCTCCTTTGGAGGTATTTGAAGCATACCTAAAATGATGGATCCTTGAGAACATTTTTGGTGCTCCTTTGCTTTTGATGGGTGATGCTTATGGTTGAGTGCATGATATGAGGTCCTTTCTGCCCTCATGTAGCCTCCCATCCTCACTTTTATGTTGAGCTTTCTTTTCCTTTCATTTGGTTTAGTTTTGGTGGTGTGGTTGATGTTGTTTGACTTAGGTCATTTCATCCCACTTTTGGTGCATCTTTGTGTCGTTTGTTCTTGTTTGGTTGACTTCTTCTTTTTCACTTATTTTTCTTTTCTTTTCTTGCATTTCCATATGCATGCTTGGTTGAGATGAGCTTGTGGAGGCTACTGCGCCACACTATTTTCCTCCCACTGTCATTCTATTTGTGCATCTTATGTTTGCATCTTCATTTGCATATGCTTTCTTTTATTCTTCTTTTGCTTTTCTTTGCCATGCTCCCCATAAGTTCTCTAACCTCTTGAGGTTATGATAGACATTAAGTGCCTAACCATGCATGATAACATTAGGTAGTTCCCTTTGAATCCCAACTTTAAGTCCACTTTGCATGATAACTTTTAGGATTGATTAGTCTCCCATTAGTGTCCTTTCTTCTCTTCACATCTTCAAACACTCCTAAAACATCTAATAAAGAATGACAAGTGTGGCACGCTACGAGCCTTAAGCTACTTGAGAAACGGTGATTGGGGGGCTTCCTCTCAATGACCTAGAGTGTTTAGTGTACACCCTCTGGGTGATATACGACGCATTCGCTCTTAGGTCATAGTCTCTAGTGCGACATGAGTTACAAATCAAGTTCAAAACACTTCTTCTCTAAAAAACACAAAAACACTTCAAACCTTTTTCATCCTTCGGGATCTTAATCAGGAAAATATTTTCAGATAAAAGTGTGTCGTTAACTCTTAGTTCTACTGCAAACGGTAACGCCTAAGTCTCCAATGGTCGAGCTGCATACACCAACTGCTAGAACTACTTGTTAACCCTACTCGGGCCAAAAAAACTTTTGAACCATCATGTGGTCCTTTTAGCCCAAACTACATTTGCTCTGATCTTTCATACCAGATGAAAGTACGTAGGCACAAGACGCGACGTCTTGGCGAGCAACCTTCCCCCTTTTTCAGCCGTAGTTAGTCGAACTACGTTGACTCTGACTTTCTCATTGCACGAGGGAGTACGTAGGCCCAGAGCGGCGATGCTCTGCCGAGTCACTTCTCTTTTCTTTTTATTTTGTCCTTTGACCTTTAGCTAGATAGATTGATCACCCTTTTAGATAGACAACAATGCATGGATCCCGTCGAGTACGACGGGCGTGAGGGGTGATAATACCTTCCCCTTGCGTAACCGACTCCCGAATCCAGACATGGTTGTGATGACCTTGTCTTTCCCTTTCCTTCAGGTTTTCTCCGATCGTTTCCTTTCCCTCTCTTTGGGATAAATAATGAAAGGTGGTGACTCTTCTATTTTTCCGCCGGTTGTTTTTCGCAGTTGCGACAATTACGTTTTGACATCATCGAAACACAAGTACTTATGGTATATGAGGATTTGCCCTCACATTTACTAACTCCTCAAATATCCACTTTGCCCTTAAATTAACTTATATTTATTTAAATTAATAATAATATAAATATATTCATATTATATATTATTATTAAAATAAATAACCCAAAATCCATAATTCTCAATACTTCATACTAACCACCGCAAATCACCAAAATTACGAATATTCATATTTAAATAAATTAAATAAATATTCCAAGAATTTAGGGTGTTACAAGTTGCATGTAAAAGAAAACATAGTATACTTATTATAACAATGATATAGCATATTGTAAGACATAGAACACATGATAACAAGAAACATATTTCATAGTCATATATTGTCTTAACATAACCAAGGTGAAATAGTAACATACTACTTAAAGCAATACAATACATGTCTAAAACATAATCTAGAAGTTAAGTTAATAATTCCTTACTTAAACTTAATGGAAAAAAAAACATAGAAACAACATAATATTAAGAAAGACCAAAAACAACTTAATCACTTTCAGACATTTCAACATCTTCCTCTTCTTCTTCTTCACCTTCCTCCTCCTCATTTTCTTCTTGGTTTTAGTTTTTGATAAGATGTTTGATGGAAGTCATTTCTAGTTTGAGTTCCCATAAGCCATTTTCCATGAAAGTTCCAACTGAACACAACTTGTTGTACAAAGCCTCATTTGTGTATTCATATTCCGGAGCCGGTGGAGAAGCATTTGTAGAAGGATCATCTTTGTACTTAAAGATGCCACTATTGTGAACAATGATTCCAGTGTTCCTAAGAGCGATTCCCAAATTAATTTCATATATTTTGGACTCATTTTGTTATTAGGTTCTCTTTTGAAATCTACACCATAACACTCCAATAAATTGGTAATTACCCTAGCATAGGGTAATCCACCATTAGTCTTTGAAGATGTTGCATATGGTGAATGATGGTATAAGCCTAGTTTATCTTGATTTTGTTTTTGAGAGCATATATAAACTACATTTCTACATCTCCTATTGGAGAATGTTTAAAGTTCTTGGACATTAACACATAAGTTATTATATAATGTAACATACGATCACTAACAGTCAGATTTTTGGCAAAAATAATCAAGCGAGATGAAGTAGGATTCTTCTTATTAAGAATTTCTTATTGATGAACACAAGCAATACTAAAGAAATAATCCATCTTACTATACCCTTGCCATTCAGGGGTACCCATGAATAATTCCCTGAACTGTGTGTGGAACCTTTAGACATTTACCTACATCTTCTAAAGTCAAAACTATGTCCTTATTCTTAACACTTGAGCACAGAATAATATCAGTAGTGATAGACAAATTTGTATAAAAGTCCTTAACCAAGTCAGGATAATAAAATCCAGAGTCAAAAACAAACTCTTCTATGTTTTGAAACTTGATATGTTCCAGAATATTAAAGCTATACTCAAGAAAAAAGAAAGATTACCATACTTTTCCAATAACAAGGATCTGTTTTTGATATCACAGGTTAGCCTTGTATTAAAAGATGGAGCTCAAACTTCATGAACACCACCTGTTTACTGCTGAGATATTTCTTCTCCAACCTTGAATTTTCACTTATCTTTTCTTGTTAATGCCATTGATGGAGCTTGAAGTTTTTTTCAGAGTTAGGGTTAGAAAGATGATTTTCGGATTTGATGAGAGAGTGTTTTGTATGATGTTTGTTTTGAGAAGAGAAAGGTTTATAAATAGAGCTTTGATGAGTGAGTATTAATTTTGGTGTTTCGGAATTGATGGAGATTGAATGGGGAATGTAGAAGGTTGAGTGGGAGGGAGAAGAATGTGTTAAATGAGAGTTGAAAAGTGTGAATAAAAGAAGAGTTCCAAGATAAATGTTGGAAAACTATTTGACTTTGAAAATGACTTAAGACACATAAGCACTTATGCATGTAAGACAAATAAGAAGAAAAAATTTTGTGAAATTAATTTAAATAAAATGGTTGAAATGTACAGTGGTAATAGGTTACCTAAAAAGGTTTAACCAGTTACCTCCTCACAAAATGCTGAAAGAATGCAAATGAGCAGGCATGTAATCGGTTACCAAAATATGGGTAACCGATTACCACAAAGAGAAAAAACAGTAACTTCATAACATGCAGCAGGCAATGAAATTTCACACTCAACCAATTTGACATGTTATATAATATAATAATGCAACTTTGTATAATCCATACATGTCACAAAAACACTTATAAAGTCATAAAAATTGAATATACTTAAATTTTATGTAAAAATCACATACATGAAATTTTGAATAAATTTTAAAAGTGAAAATTTGAGTATTCTTTTGAGTCATTATCGAATAAAATGAATATATTTGGAAGAATCAAATGTCACTTTCATCTAAAATGCCAAGCTCCCTCCGAATTTTGTAAAAAGATTCCTTTGCAAACGGTTTTATGAAAATGTCAGCTAATTGATTGTGAGTATCCCCGAATGAGACTTCAACATCTCCTTTAAGCACATGATCACAGAGAAAATGATGTCAAATGTCGATATGTTTTGTCTTTGAGTGCATGACTGAATTTTTAGTGATGTTTATAGAACTTGTGTTGTCACACTCTAACGAAATGCATCCAAGGTTCACACTGTAGTCGCTAAGTTGTTGTTTTAACCAAAGAATTTAAGCATAACAACTTCCTACAACAATGTATTCTACTTCAACCATATTGACAGCCACGCATTCGTGCTTTTTGCAGGACCACGATACAAGTGTGTTTCCAAGAATATGACATGTTCTGCTTGTGCTTTTTCATCTGTTTTACACCCTGCATAATCTGAGTCAGAAAATCCAATCAAGTTACATACACTACCTTTAGGATACCGTAAGTCGATGTTCATTTTTCCCTTGAGATACTTCACAATTCTCTTCACCGAGGCAAGATGTAATTTCTTCAGATTGACTTGATATCGCGTACAAAGACACACACTGAACATTATGTCAGAAGTCAAATATAGTAATAATCCTATCATACCTCAATATTTTGTAACATCCATTAAAACACTTGTTTCGTCTTGATCAATGTAAGTTCTGAATCTCATAGGAGTAGCCATAACCTTGCAATTTTGTCCATGTTGAATCTTTTGAGAAGCCCTTTGCAATATTTAGATTGATGATGAATATCCCATTCTTTGTTTCTTTGATTTGCAACCCAAGGAAGTAGTTCAACTTATCCATCATGGACATCTCAAATTCTCCTTGCGTGATTGATAAGAGTTCTCTGCATAAGGACTCATTTGTAGATCCAAATATGATATCATCTACATAGATATTCACTATGATAGTATGATGGTTAATTATTTTAATAAAAAGAGTAGTATCAACTTTACCTTTTTGGGACCCATGTTCACAAAGAAAATTACTTAACCTATCATACCAAACTTCTGGTGCTTGCTTCAATTCGTACAAGTTCTTTTTAAATTTGTACACATGAGTAGGATGTTCTAAGTCTTAAAATCCTAGAGGTTGACTTACATAAACTTCTTCAAGTATGTATCCATTTAGGAATGCGCTTTTAACGTCCATCTGGTACAGCTAAAAATTCAAAGAATAAGCATATGCTAACAATAGTCTAATTGCTTATAGTCTAGAAACAGGGGAAAATGTTTCCTCAAAATCTATACCTTCCTCTTAATTATATCCTTGGGCTACTAATCTTGCCTTATTCCTAATAATGATACCATTTTCATCTAGCTTAATTTTAAAGATCCATTTAGTTCCTATAATATGTTTACCTTTTGGTCCAGGAACTAAATCTCAAACCTGATTTCTTTCAAGTTGATTAAGCTCTTTTTGCATAACTATAATTCATTGATCATTATCTAGGGTATCTTTGACTTTAGAAGGTTCAATTTGTGAGACAAACGCCATGTTGAGACATGCATATTTAAGATTCAACTTTGTTGCAACACCTTGACTTATGTCACTAATTACTTTATCAATTGGATGATCCCGATGGGTTCTCCACTACTTAGGTAGATCATTATCCTTTGATTCTTATTTAATTGGTCCTTCTTGATGTTTAGGTTGATTGTCATTATTTTCTATTGGAGTATCTTTCTTTGTAACATCTATAAAATCATCATTATCATCACACAAAATAATTACCTCCTTGGAGGGGTTAGATTTATAAAATGAAACATGCATAGATTCTTCAATTTTTAAAGTTATTTTGTTATATATTCTATATTCTTTACTATTAAGAGAATATCCTATAAAAATTCCTTCACCGGATTTTTCATCAAACTTACCAAGATTATCTTTGTCGTTGTTTAGGATAAAGCATTTACAACCAAAAATATGAAAGTGAGAAATGTTTGGTTTCCTACCTTTAAAAAGATCATAGGGGGTCTTTTTCAAAATAGGTCTAATAATAACTGATTTACGATAATGATCACAAAGGTGGTGTTCCAACTTTTCCTATGCCAAGAATTTTTCCTTTGTTGTTATCTCCATATATGACATAACCCTTAGCCTTAAGCACTAGATCTGAAAATTTGTTAATATTTCCTGTCATATGCTTCAAACAACCACTATCAAGATACCACAAATTAGAAGTGGTCTTCAAGAATACCTACAAAACAAGTCAAGTTTTGTTAAGTACCCGAATTGCCTTGTGTCCTTCATAATTAGTACCTTTCTTTACCCACATTTATTACCCACTTGCCACACTAAAATTTCTAACATAGCAAGAATTAGGTGTATGGCTAACTATTACAGAATAAAAACATGTAGGAACAAAATTACTTTTATACCTAGGAACATATGATTTCTTTTTAACAAATCTTTTCCTTTTAGGATAAGGATGAACAACTTTGGCTTTGTTAACTTTCTCTTTTGGATTTTATTCACTAGATTTAACAAATATAATTTTACTTGAACTTGGTTTACTATATTTTGAATAAGCAAGACCACTTTTATCAATAAAATATCTTTGTTGACTAAGAACACTCTCCAAACCAATTTGTCTTTTTCATATCTTTCAAGTACTCTTTTTAGTTGAAAAATTTGAAAATAAAGAGATTCACATTCTTTGCATGCAAAATTCTGTTTTTGTTCACTTATTATCTTTTGTTTTTTTATCTTTGGAATCTTTTTCCATTGTATCAAATTTCTTTTTCTAGAGATGAGATTTGTTTCTTTTGTGTTGATATTGTTTTGCACAGAATTTTGCATTCATTTAGAAGTTCATCTATAACATTTTCTGCATCATTATCATAAATGGAAAATTCATTACTAACCTCTTCTTCATCATCGAATGGTGAGAAGCCATCAATGCTAAATTTTCACATTTATCGTTATGAAAATCTTATGAAGAACTTATCTTATTATCTTCCCATGCTACGTATGCTATTTTGTTCTTAGTCTCCTTTTTATTTTTGAAGCCACTTTTCTTGGAGTGTTTCGGACAATCTGTCTTTATATGGCCTTGTTTTCCAAATTCATAACAAGTGACATCGGGTGTTGAAGTGGAAGCCTCCTTTTCCCTGAAATATTTCTTTTTGCATAATTGATAGATTTATCATTTTTTCCAAATAACTTACCAAGTCTTTTCATAAGAAGCGTGAAGTTCTCATCTTCTTCAGAAGCATCATCTTGTTCTTCTTTTGATTCGGCTTTTAAATTGATGCCTTTGGATATCATTTCTTGATTTTCATGCTTTTCGAGTCTTCCAAGTTCAAGTTCATGTTCTTGGAGTTTTCTGAATAATGATGCAGACGTCATAGTTGAAAGGTTTTTCTTCTTAGATATTGTTGTCACTTTGGGTTGCCATTTCCTGGTTAAAGATCTAAGAATTTTAAGATTTAATTCATCGTTAGTGAAAGTCTTACCAAGAGCAATCAAATGATTTGTTAAGTGCACGAATCTTTTCTGCAACACGGCAATAGACTCTCCAGGAAACATTCAGAACATTTTGTATTCTTGACTCAAGGTATTCAGTCTTGACCTTTTAACTTCAGCTATTCCTTCATGAGTTTCCACCAATTTATCACAAATTTCTTTTACTGATTTACATTGAGAGATATAGAAGAATTCGTCCCTACTAAGTGCGCTTTGAAGAATGTTGATTGCTTTCTTTTCATTAAGGACATTATTTTTACCATCTTCATCATAAGAACTTTTAGCCTTTGGATTTCCGACACCATTAATTACACTAGTTGGATTATGTGGATCAATTTTGACGGTTTCCCAAATTCCTTCTCCTTGTGCTTCTAAATGAGCCTTCATGTGGATTTTCCAGAAATCACAATATTCGCTAGAAAATAGTGGGGGTTTAATGCTACTACCACCTTCCTTAGAAACTGGATTAGTACTTGCGGAAGTCATATTGGATCTTGTAGGAATAGGTTACCTATAACCTGCTCTGGTGCCAATTGTTAGTAGAGTATGCACCTAAGAGGGGGTGAATTAGGCACTTAGAAATTTTTTCTAGTTTTTAACTTAAGTCTTATAATTTTTCCATTTAAGTTTCTAAGGGATGAAAGCTGTAAAATGCGGAAAGAAAATTTTTATGGTTTTTAACTTAAGTCTTATAATTTTTCTGTTTAATTTTTCCGAGAGTACTCCAGTCCTCTTACGCAGTAAGAGATTTTACTATTTTTAGGACTTATACAAAACTATCCTAGTCTTCCTATACAGACACTAACAAAAACCACCAAGAACAATCCTCTTTGATTTTCACTAAGTACACTAAGAGAACAATCCTCCCTTAATGACTCTCTTGTTTCCAACAATCCTGGACAACAAGGATTACAACAACTAATATGAGTTTTTACAAGAGTTTGAAATGAAAAGTACAATGTATCAATCTGTTAATTGATCTTCTCCTTTCAAGCATACAATTCCCTTAATGATATAGAAGTGTTCAAGTATGTATGGAATTAAAATTATGATTGTTTTCAAAGAAAGTTAAGTGTAGAAATTTTCACTAACAACTCTGGTATAGAACACTTAAGAATTTTGAAAGATGAAGAGAATTATTTATTTGGAATTGTAGATGAAAAAGGAGAATAGGAAATGTGAAGATTGGTGTTTAAATACCATCTATAAACCTATACAAATGAGTGAAAAATGTGAATGGATTCCATGCTTCAAGAAGAATTTTTGAAAATCTTTTGAATAAAAAAATTAAAGTTTTTCAGCCACTGGTTCAATGTAATCGGTTACCCTATATGGTGTAACCGATCACACCCAAGACAACATTACAAAAAATTTAAAAAATAACACAGTGTAACCGGTTACTTTGAAAGTGGTAACCAATTACACCTATAGAAAAATATCACAGAATGCAACGCGTGAGTATGGTAACCGGTCACTGAAAAATTGGTAACCGATTTCTAGCTAGCCATAATAAAGATTTGCCATAGAAAAGAGTTGGAAGGCATAGTTTTAATGCATAAAAATATTTTGATGATACATGGCATGATGAATGATAACATTGAACACTTGTATACACATAAAGAGGTTAATTGCTTTATAACTTAACAATTATGATCAAACCAATATAGTTTCTTCAAGACTTGATTTTAATTGAAACATGACTTGTGCTAGCAGTCTTGAACCATTGCCTTTTTGTAAATCTTACTTGCTTTTTGGTTTGTCTTCATCAAAACACTTTGAGAAACTTGACTTTACAATAGCTTTTTCTCTTTCATTTTCTCTCTCTCACTCTCTCCTTCACTCTCTCTTCTCAGCATCACGTTATCCTTATTGAGCATGAACAAGAATTCAAACATGCTCCATCTCAATTCCAAAATCAAACAAAAAGATTACCAAAAGAAACCTCCATCAACTAGTTCACATGCATGATTAATCACGGGTTTAAATTGAAAACACCAATCAAAACCCTAATCTTCATAATGAGCTGTGACAAGCACACAATCGTATTTCACAAATAAAATCGCTTTAGTACACACCTTTAAGGAGTTCGGTGCAGCAATTCGACGACGATGATTTCTAGGTATTTGTTTCATTCTTCGTGCTCTTCCTATACTCTCTTCTTTTATTCTATTATGTAATTGTTATTGATGTTTATTGTGGTTGTAATGAGTGTTGTTGTTGGCTTGTTCAGAATTTTGGTGTTTTGTTCCTTTCTGCCGTGCGTGTTGCTGTTGTTGTGTTGCTCTCCTTTCATTTCAATTTGTGTGTCTTTTATTTCTGTTTTCTCTCTCTTTTTTCGTGTCTTTGTTGTGAATGAATAAGGCTCATTTTATAGGCTCTGATGAGATTAATGTCATTAGAGCAAACATAGTTTGGGAAACTAAACCACCGGTTGGTTAAGTTTTTTTTATGAGCGACGTTAAGTTCCCATTCTAGCAGTTAGGGTCGATGTCTGTTCGTGGTAGAACGGAAAAATAACGTACTCTTTTCTAAAAATGATTTTGAAAGCAACAATCCCAACGGATAAAAATGTTTGAATTTTGTTTGTGAGTTTTAATGAAGCGAATTTATTTGATTTGTGATTCACGTTGCATTGAAGACTATGATATAGGAACGAATGTGTTGCATATCATCCACGGAGTATACAATAAACACTCTAGACAAGTGAGGAGAAACCCATCCCTCATCATTTTCCATATGCTTAAGGCTCGTGGCGCACAACGTTCATCGTCTTTATTAAGTGTCTTATAAGTGTTTGAGGTGAGAAGAGAAGACTCAAAGGTTTAAGAGAAAACAACTAAGGGAAACTGAAACCCTAATGTTATCATACAAAGTGGTCCTAAAGTTAGGATAAAAGGGAAGTCTACCTAATGATATCATACAAATGATAGACCTAAAGTTGAGGTCAAATAGGGACTATCCTAATTGTTATCATGCAAAGGATTGAAAGCCTAATGTCTCTCCTACTCCCTCCATAATCAGAAATTAAGTGGGACTAGGAATCCTAAGTGATCATGTGAGCAAGCATAAGTAAACACTATCCAATTCAATCACAAATGAAAATAAGATTGAAACTTAAACAAGTCTCAAGATGAAAAGAAAGATGAAGAAGAAAGAAGAAGAAAGAAAAAGATTCAAACAAGATGAACAATCATGGTATTTCAAAGCAAGAGGCATCAATCAAACACACATCTCAATCATACAAGGTGAACACCCACATCATGTCAAAACAACAAAGAAACATTCAAATGTCAAACCATATCAAAAGATTTGAAATCAAAACACAATGGCAAAACAAAGTGTCCACACACACTTAAATGACATAAACATGTTACAAGAAGAAATATCAATCATAAAGCAAAGTGAAATGAAGTCAAATGAGATAAGAAACATGGTAGGGCAGAAACAACATCACGTCACATCCAATTCATGTCAATGAACAAAGAAGAAGCACAAAAAGTCAAGTCATGCATCACATTCATAAACAAATCAAATGCTACATAAAAAAAAAACATGCAAGACATAACCTTAAAGGAAAAGACATGAGATTAGGGAATGAAACCAAGTGTGGGCATATCAAGTCAAGGATTCACTCATGAATACAAAAAGGAAATATCAAGGTTTGAACTCAAAACATGCATCAAGAACAAGTTCATACATCAAAGTCATTCTCAAAGATAAGAGGCACTCAAACAAGAACAAACATAATCAAGTATCAACCCATCAAGGTTAGAAACAAATCAAATAATATGAATATGTTCAAATTCCAATCAACAATCAAACTCAAGAGGAGACTAACTCAAATTGAAGCACAAAAGTCAAGCAAACATCTCTCAAGTTAACTCTTAAAAGAAGCAAATGATCATGTGAAGCATATGAGATGAAGTGGTCATACAATGAACCTCTACACATGAAAACCAGAACCTTAAACATGTTTAGAAAAGCAAACAGGATCAACAAACATCCATTGAATCATCCAAGAATCAAACTCAAAAGATTAGGTCAAGACATGCACAAACTCCTAGTCAAAGCAACGATAATTTGATGCACTATCCAAAAATAGAAACAAAACAAAAAAAACAAAGAGGCATTCAAACTCAAGTTATGTGTATTAAGAATCAAAGTGCAAACTATCACAACAAGGATTGCAAGGAAACATCATCGAATGGACCAAACAAGAACAAGTATGCAACTAGTCGAGCATATTTCGAAGGCTAAACAAAACCAAATAAGAATCAACCAAAAAGGAACATCAAGCCACCACAATGGCATCCGAACAATCATCAATGTTATGCCAAAACAAGGTAAAAAGATGGGGTTAAAATTCACAAGGAAAGGTTATGAAACAAAGTCAAAGTTTGAAACTAGGTCAATTGAACACTTTATGAAAATATATCCAAATAAAATAATAAAATAAGATAAAAAATGGAAAAATAAGTCAAGATGTTGAAGGGTCAGAAACATTATTTTGTGGATTTTAAAAATGAATTGAAGTATTAAAAATAAAATTAAAATGCAAAGAAAAAAAAAAGGAAATAGGGAAAGGGGGTGTAATAGTAATCAGCAATGAACTGAGTTCATGTTATAAATGTTTTGGGCCAAAAAAGAATGGTATGGAAATGAAAACATGCAGGGCCTAGACGTGTAAAGAAAATCAGAAACAAACAAAATGGTGCAACACACCATTTCATTAATCCTATTCATCAACCACCTTAACAAGTTAGCAGACACGCATGCAAGACTATGAACATGTAAGCAAGCCAGCTCATCATGTTCTCCTAAATAAGAAACAAAACCAGTAAACACGACATGTAAACCCTAACACAATTCTTATCTCAACAACTTCTCACAGCAATAGCTCTCTCAACTCTTCATGGACTCAAAAAATGTAAAAAGAAAAAATGATCTATGAAACAAGAGGAGCACAACCATACCAAGTAGACCTTAAAACAAGCATCTAAACATGGAGAAATGTAGATCTGAAACTTGCGGGTTCATACAAATTTCATGTATGTAAATCAATCAAAACCAAACAAACAAAGTGTGCCATCATTTCAGGACTTCCACATGCGATGCATGAACAATATTATAGAATTCTATATCATCTAAAACTAACCATGAGAGCAAACGAAGCTTGGAGAAAACCTTACCAAGTGGAGAAAAGTTCACTGCTTCTTTACTTCCAGAGCTCAATAAACCCAACAAACTTGATCTTCACACTTCAATGGTGAAGAAAAGTGCAAGAAAATGAAAGTTCCTTAGGAGAAAAATGGAGATTCGAAGAAGAATTTGAAAGAGAGTGCATAGGTGCAGATTTTTTTCTAGGGAAAATGAAGTGGCTGCCAAATCTCATTAGGGTTTTTCACTTATATATGGTGTATTGAGTGAGGTTAAAAATATTTTACAGTGGTTAAAGAAGATGGTTACTGATTTCTGGAAAAAAATGAGAATGGATGGTGGGTGATGATCATAGCACGAGCAAACATCATGTGAGGTGTATTATAATTGTCCTTTTGATGAGTGGAATGAGAATTAAATCATAATGGAGAGAGGAACATTCTGGCTAGGCAAGTTATGCAATTTTGTCTTCTTTCTCCTTTTGGCCATGATGAATAAGGTAGTACAAGAGGTTTTTTAACCACATTTGGAAATATTTTATGAAGCTTTTGTGAGCTATCATGTGCATGACATGCTTTCAAATCATTTTGCATGAGGCTTGTTCATGTTGCATGAAAAAGATATCCAAAATGAAACCTTGAAAACATTCACATAGTTCACTTTAATTAACAATATCTTGATAAATCTTGGTGCAAATTGTGACTTCTTTGGCTCAAAAGAAAGTATAAAGATCAAGGAACAAGTTCTACGTAGGAAACTTATTAAAAATGAGGCTTGGGAGATGATGGAAAATGGCCTTGAAAGTTACTTGCCAAATCTGCCTAAAAACACTTAGTGAAATTGCACTAAGTTACCAAATTGAACCTTAAAAAGCCTTGCCTTTGAAGCATCACAACTTGAGATTTCTTTATCCAATGAAAATTTTCTACTAATGGATAGATATCCTGAAGAATGATCTACAACTTTCATGTTCAAAGAAAAGTGATTTGGAGTCAAGAACTTGGTGAAAAATGCCTTGGAAAGTTATCTCAAAAATCTGCCTAAAAAACTTGCCTCATTTGACATCTTTGAAACCCTAATTTTTGAGAGATCATAACTTGAGTTCAACACATCCAATGGAGGATTTCTAGTACTCGAAAGAAAGCTTGGAGGATGCTCTGAAAATTTCATGTTGGAGAAAAAGTCATTTGAAGCTTGCATCACCATGTGAGATGGGCTTGAAAACATGTACTTCAAGCTGAATTTCCATAGAAAAATTTCTAAGTATTGGAATGACAAAACCTCATTTTTCTCAACTTTAGCTCTCTATATCTCTCAAACTATGGATCTTTTGGAATTTCTTTCTTCTACAAACTTGTAGTTCATTATGTCCTCTTTAATATGATAACAAGTTTGTTCTCATTGGACCAAGGATGAGAAAGTTATGGATGTTGCAAAATGGCTAGAATTATGGTTTTCTACACTTAGAAAATATTTCAATCAAACCCCAATCCAACCAAACTCCTGATTTTATGTTTCTCCTTGACTTTTCTTGTTCCACATACATGAAAACACTTGATAACATGTAGCATACCCTTGGTTGACCTTGAAATACAAGACTTTGACCCCATTGAACCACATTTGACCTTTGTTGATCAGATGAAACCCAAGCACCTTTTCCATTGATTGAAGCTCTTGTCATGACTTGTGATGATACATAATTCATGTAGAGGACCCTCAAGGTTTGTATTGAGTCATAGAACCATGTCTTGACCAATGAACTAGCCACAAATGCCTTTTGAACCAAAACCCTAATCCAATTGTTCATAAGATAGGAGGAGGTGATCAATGCTTGTAACCTTGATCCAGATGATTGTGAGACATATCTTGATGGTGGAAGAACCCTGGGGCTTGAAAATACCACAAGGTTGAGAACAAACCCTTTCTTGAGATTTGAGGATGAATCTCTCTTCTTGAGAGATGAACAAGATACCTTGATCCCTTGCCTAGAACCAATGCTATACACAAATGTCAATGCAAAATGATATGAAACATAAGCCAAGGTATTAAGAAAAAGGGTGGGAAAATTTTGGGGTGTTACACCCATGCTATGTTTATCGCCAGTATGAATGCTAGAAGGTTAAATCCTGTTGGTTTGAATTGAATCAAAAATGGTATGCAAATTGTTAGAACATTATTAACTTACTTGCAATTTGAATTGTGTTAGAGCTATGTTGCTTGGTTTGAAAAACTTATGGATGGCTATAAATGTGTATGTATATTTGATGTGGATGTCTTGTTCTCTTGCTCTTTTATTTTTCTTATGCAGTACTTTTCAGATGAAAGGAAAGGAAAGGCTCATGTATGGTCATATATCTTCTTGAAGCATGATTTTACAGAAAATTCAGCAAAGGCTTATTCACCAGCGAATTATACTTTGAGTCCTCTTGTTACAAGTACCAATTAGAATTATATCAAATATGTTGCAATCAATCTCCTTCTTCTTTTTTTAAGACCGTAACAGTAACAATTCTGTAGAAGCATCCAAGAAATCGTGGCATATGGCTTGTACGACACAAGTCAAAAAATGTTCCACAATTTTGGTCTTAGACTTATGTAAATCTTCTTCACATTTGGCATTGTAAGATTTACAATTTGGAACTTGGCTCATGATCTCTTTTTTGTAAAAAAAATGTAATGTAATTACACCATTCATTTGTAAACATAACTTGAAATTTGTATGGATGAATTGAAATTTGGATTTTGAAAAATGGACATTGCATTAGATTTGATTTTGGATTAATTTGGATATGGAAAAAAGATGTAAATGGATTTATTTGAAACTTGAAAATGGTTATGGATTTGGTATATTTTGGATGATGGACAATTGGATTATGAAGAATGGAAGATGGATATTGGATAATGAAGAATGGAAAATGGATATTAAAATGGATTTTGAACTTAAAAGTGGATAAAAAATGGGTGAGAATGGTTTGAAATATAGGTCTAAATGGTTATGGATACTTTGAACTACAGTGTGAATTTGAATGGTGAATAATGATGAACTTGAGTAATGTCTTTGTTACTTGAATCCTAAGAAATCCACACAAACTTCTTCCCATTGTGACATAAATCAAATTCTTGAACAAAATAAATGCTTAAAAACTTGATGCCATTTGAAGATTCTTGAATAAATGAATCCATTAGCCTTTCATGCCATGCTTGTCTTATGAATTCTAATCTCCAATTTAACCAAAAAAGCAATCACATTCCATCTGATGGGATCTTACTCATAGTTTAATAAACAAGAAACACCTTGACTTGATGAAACTCAAAGAAATCCTTTAGATGATGAGAAATAATCTTTTAGATGATGGGATCTTCTTCTCTTGAGTGCCCACTGTTGATGGGGTGTCTAGAGATGTTGTCAATAACCAAAGCCCTAATTCATAACCTTCTCAGTTGAACCAATGATGAGACCTTAAACACTTGATACCCTAATGCACTCAATGCTCTTGAGGAATATTGATGAATATGACATTATGCCTGAGTGAACCTTTTGATAATAAGATGTTTATGATGATCAAAGTCCAAACCCTAATTCCAAAATCCATGAAAGAACCAATTGCATTAATCTTCAGTGAAGTAGAAACCTCAAACCAATAGAAAACCCTAATTCTTTAGAGAGAATTGTTCCCACGCCTTAAGATCTTATGCAAATGAATGATTGTAAATGTATGACCTAGTGAAAAAATGCATTTGTATGTGAAGCACATACAATTTAGGGTTAGGTAAAGTGAGGGAAAATTTTGAGGTACAACAGATAATAAACAATCAAATAATCAAATAAACAATAAGAGAAAACAAAAAAGAAGATAACAAATAAGATAAGCAAATGTTCAACACAAATCGAACTAGGTTAGGCTTGACTCTCTCTTGCATAGAGCAATCACGTCCCCAATAGAGTCGCTATTTATTGTACCTCAAAAAATACGACCCCTCGCAATGGACACGGAAAAAATTTAGTTCGAACAGAGTCGCCATCAAACTTTTTATCCCAATTAAGAAATAGGAAAATATCGATAAAACCTTTAAGAAAGGAAAATAGTCATCGCAACCAAATTCGGATTCGGGAGTCTATTACGCAAGGGGAATGTATTAGCACCCCTCACGTCCATTGTACTCAAAGAGAATCTCTTAATTTGATTTGTGATTGAATGTTAGCAAATATTATTTGTTTTCTTCTAAGCACATAATGAGAAAGGTAAGATAAAAAGGTTTTGTTTGCTAAAGGGAAATGAGTGGTTTTTTATTAGGGTGCTCGCCTTGGATTGGAGCCATTGTGCCTACGTATCTTAATTATGAAATGAAGAATCGGAGTATCCGTAGTTCGTGGGACTATGGGTTATTGGTTCGATTTAGGGATGACGATTGTTTATATAGTGAGGAAGGCTCCTCGTACCCAAACAATTGAAGTGAAGAATCGAAGGCTCAAGTCTATCTCCCTGTTCACCTTTAAAAAAATTATGTTTAAGTAAATATTTAGTGTTTTAAAGAATGTGGAATGCTTAAATGGCCAAGGAAGGCTCCTCGTATCCAAGCACTAGCGAAGGGAATAGAAGGCTCTAGATCGCTTCCTTTTCGTTTAAGTAGTTGTAAAAATGATTTGAATTTGAGTTGGATTAAAAGTCTTTTTTAGAAGACAATTGGTTGAATAGTAAGGAAGGTTCCTCGTACCCAAACAATAGAGGAGAAAAATTGAAGGCTTGAGACTATCTCCCTTTTCATCTTTATAATGAAATATGGCTTAAGTATGATTAAGTAGTTTAATTTGACTTAGATAAAATACTTGATGTTGATTGAGGTTTGAATTTGCATTTGAAACGATGTAAGAGTTTTAACTAATGAGGAAGGAGGACCTAATCAGTATTGGGTAAGGTTGATGGCGATGCATGAAGCAATCGACTTATAAGAGGTGATGGGAAGGTTGATGGCGATGCATGAAGCAATCGACTTATAAGAGGTGATGGGACTTGATATGGACCAAGTATGCTCTTGATGGAATAGGTCAAGGGTTGATGGGTGTGAAAATTCTATTGAATTTTTTTTTATGAAAAACGCTTGACGTGGGTCAAGATTATTTGTGTTCTTTTGAAAAAAGGGTGATTGAATTTATTCTTGCATTAAGACTACCTAGGCGGAGGCAAACAAAGAGAAAGCGATAAATATTACATGTTATGGGAGTGGGGATACATTTTCTCAAATAGGGATAATATCAAGCCATTGCAAATTAGATCCATCACACAAATGCATGCAAATGAGTGTGTAAGGTGCAAAGCAAGTCTGATTGTACGAAAGCCCAAGAGTAAGCTATGTGAGGTTGATGGTGATTATGAAAAATGATCGACTTGCAAGGGTGTTTAAAAATGACATGATATTAAATCAAGAATTAGTTTGAAAAGGGGTTTGAACATGCAAATGAGGAATAGAAACAAAGTGCATCAAGGCATAAGTAGAAAGCATATGAACAAATGTATATGCATTATAAGATCAAGCACCACACAATTAAAAGCAAATCAAGCAAAGGGAAAAAGTATTAATCAAGTTAAATATAAATTTTTAATAAAATTAATTAATAATTTAATTAATTAGTATTAAATAAAAATATTTAAAATAATTAACAATTATATATTTTGGATTTTTTAGTATTATGAATGAAATTAATTAGGTTAAAGATGATTATTTAATAAAATTAGTCATTAATGTGATTAATTAATATTAAATAAAAAAGTTTAAAATAATTAATAATTTTTTTTTTAGTTTTTAACATTTGAAAACAAAATGAAATAAAAATAAGGAAATTAAAATAAAAAGAAAAAACAAATGGGCCAGGCGAAGGAAGAAAAATAGGGGGTGTGAAAGCAGAATTTTCCCCAAGCCCAATCAAGTAGTTGACCTCAAGAAAGCATCAGGTGCGTTAGATGGCTTGGAGAGTAAAGATCTGACTCAAATCCAAAGGTTAACACGAGGGGTTATAGTGTGTACCAAGGACGCACATGCACGGGATAATGGTCAGCACCGGCGACACTTGTCACCCCACATCTCAGCCAACACACAACATAATGACAACGATACTAAATAAGCAAGGAAAAGAAAAAAACTGAAACATAATTCCAGTTCCTTTCTTTCCAGAACCCTAAGGGTTGGTCGAAGAAGACGGTGGCACACGGTGGCCACTGCCATCTTCTCTAGCGAGGTCACAAAATCAAACTTAACCCACTAAACGAATGCTCTGAGTCTAAATCCAGACTCAAATACTTTAAAAACCCAACCCAAAACTCAAAACTAAAACTGCACTCACAAACCTTAGATCTACCTAAAAGCGGTGGTAATTAGCAATTACAAGAGGGATTCGAGTTAGAGGCACAAGGTAAGTAATGATATCAAATCAAAAGGGGCTAAGGAGAAAGATATTTACTAGATCGGAGCAAAGTCCGAGTTTTAACTTTGACAAAGGTACGTTTTTTGCTTTTGTTCCTTCTTCTACTTGTCTCTTTCTTTTTGTATTTGAATCTTTATGTTGTTGTCTTCTATACGTATTTGAATGTGAGGTGCAAGCTTCTTGTAACCTTGAATTTCAAGGATTCAACGTCGAATTGGTAGAACATTGAAGCTTTGGTGAATTAGGTTAGGGATGATTGTTCTGTAGAATAGTTGCTTTAGGGTTTTCTTCAAGTGTTGAAAATGAATTGTGATGGAATAGTATAGGACCAAAAATTGTGAGTAAGGCACGTGTGAGGTTAGTTTTGTTTTTTAATTTTGGTGTGTGTCAGTTTGTTATGAAAATGATGAGATGGAACTTTTGCTATGAATGAATTTGTTTTTCATCCCCTGATTTGATGGGATATTCAGAGAGTGGAATTTAGGAAATTTTCTCTGTTGTTTTGTCTTTTCTTATGTACCTCTGATTCTTTGTAATTGTGTGGTCCCCATAAGTTTTATATTATGAATTGCTTATGCATATTGTGGCATGAAAATAGTATTTTGCCTCGTGTTGTTGTTGCTGACATGTTTAGGTGATTTGTAGTTTGTTTATTCCTGAAATGTACCTTGAATTTGTTGACATTACTTGGTTTTGAATTTCGTATTTGTCCTCAAAATTCCATGTATGTCAAGTACTTTCTCATGGTTGATGCTATTACTTTAGGGACGCTCTCAAATTGTGATTTTGCTTTTGAATTGTTAATTGTTTTGCTTGTGCATTGTACTAATCACTTGTCTCATTTTCTTCCCATGTCTATTGATCTTGACATGAGTCATGTACATACACCTATGCATAACTTCATACAACAATCATATATTCATTCCATGAGACTCAATGCAACTCGATGCAACTCATGCCATGTGGTACCAACACTAGTTATCATTTTTCGGTTTTTACACTTAAACCGGGTCCACCCTTCTAGACCGATAACAAAAAAAGCCTGTTCCCTAAGCTTTCAAACCTACCCTTCTAGGTTTGGGACAAGCCACTAGTCTCCACGAAACTAGCAAACATTGCCTCTTGACTAAATGATGCATATGCAATCAACAACAAAATGCACTTAAAACCGATCACACGTCTTAATCCCATGCATTCACATAATTCCTCCCTTCAAGAATTAAACAAGATTGCACACACAACATATCATATAATCAAGTATTCATAGTTTTCATCAACATATTTGTCAAACAATGCACGCATATCTTACAATATGCTCCCATGCATTAATTCACAATAATCGGATACAACAAATATGCATTCATAATTCAACCTCATTACCTTTTCAAACAATGCACACATATTCACAATATGTTCTCATGCATTCACAATATCGCATATAATCAATATGCATTTACACTTCAATATCATTACCACATTTATCAAGCAATGCACACATATTCACAATATGTTCTCATGTATTCTTCACATACAAACAATATGCATATATTTGTCAAAGGACTATATTTCATAATCGATTCTACCATCTAGGATTCACGCCATACGGCTACCCGCAGCATATCATATCACAACATGCACAGGCTATACGTTATATAACAAAAGTATTCTGCACAATAACACATCAATCACACACATTCGCGACGGTAAAAATCAACACAACAATATGTTCTCAATTTTCTGCTATAATTGAACTAGGTACAGGCCTCAAAGCCATTTTTTATAGAAAGACAATCTCGTTAACTTACCAACGCTTCGAACGGGGGTCAAAACCGACTTACGGTTCAAGAGTTATGAATTTTCGAAGTTTTCCGAAAAACCAGAATTTTGCCTAAACACGGCTACGGGATTTTGCATTTTCGCCCGAAAATCCGACCGATTCAATTCTTTTTTTCGAAATAAACACATACTCATACTCACCTAACATATAGCAGTGAATTAGAACCATTAAACATGATTTCTACGACGTCCGATTTTCACTCAAATCTCAAACCCTCATTATCCGAAAATGTCAAAACTCACAAACTCAACCAAATTCAATCAAACGAAATCCAATAATCACGACTAAACATTACCCGACTAAACTAAGCAATTTATTTTGAATTCTAACCGTTCAAAACTCGATTCTACCGATTAAACCATTTATGCCCTAGAAATGAAAAATAGAGAAAACTACCAACAAATCCAACACAACTCATACATAATCATACACATTGATCAAATAATAATGTTTCTCACCCTTACCTTGATTGGATTGAAGCTTGAAGTTGATTCTTGATGATTTCTCCAAGTTTCCCCCTTCTCTTCTCTTTTCTCCTCTTTCTCTATTTTTTCTCTCCTTTTCTTTCTTTCTTTCTCTTATGTTTCTATCTCTTTTCTTTTCTCTCCAATTTCCCTTATATATCCTTCTATTTTCTTTCCATCATAATTCTTCTCTCAAAAATATCTATCAATTCATTTCTCACAAAATATCTCATCTCATCATTAATTAGAGAATATCTAATAAATCCACATTATTCTACCAAGTAGAATAAATTAATTAAATCCATTAACTCATTTAAATAAATCCAATAATTTATTTAAATCAGACAAATCACATAAACCAATTAATTAGCACAATTAATCACTTATTGAAAAATTGGGCTGTTACAACCCTCCCCCACTTTAGGAATTTTCGTCCTCGAAAATGTTACCTGATTCAAATAACTCTGGATACGACTCTCGCATCCTAATCTCCCAACTACCTCCACCAAAGGAATCTCTATACCTCGAAGTTGCTTCTCGTTCATCAACCTGAACTGGCAATGTCTCAACAATCAAATCCTCTCTCACTCGTACACTATCCATCTGAATCAATGCACTTCCTCAACTTAGACACATGAACACATCATGAAATTCCCACAAGCGACCGCGGTAAAACAATCTAACATGCTATTTTCTCCATGCTTCCGCTGCGCCACTCTGATACAGATCAACAAAACACAGTGGGTGCTTCCGAGGCCTCAAGCTCGACCGACACCAGTTACTATTGTAACTCTCGAAACACGTCTTTTCTTCGGTTCTTTTAATCTTTCTAGTCGTCTCTTGCGCAATCTCAGGTCCGAGTACAACACTCTCGCCTGGCACACATCAACACAAAGGATTCCTACACCTCTTACCGTACAAAGCCTCATACAATGTCATTCCGATACTAGAATGATCATTGTCATTGTAGGTAATTCAAGCAGCGATAGTTAACTATCCCACGATCCACCTTGATCCAACACACAAGCTCTCCACAAATCCCCTACATACTAGATAGTTCTCTTTGTCTGTCCATTCCGTCCACGGATGCTAGACAGAGTTCAACTTCAACATGACACCCAAAGCGTCTACAACTTTCTCAAAATCTCAACGAAAATTCAGATTCCCATCTGACACAATATTCGACGGTAACCCATACTACCCCGCAACTTCCTCACTATACCTCTTAGCTAGCTTCAGCATAGAATGATTCATCCTCATTAGTAAGAAATGAGTTAATCTTGCCAATCCATTCATAACCACCCAAGTCGAATCATATCCCTTCACATTTCTTCAGAAAACCCGACACAAAATCCATGGGAATACTATCTCATACCATTTAGAGATATTCAATAGTTGTATCAGGTCCAACAACCTCTGATGTTCACACTTCGACTTCCGATAAGTCAAACCAGCACATACCACTTCAACCACTTCTCTCTCCATCTATCTCAATGTTCTTCTGCCAGGGTACTCTTATCCAACTCACACTATTTGGAACACACACTCCATCACGACATCTCATGGTACCATTCTCATCAATCCGAAAATCAGCTCTTCGACTTCAATTCATTAAATTCAATCAATCTATTAACTCAAATTAGAACTTCGACTTCTTCGAATCTTATCAAGAATACCTATAGTCAGTCTCAAGATACAAAGCTCAACCCCCTAAGATATTTTCTTCACAGACCAAACTCATATCCCGAATTTGCTTCATCAGTTCTAACTCATTACCATCATCATTGGTATATATAGAAATTTCCAATTCGATACCTCTGCTACCACTTGGTCTCACTCGAATGGTAATTCAACCCAAAACCATACTCCTTCAAAAGTCCCTATTTATTTCCTCTGCACCATATTCAACTCTTTTTCAAATCAACAAATACCTTAAGTTCTTAAGATCACCAACCATCTCAAATCTCAACTAAACAATTGAGGCTTCCAAACTCCGGCACAAACATGCAACAGCAACCAACTCCAATTACTTGTCAGGTAACTCCCTTATGTACTTTAAGTTGCCTTAAAGCATAACCAAAACTCGCTGATGTTGTACTTAACATATCCCCCAATCATATCAACAATACACGAGCTGTTGACAGCTTTCCTAACAATTCCTTAAACTTTCTTCATAGTAGAATATTACTACTTCTTCTCCAACACTGATAACTCAAGTTCCCGATGCTCAACATGATCCTCTATACTCTTCGAGTATATGCAAATATCATCGGTTACCCAACCATTGACTCACTCAATTAAGTATGGAGAATCATATGCCAAACGGACACTCAATTTGTGAGTCATGGCGGAAATACAAACCGCACTTACTACAACAACCCAACATATTCCATCAATAAATACTTAATTCCATGTCACTACTTCACCATCACATAAAGCATTGTTTCCCGCGCTTCTAATCTTGCGTCATTTCGAGTTACGGTCCTCCCGTTACGACAAAAATACGAAAACAACATTTCCACACTTAGAAGGCCATTCAACACATCTTCAACTCTTGAAATGTTTAAAGGTCTAATTATACCAATATAGTATCCCACACCTTACTTCCTTTAATAATCACCAGAAGTCATTATCCACCCTTTATATACTTGACTTCACAATCTGTTGCCACAGCACACACACCAGACACAAGTCTCAAAACTACTCAATCAGTTTAATTCATTGACTATCCAAATAGACATACAATATAGAGCTCTTAATATCGGACTAGTTCTCGTAACTAAGTCAATCACAACTCCACTTCACGTCCTGGCTGTATATCACTATCTTGTCAGAATAACTTCCAGACAACCATAATCAATCGGCAAACCGCCAACTTCCCACTTTCGTTAACACTCAAAATTTCCATCAAAATGAAACATTTCATCACTGTCCTACGACGACTAATCAAAACAATTCTTCAGCACTTGGCTTAACTCCAAACAATTCATTGCTCACGTCATCTAAGCTTGCAAGACACGTCTATCCCATCCAACACAATCCCAACTACTATCAACAAGAGATTAAGGGTGATCAGTTCCTCAATTTATCGATAGATAGCCGAAAATCATGATGGGGTATAAACCATCTTTACCAAACTATAAGAGCGTTTAACCACACACTGAGCTACAACTCTGCACTTGCAGTATCCTAGAGAAGCACAAGTTTCTCCCCCACTTAGATCATTCCCACTTCCGTAGACAAAGGTTAGACAACAAACATGTATCGACAGTGTTTTCACACACATGCCGCATACAAGGGAACAACCAACATTAGACAACTTGGTCGGACGGACCGATCTGCTCTGATACCACTAATGTAACACCCTTCTAAACCCCACGGATAATATATGAATAATCAGAGTAAATTTCCATGCATTTACAAAAGGGCATTACACATAACTTTCAAAATATCAAAATCACCTGTCATGCTCATTACTATTTCAATATAAAATTATGCTTTACAAACTTCACTTTGCATGTAGCAGCGGATTCAATTATACCACAATTTTCATAAAAGAAACATTTGTTTTTATCAAATAAAACAACATCACTTAGGCACTAAGGCTAACATCATAATATTCCAATGGATATAAACACGTTTATAGAGTACATAATGTATATCTTAAACACAACCCAAGCGATCCCAGTGTTACATGACCAGAGCATGACTCGACCCAACATAATTAAATCACTAAACGGCTACACCAAAAGCGACCTCGTAACTACGAGCAATACTACTCCTTGATACCTGCACGATGTCATGTAGGACATCATTCCAGCAGAAGGGTGAGAAATATTATCATAATAACAATGCATATAATTATATATACACAAATACACAAGCACAAAATACATATATTCCATATTTTCTCACAACAATTTATTATAACTCATCATGTACAATACAACATATATATAATCAAATATGGATAATCACCAAGCATATTCATCAAGCACGTATCCATAAATCTCAACATTCCACATGAACATACACATATTATGTTTACTCACTAATTCACAATTACACATTCACAATTCTCAAATCAACAATTCATGTTCATAAGCATACTTTCATACAATGATCACATATTCCCAACTCTCAATTACACAAGTAATGCACATACGTGTATTCCACCATTCTCACCATACTTCATCATAACTCATCATATACTTCACAAAGCATATATATATATATATATATATATATATATATATATATATATATATATATATATATATATATATATATATATATATATATATATATATATATATATATATATATATATATATATATATATATATATATATATATATATATATATATATATATATATATATATATATATATATATATATATATATATATATATATATATATATATATATATATATATATATATATATATATATATATATATATGAAAATATGGACAATCATCAAACATATCCATAGTTCACAATTACACAAGTCATGTGCATACACCTATGCATAACTTCATACAACAATCATATATTTATTCCATGAGACTCAATGCAACTCGATACAACTCATGCCATGTGGTACCAACACTTGTTATCATTTTTCGGTTTTTACACTTAAACCGGGTCCACCCTTCTAGACCGATAACAACAAAAGCCCGTTCCCTAAGCTTTCAAATCCACCCTTCTAGGTTTGGGACAAGCCACTAGTCTCCACGAAACTAGCAAACATTGCCTCTTGACTAAATGATGCATATGCAATCAACAACAAAATGCACTTAAGACCGATCACACGTCTTAATCTCATGCATTCACATAATTCCTCCCTTCAAGAATTAAACAAGATTGCACACACAACATATCATATAATCAAGTATTCATACTTTTCATCAACATATTTGTCAAACAATGCACGCATATCTTACAATATGCTCCCATGCATTAATTCACAATAATCGAATACAACAAATATGCATTCATAATTCAACCTCATTACCTTTTCAAACAATGCACACATATTCACAATATGTTCTCATGCATTCACAATATCGCATATAATCAATATGCATTACACTTCAATATCATTACCATATTTATCAAGCAATGCACACATATTCACAATATGTTCTCATGTATTCTTCACATACAAACAATATGCATATATTTGTCAAAGGACTATATTTCATAATCGATTCTACCATCTAGGATTCACGTCATACGGCTACCCACAGCATATCATATCACAACATGCACAAGCTATACGTTATATAACAAAAGTATTATGCACAATAACACATCAATCACACACATTCGCGACGGTAAAAATCAACACAACAATATGTTTTCAATTTTCTGCTTAATTGAACTAGGTACAGGCCTCAAAGCCATTTTTCTAGAAATACAATCTCGTTAACTTCCCAACGCTTCGAACGGGGGTCAAAACCGACTTACGGTTCAAGAGTTATGAATTTTCGAAGTTTTCTGAAAAACCAGAATTTTGCCTAAACACGGCTACGGGATTTTGCATTTTCGCCCGAAAATCCGACCGATTCAATTCTTTTTTTCGAAACAAACACATACTCATACTCACCTAACATATAACAGTGAATTAGAACCATTAAACACGATTTCTACGACGTCCGATTTTCACTCAAATCTCAAACCCTCAATTATCCAAAAATGTCAAAACTCACAAACTCAACCAAATTCAATCAAACGAAATCCAATAATCACGGCTAAACATTACCCGACTAAACTAAGCAATTTATTTTGAATTTTAACCGTTCAAAACTCGATTCTACCGATTAAACCATTTATGCCCTAGAAATGAAAAATAGAGAAAACTACCAACAAATCCAAAACAACTCATACATAATCATACACATTGATCAAATAATAATGTTTCTCACCCTTACCTTGATTGGATTGAAGCTTGAAGTTGATTCTTGATGATTTCTCCAAGTTTCCCCCTTCTCTTCTCTTTTCTCCTCTTTCTCTATTTTTTCTCTCCTTTTCTTTCTTTCTTTCTCTTATGTTTCTATCTCTTTTCTTTTCTCTTCAATTTCCCTTATATATCCTTCTATTTTCTTTCCATCATAATTCTTCTCTCAAAAATATCTATCAATTCATTTCTCACAAAATATCTCATCTTATCATTAATTAGAGAATATCTAATAAATCCACATTATTCTACCAAGTAGAATAAATTAATTAAATCCATTAACTCATTTAAATAAATCCAATAATTTATTTAAATCAGATAAATCACATAAACCAATTAATTAGCACAATTAATCACTTATTGAAAAATTGGGTTGTTACACATGTCACTCAACCACTTGAATCAAGAACACAAGCATTGATTCATCTCCTCCTATCTTGTGGATAACAAGTTAAGATCTGGGTTCAAAGGAGATTTGTGGTTAGTTCTTTGGGAAAGATATGATTCTAAAGCCCATAATACAGCTTGATGGTACTCTACATGGATTATGTGTCATCACAAGCCATCACAAGAGCCTTAGCCAGTGGAAGTGGTCCTAGGGTTTCATCTGGTCAACAAAAGTTAATTGTGATTCAACTAGGTCAAAGTACTGGATCTCAAGGTCAATCAAGGGCCTGGTAGTTGTTTTTAAGTGATTTCATGTGTTTGTAACAAGAAAAGTCAAGGAGAAACATAAAATCAAGAGTTTGACTAAATTAGGGTTTTGATGAAAATTTTCTAAGTGTAAAAAACCCTAATTCTAGCCATCTTGCAACTTCCATAACTTTCTCATTTTTTATCCAATGAGGGAAATCATGCTATTGAATTAAAGAGGACATCATGAACTACAAGTTTATGGAAGGAAGCATGTCCAAAAGATTCATGGTTTAGAAGATATGATGAGCTAAAGTTGGAAAAAAGGAGATTATGACATTTCAACATTTAGAAATTTTTCTAAGTATAGAAAATCAGTTTGAGATACCTACTTTCAAGCCCATTTTACATGATAATTCAAGCTTCAAATTATTTCTCCTTGAACATGAAAGTTGTAGAGCATCCTCCAAGCTTTCATTTGAGTACTAGATCATCTCCATTGGAGGTGTAGAGCTCAAGTTATGAAGCTCCCAAATTAGGGTTTAAAAGAGGTCAAAATTGGCAAGTGGCTAGACAGATTTTTCAACCAAACTTCCAAGACATTTTTCACTAAGTTCTTGACCTCAATTGAATATTCTCACAACATGAAAGTTGAATATCATTCTTCAAGCTTTCTATCTATTACTAGATCATCTCCATTGGATCAAAACTCCTCAAGATATGTGGCTTCAAAGATAGGGTATCAAAGAGGTCAAAAGTTCAATGACTTAGAATTTTTTCTAAGTTACTTAAGACAGTTTTGAGGACACAACTTCCACTCAATTTTCCTCATTGATCTAAGGCTTGTTTCATCTTTCCATCAACATCAAAGTTGTTTATCATGCTCTTAACTTTCTCTCAAGCACAAGAACTCTTGAAATGGGACAAAATTCATCAAGTTATGATAGTTTAAAGTAGGCAATATGGAAGTGGATTCAAGGTGCAATTCACATAGGTCCTCTTGACATTTTCTAAACATGCTTATGCAGCAAACCTTGTGTGTCCAATTCTTGCGCATTATGTCACCTTTTGAATCACAAAACATTGCCAAAACCTAGCCAACATGTCTTGTACTAACCATGCACATTCTTTTCACATTTTTCTATTTTTGGTAAACCTCCAAACTTGCATAATAGGTTTGTTTCATCCACTCCAATTCTGAATCTCTTCCACTGATGACAAGGAACAACCAACAATGCCTCTTATGATGCTAAAATCTGTGCCTACCTCACCTTCACTCCAAAATGTTCAAACTTTCATCAAAAGTAACTCTTCATTTTTCACCTCAATAACTCACATTTTCACCACATGAACACCTTATTTAAGCTAAATGTGGAACCCTAGGGCAAGGGTGGACTTCATTCTGCAGCCAAACACACAAAGCATTCTCTCGTTCTCAGAAAATTTTCCTTCTTCGAATCTCATTCCCCAAGAGCTTTTCTCTCTTATTCTTGCCTCTGTCATCATCCCAAGAGTTCTAGGAGGCTAGAGGAAGGTTGGTTTGAAGCTTTAGGATAAGGTTTAGGAGCACCAGATCTTCAGTTGTTGGTAACTTTCTTTTTCCTTGTTCTCACATTTTAGATGCATGTTAGGGTTCATATGGGTACATCTGAAGTCCTACCTTAGGGTAGGCAATGTTTGCTATCTGTTTGTCTTGGTTTGATTAAATCCAGTTTGTGTATGCAAGTTTTCGTGGCATTTTTTCCTTGAGTTAGAGTGCTTTGTTATGAAAAATAGTGTCATATTTATGCTCTACATGAAAAAACAAGTGGGAAAGTTCCAAATTTAGCAAGTTTTGTTGAGGTTCTAGATAGCTCCGACGAGGTCGTGCCGGAGATGATGACTGGAGCCCTAGCTCCGGCGTCTAAGGTTGATTGATTATGTGGCACGTTAAATATTTTGACTTGGGCTTAAGTAGTGCCTACGTGTGTGTGAGTCATGTCCAGTTAGATTAATAAATGATCACGTATGCTTGCTGATTGTGTTTGGTTCTGGTTTGGGCTTTGATCTTTTGCTATCCACACTCCCTATTCTATGGCCCAAGCACGCATATTGAATAACCCAGTTCATTTACTAATTGCTGATGCACCCCCCTCATCTCTTTCTTTTCTTTTTATTTTCTATTTCTTTCTCATTTGTTTCTTATTTTATTTTTCAATTTCCTTTCATATTAAAAATCCAAAAAAATATATATTTTACACTCTTTAATGTCTCAATTATTTTATCACATTTTTATTTTATTTTTAAAAATTGTTTTTCTATTTTATTTTGATTTAATTGTAAGAGGTGTTTCTAAAGTACACTTAGATTAGGGTTTTGAGTTTTGATGCCTTAAACATCTTTGCTTGACCTAATTTTTTGCTATCTATTGGCACACAATGAGAGGACGTTTGGATGTTTTTGTTGAGACTTGATGATGTTGTTTGGTATACTTTTCACTTGATTATTTGTGAACCTTGATTTATGTTCAACTTGTGGAGTACCCTAGCTTGTTGGTTGCTTTTGTGCATGTTCTTGTGCCTTGCTCTTAGCTACCTTTTGCATAACCATACTTGAGTATATTGACATGAGTGAGATTTTTATTGGAATTTATTTGACCATTTTTATATTTTTGGATGCTATATTAAGTTGATGTTTTGACCATGATATTGTACATACTTTGACCTAGTTTTAGAGCATTGTTCTTCCATGATTCCGTTTGATGTTTGGTGATCTTAATTGACACGAATCTATGTTTAAGCTTATGATTTATTTTGATTCATTGTGTGGGGCTAGCCTTTTAAACCCTTTTGCTTGCATGAGAATGATTGAATCCTTCTTAGGCTTTGAGGAATGATACATGTCTAGTTTTAATACATGCCTTGAACATGATGATTGATGCTTCTTATTTGATATCATTAGTTTGACTTTGGATTGATGATTATGTGTTTTCTTCTGATGTTCCATGTTCACATGCCCAAATTACCTACCCTTGATCATTGTTGAGTTGCTTTTATGAGGTATCTGTTGATAAATGCTTAGCCTTTGTGTTGGTTCATGATGTATGCTCTTGTGTATCTCTTCTCATATCTAATATGTGTTGAACATGAGATATTTTAGGTTCTGATTTTGTTTGTTATTCATCTTGATTGATTCATTCTATTGTGGTTTGTCCATTATTGACATGTGGTATATTTTTCAAGGCATGAATGTGTGCATTAGTTGTTTGTCTTTGCTTGAGTTCTTGAACTTTAATGTGTGACTCCTTTTGAGCATGACCCATAATATTTAAAGTGTGTGCATAAGTGTTTACTCTCACACATCTTTGTTTCCTTGATTCAATATTTTAGGCATGTCTTGTCTTGATGAATGTTTGCCACTTATTAATTGATTGTTGAATTTTCTTACCTTGTGTGGTGTTTAAGTTGAATACTTGATAGCATGTTCTTGGATCTTTGATTCACCCCATTCTCTCACTCCTTCATACATTGCATCTCATTTCCCCTTAGTGGGCATTATGTATCCCACTCCCCATTTACAATGTAATAGTCTAGTTCCTTTTGCCTTTATGCTTGCTTTTTTCTTGTAAGAAAGATATAATTGAATTAGGCTAGAACACCTTTTCAAAATAACGAACAAATAAAGCTTGATCCAACGTCAAGTCAATTTTTTAAAATCCATTAACTTGGTTTACACCTTAGGGTTTCTCTCATTTCATTCTTATTTCTTATCTCTTCCATTATACCCCACATCAACCTTGTATGTATTCCACCTTTGTAAGTCGATTGTTTCACTCATCACCATCAACCTACCTTGATCTATTTACTACCCTTTCTTTTCAAAACTTTTCTCTATTTCTTTTTGTCTCCTTAAGTCTAAAAACCTTTGTGTTTTACCAAGTGCATTTTCAAACTGATTTTCCTAATAAACTTGGATGGTTGTGGAGTGGTTAGGTGAAGGCCTTCTCCTATCCCGAGTGCTTGACATTACCTCTAGGGTTCACTGTCATAAAGTACTTACCATTTAAAACCAAAACATCTTTAATAAGAGAATAAGGTTCTCTTTGTATTGAACTAAAGAGAGAGGATTGAGTGAAGACTTCTTCCTCTCCGAGTATTAGGATATTCACTTTAGAGTGTGTGGTCTTGATAATTGTCTTTCAATATGAAGACGTGACTATATTTTCCACACCATTTTCATAATAAATCTTTTGAGATAAAGAATTGGGTACTACCCGCAAGGGGTTACTATACGAGGACTTATTTCACCTTTAAAAATAACTTTCATAAATCAAATGTGACATCTTTCCTTGACGGAGAAAACTAATCTTTTCAAAAAGGACATGTCACATTCGTTCTATCGCAAAGAGGTAACGCCTAAGACTCCACAGGTGAGCTGCAATATACATAACTTCTAGAATGCGCATGTTGGCATCGTCTATAAAAAACACTAACAAACCGTAGTCTGAACTACAGACACTATGATTATTCACTTCTTTTAAGTGAAGATACGTAGGCACAAGGGCCCCAATCCTTGGCAAGTGCACTTCCATCTTTTTATCCGTATTCCTCCAAACTATGTTGACTCTGACTTTCTCATACCCGTTGAGAATATGTAGGCATATGACCGAGTAATCCTACCGAGTCTCCTCCCCCTTTTCCACCTTGCCTTTTCTCTTTTTGTTTTTATATATACCCTTCTATTTCCCTTTAGAACACTCTTAAGAAAGCAATTACCTTTAGGAAATACCCTCACACATAGACAAGCAAATGGTTCCGATCGAGTACGATAGATGTGAGGGGTGCTAATACCTTCCCTCCGTATAACCGGCTTCCGAACCCTTTCTCTTGGTTGCCAGACCATCTTATCCATTTCCTTCTTGGGGGTTTCTCGATGTTTTTCCTTCCCTTTTTGGGATAAATAAAGCTCGATGGCGACTCTTCTGTTCTTCCACTTTTGCCTCTCCGTCGTTGCATTTTTTTCGAGTAGCGACAGCTTGGCGACTCTGCTGGGGACGACCTAGCAAGCCAAACCTAATTTGATTGTCGCATGTGTGATTTATTTGCTCTTGTTGCTTTATTATGCTTTGTTCTCTGATTTGTTGGGTTTATTGGGGATGGTTTGTGAGGAGAAAAGATTTCTACCCAAGATTTTCCATTATACAATAATTTAAGAGGTGGTTGCTTTCTGATTTGCGAGACTTAGGACTTGTTGAGTTAGTTTGACTTCCACCACTCAGATGAGGCCCCTTTGGGATGATTATGTCTTATGAGTAGTCGTAATGGCGTCTTTATTGCCGACCTGTGAGTCTGTGATTCTGAGGACCTTTTTAGAACCATATTCCAAAGGTTACTAAGATATAACTCTGTGCTCATCCTTTGAAGGGATTATCGTCTTACGAATCGTCGTTATGATGGAAAACTTTTGAGGGTTAGTGCATGGGACCTTGTTTAAAGACCTTGGGATGACCTATTGTAAACCATTATATTGCCTGCCCGAGGTGAGAGATACCTTGTTGTGTTGTCCTGCAGATTTTGTGACCTTGATCCCTGTGCTACGAACTTGTTATAGTATGCATTCATAAGCATTGCATTGCATAACATTTTTGCATATCAATGGACTTAAGAGACTATGATTATCTCAGGTATTGCTGAAAAAATGACTGATCAAAAGAAAAGAAGCACTAACTCCTTGAAGTTCAGAGAGCCAAAATTAGGGGTCATCCAAGACCTTTTGATTGATGTGCCAAAATCTATCAAAATCAAATTTCAAGGAGAACATGGGAAGTTAATTGACCTTCTTTATTCTGGTGTGGATACTTGGGCTTTGTTTGCTATGGCACAATTCTACGATGCTCCACTCAGATGTTTCACCTTCTAGAATTACCAGTTGACTCCCACTCTTGAGGAATATTCCCACCTGCTGAATAATAAGATTAAGGACCAACCCTTCTACACTAGTTTGGAGGAAGAGCCAAGATCTCCTGTTATTGCTCTTGCTCTCCACATGACTAAAGAAGAGGTTGATGATGGTTTACCCAACAAAGGAGGCATGCATGGGTTCCCCCTGAAGTTTCTTCTTGACAAGGTTGCTCATTATAAGACTAATGAAGATTGGGAAAGGTTTGGTGTCTCTCTTGCTTTGATAATCTATGAGATTGTCCTCTTTCAAAATATAGACAACTTCATAGACATTGTTGCTATTACTCTCTTCATTCAGAAGAATCATATTCCCACCCTTCTTGCTGACACTTACCATTCCATTCATTGGAGGAGTGAGAAGAAAACAATAATGGTTCAATGTTGTTCTCATCTGTTATTCAAGTGGTATGTTTCTCATTTACCAAAGGAGGGGCCATTTATGGAGAACAAGGAGAAACTTAAATGGTCTAGGTACATCATATCTTTGGTAGCAGACGACATTGCTTGGTACTCCCATAAGTACTATGATGTGGAAATTATTTTCAGTTGTGGGGAATTTTGTAATGTACCTCTGATTGGAAAACTAGGTTGTATTACCTACAACCCAATTATGGCACTACATCAATTGGGTTATGCTATGGAGGATGAACCCGAGGTAGAGAAGACTCAAAGCTTTTTCTGGCTCAACAAAGCAGAGGATCATAGATTTGTCAGAAAAATTGCTAAGGCATGGACCAAGATCCATACAAGAGGAAGAACGGAGATGAAAGCAAAAAATTGCATGGCCAAAGAACCATACAACATATCGTTGTTGGCTAGAGTGGCGGAAAGGTTGTTACCATTTTCTCCTAAACCTCCCATGCAAGTGAAGCCTCTTGTTCCCACTCATGTGTCCATGGAAGAATATGAGAAGCTGAAGCTGGTAGTGGAAAAGTTGACTAAGGAAAACCAAGATCTCCAAGCTGAAATCCACCAAGCTGGTGTCGAAAATGGTCAATTCAAAAGAAAGATGGAAGTTGAACAAGATCAAGTAGTCGAAAGTAGCAAGAAGTTGATGTTAGAAACAGATTTAAGGATCACAGATCAAAGTGGTTTTCAAGGGGCTGATGCGTTAGTGAAGACTCTTCGATAGCGCTTGAAAGAGGCCAAGGAATCTTGTGAAATCACATGATTCTTATTGTTACACGTTGAATATTGTTTTTAGAAATATGGTGAATTCATTTTGTATTGCCACTATTCTTTTCGACTTACATCGTCGTTGTTCAAATGCTGTTTCAGTTTATAGCATATTATAAATATTTCATTTAAGCGTGTGCTTATTGGTTTTAATTACTACTGTCATTGAGCCAATTTCGATTCGACTACGGTTGTGTTGTGCTTATGCTGTTTATTGTTTATACTAGTTTGTTGTTGTTTTATTGATTTCAGTCGATCGATGGCCCCACATATGGGGTATGTTTCAGTAATTGATGTTAGTTTGTAAACATTATGAAGATTCAATACTGTTGTACATAGTTTGGAATCTATTTGTTTTTTATAAGTAATAATAGTGAATGTTAGAGTTTGGCTATGCTTGAACACTGTTGGCTGCCAAGAAATGTTGAATTTCATTATGGTTATGTTGCTGTTGCATTTCTACTTGTTCATTCATTCTAATTGATGTGGTATTGTTGGTGTTCGATTATGGCGTAACTATGTTGGTCGATTGATTGGAAACATTGGTATTTCTATTTTTCTTTTATTTTGTATTGCATTTAGGATGATGAATAGTACCATCATTCATGATGGATCACGCGTTGGTGTAGACAAGTTGTTGGAGTCTCTTTTTATTTCTATTTATTTATTTTAGCTTAATTATTTTTATTTTTAATTTAGGTTAAGTTACTTGGTTTTGAACTTGATCATTATATTTGGCTTCGAGCCCATTTATTTCCACACCCCCTTTATTTTCTTATCTTTTTTTAGTAATTTTAGAATTAATTCACGTTAGATAATTATTTTTTTATATACATACATTTTACTAATTAAGGAGTTTTAAATATTTGAAATTTATTTTTCTGATTTATGTTTTATTTAAGATTTAACTCATCTGGGATTATTAATTACTATTTAGAATAATTAGTTTTGATGTTGATTAAAAAAATTTCAAAAAAAGAAAAAATAGTAAAAATATATTCTTAATTAGATTGTGAATTAATCTTTTCAATTTTGATTTCGTTTAGAATTTAATTGTTTAGGATTTATTCGTTTATATTTTTAATTCCTGTTAATTGATTATTTTGACTATGTCATTGCTTGCATGTTATTCTCATGTTGTAATAATGTTATACTGATCTTTGATTCTCACTTGTATATGCCATTTTCAAAATAAATTCTTGATTCACATCGAGCCATTTTTCACCCTTGTAAGTCGATTGCTTTTTAAGCATCGCCGTCAACCTTTTAGTCGCTATACACAACACTCAAAGCTTACTCTTGGGCTTTCTTACAGTGAGACCTATTCGATCAATTTCTTCTAGTTGGTCGTTTAGAAGACGATCCCACTTTTCTAGTGCACACGATTAAAACTTAATTAGTTTACTTGTATCGAAACCCTCAAGTTCAAATCATACCCTTTTGTAAGTCGAGTGCTTATGCCTTGCCGTCGACCTTACCCTAAACCAATTAGGTCATTCTTACCATTTAGTTCAAACTATAACCATTCGATACGTAAATTCAAACCTCGATCAACATCGAGCATTTTTATGAAAAATCAATCTAATAAACTTAACCATACTTAGACCATATTTCAAATAGAGATGAAAATGGAGTTGGAATATAGTCTTCGATTCCTCTCCTCAATTGTTTAGGCCCGAGGAGCCTTTCTTAAGCTCAAACAATTGGCTTCTAATCCGATGAGCGAAATCAAATCTATTTTCTCGAATACTTAGATGAAAAAGAAAGAGAGTCAAGTCTCTGACCCACTCTCCTGATTACTTGGGCCAGAGGAGCCTTTCTTAAGCTTCAGTTAATCGCCACCCAAGCTAAACATCCAATACGACAAAATCTCTTTTCTCACCCCCGTGTGATTGAAACTTCTCCAAACACTAGTTCTTCGCCCACGTGCAATCTACAATTCAAACAACTTTCCCAAAGAACATTGTTTAGTCTTTCCTTCTGTGCATATAAACTAGTGCTTCAGCCTCCCCTAGCGAGCAGACAAGTCGACGTTTAGCAGTTAGAATGTGACCTAAACACTCGTTCGTTTCAAACACAAACCAACCAACCGTAGTCTTCCGAACTACAGACGCTCTAATTTCTCATTCCTCAATGAGAATATGTATGCATATGATTACAAGATCCTAACGAGCTACCTTTTTTCTTTTTATCATTAACCTTTACCTGTAGTCTCATGAACTACGATGCTCTAACTTTCCCATTGCATGAGGGAGTACGTAGGCACAAAGGCCCTAATCCTTGGCGAACACCTTAATAAAAACCACCCATTTCCCATTTAGAAGTGAATCCTTTAGAATATAAACAAACTTCGCTAAATTCTCTCACGAATCGAACCAAGAGGTTCCCGTTGAGTACAACAGACATAGAGGGTACTAATACCTTTCCTTTACGTAATTGACTCCCGAACCTAGAATTTGGTTGCGACGACCATGTTCTTATCTCTTTAAAGTATTTATTAATATTTTCCTATTCTTTTCTCGGAATGAATAAAGTTGGGTGGCGACTCTGTTCGAACGTTTTTTCCGCGTCCATCGTGAGGATTGTATTTTTCGAGGTACGATAGATGGTGACTCTGCTGGGGAAAGGCATTGCCCTATGATAGAGAGAGTCAAGCCTAACTTGACTCGATTCGTAAGAGTTAGATCTGCTTGTTTGTATATCTTCTATTTTTGTTTGCTTGTTTGATTATTCGATATCCACTTGCTTATCTTTATTATATATTATTGTTTCTTATGATACTATTGGGGGTTCTCTGATCTTTGGTTCTTTATGAGATGACTTTATACCTGAGTCCGAGAAAAACATAGGATTATGATGGTGGTTGTGTAGTGGAATCCCTCGAGGAACCTTTCTCGTTGGGAGGATACAAAAGCCCCACTTAGAGTTGATTCCCTTGGGAAGGTTATTATCGTGGTAAGCCTTTGCCATGGAAATAATATTTTCATGCCTGAATTGATAACTCTAAGGACCTGTAAACCTTTTTCCATGGAGGTTGGTAGTGCTAACTCATGAGGGTCACTCCTTGTTGGGTTGATATGAATGCCCCAATCAGACGAGATCCCTTGAACGTATCGTTATTCTGACAATGATATTTTCAACCTCGATCTATGACTCTGAGGTCCCTTTAGAAACCTTGGACTCGATGGTTATGTAGTAGAGACTCACGAGGAGCGTTTCTCGTGAGACGACGCGAAAACCTCACCTAAAAAAGATTCTTTCAAGGGTATTATTGTCAGAAGAGCCTTTGTCGTGTCAATAATATCTTTGAAAATATCCATGACTTTAGGCACCTACCCGTTTAGAGCCTACCTATGGGGTTCCACTAATCAGAGATATCTGTTATTTACCAGTTGTTCTATCTGACCTCAGAACGTGATTGAACCCGTGATCCTGAGCATTGATTTGCATTGCATTCACATATCATTGCATTTACATTGCATATCATCTTCCTAAACTATAAAACATATCCATCATTTGTCCGTAATCCGCAGTTGATTTTCTGACACCCATATCAGACTTGAAGCAGCCTTTGGAAGAATCATGAACTCATAAGAGCAGAATCAATTTGCGTCAAGAGCAGATGTTGACTTGATGAAGAGCCAGTTGGACCAACTTGTGGAATCTATGTTAGCCTTAGCAAGGAGAGAGAACAAATCTCAATGGCCTATAGTCACTGAGAACGTCATTCCATCTCAAGCGAACAATCTTACTCAACCTCAGCCTGTGCGGATTACTGTCGAGGACCAGGTTATACAAGAACGTCACATTATTCAGGATGAACATGCTTCATCTCATGGTGTTGTTGAGTACCATAGCTTTGCATTCACTACGCCGAATTCCCAAGGGGCAAGCCTGGTGGGGAATAATGCACGACCTTAGGATGTTGAGTTTGCTAAAAGATGTTGTGTGTTGGAAGAGAAGCTTAAAACCATGAAAGGGTGTGATGTTCTTGATCTGAATGCTCTATACCTGTGTTTGGTACCCGGACTCGTAATACCTCCGAAGTTCAAGATGCCGAATTTTGAGAAGTACAAAGAGATAGTTGCCTAAAGCAACATTTGGTGATGTTTTGCAGAAAGATGACCTCCTATGCTCACAATGATAAACTTATGATTCACTGTTTCCAGGACAGTCTGAGTGGGGCATCGTTGAGTTGGTACATGAAGCTAGAGAGTAGCTATATCCAGTTGTGGGCGGACTTAGCCAATGCCTTTGTGAAACAATACTAGTATAATCTTGATATGGCTCCTAACTGTATACAGTTGCAAGGCTTATCTCAAGAGGGAAACGAATCCTTCTAAGGGCATGCTCAAAACTGGAGAGAAGTTGCTGCTCGCGTTCAACCAACACTCTTAGATAGAGAATTGGTTGACATGTTCATAGATTTGTTGCAAAGACCATATTTGGAAAAGATGATGGGCAATGGGACATCTAACTTCTCTGACTTGGTATCTGTAGGAGAACGCATCGAAAGCCATCTCAAGAAGGGAAAGCTTCACGACGCCTCGAACATCCCAGCTATTGAAAGTGAATCAGTTGTCAGCTCCTAAGAGGAAGAAGAGGATGAGATCAATACAATCTGGGACGATGCACAAGCTCCATCCTCAGTACCTTATCCTCCGCACCCAAACATCTCAACTATTCAAAGTCAGCAATCTTATGGGTCATCCCATGTGACTCCAGTCTCCCCACATGGTCAACATCCTCCTATCAATAAAGGTCCCCTTTATCAACAACGGATTACACAGCAACATGCTCCGCAACAACGACGTTACTATACCCAAAGACCAAAAAGACACTTTGATCCATTACCAATGTCTTACAGTCACGTGTTACCATGTTTGATTAGTAGTGGACTAATAGTACCGAGGGTATTGGATCCTATGGTTCCACCTTACACACTAGGCTTTGACACCAATGCACGATGCGGCTACCATGTTGGTGCCATGGGGCATTCAACCGAAGATTGCAAATAGTTCAAGAATAAGGTTTAAGATCTGGTTGATTCAAAGCTAATCTCATTTACGTCTCAAGGTCTTCATATCCACGTCAATCCTTCATATGATCAGGCGGGCCCATCAGTCCATGACATGGAAGAAGCTGCAGAGAGTAGGTGTGAGGAAGGTTATCATACTAGTTATTGATGAACAAGAAAGCTAGTCCATAAGCTGATCAAGAAAGAAGAGCCTAATTCCTCAATGCTGACAGTTTTTAGATTTTATCATTTTTATGCATATGTAGTTTCTTTTCTGTTAACTGCTACTTGCTTTTAGACATTGTCGTTTATTAATGGTATTATTAATGTGATAATTATGCATGTTCTGAACAAATCCATTCGTATTCACTCACCTTTTCTCATTTATTGAAAAAATCACAAAAACATTTCACTTCACTTCCTTTATCAAACTGTTGTTTAGCAAACATTTGAGGGAGGATGACAAAAACTAAATACCCATAATTGTTGATAGTATGCTTTTGGATAAAATCTCGCTGATGATGTACAAGCATTGTTTCAAATCCTCAAACACTGGAGAGATAAGGAGTTAGTCCCTAGTTAACCACTTCGAGCCTAGAAGTAGGAGTTTCCTTCGGATTTCTAAACCCTTACACTTAACCTGGGGCATGGGTAGTGTTTAGTTAACCCGAGTACGCACTCAAATCATGAGACAAAATCCAAGAGATGACGATTGTTCATTAGTAACTAATGACTTGGAAGTCACAAGCCTTTAAAAATATATATATAATAAAAAGCCTGCTAAGTTGAACACCTCAAAAGGGGACTTAGGGGAAAAAAATCAAGGCAATCCCGATGGACTCGAAGAGCAAAATTAGTCCATGCAAAAGTTAGGGATCAAAAGCAAAAAAGGAAAGAGGTCTTCAAGTTCTCAAGAAAAACAAAATAAGATTCAGTGGCCACCATATCAAGAATCAAAAGGGTCACTGACATTCGTGTCAAAAGCAAAATAAAGTGACTGCCATTTCAAGAAAATCTTGAATCATCATCATCTTTTTTGCACCGTCAAAACCTAAGTGTGTATGTTGAATTAATTGAATGTAGGACTGGAGAATCACCACGAAGAATGGGTGGGTTAAAATCAAATTTTGAGCCTTATATCCTTTGTTTCAATAACCATGAACCAGACCACGTTACAACCCTCAAAAGACCTAATTGAGGCGGGGTTTATTCTGAAAGCATACTACAGCAAGGTTGCGTGAACTGACTCCTACATATTTGTTAATCATCAGCATTGGTGTCATTATTCCTGCTATATCTTTCACGCACCAACTAAATCAGCACTGTGTTTAGACTAATAGTCCACTCGCCACACATTTTCACATTATTCTAATAAATGATCTTTTCAAAACTTGCATGAATTCGCATTAAAATTACCATTTTTTAATGAAAAATTTCAATTGCAAACCTGTACTTGACATCAAGGAAATTCCAACCAAGGGGCAATCATAGAGGAACTTGATCATTCATTGGTACTGGCCTGAATCAAGACTTCCTCATAACTTGGTGAATCTGGGGCAAGTCCTTCCGAGGTTCAAGTAGGGGCATACTGCTGCAACATCCAAACACTGGGACAAACCATCTCAAACTATGTCATGATATAAACCTCTCAAGAAAAACCTTCAAATACCCTATAGACTAGGGCAGACTGGTTGAACAGGGGCAGTTTCCCTCCATGGTTTCAAAGTTGGTCAAGTGAACCGTGCCAGAAACCAGTAACTGTTGAGTTCAATAAGTGTCAAAAGCCTTGGGGCAGACTAAAAGCACAATCAACATGCATTGGTTAAGTCGTTATGCTCGCACATTCAACATGCTTTGGTTATGTCGCTACGCTCATCATTTGCAAGCCATCAAGGCATATCCGCAGAAGTCGAAGTTCTCCCAGGAAAAAGCATACAACTTCTGTAAAGAATCCAACTTGGGGCACCAGAAGCACCCACATCTGACCTCTGATCATGGCATCGTCAGATAACGAGTGTCGGGAAGTCAAATCCTTTCACCTATTAAAGTCCAACCCTTCTTGGTAACCACCTATAAGTCCAATTCATATTGGCATATCTTAGAGTCCAATCCTTTATTGGAAACTACCCAAAAAGTCCACCCTGCTGGCATCATCATAGACAAAAGTATAACCTTGCTTGGCACCTCCTAAAGTCCAATTCATATTGGCAACTACCAAAAGTCCACCTCGTTGGCACCTTCATAAAACCAATCACCAGCTTGCATTCGCATATGCATCACATATATTTAACATATACCATGTACATACATAGCATAATCATTTCCCTTTCTCAACCCCTGAGTTGATACCTTACTATAACTTTTGACCACGCGGTCAACGTTGCCTTTATTTCTTCAACCCCCGAGTTGACATTTTATTACAAATCTTGACCCTTGATTCACTGTCTTTTCTTTTCTCGACCCCCGAGTCGATATTGCCTTTACCTTCAACCCCCCGAGTTGATATTTTATATCCTTCAACCTCCGTGTTGATATTTGATTTGTTATCGACCCTCGAGTCAATATTTGCTTTACATCTCCTTCAACCTCCGAGTTGATATTTTATTACAAATCTTGACTCCTGAGTCATTGTCTTTTCTTTTCTCGACCCCCGAGTCGATATTGCCTTTACCTTCAACCCCCGAGTTGATATTTTATATCCTTCAACCCCCGCGTTGATATTTTGATTTTTTCTCGACCCCCGAGTTGATATTTGCTTTACATCTCCTTCAACCCCCGAGTTGACACATTATTACAAAATTTGACCCTTAGTCAATATTATTTTCGTTTCTCGACCCCCGATTCAATATTGTCTTTATTTTCTCGATCCCCGAGTCGATTCTATAGTCTTTACCTTTCTTTTAACCCCTGAGTTAATATACCAATATACCCAGTGAATTCTTTCATCTTGCTTCATCGAATCCCCTAAGTCTTTCATTGGAAACCAGAAATAAAGCCTTACCAAAAATTGTATTACCCGGTTGCATTCTCATGCGCATTACATATCAATCATTTGCATATGCATCTTATATTTCCGTAGACGTTGCATCTCAGTTGCATATTCGTGCATCACACAGTGCATGGCATTTCTGTCCCCAACATAATAGCATAACTAGGATCCAGGATTAGTTTGCAAGCATCTTGGTCGTTCCTCCATCAAAGTCAGCAATATTTCTCTAACAAGAGTTAATACCCCGCACGCGCTCATGGACCTTTATTCTCCAGCAAGTCATTCTTCAACCATGCAGTTGATAATGATAGTCCCCAGCAGATGTTAATCTTGTTGCTCCCTAAGCAGAGGTTATCTTAAAAAGTTTCTCGAGAAGCTTTTCCCCCTGCAGAACTTTGTTAGCACATTTCCTCTGAAAGCAATTTTGGCTTAAACAATTTCCCCTAACAGATTTAATACTCGAGATACTATTATGGTCTGTGGTGTTTTGTCTGAATCATGTCATACCATTTTATTTATTTCTCCCTGCATTCCGTCCTTGCATTGCATTTCTACTTTTTGTTGGACAAATTTTTGGGGTCTTTTAGTATCTAATTGACTTCCACCCTAAAAATCAATGCCTTGCAGCAATACATTTTCTTGGGTTCAATACAATTAGATAGGGGCATCTTTCATACCCCAAATTTGTCCTACCTTTTTAAATTTTCTTGAATTCGAGTTTATTTTCATATGCACCTCTTGCATAGCATAACTTGTTTATTTTCAGCATGAATAATGCCTGGATTTTCAGCCAGAATAAATTTCTTGGATATAGAGACAAACTGGTCGAATTGATTCTCAAATACGCAAAAAAAGTCAGTGGTTACAAAATTTCAAATTTAAGCTTGCAGAATTCAGTGATATTGATCTACATTTTGTGTAGTTTAACTTGGCGTGCTCGTCTTATTTTTCGACGACTTTTCATTCACATTTTGATTAGTTTGATCATTTTTACCGATTCCCGACTAATTTTAAAATTGGACAAAACGCTGTACTTTTCCAAGTGGTTTATTCCGCGCCGATAATTTTGGTGCAATTTTTTTTTCCATTTTTCGAGTACTTTGATACTCGACTTTTTATTCGGTTTTAGTCATTTTATTTTATTTTTAGATAGAATAATCCTTTAAGTTTAAAATTAATTAGATAATTAATTTTTATCCACACTTTTCTCTTTAAAAAATAATTCTACAAAAATGTATTTGTCCTTTTTTCATGATTTTATTCTATTCTTGTTGATTAAGTTTTCAAAAGGGCGCTTTGGGTATATTGCAATAATTCACAACCCTAGTTATATATATATATATATATATATATATATTATTTTTTAAAATTGAAAAGAAGGGGACCAAGAGACCAACCGTTACTGATACTAGATCCTTTCTCCCAATCGATTGAAATAAAAGAAAAACAAATATAAAAAAAAAATTTAAAAAACAATTAAAGAAGTTTTCTTGTTCGTGTGATTCACGGACTTAAAAATTATTTATTTTAATATATATACTTTTTAGTATATTTGACATTTTAAATAAATATATTTTTTTAAAATAAAATATGAAAATAAAATAAAAGTTATCATATTGAAATTTAACTTTATCTTCAAAATCTACTAATTCAAAACTTACACAACTTTCAAGAAATACATTTGAGAGTCTAATTCAAAAACTACTAAATTGAAGATTAAATTTGTCTAAGATTTGGAGTAAATATTTAAACCTAATCTTAAAGACAGGATAATTCTTCTCATATGTAATCGAGTTGACACATGAACTTAACGAGTTGAACTATGTATAGTTCAAGTTCAGTTCATTTAGTTAACCAACTTAATTTTTTTTCTCATACTCAACTCATTTGCTTGATGAACCTAGTTCGACGATTTATTTTAATTGTCGAATCGAATTTCGAACTATTTTCGAATTGATTCGGTTCATTGTCTGCCCTATCTTGGTACGCTTGTAAATTATTTTCCTCCGCTTCCAAATCTTTTCTCAAACCCTTCAAACTTTCGTCCTGCTCAACTACCATTTGATCCCGCCGGAAACAACCTCTCACCACTTCACCGTAAACTCCTCGATGAGCTTCGTTAGCAATCACCCAACACAACGTTAACACGTTTTGGCTGGCCAAACAAAACAAACCCTTCACCTCACCATCGCCACCAAGCTTTAAATTAACCAAACTCACCTCCACCTTAAACCATCTCTGATCTACCTCATTACGAAGCTCCCGCCGACATCCGTCATACAAGCACAACCAACCGAAGAAATCCTCACGTACAACAACAACCGTGAACCTCATGAAGAACAACTCCGAACACCCTTCATTTCCAATCCGTCACCATCAACTTCACCTTCATCGTCACAATCGCGATTTGAATTTGGTGTTTCTATTTGGTTCCGTTTCGATGTCTTGTTGTTGATTTTTAGGTTTGATCACTGGTTCAACAACTTAGTTCGAACATGGCGGGTTTGATACTTGCGGGTTACTGTTATTTCTATGATGCAAACAGAGGTCTTATTCTGCTGTAGTGAAAAAGGGTTGGAGAATCTGTCAAACGTATTTTCATAGCAGTTGAACTTCTTTCTTGATTTCTTCCGGCAACAATGTTCTGTTCATAACAGCCGTAGTAGCTACACGGTGATGGTAACTTTTGACTCACCTTTTACATTTTGTTTTCATCATGCTTGTCATTTTGGTATATCAGTATTGTGATCTCTGATTTTGTTGTACTGCTATTATTTCTCCTTGGGCTTTAGATATTGTAAAGAATTCATGTAACGTAAATTATGTGGTTACTGTCTGATTTGTGATACCTTGTATGCTTGGTTTTGGATTTGTTCATGTATGTTTTTATTATTGTTTGATTTCTAATATCATGTAGGGTGTTATGGTTTATGTTGCTTGCGACATTGTGTAAATCAGATGCTTACAGAATTGCTTAAATCAGAATTTAATCTATGGATCTAAGATTTGTGCTATTTTGTATGCTCTGTGAGTAAATATTATTGTTGCTGCTGTTTTGTTCATTTTTTAAAAGTGTTTATGCGCTTCAATATTGGAATGTGTTGTGTTTTTGTGTCGGTTCTGTTTTCATTTCGATTGTAGTTTTAGTGAAATCTTAGGCTGTTGTAAATAGTGTCTTGTGATTCAGTGTTCGAATTTGAAGATTATGTTGTGGAGGATTCCACTTGCAGTACGTTAATGTAGCATTGCAATTCTAAATTTTATTGGATGGTCTCGTGTTGTTATGGCTATTGGGATTGACGTGTTGACATTCGATATCACGATAATGATATTCAGATTTCATGATGGTATTAAGTTGTTTGTTGTTTCAATGTTAACTTTATATGACTTTGTTTCGATTTGGCAAGGTTTTTATTTTTTTTCCTGATGCGTTGGTATACCGTAGTGAATGCGCATCGTTGGTTTTGATTTAAGCTCACATGATTCTTATTGTTACACGCTGAATATTGTTTTTAGAAATATGGTGAATTCATTTTGTGTTGCCACTATTCTTTTCGAATTACATTGCCGTTGTTCGGATGCCATTTCAGTTTATAGCATATTATAAATATTTCATTTAAGTGTGTTTGCTTATTTGGTTTTAATTACTACTGTCACTGAGCTAATTTACTACGGTTGTGTTGTGCTTACGCTATTTATTGTTTATACTAGTTTGTTGTTGTTTTATTGATTTCAGTCGATCGATGGCACCGCATATGGGGCATGTTTCAGTAATTGATGTTGGTTCGTAAACATTATGAAGATTTAATACTGTTGTACAAAGTTTGGAATCTATTTGTTTTTTTATGAGTAATAATAGTGAACGTTAGAGTTTGGTTATGCTTGAACACTGTTGGCTGCCAAGAAATGTTGAATTTCATTATGGTGATGTTGTTGTTGTGTTTCGACTTGTTCATTCTTTCTAATTGATGTGGTATTGTTGGGGTTGGATTATGGCATTACTATGTTGGTCTATTGATTGCAAACATTGGTGTTTCTATTTTTCTTTTATTTTGTATTGCATTTAGGATGATCAATAGTACCCTCATTTATGATGGATCACGCGTTGGTGTAGACAAGTTGTTGGAGTCTCTTTTTATTTCAAATTATTTATTTTAACTTAATTATTTTTATTTTTAATCTAGTTTAAGTTACTTGGTTTTGAACTTGATCATGATATTTGGCTTCGGGCCCATTTATTTCCACAACCCCTTTATTTTCTTATTTTTTTTAATTAGTTTTAGAATTAATTCACGTTAGTTAATTATTTTTTTATATACATACATTTTATTAATTAATGAGTTTTAAATATTTGAAATTTCTTTTTCTAATTTATGTTTTATTTAAGATTTAACCCTTCTAGGATTATCAGTTACTATTTAGATTAATTAGTTTTAATGTTGATTAAAAAATTTTCAAAAAAAGTAAAAAATAATAAAATATTTTCTTAATTAAATTGTGAATTAATATTTTTAATTTTGATTTCGTTTAGAATTTAATTGTTTAGGATTTATTCGTTTATATTTTTAATTCTTGTTAATTGATTATCTTGACTATGTCATTGCTTGCATCTTATTCTCATGTTGTAATAATGCTATATTGATCTTTGATTCTCACTTGTATATACAATTTTCAAAATAAATTATCGATTCACATCGAGCCATTTTTCACCCTTGTAAGTCGATTGCTTTTTAAACATCACCATCAACCTTTTAGTCACTATACACAACATTCAAAGCTTACTCCTGGGCTTTCTTACAGTGAGACCTATTCGATCAATTACTTCTAGTTGGTCATTTAGAAGACTAGCCCACTTTGCTACTGCACACGATTAAAACTTAATTAGGTTACTTGTATCGAAACCCTAAAGTTCGAACTATACCCGTTTGTAAGTCGAGTGCTTATGCCTCACCATCAACCGTACCCTAAACCAATTAGATCCTCCTTACCATTTAGTTCAAACCATAACCATTCCGTACGTAAATCCAAACCTCGATAAACATCGAGCATTTTTATCAAAAATCAATCTAATAAACTTAACCATACTTAGACCATATTTCAAATACAGATGAAAAGGGAGTTGGAATGGAGTCTTCAATTCCTCTCCTCAATTGTTTGGGTCCAAGGAGCCTTTCTTAAGCTCAAACAATTATCTCCTAAATCGATGAGCGAAATCAATTCTATTTTCTCGAATACTTAAATGAAAAAGAAAGAGAGTCAAGTCATTGACCCACTCTCCCGATTACTTGGGCCAGAGGATCCTTTCTTAAGCTTCTGGTAATCGTCACCCAAGCTAAACATCCAATACGACAAACTCTCTTTTCTCGCCCCATGTGATTGAAACTTCTCCAAACATTAATTCTTCGCCCCTGTGCGATCTACATTTCAAACAACTTTCCCAAAGAACATTATTTAGTCCTTTCTTCCGTGTATATAAACTAGTGCTTCAGCCTGCCCTAGCGAGCAGACAAGTTGATTTTTAGCAGTTAGAATACGACCTAAACGCTCGTTCATTTCAAACATAAACCAACCAACCGTAGCCTCCCCTAGCGAGCAGACAAGTCGATGTTTAGCAGTTAGAATGCTACCTTTTTCTTTTTATCATAAACCTTTACCCGTAGTCTCACGAACTATGATGCTCTGACTTTTCCATTGCAAGAGGGAGTACATAGGCATAAGGGCGCTAATCCTTAGCGAACACCCTAATAAAAACCACTCATTTCCCATATAGAAGCGAATCCTTTAGAAGATAAACAAACTTAGCTAACTTCTCTCACGAATCGAACTAAGAGGTTCCCATTAAGTACAACAGACGTAGAGGATGCTAATACATTCTCTTTACGTAATAGACTCCCGAACCTAAATTTGGTTGCGACGACGATGTCCTTATCTCTTAAAAGGTTTTATCAATATTTTCCTATTCCTTTCTTGGAATGAATAAAGTTTGGTGGCGACTCTGTTCGAATGTTTTTTCCGCGTCCATCGCAAGGATGGTATTTTTTGAGGTACGACAATGTGCTATCTAACTAACTTACCCAATAAGCTGTGGACAACTACCAATCTATGCGCTTCAATTTTCATGACGAAGACGTCATGTTAGCCAAAGACTATACAACGCTTGGCCCAAACGACGGACACGAACCAGGATTGTGATGGAAGCTCATGTTTGATGGTGTCGCAAATGCTAAGGGCTGTGGAATTGGGGAAATAATTACCTCCTCAACCAGATTTCATCTACCATTCACTGCCAAATTGTGTTTCAAATGTACTAATAACATGGCCGATTATGAAGCCTGTATCTTCGCGATTGAAGTTACCATTGATAATAGAATCAAGATTCTAGAGGTCTATGGAGATTTTGCTCTTGTCATATGCCAAATCAAAGGTGAAATCGAAAAACTTGATGCCAAGCTGATCCCTTACAAAGATCATGTATTGAAGCTAATCCAATACTTTGATGAGATCACTTTTCACCATATTCCCAGAGTAAAAAACCAATTGGAAGATGCTCTAGAAACATTAGCATCCATGTTCCAAGTCAAGTGGAAGAATAAGGCACCGACCACTCGTTTAGAGTATCTTGACAAACCTGCTTATTGCCTGGAAACTAACGCCGCAGAGCTTAAAGTGGATGATCATCCTTGGTTATAAGATATCAAGTGGTATCTAGAAACACAAGAATATCTAGAAGGCATCACCATCACTAAGAAGAAATATCTTAGGAAGCTTTCATCATAATTCTTCCTCAGTTGTGATGAACTATACAAGAGGAACTATGATTCGGTTCTACTCAGATGCGTGGATAGACACGAAGTAGGACATATCATAAACAAAGTGCATTAAGGATCTTTTGGGACACATGCCAGTGGCCACGCTATGGTTAAGAAGATCTTGAAGGCAGGATACTATTGGATGACAATGGAAACAGACTGTTATCGTCATATCCAGACATGTCATAAATGCCAAATCTATGTAGACAAAGTACATGCTTCACCACTTCCTTTGAATGCTTTGACTTTTCCTTGGCCTTTTGCCATGTGGGGCATAGATGTAATAGGATGTATCGAGCCAACTGCCTCCAACAAACATTGTTTCATCTTAGTGGCCATTGATTATTTCACCAAATGGGTGGAAGCCATATCTTACACCAACGTCACTAAGCATGTGGTGGCCCGTTTCATTAAGCAAGAGATTATTTGTCGATATGGAGTCCCGAATAAAATCATTACTGATAGTGGTTCGGACTTCAACAATAAAATGATGAAGGAGTTGTGCGAAAGCTTCAAGATCGAGCACCACAACTCGACGCCATATGGCCCAAAAATGAATGGAGTTGTTGAGGCGGCGAATAAAAATGTCAAAAAGATCGTCTAGAAGATGGTGAAAACATATAAATACTGGCACGAGATGTTGCCATTTTCCTTGCATGGCTACCACAATTCAGTGCGCACTTCTACTGGGGCAAACTCATTCTCTCTCATGTATGGAATGGAAGCAGTGTTGCCTATTGAAGTAGAGATTCATTCCTTGAGGATTTTAGTAGACGTCAAGCTAGACGAAGCCAAATGGGTACAACCAAGACTTAACCAACTTAATCGCATCGATGAGAAGCGCATGATAGCCATATGTCATAGCCAATTATACCAAAAGCGATTGAAGAGAGCCTTTGACAAGAAAGTTTGCCTGCGACATATTGAAGCAGGAGACTTGGTCTTGAGGAAAATTCAGCCAACTCACATTGATCCAATGGGAAAATGGACATCGAACTATGAGGGTTTGTATATGGTGAATAAGGTTTTCTCTGGCGGAGCCTTGATTCTCTCGACCATGGACGGTGATGATCTTCCATCCCCTGTGAATTCAGATGCAGTTAAAAAATATTATGCCTAAAAGATAGACCCGGTGGACCAAAAAGAAAATCCATGCAAAAAATGGGTGTCCTGGTGGACCATGTAAAAAGAAGAAGGTCCAGGAAAAAATTAGGGACTATAACAAAAGAAATAACCTGCTAAGTTAAAAACCCGTAAAGGTAACTTAGGCAAAAAGGGGTATCCCAACAAGCTGAAAATCCGAGAGGGGAAGACTAGGCAAAAGTTAGGGATTCAAAAGGCAAAAAAAAACTGCATTCTGAGAGGATGTTTGAATTTTCCTCCTTGATCATTAAACTCTGATTGGGAAGGATCAATGCAATCATTGCGCCCAAAAGCAAGGCATAAAGGGTCTTCAGAGATATATGGGTCATAGCAGAATTGAAACTCAATAGAAACTGATTTCAACATTTCCTTTGCTATTTTTTATCCATTTTCTTTCAAAGCAATTACCTATTTTAGGAATTTCCTCCTCTTGTAATTTGCCCGTTTATGGGTCTTCATTAATAAAGACTACTTTCATAAAAAAGTTTTCTCTTTTATCTCTTACCATATGTTTGCAAAATTTGTTTTATCGGTGGTAAGTATTGCATATGTTAATTTTTTAGTGGAAAAAAAGTGTGGGATTACTTATCCTATTAAGGTGACTATAGGGTGACCATGACCCCAAGCAACAGACAAAAACACCATCAAAACCACAAAGTGACTTAGCCAAGACAAGAATCATCTAGCCCAGAAGAAACTGGCACCAAAATAGGAGTCCCAGCATCTCCAAAACCTGATTGCATCCTGAAGAAGCGATGTCGAGAATTCAAGCTTGTTCCCCATCCAGTCTAAAGCCCAATCATATTTGACACCTTTTGGTTGTAAAGTCGCTTTCGGATGGCATCTCCTTGTAAAACCACCTCTGACTGGTACCTTTCATCGTACATATATCTTTTCCCCAACAAGCCCAACCATGTTTGGCATGAGCCTCACTCTAGACTCTCACATCCCCAGCATTTTGCATACATTTTGTATCATTTGCATGCTTGTTTAGCCAGTTCCTATAGAGGGTAGAGCATTCCTGAGGATATTGTCTCTTTCTATGATTACTTTTGTAACTCCTTCCGTGCCTTTTTTGCATAGGAGTTACCTTACCTTTGTAAGGTATTTCATCTCCTTTTGTATGAAATCTTATCCTGTCGCTTTCCTTTTATAAGCGTTCTCACTGTCTTTTACACGCAACAAAACTTTCTATTAGGTATTGTTCGATCAATTTGAAGGCTTGATGTCTATATGGCCAAGAACTGAATGGTTACTGCACCAAGAGTGTCATCTCCGCCGTTGTGCTTGTGAAGTTGATGATATTTTGATACCTTATACAAGGATGGTTATCGCCTTCAACTTACCTTTTGTGAGTCTTGTTCATGTCATCATCATACGATTTTTGGCTTGTGCATTTTGCACCTTTCCATACCCGGCTGTGCCTATTGCACATTATCCTCAGCGGTTTGTCTTTGCGTATTACGTTTTTCTCCCCACAGAATATCCTACCTTTTGTAGAACTTTGCCTTTGAACCTTTTGTTCTGGTGTCTTTCTCTACCTTTCGTAGACGAAATTCGTTTCCCCGAACCTCTCGTTCTGGAGTCCTCTCTACCTTTCATAGAAGGAATTTGTTTCCCCGAACCTTTTGTTCTGGTGTCTTTCTCTATCTCTTGTAAAAGAAATTTGTGTCCCTAAACCTTTTTGTTCCGGAGTCCTCACTACCTTTCGTAGGAGTAGTTTTCTCCTAGCCTTTGCTCAGGAGTCTTTTCTGCTTATTACAGAAATTTTCACGATCATTTCTTCCCCAAACGAATATCCTTTACTTGTTATACTAGGACCGTTTTCTCCAAAACCTTTATTTTGGGGTTCTTTCTACCTTTCATAGAAGGAAATTGCCCCAAAGCCTTTTGTTCTAGAGTTCTCGCTACCTTTTGTAGGAGGAATTATCTCCTAACCTTTTGTTTAGGAGTCTTTTCTGCTTCTGCAGAAATTTATTCGATCGTGTTCTCTAGAAGGGATTTCCTCTATGTAATGTAGAAGGAATTTATCTTTTCTCCAAGCCTTTTGTTCTGGAGTCCTTTTTAGCCTTTCGCGTAAGTGTCATACCCCAAATTTGTCCTACTTCAGTATTTAATGATTACTCTTATTGCTTCACGACTTCTGGCTATAACTATCTGAGACTTCGTTCATAAAGACCATGTGTGTACACATGGTGGTTGTAATCCCTAACAATTTTTGTTGAATTCTTGCGGGAAGAGCACGCCTCCAGCCCCTTATACCCAAACTCATATGTGTCCTCGTTCTCGCGATCAGACTGACATGATATGGTCAATGGCATCAAATGCATGACTGGATCTATCTTGCCACACAGTTTCAGGAAATTTAAACTTTATTTCCACTTGATTACAAACTTCTCTAAAGGTTATGTAAGCCTCACTACAAGTTGCTTGTTATGATCTACACTTAATTCAAAGATACTTCACATGTTGCTTCTGAACACAGTCGATTTAGCCTCAAGCTTTGCTCGAATTGATTGTAAGCATCAAGCTATGTTTGGATTCTAAATTAGTTTGTGACAAACTTAGATTTAGCTTGAAAATTTTAGGTCATAATTAAATTAGAATTTGGATGCAATTAGTCCAGAAGATGTTTCGATTCATTTCAAAGGCTTATGGTAATGCATCAGTTTATAAACATACAAGCTATGTTAAAGGAAAGATGAACCCGTATTCTTGCAGTCAAAAATGGTCAAGAGATTTCAAGTAGATTCTAAACCATATGACGCGAGTTACTTTAGGAAATTAGTCTAATGGCTTTAAGTTAATCTCAAGCCTTATTCCAATTCGTTTCGAGTTATATTTCAAATGAATGCTAAATGAGCAAAGTCATTAATAGTTAAGTTGTTTTGTTTCAAGCCACCTTCGAATCAAGTTCATGCATTATTGAAAAAATCATTATTGAACTAATTAGTGTAAATTTGGATTATTTTCAAGACATGGAAAGTTGTTTTAGGTTACAAGGTGAAACGTTTCTTTTGCAAAGAAAATGAGGTTATAACTAAATGATATGTCAAGATGGGGTAAGACGTGGGCCATTTTGCAAGATTCTTATTACATGGTGGGTTGGCTCTCGAGCCATGTTCTGAAGTTTTGTCAAACAGTGAAAAGTCGTGTTTTGGGATTTATCTTCAAGTAATGCATGGATCTTTCTAAAAGCCACGTTAGATGTGAAGGTTACAACATCAATGTTCAAGTATTGAAAGCCCATCCAACTCCAAATTTACTTCTAAACTATTATATTGTATTAATTAAGGAATTAGAAAGAAGGTTGACCAACCAAACTCTTGGAAAATTAAAAGTGATAGTTTGCTGCACCAATTACCAAGACTTACTTCATAATTCATACGAGAAATGCAAAGAAAACTATCTTAGACGGTGCAGAAGTTACAAAGTTATGAAACAGTTCTAGAAGAATTCATAAGACTTCATCCCACAATAGGAAAGATTTTATGACAGTTCTAAAAGGCCATAACAGAAAATTGAAAGAGGAAATTACAATGAGTTGAAGCAATAAATATTCTCAGCATTCCTCTGTGAACCCGTCTACCGCACTACACAGCAGATGCCTAAAATGCAGCATTGACATCAACGACTTCAACATCAGCAGTAGTAGTTTATACGAGGGGGTATGTCATACGCAGCAACAACCCATCGCATATATGTGCAATTCCGGAACAATTTACTAATGAAGGACTCGCTGCATCTGGGAAACTCTAACTATCGGTCGTAACGCAGATGAGCTGAAAAAATGCAAAAATGTCAGCAACACAACCTAGAACCAGTTTCACCAGGTTCTTTCTTGCAACCACCAATTGCATTTTCCATCTAATGCATCAGCTCCATCTCCTCAGAAGACTCCTGCACCGTCAACTGTTGAAAGGAATTTGCCACCATCGATCAACTAATTCCTCCCTCATTTCTTCCAATAAGTAGACGGAGACATTGTGCTCCGCCACCAATGAACATAAGCTGCATCATCTGTTTTTACCATCACCCTCATAAGACATCCTCATTCCATATCATCCAATATCTTTTTGCTCACCTTCAATGCCAAACGTTCATTTATCCGTTTGTTTTATCTTTTGCTTCGACATAACACCAAGATTTCTCCAAATTCATACATGAAAAAAAAAGATGGAGATTGGTCAGTATGAGCAAATTAATGGCATCCGCAGTAGGCATGTATTCACCTACAAAAGCATCATGTATGCAAAATTACAAAGTTGTAGGAGTTCAACTGTATGATAAAGTGCAGATTCCAAAATAAAATCAAAATTAAGATGACATAAAAGTTTGAAATCAGACATTCTGATCAGTCTGGAAGAGATGAAACTCTTTGGCACAACAAAGACGCACATTTAAATCATATGTGAACCAAGTAGGAATAAAAACCGGATGCGATCAGTTCATAAGATAATGATATTACTAACACTGTTAGTATATTTACTATCATACCATGCATTGAGATGATGAGAAAACAAGTGAAGTTCACTAGGAGAGCTAGTAAGAGTTTTGTTCTTCTGCTACGAAATTAATAATGAGAATGCAGAAGTTTTGAGGTAATAAGACTTACTAAGGAAATGTTCAGATCATTCACGACCTTGCCTCCGAACCGTATGCAAACTCCTCACGAAATCTGCAGCACTTCACCATAAGTTACGAGAAGATAGCACACAATATTTGACTTCTTGCTAAGGCCATGAGTTTCTCGCCGAGATTTATTAGCTGAAGGAAAACCAGACACACGTGATAGGCCAAGACATCCTATAACAAAAGCCTGCAAAAGATCAAAAAATAAACAGAGTTTAAGAGCAAATGTTATCCAGTTTCACTTTTCAAGTTAAGATTGCCCTGGCGCATTATTGCAAAAGCATAAGGAAAGTCGAACGAATATTGTTGTTTATCGTCCCTATGATATATCGTTGAGGTTCTATTCAAATGCTTTGGCTCCATAACCTGCAACAAGCATAAGACATTCAAATGCCATTTCTACGTGGTATCAGTTCATGACAGAAAAAATACCATATTCACGCAGTAAAACTCATCAAAAAAAACCATTTGTTTTCAAAGTAGCTACAGACAAAAATACAAGGTGAGTCACTCTCAATGGTCCCCACCAAAATCTCAGTGAAACATTTTTCATAACGGTCTGAAGATTGTACAGATTGTGCTCACACACTTGAGAGCATATTCCTCCCAAAAAGCCCTAAGTTCACACGCACCAGCCAAACCCTAAAATCCTCTATAAATGCAACTCCATTCATTGGCAAAAGAAAGAGGAGGAAGAAACCCTATCATTACTCTGCCGAAATCTACCCTTCATCAAAGCTCTCACTAGTGAGTAATAAAGGCTTCACCTTGAAACTCCAAATTACTCAAAGCTGAGCCATTCATAGCGCGAAGAAAGAAGAAATATAGCAGATAAAGAAGAAGAGAAGCGGAGGATTGGTAGAGTGTTTACCATAAGCTCGTTTCAGTGTTGACGAAAGCAGCGTCACCAAAGTTGCTCCGGCCAGGTACTTGCTTCATTTTCTCTTTGTAGTCATTGACCTCATTAACCCTCAATACTGGTTTTGTTGAGCTGAACACCTATCGCATGATATGTGCATTCATAGTCTTGAGTTTGATTTTCGTTCTAGGCTTTAGGTTTGGTTTCAATTAATGAACGGATTAGGGTCTAATGTATGTGTGTGAGACGTTATTTTTACTGAGTTTAGAGAAGACCCGAGCATTAGGTGAGAGAGCAAGGAGGATCTAGGAAGAGGGAGAAAAAGATAGAGAATGCGATGAGGTTGAGGTAAAAAGGGAGACGGAGTGAATAGGACCTGTTGGAAGTTGAAGAGGATGATAGGGATCCAAAATTAATTTTGAAGGTTTTGATCCTTGTAACAGCACTTAAGTATATTTTGTTTTATTTAAGTTTATCTATTGTAAATTCATTATAGACTTGGAAGGTGTGTCAATTTGGCCTGCACGCGTGTCCCTAGGTCTTCTCTTTTTTTTTTTCTTTTATTTGTCAGCCATTGCCATGATGATCATTTAATTTTGGTGGCTAAGTATTGAGGCAAGTTTGTGTCCCTTGGCTTTCTCCGAGCGGGCCATGAGGTCTAATGGGCCTCTAAAAATGCAAGCCCAATCCTTTTGTTTCTTTTTTTTCCTGCTGTATCATGATGAGGCCATTGGGCCTAAGAGATTTGTTGAAAGATAGGCTCATGGTGATTTAAATTGGTAAGAATTAGTTCATTCTAAGGTTAATTACAAATTCTATACACAATATTGTTTATTAATCTTGATTTGCATTAATATTTAGGGGATTAATTAGCTTTAATTATAGTTACTTTGATTTAATTCATTTTATAGTATTTAAATAATATTTATTTAATGAAATCGTTACTAAGTATTTGTTTTTTTTTCTGCTTCTTATAAAACACTTCAAACTATTCTTTTAAGAAAGTGGTGGATTCTTAAGGTCTAGCACCTCTTGGGCCCTTGAGCGAATGCTCTCGAAGCGCACGCTTTGGGTTGCGTTCTTTCCGTCTTTCGTATCTAAAAAATTTCTATCGGTTCGCATATTTTCTTAAACTAAAATATTAAGTCTTTAGAAAATTATACTTTATTAATGAAGTTAAAATCTTTTTTTTAAGATATTAAACTTTTCTCAAAACAATTAGTTATTATTAGCTTTTTTTTCAAAATCTTTTTTATATATAACGAATTTATTAATTTATTTTATATGTGAAAATTAAGACTATTTTTCTCAATCAAATTATACAATCTTTCTAAAACAAATTTCAAAAACAATTAAATTCTTGGGTCTCGCCTTCCTTGAATTTTTTAAAGCAACCGCTCTCGAGGTGCACACCTTGAGTTGTGACCCTTCCGATCTTATTTTCAAGAATACCTAGCGCGTCTAGTCCGAGTACGCTAATATTTTCAAATTGTTTCCATAATTAAATCACGAAATAATCGAGTTCTTGGAGTCGCGCATTCCTCGAATTCGAGAGTGACTACTATTGAGGCGTACGCCTTGAAAGGTGTGTCGTTCGAACTTTCATTCCTAAAATACTTCCCATAATTATTTGGACAAGTACTTTCTCCGTCCAACAAACCTATTTTATAATTACGGGAACGAAAAAGGTATCGTTGGGATCTAGCATTCCAACGATATCCCGACTAATTGGTTACGAGGCCGACGTCTCGTTTATCGAGTAGTCGTCGTTCCTCATAATTTTTCAAACCATCTAATCTCGTTCCTCACCTTCGTGCGATCGAGTCTAAACCCTAGTTTGTTTCTAAACCATATGTAAAATTCAAATTATTTTCTTAACTAAATTGCGAAAGAATAGAGTTCTTGGAGTCTCGCATTCCTTGAATTCTTGAATAACCACTCTTGGGGTGTACGCTTTAGGTTGGGGGGTTGCTCGACCTTTCGTCTATAAAACACGTGCCCTAATTATTTGGACACATATCGTCATTGTCCATTCAAATACAATTTCATAATTAATTGAATGAAAAAGGTGTTGTTGGGATCTAGCATTCCAATAATATCCCGATTAATTGATTGCGAGGCCGGCGTCTCGTTTATCGAGTAGTCGTCATTCTCCCTTAAGATATTCAACCCAATTCTCTTTTCTCGCCCCCGTGCGATTGAAACTTTCTCAAACACTAATTTCGAAGTTAGTCGAATGAAAAAGGTGTTGTTGGAATCTAGCATTCCAATAATGCCCCGATTAATTGATTGTGAGGCTGACGTCTCGTTTATCGAATAGTCGTCATTCTCCATCAAATTACCTAACCAAACTCCTCTTTCTCGCCCCCGTGCAATCAGAACCTTAAACCTATTCAAATATATCCTCTAACAAAAAGAATCCAATACGATAAACCTAATTCCTCGCCCTCATGCGATTTCCAGCTCAAACAACTCTTCCCAAAAGAACATTGTTTAATCCCTTCTTCCGCGCATAACAAACTCGAGCTTCAGCCTCCCCTAGCGAGCAGACAAGCCAATGTTTAGCAGTTAGAATGCGACCTAAGCCTTCGTTCAACTCAATACACCTTTTACCAAGAACATTGTTTAGCCCATTCTTCCGCGCATAACAAACTCGAGCTTCAGCCTCCCCTAGCGAGCAAACAAGCCAACGTTTAGCAGTTAGAATGCGACCTAAACTCTCGTTCATTCCAAACATAAACCTTTTACCGTAGTTAGCCGGACTACGGCTGCTCTGATTTCTCATTCCCCAATTAGAATACGTAGGCACAAGATTGCGATGATCTTGGCGAGCACAATTCCCTCTTTTTCCCGTAGTCCCACGAACTACGAATGCTCTGATTTTACACTTCTTACAAGTGAAGATACGTAGGCACAAGGGCCCCAATCCTTGGCGAGCACCCTATCTTAAAACCACCCATTTACCCTTTAGCAAGCAATTCCTTTAGAAGATAAACAAGTGTATCCACTTTCTCTCACGAATCGAATCAAGAGGTTCCCGTTGAGTACAACGGACGCAGAGGGTGCTAATACCTTCCCTCTATGTAATCGACTCCCGAACCTAGAATATTGGTTGCGATAACCATGTTCTTATCTCCTTAAAGGTTCTATCGATATTTTCCTATTCCATCCTTGGAATAAATAAAGTTTGGTGGCGACTCTGTTTCGAACAGTATTTTCCGCGTCCATCGCGAGGATCGTATTTTCCGAGGTACGACAGATGGCGACTCTGCTGGGGACATGCATTGCCCTATGCAAGAGAGAGTCAAGCCTCACTTGACTCGATTCGAGAGTACTAACCTTTTGCTTAACTGTTTTCTTTATGTTTTCCTATTGTTTATTTCTTGTTTTCTCTTTCTATCGTATGCTGTTTATTATATCTGCCTGCTGGATTCGGGGATAACATTGCAAGTAAAGCTCTACACCCGAGCTTTGGTAAAAGAAGAGAGAAAACATAGTTTAGAATCGGTAGTAATTAGTGTTAGTCCCCAAGGACTCGCTCCTTGTGTGCCTAGCATGAAAGCTCCTCCAGAATAGACCTTTTCATAGATCATATCGTAACGCAGCTAGCCTGTTGCACGATTTGATTCATGAAGGGTCCATGACTCTGGGAACCACTCTTAGAACCAATTTCTATATTGGTAGTCGTGTAATGTTAGTCTCCGAGGACCCGCTCCTCGTGTGCCTAGCATGAGGACTCCGCTCAAGAGAGACCCTATCGTACTCTCGCTATAATACAGCTAGCCTGTTGCATAATGTTGATGCGATTGGTGTCCGTGATCCTGGGAACCTTATCCGTCAACATAGAAGCTATCCCATGAGTGGGTCTATGCGTAAAGAATCTAGAACTTTCCTGGTATAGCCTACCAATTAGGTTGCTTTGAGTTGCTTATGTTATCCTGGATCCTGTTTGCACCTGCATAGCATTCGCATATCACTGCATCTGCATTTCATTTGTATTGCATATCTTCCTAAACCAGAAAGCTTATCCATCCCTTCTTCATAACCTCCAAATGATTTCCCTACACTCATACTAAACTTGTGGTAGCCGCAAAGAAGTTGAAGTGAGTTCAAATGGAGTCAAGAGGAGCATAGACAACTCAAAGAGCTAGTCAGATTAATCAAGTGGAAAGCTCGGGTAGATATGTCAGAGGATAATTTTCAACAAGTTGGGATGGAGAATCTTAACTCTTCATCAGGTTTCACTATGTCGACCAACCCCTTGTATGATCATCTGGCTAGTGGTAATCTTTCGCCAATGAACATTCCCGCCCAGTCTCAGATGATGCCATTGACGGATTCTATGGAGGAGAGGTTTTGTGCCCTTGAAGAAAAAGTTCAAGCTATGGAAGCGTGTGATAATTCAGGGCTCGATGCTGTTGATATGTGCCTTGTGCTAGACCTGGTAATTCCTTCGAGATTCAAAGTACCTAACTTCCAGAAGTACACCGGTCTCAGTTGCCCAAAACGTCATTTGATAATGTTCTGCCGAAAGATGACTTCTCATGTCCTTGATGACAAGTTGATGATTCACTGTTTTCAAGACAGTTTGAATGGAGCATCTTTGAATTGGTACATGGATTTAGAGAGAAGCCGCATCCAATCATGGAAAGATTTAGCCAATGCTTTCCTAAAGCAATATGATTATAATTTGGACACGGCTCCTAGTCGCACGCAGTTGCAAAGCCTATCTCAGAAGAGCAATGAATCCATTAAGCAATTTGCACAACGGTGGAGAGAGTTAGCAGCCAGGGTGCAACCACCACTCTTGGACAAAGAATTAATCGACATGTTTTTGGACAGCCTGCATGACTCTTATCACGAAAGAATGGCTGGAACTGCATTCTTGAGCTTCTCTGACCTTATAATAGTAGGAGAATGCATCGAGAATTACCTTAAAACTAAACAAATCCAAGATGCTTCGAGCAACCAGACGGGTGAGACTGAATCATTTAGCAATCCTCGAGAGGAAGAGGATAATGAAATTGATGCGGTCATAGCAAATGTAGAGTATTCTCAAGGTGCACCAGAAAAACTTTATGGTTCATCATCTTCTCGACAATTATCATTGCCTGCACCATATCATCCTTATAGGCGACCAATCAGGTCTAGGGCACCATACCAGAAACCTTGGGTTGCTCCTCATGCAAATCAACAAACCCGTGGCCGAGGTTATCAGAATCAACGTCAGAATCGGCATAGGCCTCGAAACAACTTGGAAAGAAGGACTGTTCCTCTTCATCTAGTTCGTATGTTGTATAGTCAACTTTTGCCGCATCTGGTCCGAAACTCGCTGGTAGAACCGAAAGCTATCAAGCCTTTGCCAGAACCATACCCGCCTGGGTATGATCCCGATGCTCATTGTGGATATCATGCTGGATCAATGGGACATTCAACTAAGGATTGCAAAGCTTTTCAAGCCAAGGTGTAACAGTTGATTGACAAGAAGTACATATCCTTTCCAGAAGGAAATTTGGTTGTGCACGTCAGCTTCGCGCCGATATGAGTTGCAAGACTTCAGGAGGCATTTCCCAAAGCCCGTGGTTCAGACAAGAAGCCATCCTCAACACTGGCAACTTCAGGACATTTTTTATCATTTGCATTTGTAATTTCTTTTCTGTTAATTGCTACTTGCTTTTAGACATTGTCGTTTATTAATGGTATTGTTAATGTGATAATTATGCATGTTTTGAACAAGTCCATTCGTATTCACTCGTTTTTTACTCATTTATTGCAAAAATCACAAGAATATTTCACTTCCTTTATCACACTGCTGTTTAGCAAAGATTTGAGGGAGGATGACGAAAGCTAAATACCCATAATTGCTGATAGTATGTTTTTTGGATAAACTCTCGCCGATGATGTACAGGCACTATTTCAATCCCCAAACACTGGAGATATAAGGAGCTAATCCCTATTAAACCACTTCGAACCTAGAAGTAGGAGTTTCCTTCGGATATTCAAATCCTTAAACACTCAACCTAGGACAGGGTAGTCATTCAGTTAATCCAATCCCGCACTTAAAGCAAAATCCAGAAGACGGTTGTTCTTTAATGGCTCATGACGTGGCAAACACAACCAAATCCAAAAAAAATTCAAAAGCCTGCTAAGTCAAACATCTCAAAAGGAGACTTAGTTAAAAATCAAGGCAATCCCGATGGATCTGACAAGCAAAGTCAGTCCATGCAAAAGTTAGGGATCAAAAACAAAACCAAAAAGAGATCCTCGAACCCTCAACAAAAACAAAATAAGATTCAGTGGCCACCCAAATAAAGGGGTTACTGACATCCATCAAAATAAGGTGACTGCCATTTTAAGAAAACTTTGAACCATCAAGTTTACACCGTCAAGCAGGTGCAAAATTAACTGAACATAGGTATGGAGATCATTACGAAGAAGGGGTGGGTACAAATAATACTTTGAGGCGGGTTTGTTCTGAAAGCATGCTACAGCAAGGTTGCGTAAACTGACTCCTACATATTTGCTAATCTTCTATATCGGTGTCATATTCTTGCTATATCTTTCACACCAATTAAATCAGCATTACGTCGAATTAATGGTCTAATTCGTCACACACTTTCACATCATCCTAATAAATGATCTTTTCAAAACTTACATGAATGTCGCATTAAAATTACCATTTTTGAATGAACAATTCTAGCTACAAATTAGTAATCGGCATAATAGAAATTCCAATAAAGTGCAATCAAAGAAGAACTTGATCACTCATTGGTGTTGACCTGAATTAAGACTTTCTCCTAACCCTATGAATCTGGGGCAAGTCCTTCTGAGGTTTAAATCGGGGCAGACCACTGCAAGGCCCAGACACTGGGGCAAATGGGTTCAAGCCATATCCTGGTATAATCATCGCCAAAGTTCTCCTCCCAGAAGAAAGTCCTTCAAATACCCGACAGACTGGGGCAAACTGGTTGAACTTGGGGCAAACTAGCTGATGTTTGAGGTCAACAAGCGTCAAAGGCCTTGGGGCAGAGCAAAAGCACGACTAATACTCATTGGTTAAGTTGCTACGCTTAATCCATACGCATTGGTTAAGTCGCTACGCTCGCGCAATCCAAACGCATTGGTTAAGTCGCTACGCACGCTCAATCCATACGCATTGGTTAAGTCGCTACGCTCGCGCAATCCAAACGCATTGGTTAAGTCGCTACGCTCGCGCAATCCAAACGCATTGGTTAAGTCGCTACGCTCGCGCAGTCAATATGCTTTGGATAAGTCGCTACGCTCAATGTTCGTAAGTCATCATAACACATCAGCTAGAAGCAAGGTTCTTACAAGAACAAGTATACCATTTCTGCAAAGGATCCAACTTGGGACACCAAGAGTATCCACATCTGTCTTCTGATTGTAGCACTGCCAAAAACTGTGTGTCGGGAAGTCAAATACTTTTACCAATAAAAGTCCGATCTCGCTTGGCACACCCCACATAAGGTCCAATCTTTTATTGGCAACCACAAAAAGCCACTCCAATTGGCACCTTCAATTCACCCTAAAAGTCCAGTCTTCATTGGCAACCACTAAAAGTCCACCCTCGACGGCATCCTCATAAAACCAAAGTCCAAATCCATTTGGCAACTACCAAATCCAGTCCCTGGTGGTATCCCCAGTAGGATTTTACCCCCAGCATACCTGATCATTTGCACGACATATAACATCATATCATAATCAAACATTAGCACGTCATTTGCATATGCGTCTTGCACTCCCTAGCAGTTGCATTTCTAGTTGCATGTTTGTGCATCATAACGCATTGCATCGCATAACAACATAGCAGGATCCAGGATCGGTTTGCAAGCATCTTGGCCAGTCCTCCATTGAAGTTGGCAGTATGGCTCCGAAAAGAGTTAATACCCCGCGAGTTCAAAGAATTCTACTCCCTAGCAAGTCATTCTTCAACCATGCAGTTGATGATGATAACCCCCAGTAGCTGTTGCTCTTGTGGCTCCCCAACCAGAGGTTATCTTAAAAAGTTTCTTGAAGGTTTTCCCCTGCAGAGTTTAGACAACAATGTTCCTCTAACAGGAATTTTTCTCAACTCTTCCCCAACAAATTTTAGAGATACTGCTTTGGTATCATCGAAGAATCTTATTGGATAAGAGGCTGCTTCGACCACCCGAAGAATCTCATGTGTTTAGAGACACCACTTTGGTATCGCGAAGGACCTTAACAAATGAGGAACTGCTTCGACCACCCAAAGAGGTTTGTTTATACCACTTTGGTATCGCGAAGAACCTTAACGAATGAGGGACTGCTTCGACCACCCAAAGAGGTTCGTTTATACCACTTTGGTATCACGAAGGACCTTAACTAATGAGGGACTGCTTTGACCACCCAAAGAGGTTCGTTTATACCACTTTGGTATCACGAACGACCTTAACGAATGAGGGACTGCTTCGACCACCCAAAGAGGTTCGTTTATACCACTTTTGTATCGCGAAGGACCTTAACGAATGAGGGACTGCTTCGACCACCCAAAGGGGATCGTTTATACCACTTTGGTATCGCGAAAGACATTAACGAATGAGGGACTGCTTCGACCACCCAAAGGGGATCGTTTATACCACTTTGGTATCGCGAAGGACCTTAACGAATGAGGGACTGCTTCGACCACCCAAAGGGGATCGTTTATACCACTTTGGTATCGCGAAGGACCTTAACGAATGAGGGACTGCTTCGACCACCCAAAGGGGATCGCTTATAGTACTCTGGTATCGCGAAGAACCTTATCAGATAAGGGACTGCTTCGACCACCCAGAGAATGTCAGATTATCTCATTTATCTTTTACATCCTGCTACTCTGCTCTAGTATATCTCACTGCAGTTTACTTGCTTATCAGACAAATTTTGGGGTCTTCTTATATCTAATTGACTTCCACCTTAAAATGAACGCCATACAGCAATTCATTCTCTCAGGTTTAAGGCAATTAGATAGGGGCATTTGTCATACCCCAAATTTGTCCTACTTCAGTATTTAATGATTATTCTTATTGCTTCACTACTTCTGGCTATAACTATCTGAGACTTCGTTCATAAAGACCATGTGTGTACACATGGTGGTTGTAATCCCTAACAATTTTTGTTGAATTCTTGCGGGAAGAGCACGCCTCCAGCCCCTTATACCCAAACTCATATGTGTCCTCGTTCTCGCGATCAGACTGACATGATATGGTCAATGGCATCAAATGCATGACTGGATCTATCTTGCCACACAGTTTCAGGAAATTTAAACTCTATTTCCACTTGATTACAAACTTCTCTAAAGGTTATGTAAGCCTCACTACAAGTTGCTTGTTATGATCTGCACTTAATTCAAAGATACTTCACATGTTGCTTCTGGACACAGTCGATTTAGCCTCAAGCTTTGCTCGAATTGATTGTAAGCATCAAGCTATGTTTGGATTCTAAATTAGTTTGTGACAAACTTAGATTTAGCTTGAAAATTTTAGGTCATAATTAAATTAGAATTTGGATGCAATTAGTCCAGAAGATGTTTCGATTCATTTCAAAGGCTTATGGTAATGCATCAGTTCATAAACATACAAGCTATGTTAAAGGAAAGATGAACCCGTATTCTTGCATTCAAAAATGGTCAAGAGATTTCAAGTAGATTCTAAACCATATGACGCGAGTTACTTTAGGAAATTAGTCTAATGGATTTAAGTTAATCTCAAGCCTTATTCCAATTCATTTCGAGTTATATTTCAAATGAATGCTAAAGGAGCGAAGTCATTAATAGTTAAGTTGTTTTGTTTCAAGCCACCTTCGAATCAAGTTCATGCATTATTGAAAAAATCATTATTGAACTAATTAGTGTAAATTTGGATTTTTTCAAGACATGGAAAGTTATTTTAGGTTACAAGGTGAAACGTTTCTTTTGCAAAGTAAATGAGGTTATAACTAAATGATATGTCAAGATGGGGTAAGACGTGGGCCATTTTGCAATATTATTATTACACATGGTGGGTTGGCTCTCGAGCCATGTTCTGAAGTTTTGTCAAACAGTGAAAAGTCGTGTTTTGGGATTTATCTTCAAGTAATGCATGGATCTTTCTAAAAGCCACGTTAGACGTGAAGGTTACAACATCAATGTTCAAGTATTGAAAGCCCATTCAACTCCAAATTTACTTCTAAACTATTATATTGTATTAATTAAGGAATTAGAAAGAAGGTTGACCAACCAAACTCTTGGAAAATTAAAAGTGATAGTTTGCTGCACCAATTACCAAGACTTACTTCATAATTCATACGAGAAATGCAAAGAAAACTATCTTATACAGTGCAGAAGTTACAAATTTATGAAACAGTTCTAGAAGAATTCATAAGACTTCATCCCACAATAGGAAAGATTTTATGACAGTTCTAAAAGGCCATAACAGAAAATTGAAAGAGGAAATTACAATGAGTTGAAGCAATAAATAATCTCAGCATTCCTCTGTGAACCCGTCTACCGCACTACACAGCAGATGCCTAAAATGCAGCATTGACATCAACAACTTCAACATCAGCAGTAGTAGTTTATACGAGGGGGTATGTCATACGCAGCAACATCCCATCGAATATATGTGCAATTCCTGAACAATTTACTAATGAAGGAATCGCTGCATCTGCGAAACTCTGACTATCGGTCGTAATGCAGATGAGCTGAAAAAATGCAAAAATGTCAAAAACACAACCTAGGACCAGTTTCACCAGGTTCTTTCTTGCAACCACCAATTGCATTTGCCATCTAATGCATCAGCTCCATCTCCTCAGAAGACTCCTGCACCGTCAACTATTGAAAGGAATTTGCCACCATCGATCAACTAATTCTTCCCTCATTTCTTCCAACAAGTAGACGGAGACATTATGCTCCGCCACCAATAAACACAAGCTGCATCATCTGTTTTTACCATCACCCTCATAAGACATCCTCATTCCATATCATCCAATATCTTTTTGCTCACCTTCAATTCCAAACGTTCATTTATCCGTTTGTTTTATCTTTTGCTTCGACATATCACCAAGATTTCTCCAAATGCATACATGAAAAGAAAAGATGGAGATTGGTCAGTATGAGCAAATTAATGGCATCCGCAGTAGGCATGTATTCACCTACAAAAGCATCATGTATGCAAAATTACAAAGATGTAGGAGTTCAACTGTATGATAAAGTGCATATTCCAAAATGAAATCAAAATTAAGATGACATAAAAGTTTGAAATCAAACATTCTGATCAGTCTGGAAGAGATGAAACTCTTTGGCACAGCAAAGATGCACATTTAAATCATATGTGAACCAAGTAGGAATCAAAACCGGATGCGATCAGTTCATAAGATAATGATATTACTAACACTGTTAGTATATTTACTATCATACCATGTATTGAGATGATGAGAAAACAAGTGAAGTTCACTAGGAGAGCTAACAAGAGTTATGTTCTTCTGCTACGAAATTAATAATGAGAATGCAAAAGTTTGGAGGTAATAAGTCTTACCAAGGAAATGTTCAGATCATTCACGACCTTGCCTCCGAACCGTATGCAAATTCCTCACGAAATCTGCAGCACTTCACCATAAGTTACGAGAAGATAGCACACAATATTTGACTTCTTACTAAGGCCATGAGTTTCTCGCCGAGATTTATTAGCTGAAGGAAAACCAGACACACGTGATAGGCCAAGACATCCTATAACAAAAGCCTGCAAAAGTTCAAAAAATAAACAGAGTTTAAGAGCAAATGGTATCCAGTTTCACTTTTCAAGTTAAGATTGCCCTGGCGCATTATTGCAAAAGCATAAGGAAAGTCGAACGAATACCGTTGTTTATCGTCCCTATGATATATCGTTGAGGTTCTATTCAAATGCTTTGGCTCCATAACCTACAACAAGCATAAGACGTTCAAATGCCATTTCTACGTGGTATCAGTTCATGACAGAAAAAATACCACATTCACGCAGTAAAACTCAGCAAAAAAAACCATTTGTTTTCAAAGTAGCTACAGACAAAAATACAAGGTGAGTCACTCTCAATGGTCCCCACCAAAATCTCAGTGAAACATTTTTCATAACGGTCTGAAGATTGTACAGATTGTGCTCACACACTTGAGAGTATATTCCTCCCAAAAAGCCCTAAGTTCAAACGCACCAGCCAAACCCTAAAATCCTCTATAAATGCAACTCCATTCATTGGCAAAAGAAAGAGGAGGAAGAAACCCTATCATTACTCTGCCGAAATCTACCCTTCATCAAAGCTCTCACTAGTGAGTAATAAAGGCTTCACCTTGAAACTCCAAATTACTCAAAGCTGAGCCATTCATAGCGTGAAGAAAGAAGAAATATAGCAGATAAAGAAGAAGAGAAGCAGAGGATTGGTAGAGTGCTTACCATAAGCTCGTTTCAGTGTTGACGGAAGCAGCGTCACCAAAGTTGCTCCGGCCAGGTACTTGCTTCATTTTCTCTTTGTAGTCGTTGACCTCATTAACCCTCAATACTGGTTTTATTGAGCTGAACACCTATCGCATGATATGTGCATTCATAGTCTTGAGTTTGATTTTCGTTCTAGGCTTTAGGTTTGGTTTCAATTAATGAACGGATTAGGGTCTAATGTATGTGTGTGAGACGTTATTTTTACTGAGTTTAGAGAAGACCCAAGCATTAGGTGAGAGAGCGAGGAGGATCTAGGAAGAAGGAGAAAAAGATAGAGAATGCGATGAGGTTGAGGTAAAAAGGGAGACGGAGTGAATAGGACCTGTTGGAAGTTGAAGAGGATGATAGGGATCCAAAATTAATTTTGAAGGTTTTGATCCTTGTAACAGCACTTAAGTATATTTTGTTTTATTTAAGTTTATCTATTGTAAATTCATTATAGACTTGGAAGGTGTGTCAATTTGGCCTGCACGCATGTCCCTAGGTCTTCTCTTTTTTTCTTTTATTTGTCAGCCATTGCCATGATGATCATTTAATTTTGGTGGCTAAGTATTGAGGCAAGGTTGTGTCCCTTGGCTTTCTACGAGTGGGCCATGAGGTCTAATGGGCCTCTAAAAATGCAAGCCCAATCCTTTTGTTTCTTTTTTTTCCTGCTTTATCATGATGAGGCCATTGGGCCTAAGAGATTTGTTGAAAGATAGGCTCATGGTGATTTAAATTGGTAAGAATTAGTTCATTCTAAGGTTAATTACAAATTCTATACACAATATTGTTTATTAATCTTGATTTGCATTAATATTTAGGGGATTAATTAGCTTTAATTATAATTACTTCAATTTAATTCATTTTATAGTATTTAAATAATATTTATTTAATGAAATCGTTACTAAGTATTTTTTTTTCTGCTTCTTATAAAACACTTCAAACTATTCTTTCAAGAAAGTGGTGGATTCTTAAGGTCTAGCACCTCTTGGGCCCTTGAACGAATGCTCTCGAAGCGCACGCTTTGGGTTGCGTTCGTTCCGTCTTTCGTATCTAAAAAATTTCTATCGGTTCGCATATTTTCTTAAACTAAAATATTAAGTCTTTAGAAAATTATACTTTATTAATGAAGTTAAAATCTTTTTTTTAAGATATTAAACTTTTCTCAAAACAATAAGTTATTATTAGCTTTTTTTTCAAAATCTTTTTTATATATAAGGAATTTATTAATTTATTTTATATGTGAAAATTAAGACTATTTTTCTCAATCAAATTATACAATCTTTCTAAAACAAATTTCAAAAACAATTAAATTCTTGGGTCTCGCCTTCCTTGAATTTTTTAAAGCAACCGCTCTCGAGGTGCACACCTTGAGTTGTGACCCTTCCGATCTTATTTTCAAGAATACCTAGCGCGCCTAGTCCGAGTACGCTAATATTTTCAAATTGTTTCCATAATTAAATCACGAAATAATCGAGTTCTTGGAGTCGCGCATTCCTCGAATTCGAGAGTGACTACTATTGAGGCGTACGCCTTGAAAGGTGTGTCGTTCGAACTTTCATTCCTAAAATACTTCCCATAATTATTTGGACAAGTACTTTCGCCGTCCAACAAACCTATTTTATAATTACGGGAACAAAAAAGGTATCGTTGGGATCTAGCATTCCAACGATATCCCGACTAATTGGTTACGAGGCCGACGTCTCGTTTATCGAGTAGTCGTCGTTCCTCCTAATTTTTCAAACCATCTAATCTCGTTCCTCACCTTCGTGCGATCGAGTCTAAACCCTAGTTTGTTTCTAAACCATATGTAAAATTCAAATTATTTTCTTAACTAAATTGCGAAAGAATAGAGTTCTTGGAGCCTCGCATTCCTTGAATTCTTGAATAACCACTCTTGGGGCGTACGCTTTAGGTTGGGGGGTTGCTCGACCTTTCGTCTATAAAACACGTGCCCTAATTATTTGGACACATATCGTCATTGTCCATTCAAATACAATTTCATAATTAATTGAATGAAAAAGGTGTTGTTGGGATCTAGCATTCCAATAATATCCTGATTAATTGATTGCGAGGCCGACGTCTCGTTTATCGAGTAGTCGTCATTCTCCCTTAAGATATTCAACCCAATTCTCTTTTCTCGCCCCCGTGCGATTGAAACTTTCTCAAACACTAATTTCGAAGTTAGTCGAATGAAAAAGGTGTTGTTGGAATCTAGCATTCCAATAATGCCCCGATTAATTGATTGCGAGGCTGACGTCTCGTTTATCGAATAGTCATCATTCTCCATCAAATTACCTAACCAAACTCCTCTTTCTCGCCCCCGTGCAATTAGAACCTTAAACCTATTCAAATATATCCTCTAACAAAAAACATCCAATACGATAAACCTAATTCCTCGCCCTCGTGCGATTTCCAGCTCAAACAACTCTTCCCAAAAGAACATTGTTTAATCCCTTCTTCCGCGTATAACAAACTCGAGCTTCAGCCTCCCCTAGCGAGCGAACAAGCCAACGTTTAGCAGTTAGAATGTGACCTAAACTCTCGTTCATTCCAAACGTAAACCTTTTACCGTAGTTAGCCGGACTACGGCTGCTCTGATTTCTCATTCCCCAATGAGAATACGTAGGCACAAGATCGCGATGATCTTGGCGAGCACAATTCCCTCTTTTTCCCGTAGTCCCACGAACTACGAATGCTCTGATTTTCCACTTCTTACAAGTGAAGATACGTAGGCACAAGGGCCCCAATCCTTGGCGAGCACCCTATCTTAAAACCACCCATTTCCCCTTTAGCAAGCAATTCCTTTAAAAGATAAACAAGTGTATCCACTTTCTCTCATGAATCGAATCAAGAGGTTCCCGTTGAGTACAACGGACGTAGAGGGTGCTAATACCTTCCCTCTATGTAATCACCTCCCGAACCTAGAATATTGGTTGCGATGACCATGTTCTTATCTCCTTAAAGGTTTTATCGATATTTTCCTATTCCATCCTTGGAATAAATAAAGTTCGGTGGTGACTCTGTTTCGAACAGTATTTTCCGTGTCCATCGCGAGGATCGTATTTTCCGAGGTACGACAGTAAGGAATCTTTCCTCCAAACCTTTTGTTCTGGAGTCCTTTTCGCCTTTCGCTTAAGGAATCTTTTCTCTAAACCATTCATTTTGGGGTCCTTTTCGCGTTTCGCATAAGGAATCTTTTCTCCCAACCTTTTTTTCTAGGTTCCTCTCTACCTTTTGTAGAAGGAATATTTCATTCTTTGATTTTTGGGAGCTCTACCTTTGGTAATATTTGTTTCATTATATCCCCTGAGTCCTTGCTACCTTTTGTGGAAGGAATATCTCACTATATACAGCTTGAGTCCTCCCTGCCTTTCGTAGGAGGGATATCTCTTAAACCCTAATTATCATTTGTTACTGTAGGGATGCTTCTCCTTTCAAGACTGACAAAACACTTGTGTTCTTTTGTATTGCATCTCGAGCATATCATCATATATCCCTCATAACCGACCAATTCATCAAACTATCATTTATCTTTTGATAAATGCCTTTTTTAAAGCCATCCTGTTTCTCCATCCTGATACATTCCCCACGGTTAAATGAAAACTTTGGGTATTCTTGTATTTAATTTCCTTGTACCTTGACCCTGAGAAGGCCTTTGTCATACTCACTTTCAAGTTCAAGGAGATTAAATACAAGCATCTGTCACACCCTCTTTTTCACCCTAACCTTTAACATCCATATCATTATCATTGGCATTAGCATTTGCACCTAGCATTGATCTTAGACAGGGAATCAAGGTATCTTATCCAACAATCAAGGGAAAAGCTTCATCTTCAAAGCTCAATCAAGAGCTCAAGCTCAACTTTGTAATAATCTTGAGTCACAAAGTTTCCATCATCATCAAGGCATGTCACTCAACCAGTTGAATCAAGAACACAAGCATTGATTCTTCTCCTCCTATCTTGTGGATATCAAATTAAGATATGGGTTTAAAGGAGATTTGTGGTTAGTTCTTTGGGCAAGACATGTTTCTAAAGCCCATCACACACCTTGAGGGTCCTTGTCGCATACTGTGAAAAGGGAAGCCGACAAACTAGACAGAAGAGTCACCATCGAACGTTATTTATCCCAAAGAGAGGGAAATGAAATGATCAAAGAAAATCTAATAGAAAGGGAAATACAAGTCATCGCAACCAAATCTAGGGTTCGGAAGTCGGTTATACAAGGGGAAGGTATGAGCACCCCTCACGTCCGTTGTAGTCAACGGGATCCATGCTTGTTGTATAATCTATGGGTGAAAACTATCTAATGCTACTGCTAAACAAGGGTGAACAGAAAGAACAGACTCGATAGGACATCACTGCCCTATGCCTACGTATTCCCTCGTGCAATGGGAAAGTCGTAGTCAACGTGGTTTGGGAAACTACGGGTGAAGGGGGGAAGTTGCTCACCAAGACATCACCGTCTTGTGCCTACGTATCCTCATCTGGTATGAGAAATCAGAGCAAACATAGTTTGAGAAACCAAGAACCACTAGTTGGTGTCTTTTATAAGTAATGTTAAGTTTCCATTCTAGCAGTTAGGGACGATACCTGTTTGCGGTAGAACAGAAAAGCAACATACTCTCTCTGAAAATTAGGTTTGAAACAATCCCGAAGGATAAAAAAAGGTTTGATGTTTTGTTTGTGCTTTTTTATGAGAAGAAGTGAGTTGAGTTAGTTTGTAACTCATGTTACACTAAAGACTATGACATAAGAGCGAATGCGTCGCATATCTCCCAAAGGGCATATGCTAAACACTCTAGACAATGTGAGAGGAGGGCCCCCATTCATCATTCTTTATGTACTTAAGGCTCGTAACGTACAACATTCATTATCCTTTATTAAATGTCTTAAGAGATTATGAGATGAGAAGAGAAGACACAAAACTCTAAGGGGAACTGATCAACCCTAATGTTATCATGAAATGTGATCCTAAACTTGGGATGAAAAGGGATACTACCTAATGTTATCATGCAAAGGATTGAAAGCCTAATGTCTCTCCTACTCCCATCTTAAACAGAGGGACTAGGAATCCTAAGGGATCATGGCAAGAAGCACAAGTAAACACATAGCAATTCAATCACAGATGAAAAGAGATGAAGAACTTAAACAAGTCAATGCAAGGTGAAATGCAAACATAAATGCAAGTATGAAATACAAGAGAAGACTCAAACACAAGAGATGGCTTAAACAAGTCAAGAAGGATGAGATGAAATGGGAGAAGTAAACTCCTACAACAAATTACCATAAATCATCAAGGATGAAAGGTGCTATCCAAAGAAGCACAAACCAAGAAGTGAGGGAGGAAAGAGTGTGGGGCAGCCACCACCATATAATCAACTCAACCAATAATAACTTCAAGATCGAGCAAAATAAAGCAAGCAAGCAATGCAAAAGAAACACAATTGTCCATGACAAACTCAAAGTGTATTCAACATTACCAAATCATCATGAACAAGTGTCAAACCATCTAGGGTAGAAATTGATCACAAATGGAATGGTCCAAATTCAAAGTCAAAATGAAAAGCAAGCACAAGAAGGATCATGTTCAAATGAAGAAACAAAGTTCAAACACAATCTCACACTTCAAACAAGTGGAGAGACATGATCAAAAGGTAACTTGTGGCACAAGTTACACGCACCAATGACTTCTAAACAAGCAAGGCAGCGCCTCAAGCATGTTAACAAAGGTCAACAAGGCTTAAGAAGTGCTCAAGGGATCACTCATGATCATATCCCAAAGATTAGGTCAAGACTAGGTGTGCATACATGATGAAATCACCTTGAATTTGAAAAATCCATTAAAAATAGAAGACAAACCCAATAAATTCCAAATAAAATACTCAAAGTGAGGTTGATCAATCATAAAATAGCAAGCAAAATCTCAAGACAAGAGCTCACTCAAAGCACCACCAATTAAATCCAAAAAGGCAAGGTGTTCCACTTTATCGAGTGTTCATCGAGGGTCAACAAAAGTCAAAGGAAAACAATTGAAAAATAATCGTGAATACCTCAAATCAACCCTAAAAAATAACTCAATCCATCACCTAAGTGGGAGAGAAATTTTGGTCCTAGGGGATTTAGGAATGATGGTAAATGATCAATTTCAAATTAGGGTATAACCAAAAGACAGATTTAATCATAAATTGCTTTTAAAATATTAAAATAAATGGAAAAATAAAATATAAATCTTGAAAGTTAAGTCAACACCTCAAAATATCAGAATAATATTTTTTGGTTATTTTTTGAATGAGTAAAACTATTTTTAAAACAATTAAATTGAAATAGAAAATAAAATAAAAATAAAATAAAATACAAAGTGGAATGGGGGTGAAACAAGTAATCAGATTGAACTGATTCCCTTCATAATGCATGCATGGGCTCAAAATGGTGGGGTGTCAAAAGCAATGGACTAAGCCCAATAGCTAAATCTAGCAGACTTAAGTGAAACTGTGCGTTTCACTAAATCTAGTCAGATTCAACGCCCACGCAAGCCAAGTCAAACCAACTAGGGCATGACACCTCAAAAGTCAAAAGGTCCAACCCAGCCATATTAGCCTTCATCTGAGACTGAACCAGACGCTGTAGCTAGGGCTTCGGTCGTCTTCTCCGGCCAGCTCGCCGAAGCTCAAACATGAAACTTCAATAAAAATCCCAAATTCTGGTACCATTCAAAGCTCTACTCACGTGGAACATGAATCCACTCTTCATTTTTAAAAAAGGGGTAAAACAGGCCATGATTTTTTGCTACACATTCTGAAACTTAAGCAAACAACAATCAAAATAATCCAAACATGGCCTACATTGTGTAGGGCTTCAGATGCACCAGTAATGCAACCTAAAGAATGCCTAAAATGAGAGATTTAAGTTGTGAAAATTTACTAAACTGAGTCGTTCTGTTGACCCTTGAATCTGCGTGCAAGCTTCTGTTTTAAGCCTCTATCCTCTTCCTTGATCCTCTGTGAAGATGATTTGAACCACAACTTGAAGAAATATCCAGAGAGATGTGAGATTTGAAGATGAGAAAAGTTTGTGACATTTCTTGTGATTCTCTCTTCCTTCACGCAACCAGCTTTCTCTAATCAATTAGAGAAACTTTTGAACTTATATATGGTGGATTTAAGGCATTCATGCAGGTCTATGTTGGCTGAAATGCTTGATTCCAAGTTTTGGCCAAAAACTTCCACTTCACTCATGCACACGGGTTTAGAAACTTTCTCATTATTTTTTGTCGCAAATGCACATAATTGGGGTGTAGGAATGAATAAAGGTGGTTTGAGTCATTGAGAATGAAGTTGTACAAATTTTTAAACCATTACTTCTTAAGGTGTGAAACTTAAAAAAGTGGCATGTAACATGTACTCTTGTTGGTTCAATTTTGGCAAAGATGGACATGACTAATATTTGATGATGTTAAGGTGTAGAAAAATTCAAAACCAAACCATTTGATGACTTGTAATGTAAGAAACACCTATCATTTCCAAAAATCAACTTTTCACCTCCACCATGGTTCAAAAGATCACACAATCCATCAAACATCATGGAAGTTGAGTTCAAGATGATGTTAAGGCCATTGGACACAAGTTTCATGTTGGACAAAATTGGATTAGAGGCCTTGAAATGGATGAAAGTAATGCTTGAAGTCAATGACCTATAATGAAGTTTCCAAAAATACCCTTTCCTTGAGAAGATCATAACTTGAGCTTCACACATGATAATGAGGACTTATAGGACTTCTTGAAAATCTAAGACCATGAGGAAGAATTTTCATATTCACTTGAAAGTTAGGAGAAGCTTGTTTCTATGAGAAAAATGCCTTGAAAGTGAGTTGACTTTGTGTACCTCAAAATTCTCTTCATCTGATGACACCAACTTGTTGAAACCATAACTTGAGATGTACAAACCCAATGGATGAGTTCTTGTACTCAAAAGAAATCTTGAAATGTGATTAACAAGTCTCGTGTTTTTGGGAAAATGAGATTGAACTTGTATCATAGTGAAAATTGTCCTTGAAGTTAAGCACCAAAAGAGGGGATTTTACACTGAAATCAACTGAAACCCTAATTTAGTAACTCCTTGAACTATTGAGTCTTCTTGATTTGATCTCAACATAATATTAGATATGCTTCATGATGACTTCTCACGGCTTGCTTAACCTAGAACCAAGTCATGAACCCTCTCAAGTCCACAGTTGACTTTGGGTTGATCAGATGAAACCCTAATTCCATATCCACTGACTGAGGCTCTTGCAGATGACTTGAATGACCATACACACTCCATAAAGACCCCTTAAGATGCACATTGAGATTTTGAATCATGTCTCATCCAAATAGGAAACCTCATGAACCTCTACTGATCCTCAAGATAGGAGGTGACACCCAAACACTAACCCTCTCCTCTCAAGGAGCTATGATACTCAACTCTAATGATAATGAACTTGATGAATGGAAAATGATATCCTTGCTTGAGCTTGAGCAGAAATATTCTCCTATTGAATGACAAAAACAAACTCTTGATCCCTTGTATAGAGCCAATGTTATGCAAATGCAAATGCTAAATGATATGAAACATAAGCCAAGTTAAAAAGAAAAGGTTGGTCAAATTTTGGGGTGCAACAGCTGCCCCTAATTAATCGACTTGGATCTGCAGGAATGAAAAGCAAGCGCTTTCAAACATTTAAGGTAAAAGGTGATTGAATACAAAAGAACCCAGAAATTTGCCAACTGCAGGAGTAGTAAACTGTAGAAATGTCCACCAAAGTGGAAATAAGATAACTAGAGAACTGTGTCTGAAAGTTGTAGGAAAGTGAACCAACTCACCACCAATTAGAAATTATCGACACCCAGTCGGAAAAGCATCTGCTAACACGCAGACTCGGTATCTGCCGGCAAAACATCTGCTAACACACAGACATCTGTTGAACAAATAGGCTCGACATCCGCTGGTAAAAACACCTGTTAAGTAAGCAGGCAACGACGCTAAGTCGACTCGACACTATGTTGGTAAACATCTGATTAACAATCAGACATCTGTTAAACAAACAGGCTCGATATCCATCGGTAAAAACATCTGCTAACACGCAGACAACGACGCTAAGTCGACTCGACACTAAGTCGGTAAACATCTGATTAACAATCAGGCATCTGTTAAACAAACAGGCTCAATATCCATCGGTAAAAACATCTGCTAATATGCAGGCAATGACACTAAGTCGGTAAACATCTGCTAAGCAAAGCAGGCTCGGCATCTACTGGTAAAAGAATCAAACGATTCACAATTTGAAAGAAGAGTTCTGCTGGGGAAAAGAGGGACTTAAACAAGCATACTCTGATGGGGAGAACAAGGTAAGATGAACACATCTATCAAAGATTCTTTGCTGGGGTCTGGATACCAAGCAGGCTCATGAAATACACCGCTGTCTTGCGGAGAAACGTCTGGCAACAAAAGGTAAAAACCTGGCATATGCTTCGAATGCATATGTTTGAATATGGCATAATGCTCCATGCAAAATGGAAATGCTACGTGTTTGGGAGGATGCTATGCACAACGCAAATGCAAAGAATGACTCCAGCAAAATAAATGCTGAAGAGACAAAGCCAACTCCGCTGGAGAATGACTGGGTGTGCCAAGTATGATTGGACTTATGCTGGGGAAAACAAGACCTGGATGGCCTCCTAGAAAAGAACTCTCCTGGGCAAAAACTACTCTGCTGAGAACAAATCCACTCTACTGGGGATTAGACCAACTCTACTGAGGAAAACGCCCTAAACGACCTTCCAGAATAAAACTCTTATGGGGGACAAAAATCACTGCTAGGAATAGATCCACTCCTCCGGGGATTCCACTCTACTGGAGATTAAATCCAATATGCCAGGGATTAAGAATAAGATTTACTAGGAAGAAACCCCGAACTCTCTCTGCTGAGGATTGAGAATAAAATTCTCGGGGGGAAATGCTGATCCACTGGAGATAGCCCCAGTCTGCTAGGAATAATTCCACTCTAAGGGGAAAAACATTTAATGGGAAGATATCCCAAAAAACTCGCTCTGAAGAATACCAATAACCATTGGATTCTGTTGCAGAAAAACGCCTTGAACGGCCTTCCGGGATAAGACTCTCTCGAGGATAACTCCACCCTGCCGAGAATAAATCCATTCTAGTGAGGATTGATCCACTGGGGACTAAGATATTGGGAAGTTATCACAAAATATTGCTCTGCCGGGGAAAGATTCTGCTCTGCTGGAAATGAGAAACAACATTGGGAAATTATTCCCCAAAATCTCGCTCTGGAGAATACCAATAACCACTGGATTCTGCTGTGGATAACAACTTCACTGGGGAATACTCATCGAGGGAATCAACATCAACCTCTACTTAGGGAATTTGTGAATGAGACTCATCAACATCAACCTCTGCTTGGGGATATGAGTCGATATCATAGACTCTATGGGGGAACAACACTGAACTTGCTCCGCTGCTGGGGATAATCCCAAACTCTTAACCTGCTGGGGGATAAGCGCACACCACTGTCGGGGAAAATCAATCTTAACCTACTGGGGATGAGTACACACCACAGTCTCAACCTTCTAGGGAGACACTTTTGATCTGACATCCTCGCCTTGTGGGGATATAGCCATGGCGATCTTACTAGGGAAGCACCTCTGAAATAGAACCCTGCAAATGACAAACAAATAATGTGTCCTGTATGCAATAAAGGCTATTTCGGTTATTGTCCATGGCATCATTCGAGCAAATCAATGTTTCAATCATTATTTGTAAAGCCCCAAAAGTTTATATATGCAAATTTTTATCAAAAACATCAGGCTGTTTTTGCAAACAAAACAGTAAAAAAAAGCAAAACAAGGAAGCTTTTTGGAAAATGTACTCATTGATTGAAAATGGCCTGTAAATAGGCAGATTACATCAGATGCAACTTCTGAAAAGAGAAAGTTACACAAAAAGTACAAATGCAAAAGATATATACAAATTTCGGCAATGTGGTACATACAACCACCATGTGTCGATTCGACTATGACTCGCATGACTTTGATGCTTCTCCGATGTCGTGCTTTCTGAAGATACTGATTCATCAACCCTCGGGTCCTCCAAGAATTCACTGTGCTTACGGGATCGGACACAGACCGCAATCGTTTGCTTTTAAATCCTTAACTTTTGCCTGAATCGTCCTTGCGGGTTTTCGATTCATCGGGACACCCATTTTTGCCAAAGTCGCCTTTTCAGGTTTTCAACTCTCCGGGTTTACATTTTTTTTATTTTTATCCCTAATTTTTTCCCGAACCCATTCTTTTATGGTTCGCCGGGATGCCCCATTTTTGCCTGGATTTTCCTTTTTTATTCCAGTGAGTCTTTTTTAAGCAAAGTATTTTCTGACTGCGTCTGCGTTCATAGGGGACGCAAAATCTTCACCGTACATAGTTGACAGTAGTAAGGCTCCTCCGGAGAAGACTTTCCTTACCACATATGGACCTTCATAGTTGGAAGTTCATTTTCCCCTGTGATCTGTTTGTGGAGGGAGAATCTGCTTCAACACTAAATCACCTACCTGAAAACTTCGAGGGTGCACCTTCTGATCGAAATCCTTCTTCATTTTGCTTTGGTATAACCGGCCGTGAGCAATAGCTTCCAATCTTTTCTCATCAATCAGACTAAGCTGATTCAACCTAGTCTTCACCCATTCCACCTCATCAAGTTTGACATCCACCAACACCCTTAGGGAAGGAATCTCAACTTCTAATGGTAGGACAACTTCCATACCATACAATAGCGAGAAAGGAGTTGCCCCAGTTGAAGTACGTACCAAAGTACGATATCTATGTAATGCAAAGAGTAACATCTCATGCCAATCCTTGTAGGTAACCACCATTTTCTGCACAATCTTCTTAATGTTCTTGATGGCTGCCTCAACAACACCATTCATCTTTGGACGGTATGGAGAAGAGTTGTGGTGTTCGATTTTGAAACTTTGGCACAGTTCCTTCATCATCTTGTTGTTCAAATTCGAACCATTGTCAGTAATGATTCGTTCGGGCACTCCATAACGACATATGATGTCCTTCTTAATAAATCGAGTTACAACCTGTCTGGTTACGTTGGCGAAAGAAGCAGCTTCTACCCACTTGGTGAAATAATTGATCGCCACCAAGATGAATCGATGTCCATTTGAAGCAATTGGCTCAATCTTACCGATTATATCAATGCCCCACATAGCAAAGGGCCAAGGAGATGCCAAGACATTAAGAGGACTTGGCGGCACATGCATCTTATCAGCGTAAATATGGCATTTATGGCATTTTCTGGTGTACTTGAAGCAATCTGATTCCATCGTCATCCAATAGTAGCCTGCCCTCAATAACTTCCTGGACATTGCATGTCCGCTAGCATGCGTTTCAAAAGTACCCTCGTGGACTTCTTCCATTAGCAAGCTTGCTTCATTTTCGTCCACACACCTCAACAACACCAAGTCGAAGTTTCTTCGGTATAACACACTGTCCTTGTTCAGGTAGAAATTTCCCGCCAACCTTCTCAGAGTCTTCTTATCTCGGCTAGACGCCCCAGACGGATACTCTTGATTCTCGAGAAAATTTTTTATATCAAAATACCAAGGCTTCCCATCCGATGCTTTCTCCACTGCAAATATGAATGACGGCCTATCAAGGCGCATGATAGTGATCATTGGAGCTTCATTCCAATAATTCACTTTATACATCAACAATAAGGTTGCCAAAGCATCTGCCATCTAGTTCTCAGCCCTCGACACATGATGAAACTCCACTCTATCAAAGAATGGCAGTAATATCCTGGCATAATTCATGTAAGGAATCAAGTTTGGCTGACGAGTCTCCCATTCTACTTTAATCTGGTTGACGACTAAAGCTGAATCACCATATACATCAAGGTTCTTGATCCTCAAATCAATAGCTTCTTCAATACCCATGATGCATGCTTCATACTCAGCTTCGTTATTGGTGCAGGCAAATGTTAGCCGGGCGGTAAACGGTATGTGGGAACCGTGAGACGTTACAATGATTGCCCCTATTCTGTTACTGTATGAGTTAACAGCATCGTAAAAAACCATCTTCCATTGGGAGCCTATCTCGGGACCTTCGTCAGGTAGTGGCTCATCACAATCTTTCATCTTTAGAAACATTATGTCCTCATCAGGAAACTCAAATTTCATCGGTTGATAATCTTCAATCGGGTGTTCTGCGAGATATTCTGAAAAAACACTTCCCTTAATGGCCTTTTGGGAAACATATTGAATATCAACATGGTTGTGCCTACTTTTCGAACACGTACTTGATTGGATCCGTCTTCGATATCAACATGGTTGTGTGATTCAACATATACTGCCTTAGGCGTTTGGTTGCCCAAGCGAGTGCACAACAATTCTTTTCTAACATTGAGTATCTGGACTCACAATCTGTGAACTTCTTACTCAGATAGTCGATAACATGTTCTTTTCTGCCCGTCTCGTCATGGTGACCAATTACACAACCCATGGAGTTCTCAAGAACCGTCAAGTACATGATTAAAGGTCTTCCTGCCACTGGAGGCATCAGTATTGGAGGCTCCTGCAAGTATTCTTTTATCTTTTCAAATGCCCTTTGACAGTTTTCATTCTAGACAACTGCCTAATCTTTCTTTAACAGCTTGAACATTGGTTCACAGGTGGCTGTAAAGTGAGATATGAACCTTGCAATGTAGTTCAATCTCCCCAGAAAACCACAAACCTCTTTTTTTTGTTTTCAGCGCTGGCATTTCTTGTATTGATTTTATCTTTGCAGGATCTACCTCAATACCCCTTTCACTGACAATGAACCCCAATAGCTTTCCTAACCTTACTCTGAAGGTGCACTTATTCGGATTCAACCTCAATCTGAATTTCCTCAACCTTTCAAACAACTTCAAAAGATTAACCAGATGTTGTTCCTCCATTTGTGACTTTGCGATCATGTCATCAACATAAACCTCGATCTCATGATGAATCATATCATGAAATAAAGTCACCATCGCCCGCTGATAAGTTTCCCCTTCATTTTTCAATCCAAAAGGCATAACTTTATGGCAAAAAGTCCCCCACGGCGTGATAAAGGTTGTTTTCTCCATGTCCTCTAGGGCCATCTTGATTTGGTTGTACCCAGAGAAGCCATCCATGAAGGAAAACACAGAATGTTGAGCAGTGTTATCGACTAATACATTAATATGGGTGTCGCTACTGCGAAAATCAGCGCCGGCTGAACAGAAGAGTCGCCACCGTGCGTTATTCATCCCACAGGAGGGAAAGGAAACGCTCGAAGTAAACCTAACGCAAAACGGGGAAAGGAATGGTCATCGCAACCAAAACCTGGATTCGGGAGTCGGTTACGCAAGGGGAAGGTATTAGCACCCCTCACGTCCGTCGTACTCGACGGGATCCACGCTTGTTTTCGGGTATGGATTGTTATTCTATCTACTCTACAGGTCTGGGGTTAAAAGAAAATAAAATGACTCGGCAAAGTATCGCACTTTATGCCTACGTATTCCCGTCTGGAACGAGAAATCAGAGTCAACGTAGTTCGCCTACCTACGGGAAAGGAGGGGAAGGTTGCTCGCTAGGATATCGCATCCTATGCCTACGTACTTTCATACAACATGAAAGATCAGAGCAAACGTAGTTCGGGCCACGTACGACACAAGTCTGTCTTGATTGTTTTTATTCCTTCTGAAAAAGGTTTTCCCGATTAGCAGTCCAAGCGGACAAAAATGACGTTTTGCTGAGTTCACATTCTTTTACGGAAGAAGTGTCTTTTATTGTGTTTGAAATTTTATTGTGTTTTTCTGTTTGTTTTGAGAAAGAAGAGACAGAACTCTAACCTACGGTTGAAAAGGGAATCAAACTAACCTAATGTTATCATGCATGGGTTAAGACCTAATGTCTATCATGCTTCTCTCCTGCGCAGAGAGAAACAGAGATCCTAAGGGAATAGACGGAAACAGAAACAACAGATATATACAAAAGCAGTAAAATGCATGGATGCAGCAATACAAGCGAGGCAAGGGAGTCCCACTCAACCTCGAACCTAGAAAACAATAGGAAAAAGTGAACTAAATTCACTTTCAACCTAACAGGTTAAACAGCAAGCAATACAGTCAGGGAAAACCAATCAATACATCCAGAATTAAACAGCAAAAAGAGAAACAGCAACAACAGCTCTGCACCAACATCTGTCTTCAAGTCATCTCCAAACAGCTACTAGCTTCAAGCAAGCATCAGTCTTTATCTTTAAGCCTTCAAGCAAGGTCTTTATCATCAGTCTTCAATCTGCAATGGATTTTCTTCAAGTCTCAATCTCCAAGCTGAGGAATCAATCACAAGAATGAACTGGGGTGTTAAGCAATTAGTTGACCACCAAGGGTGGCAAACAAACTGCTGACAACACATAGAATATCTCTCTCAAGAGTTCTATCTCTTAGACACTATCACCAAGCCTTCCAAAGGAAGGGGGTGAATGTCTTAGAGAGACTCTGCATCATAGAGAGGGAGGAGGCAGGAAAGACCTTCCATGTTTGTGAATCAAGCTTTCTACTCTAGAGCTCTGCCTAACTCCTAGATCCTATAACCTTCAATAACTGCCAGCAAGAGACTCCTCATCAACTCTGGAAGTTGGTCTTCAATCCCTTTGATCTCCAATGGCCTTCATCATCAAAGTCTTCAGCTAAAACCCCAAGCCCCAAACAAGCCCAATACCCCACACAGTCAAGAAATAACCCTAGAGAGGGCACACCACACACTCAAGCCAATACAAGCAGTATACTAATAGTAATAGTAGAATAGGGGAAACCTAGTAATTTCTAAGGGATCTATTATCTACCCATAACCCCTATAGTCCCATACCCCAAAGATTCAAACTACAACTCCTAAAAGGATTGATTCACTACACCTATGTTATCTCCTAAACCCTAGTTTTGATCATGCTAATCACACCTAAACAAATCATCTAAAATTTTAATCTAAAATTATGAATTAAATTTTATATACAAGCTAAAGGTCTAAGCTAATCAACCTAAAAAGAATGGATCAAAAATATAAAAGCATCTAATCAAACCAAAATCAACAATATCATGAATTAAACTAAACATTATTTACAACCTATTTAAACGAAAAATATACTAAAAATATAAAACTAAAATGAAATGCTAATTTTTTTATATGATAATTTTCTTAACAAAAATATGTAAAGGATGCAAAAACAACCAATTAAAAATATGCAATTTTCAATTATTTATGATTTTTCAATGAAATAAAAAAAATGAATGAAATTAATGTGAATTATATTGGATGAGGGTGCAACAAGTAATTAAATCAGTTAAAAAAACATGATGGGCCCAGACTGGGGGTGCGCCTAGCAAGGCGCGTCTGGGCCCAGTTGGTCAGAAAACACAACAAAAATAAAAAAAGAAGGAAACGGTGCAGAAAGTAAAAGTTATAGTTCAAAAACACATTGGGCCTGGAACGCAGGGGTGCGAATAACAAGTTTTGCTGAGCCCAGCCTGAGGGATTAAATGAAACGCAGCGTATTGCTGCGTAGGATCTCCCTCCAAATTCCAATTGAATTAAGGCCGTCAGATCTAGTTCTGAGTCAAAGTCTCCATGGTCATCCAACGACATCCCTTCATCGTCTACCTTAGAAACCCTAGCTTTCAGAAAAACTTCTCTGTTCTCCCTCGTACCTCCATGAAATTCTACCATTCCAAAACCAAAAATGCTCTACATCTCTGCCTCTACACATCCATGGCAATACCTTTCTCTAAAACTCACTCAAAGGTCAAACCCGATAGGTAGAAGCCATAGGTTCCACCATTATGCACTGATATCAACCATGAGGATTCCTTCTAATTATTACCCTAACACGATCTACACACTACACTGATCATTCTGAGCTATACATCTAAGATTATCATGCTTTAATCTAATATTTCTAAGCCACAACAGATTTAGTGCACCATTGGTAACCTCCATGAAACCTTCTCAAACTTTATGGAAATGATCCTCTAACCTACCCTAACAATTCTAACCTAATAATTCTCTAACATGCTAACTAAATCAACCAATTCGAAGGGAAACACCAACCTAATTTGATGATGAAAACAGAGGTATAAATCCTTGGATCCAATGCTTGCAATGCTTGGGAAGTGATCAACAAACTTAATTCTTGATTCTGTATGCAATAGATCTTGTTCAAACCTCTTGAATCTTGCAATCACAACCTTCTTGCACCTTGGATGATGAAGTTGGATAGCACGATTTCTTCTTCAATTCAACCAAATTCTGATGGAAACTTGATCCTTGAATGATTTAGATAATGATTGAATCAAGAACTTTGGAAATTGATGGAGATTTGATGGAGTTTGAAATGGTTTTGCAAAAAATGGAAGAATGAGGTATAAATTGGTATTTTGATCACAATGATTCACCAACCAATGCATGAAGCTACTCAATCCAATATATAGATGACATTAGAAAGCTCTAGAACTTTGTAGAAACTTCCCATGCACATTTTCATTGAATTTTGGATTATGTTACTTCATACATAAGTAACCAAGCATAACTTCCAAATTTTGAACCAAACTCAAAAATCCACTTTTTCCAATGTTCTTAAAACATTTTTTCCAATCAAAATGACATATAATTTCATCCCATTTGGCCAAGTTATGAAAAATCTCAATTTTAGGCCACTTTTTATTCATTAAATTCACCAAATTTGAAACCTTGAGCTATGAGCATTTCCAAACTTTCATGATCACTTTTATAGACTCAAAATGTCATTTGGAGCAAGTTTGATGTTGTGAAGTTTTTCATTTGAAGCTTCCTTGTATGAGTTTTGGGCATAGGCTTGAAATGACCTGTAATTCTCAGATGACCAAAATACCCTTTGCTTGCCAAGACCATAAGTAGAGTTCCACAAATCAGATGAAGGCATACCATACCTTTCTAGAAAGATAAGACAATGAGGAACATCTCTTATGTTGACCAGAAATCCATTTGAAATCTCCTTTAGGGGTAAAAGTTGCTTGGAAGACAAGTAACTTTCACAGACAAAATTTCAGATACCCCAGATGACCTGTAACTTGCAAGGACCATAACTTGAGTTATATAAATCTCCTTGATGTCTTCCACCACTAAAATTAAAGGTCTTGAGATCCTCTACAAGTTTCATGTTGACCAAGGATCCATTTGAAGCTTGCATTTTGACTTATCTTGCTTGGAAGTTTGACCTAAATCAGGGGATTTTACACAGAAACCCTAATTTAGAAACTCCTCTTCTTCTTGATTTCTCCTGATTTCTTCTTGGCACAACACCACATCCATATCTAAATTTCAAATGATGAACCCCACATCTCTCCAATAGACCTCAATGCCTTTCAATCAATCATTTGACCTAGGGTTGACCCAAATGAAACCCTAGTTGACTGTCTTTAACTGCAACTCTTGTAAGCTCATCAATGACTTGTCTCCCTTGCAAAATGACTCTCTAAGTCTTCCATGATGTCTAGATACCTTACATGACCTCAATTCACAGCTCACAACTTCTTTGATGATCTTCAGATACCCTCAGATAGGAGAGAGATCCACTGCTTGGTCCAATGACTTCTTAGCCTTCAATTTCTTTTTGATGACTTGGATAAGCTTGAACTTGAATAATGACCTCTTGATAGGCTCATAGAGATGAGAATAGTACTTGGTCCCTTGTTGGATGACTTGCTATGCTATGCTATGCAGATGATTAGACTATGTACATGACTCTATATGCAAATGCTAGTGCAATTGAAACATAAACCAAGTGAAATAGGTTGAGCAAATTTTAGGGTGCAACAGCTGCCCCTATTCAAGCGACTTGGACCCGATTGGGTGAAGAGCGAACGGCCTTCAAACATTCGAGGTATGAGACGGTTGAATACTAAGAACCCGGAAATTTGCCAACCGCAGAACTAAACTGCACTACTGCTTGGAGAACGACATTCATCAACTGAATCTAACTGTTATAGCAACCAACTGATCCATTAGCGACCGCTGGGGATTATTTTCATCAGCCTGAAAAGATTCTATTATCACAGGGATAGAACTTTGTCCGCGTTAGGACGCCTATTTTGTCAATATGAAGAAATCTCAACTAGAACTTGTCCACGTCAGGACTCCACCCGTCGTCAACACGGAAAAATCTCGGCGACTTCGCTGGGGATGACTCGTCTGCATTTCATCAGGAATAAATCGTCCATGTTAGGAGCAACCCTTTCCACGTTAGGAATAACCTTTCCACATTAGGAATACCACCGTCCACGTTAGGAATAAGACTTCGTCTGGGTCTGTCCACGTCAGGACTAAACTTTCCACATTAGGAATACATTTTTCCACGTAAGGAATAAACTTCTTTCCACGTAAGGAATGCTTCTTTGCACGTAAGGAATACGTCTCTTTCCACGTAAGGAAACCCATCTTTCCACAGGAATCATCTTTTCGTCCACGTCAGGAATACATTGTCCACGTTAGGACCCACCTTTCCACGTAAGGAATACATCTTTCCACGTAAGGAATACATTTTTCCACGTAAGGAATAAACTTCTCTCCACGTAAGGAATGCTTCTTTCCACGTAAGGAATACATCTTTCCACGTAAGGAATCCAATCTTTCCACGTAAGGAATCACATCTTTCCACGTAAGGAATCATTTTCTTTCCACGTAAGGAATACCTCTTTCCACGTAAGGAAACCATCTTTCCACGTAAGGAATCATTTTCTTTCCACGTAAGGAATCAATCTTTCCACGTAAGGAATCCATCTTTCCACGTAAGGAATCCAATCTTTCCCCGTAAGGAATACCTCTTTCCACGTAAGGAAACCATCTTTCCACGTAAGGAATCATTTTCTTTCCACGTAAGGAATCAATCTTTCCACGTAAGGAATCCATCTTTCCACGTAAGGAATCATTTTCTTTCCACGTAAGGAATCAATCTTTCCACGTAAGGAATCCATCTTTCCACGTAAGGAATCCAATCTTTCCCCGTAAGGAATACCTCTTTCCACGTAAGGAAACCATCTTTCCACGTAAGGAATCCAATCTTTCCCCGTAAGGAATACCTCTTTCCACGTAAGGAAACCATCTTTCCACGTAAGGAATCATTTTCTTTCCACGTAAGGAATCAATCTTTCCACGTAAGGAATCCATCTTTCCACGTAAGGAATCCAATCTTTCCACGTAAGGAATCACCTTTCCACGTAAGGAATAACTCTTCTTTTCCACGTAAGGAATCATCTTTCCACGTGAGGAACCCATCTTTCCACGTAAGGAATACAACTCATCTTGATTTGTCCATGTAAGGACTCACATCTCGTCTTGATTTGTCCACGTAAGGACTCCCATCTCGTCTTGATTTGTCCATGTAAGGACTCCCATCTCGTCTTGATTTGTCCACGTAAGGACTCCCATCTCGTCTCGCTGAAGAAAGAAAACTTGTCCACGTTAGGACTCACGCTTCACCAACACAAAGAAAGACAAATTTGTCCACGTCAGGACTCGCGCATCTTGAGAACACGAAGAACTATAAACTTGTCCACGTCAGGATGCACATTTCACCATTACGAATAAAGATATCTGCTGGAAATAAGTAGTCCACGTCAGGACACCAACACAAAGAGTAACCAATTTTGTCAACGTCATGACTTCACATTCCACCAATACCGAGAAACCGAATCTGTCCACGTTAGGACTAGCACATCTCATCAACCCGAGGAAATAAATCTGTCCACGTTAGGACACCCCTTCTCTAGCACGAAGAAATCCCGTCAATATAGGAATAAATTGTCCACGTAAGGACCCATTTCTCCATTGATCCCAACCCACAAACTTCTTAGCACTGACGTGACAGCGACTTTGAGGCGGACTCTACTGGGGATATTTGGAAACCAAACTACCAGACGCCTGTTCTGATAACCGGCGGCAGCCTCTGAAATTCTGATTCACGAAACCCTTTGATGCTGACGTAACAACAAATTTGCAGACAATAATCCGCTGGCCGGACTAGAGAACCTTCAACAAGCAACTCTGGCGGGGAAAACAAAGGCACTTACACAAATAACTCTGCTCGGGGACAAAGAGAAATTTATCATGATAACTCTGTGGGGAATAATGCCAAAACCGACATTTTCGTTGAATGTCTCACGTCGAGATCTTGAATGCTTGGTAATTCATTTGAGCAAGAGCTCTCTCCACCTGCAAGAGAAACAATACTTGAAACCAACAGGTAACCAACCTGGCTTATGTTTCAAAATGCATATGTTTGATAATGACACAATGCTCCATTCGACATGGAAATGCTACGCGCTTTTTATTCGGTGGGTGCAAGTATGACACTATATGCCAATGCAAATGCAGACTCGAACTGCTGGGATACAGAAACCGCTTCAGCAAAATAAATGCTGAAGACAAGGCCAACTCCGCTGGGGGTAGCCGGGCGTCACAGAATTATTCCAGCAAAATAAATGCTGGAAAAGTGAAGCCAACTTTGCTGGGATATTGGGAATTTAACCAAGCACCTCGTTGACGTAACACCCTGCTGGGGAATATAACTCTGCTGGGGAATAGCAGATGTGCCAAGTATGATTGGGCTCCTGCTGGGGAGTGAATAGGTACCACGGTATATAAATGCTGGGACACACAACCAACTCTGCCGGGGATAGTCTTAATCTTCGAGTTCCACTGGGGGGAAAGAAAACACTTGCTGGACATAGAACTCCACTGGGGATGGAATGATTCTCTTGGGGACAATCAACTGACTCCGCTGGGGGAGAGTAAATGACCCTACATGGAAAGGGTAGACTATCTGAGTACAACTCACAAATTGGAAATATTAATCTTCTGAGGCTAAACCACTCTGCTTGAGATGGGGGAATCCTTCTGGGGACACCACACTGTCTGAATACAGTCTTCGATCTCGGAATCGCCAAACTCTACTGAGGATAAACGACTTGGCTGGAGAATGTCCTTTTGGATAAACTACGACTAGCTGGGGAATTCGATCCTTCTTCAGTGAGGAACAATGTTATCTTGGAAGCGCGACCTGCGTGGGGATCGAGTCTTTCGCTACGAGCTTCTGGTCCATACTGCAATCTTTTAATCGTCCACCTTCTCGGAACTCCGCTTCGGGGATACTAACATGCCCCAGTCTGTATTCTTGAACACTTCTTCTCGAAAGGAAATCCTAGTCAGGACTCTAGCTTGAAACAGCTTGCCCCTGAATCTGCAACAATTTTGGAATGGACCCTACAGTCTTTGTATCCTGACGGCCAGACATGGACTGCTTCCACATTTCGAACCTCGAGGAGGTGTTTCAATAACATAACTTTCGTGCTTCTAGGGTGACCTGCCCCGATCTCGCAATAATCCTTTGTCTCTGATTGACGGATTCGTGGAACAATGCCCATAGTTATGAGAGATTTGCCAAATCTTGACCTGATTGCCCCAGATTTACTGATTCTAGGATGACTGACCCTACCGGAATTAATCGATATAGCTTGCCCCAGTTCACGAAACATTTGGGCATTCTGCATCTTATCTTGATCAGACCTTCCACTGTAGGGATCTTTCTTGTCGGCATGCGTTCACTCGCAAGTAACACAAGTTGCTCTGCATAAAAGATATATTAAACGCAATGTATATGACAGTTTCAACATCCAAGTCTGTTCACCGAAAAAATTTTGTGACCTATAATGAATCAATTATCAAAATGTCAATATGAAAGCTGGTAAGAGGAACCCTTTTAGGAGTCAGTTCCGATGCGATCTTTACCGACGTATGCTCTTGACCAAAACCTGTTTCAATTAGGACTTTTTCGGGTTGTAACGTGGTCAGGTTCACGGTTCGTGAAACACAGGATATTTGGCTCAAATTTTTATTTGTACCCACCCCTTCTGCGTGATGATCTCCGATCCTAAGGTTCAGTTAACATGGCTCGAGCGCTCGCCTCTTCGAGAGGTATGTTGAATGGTAAGAACCATAGTTAAAGAACTCACAAGGTTTTTCGGAGTGACAGTTACTCCTTTCCCATTTTCGGTGCCTGTATCCACACGACCTTGTCCTTGTTCGAGGATTTTTTCTTTTGATATCCTTTTTTTTTCCGTTCTTTTGATTCCCTAATTTTTGCCTGGACTGACTCCTTTTGAGTTCTTTTCGATTTTTCTTTTGAAGTCCAGCGGGATGCCCTAATTTTTGCCTAAGTATTAGCTTTCCAGCTTTTTCTTTTTCTTTTTACTTAGCAGGCTTTCTTTTTCTTTTTTTTCTTGGAACACAGTCGTGTGACACTGATTGTCTTGGTTTCTCCGAAAGGATTGTAACTGCCTTACTCCTGATTGGTGAGGTTTAACCATTGTGGTTGGCAATGTGCGACCTCTTGAGAGGTGTACACTGATTGGTCCTCGACAGGCAACACTCCTCTGTAAGACTTGAATGCTCGGTCAAGCCAACTGACACCTACCCTGCCCCGGTTTATGATTTAGGGTTTTTCATTTTCAAAAGGAAACTCCTACTACTGGCTCAAAGGGGTTAACAAGGGATTATCTTCCTTATATCTCCGGTGTTTATGGATTGAAATAATGTCTGTACATTGTCAACAGGTTCTTATCCAAAAGCATACAATCGGAATATTATTCGTCATTTGTTTTCGTCATCTTCCCCGGATTCCTGCTAAAACAAGTATTAAGCATTAAGAAAGCAAAGAGTGAACACGACTGGATTAATTCAAAACATGCATATTCATTTCGTTTATCAATACCAATTGAAAAAACAACAAGTTTTAGAAGCGAAATTTGCAATTAGACAGAAAAGAAACTACAAATGCGAAGACATGAACAAGATAACATGAAAAATGTCGGTGTCTCAGAACTGGACTTCCTGCCCTTTGACTAATTGGCGAGTCAACCATCCTCAGAAACTATTATCAGGGGTAGTCTACTGCTGTCTCGATCTTCTTTCAACAGCCCGATCAAACCTGGGAAACTTTTTCATCACCCCGGCTTTCGCTTGTCTATTGCTTTGCACCACCTTGGGGACCCTATCAGAGAAGTTAATAACCCTGCTGTCGATTAAATCTTGGACGTTATGCTTGAACGCGTGGAAACCCTCAATATCATGTCCGGGAGCCCCGGAGTGGAATTCACAGCGCCTGCTTGCATCATAACCATACGGAGGAGTGCCTGTTATTGGCGCCAGAGTTCTCTTCTCCACCAAGTTCAAACCCAGTAGTGTCTGTAACAAATCTGCATACGTTGAAGGAGGCTTTTCAAACACCCTCCTTGGTTTCTTTCCCCGCATTCTTTGTTGAGCCGGATACTGGCATCTCGTATGCTGCTGGCTTTGCTCGGACGATTCCTTAGGCTCACGCGTTATCATCCTTAAATTCAACCCTGGCATCGGCAATTGTTGTGGACATGGGGACTTAGCTTCCAGTGGCTCTGGGATATACCTCTATTCGTCTGCAACCTCTGGCGGAGAAATGGGAATATCAGTCCCTGACACTTTTATACCCCCCGGTACAAACTCAATTGTTTTCTCATCCAGCAAATCTTGAATCTTATGCTTAAAAGCTTTGCAGTTTGCAATGTTATGCCCCGGTGCTCCGGAGTGGAAGGCACAATGGGCGTTCAGGTCATAGTCTGGTGGCGGCTGCCCTGTCAGTGGAACCAAAATGCGGGGCTCAACCAGTTGAAGTTGGAACAAGAGTTGCACCAGCTGATCATAATCCACTGGGATCTCATCAAATACTCTGTTAGAAAACCTCATCCTCTTACCACACCTCCTTGAGTTATCCTGCAAAATCAATTGCGACTGCTGACGAGGAGAATCCTGAGCTTCGAACCGTGGAGAGGGTCTCTTAAGCCTATCATGCGTGGGTGATGGTCCTTCAGACCCCTGAGGAGCAAATAAGCCAGCCGCGTCTTCAGACATTTGCCCTCCTTCTCTTCTGAGTACGTTCCTTAATATTTCAGCCATCAATCCTACCTGTGCCTTCAATCGGCAGTTCTCTTCTTCTAGCGTCTCTTGATTCGAGCGCAACACTTGCATATCTTTCGTGAACTGCCCCAGCTGGCCTTGAACATCAATTAATTCCGCTTGAACCTGCTCGATGTCTATCCCCACAAATTGGCGTCTGAGGCCTGGGAGAAAACCTTGACTTCCTTGCTGAGCAACATCGGCAGCACTATCATTAGCCCGTGCAATCAGAGGCTGCACCATATTCTGCAACTGTTCCTGACCCTTGGCCATGGCTTCCATTGCCTGTATGAACTGCATCATGTTGTTGCGCAACTCTTGCATCTCAGTGTGATCCTGACTCATGACTTCCTTACTGCTGTTTCTGGTTGAATGTCAGGGAATTCTTCGGTCGCTAACCTTGGAGGACCTGGAAGATGTAGGAGATGAGATACAGTTTAATAATTACCTGTAATGCAATATGAATGGGAATGCAATGCAATATGTGTCTGTGCGTTAGGGAATATCATTCCCCGATTCTAGTGCGAATGTGCCAGTGCAATGACAGCAATACGATGATCGGAGCCGAATCATAGAAAACACCTCATATATTGCAGAGAAATCCACTAAGCCAAGAATACAAAAGCACTGAGTGTTCAATAAGAAGGCATGACCTCAACCAACAATCCTGGTGATGGTCAGCGCTATGCAAATAAAGCATACACATTAATATATGAAACAGTCAAGTACGCTCATAAGCCTGGTACTCTTCTAGTAACTTCTTAGTCTCAGGATGACTTGGTCGGGTAAGCAGACCCTCAACAACCTGATTTCTTCGCTTGAGAACACGTCGCACATCACCAGTGGTTTCCTCCCATGCCCCTTCTCCGAAGCGATCCTCTAGCTTCCGCTTCTGAGACACAACTTCGTTCCTGCCTTCGATGGCCTTGTTCAATGCATTCTGGAGACTATATCTGGCCATCACCTCTTCTTCATACTTCTTAATGCTAGCCTTCAACTGCTCTTCGAGGTCAGAAATTTGCTGCTTCAATTCATCTTCCCTCTTTTTGTTGTTGGTTAGCGTAGCATTCCAAGTCTTGTTACAAGAAGAGATTTCTCGGTGGGCGGCGTCGAGTGCTTTCTTTTTGGACTCCAGCATGTCATGGGAGCTTCTGAACTCTTGCCCCAGACGTTCGCGCTTCTTTTTCTCCTCAGTCAATTCAGCACCTAGCCTGTTTACTAGTTCGATCTGCTGTTGGAAAGCATGCACAACCTTGTTTCTCTCACTACGCATCTGAGCCAGTTCCTTTTCTAACCCTTCATTGATCTTCATCAAGGCTTCCTTTTCTTTAACAACTTGCTCGTAGGCCTCCTTAGTAACAGTAGTTGGTTCTTCTACGGGAATATGAACAAGGACTGGTGCAGCTGGAAATGGCATCCGCAACTGTCTTGCTCTCTCTTGGATCCAAACTTTGTAGGGTGCATAAGCCTGACAATCATTCTTCCCCAACAGTGGCTTCCCTCGTCTGTTGATACGCATCCAGGCATGCTGAAGCTTGGCGAGTAACTCTCCACTCAAATCACCGGTGAAGTACAGAGATTCCTGTACTTCTTCCTCCTGAGGTGGGTTCTTCAACGCGTATCCGAACTGTCGAACGAACAGAGATGGGTTGTAATTGATACACCCTTTCCTTCCTATCAACGGAACATTAGGATACCCAGAACAACTGAAAATAAGCTCAGACTCCAGCAAGTTTCGGTCAAACCACTCAATGTATTTAGAAGATAGCCTCATCATGCGCTCTGGCCAGTCAGCTGTAGTTGCACTATCCACAAAAGGTCCCTTCAGGGGAAGATGGCTCTTAAACCACATGTACAACAAAGGCACACAACAAGAGACGTTCTTGCCTCTCCTGTTCTCATTTCTGTAGTGCATCGAATGGTAAAAGTCCCCGATCAATGTTGGTACCGGGTTGCCAGCAGCAAACAAATGAAATGCGTCCATGTCCACGAAGTTCGGGAAATTGGGGAACAACACTATCCCATAGATGCATAAAGCCAAAATAGCGTTAAAGACCACCCAACATCCATTTTTGGCGTATTCTTGAGCGTTACCAACCAGAAACTAGAGAGAGAAACCTGGAACCCCTCGCCAAGAAGTCATCAACAGCTCAGAAGCATTCATGTGCAAGGCCTTAGCTAAATCCTCCGACTTGGGCTCAGCGGCTGAGTGGATAAAGGGAACCTTGTTCTGTACTGGTAGCTCAGTAAACTCTACATACTCCTCGATGGTAGGCCCCAAAATGAAGTCAGCAAATGTGAAGCAGCTCAAAGCCGGGTCATAGAATTGCATCAGCGTGTACAGCCCATTCAATTCATCATCAGTTGATTTGCGAACCAATCTCAACAGCCGTCCGTAACTCTGCCTAAAGCTTCTACGAGCATCCTCATCAGCAAGAGAGATCAGACCCAGGAGGGGAGTAATATCAGGGATGGGTAACTTGTAGGCAACTGTCATCCTCAAACCAGCCATGATCAATACTCAGAAGTCCGAACACTAGAACCAGGGAATATGCAAATGCACCTGCAGCACAGACACACGTTAATGGGATGCAATGATAATGATTATGCAAACAATGCAAGGCAAGTAACATGCAACAGGGACCAAATGCCATAGCTGAGAAGCCTGAACCATATCAACAAGTCTCAGATAGACTCTCCAGAATTCCTCAAACCCTGGTCTCAGATAGACCCAATACAAAGCTCCAACAATGGTCTCAGATAGACCCCATAACATAACTCCAACTGGTCTCTGATGGACCTCAACCATAACTCTGACGGGTCTCTGACAGACCTCAAAACTATCCATAAATACCCAGGATCTCAGATCAAGAAATAACCGGTATAACCCCAAAACCCTCTCACAGGTAGGTGTCCTAGCAACTGACAAAAGTATGGCATCCTATGCGGTCGTCGGCGTCACAGACTTTCAGGGTTGATGATACGATTCCCAGAAGGAGTGGCATCATCAAATCCTGAAGAGGCCTCACTTAGCCAACTTCCAAATGATCGGTTCCCAGAGTCGACAATCCAACTAACCAGCAACCCGAGCCACCCAAAGGGCAGGACAAGAGGCCAACCAGAAGAACCTCGTCTGAGTGTGGATTTCGTGGGACACTAGGACATGCAAAGCACGTGCGCGCCCACTAATTTCCACTCTAATTCTAGGTGCACTCAAGCCCAGGTCCGGCTTATCTCTCAATCATGGAACACCCGTCACACCCCAATATAGCAATAATAACAATAATATAATGCTGAAAGTAAATGACAGAAATATAAAATCCATACAAAATCCTCGACGGGAAAACAAGCGCTAGGATTGACTCTCTTAAGGGACGTTGGATCCCAAATGCATAAGGAACTATCGCATTCCTTAGCAGCCAGGGGACGTTGGGTCCCCAGCAGAGTCGCCAGCTGTCGCTACTGCGAAAATCGGCGCCGGCTGAACAGAAGAGTCGCCACCGTGCGTTATTCATCCCACAGGAAGGAAAGGAAACGCTCGAAGTAAACCTAACGCAAAACGGGGAAAGGAATGGTCATCGCAACCAAAACCTGGATTCGGGAGTCGGTTACGCAAGGGGAAGGTATTAGCACCCCTCACGTCCGTCGTACTCGACAGGATCCACGCTTGTTTTCGGGTATGGATTGTTATTCTATCTGCTCTACAGGTCTGGGGTTAAAAGAAAATAAAATGACTCGGCAAAGTATCGCACTTTATGCCTACGTATTCCCGTCTGGAACGAGAAATCAGAGTCAACGTAGTTCGCCTACCTACGGGAAAAGAGGGGAAGGTTGCTCGCTAGGATATCCAATCCTATGTCTACGTACTTTCATACAACATGAAAGATCAGAGCAAACGTAGTTCGGGCCACGTACGACACAAGTCTGTCTTGATTGTTTTTATTCCTTCTGAAAAAGGTTTTCCTGATTAGCAGTCCAAGCGGACAAAAATGACGTTTTGCTGAGTTCACATTCTTTTACGGAAGAAGTGTCTTTTATTGTGTTTGAAATTTTATTGTGTTTTTCTGTTTGTTTTGAGAAAGAAGAGACAGAACTCTAACCTACGGTTGAAAAGGGAATCAAACTAACCTAATGTTATCATGCATGGGTTAAGACCTAATGTCTATCATGCTCCTCTCCTGCACAGAGAGAAACAGAGATCCTAAGGGAATAGACGGAAACAGAAACAACAGATATATACAAAAGCAGTAAAATGCATGGATGCAGCAATACAAGCGAGGCAAGGGAGTCCCACTCAACCTCGAACCTAGAAAACAATAGGCAAAAGTGAACAGAATTCACTTTCAACCTAACAGGTTAAACAGCAAGCAATACAGTCAGGGAAAACCAATCAATACATCCAGAATTAAACAACAAAAAGAGAAACAGCAACAACAGCTCTGCACCAACATCTGTCTTCAAGTCATCTCCAAACAGCTACCAGCTTCAAGCAAGCATCAGTCTTTATCTTTAAGCCTTCAAGCAAGGTCTTTATCATCAGTCTTCAATCTGCAATGGCTTTTCTTCAAGTCTCAATCTCCAAGCTGAGGAATCAATCACAAGAATGAACTGGGGTGTTAAGCAATTAGTTGACCACCAAGGGTGGCAAACAAACTGCTGACAACACATAGAATATCTCTCTCAAGTGTTCTATCTCTTAGACACTATCACCAAGCCTTCCAAAGGAAGGGGGTGAATGTCTTAGAGATACTCTGCATCATAGAGAGGGATGGAGGCAGGAAAGACCTTCCATGTTTGTGAATCAAGCTTTCTACTCTAGAGCTCTGCCTAACTCCTAGATCCTATAACCTTCAACAGCTGCCAGCAAGAGACTCCTCATCAACTCTGGAAGTTGGTATTTAATCCCTTTGATCTCCAATGGCCTTCATCATCAAAGTCTTCAGCTAAAACCCCAAGCCCCAAACAAGCCCAATACCCCACACAGTCAAGAAATAACCCTAGAGAGGGCACACCACACAGTCAAGCCAATACAAGCAGTATACTAATAGTAATAGTAGAATAGGGGAAACCTAGTAATTTCTAAGGGATCTATTATCTACCCATAACCCCTATAGTCCCATACCCCAAAGATTCAAACTACAACTCCTAAAAGGATTGATTCACTACACCTATGTTATCTCCTAAACCCTAGTTTTGATCATGCTAATCACACCTAAACAAATCATCTAAAATTTTAATCTAAAATTATGAATTAAATTTTATATACAAGATAAAGGTCTAAGCTAATCAACCTAAAAAGAATGGATCAAAAATATAAAAGCATCTAATCAAACCAAAATCAACAATATCATGAATTAAACTAAACATTAATTACAACCTATTTAAAATAAAAATATACTAAAAATATAAAACTAAAATTAAATGCTAATTTTTTTATATGATAATTTTCTTAACAAAAATATGTAAAGGATGCAAAAACAACCAATTAAAAATATGCAATTTTCAATTATTTATGATTTTTCAAAGAAATAAAAAAAATGAATGAAATTAATGTGAATTATATTGGCTGAGGGTGCAACAAGTAATTAAATCAGTTAAAAAAACATGATGGGCCCAGACTGGGGGTGCGCCTAGCAAGGCGCGTCTGGGCCCAGTTGGTCAGAAAACACAACAAAAATAAAAAAAGAAGGAAACGGTGCAGAAAGTAAAAGTTATAGTTCAAAAACACATTGGGCCTGGAACGCAGGGGTGCGAATAACAAGTTTTGCTGAGCCCAGCCCGAGGGATTAAATGAAACGCAGCGTATTGCTGTGTAGGATCTCCCTCCAAATTCCAATTGAATTAAGGCCGTCAGATCTAGTTCTGAGTCAAAGTCTCCATGGTCATCCAACGGCATCCCTTCATCGTCTACCTCAGAAACCCTAGGTTTCAGAAAAACTTCTCCATGCGCGAACTTTCCACTTCTCTGTTCTCCCTCGTACCTCCATGAAATTCTACCATTCCAAAACCAAAAATGCTCTGCATCTCTCCCTCTACACAGCCATGGCAATACCTTTCTCTAAAACTCACTCAAAGGTCAAACCCGATAGGTAGAAGCCATAGGTTCCACCATTATGCACTGATATCAACCATGAGGATTCCTTCTAATTATTACCCTAACACGATCTACACACTACACTGATCATTCTGAGCTATACATCTAAGATTATCATGCTTTAATCTAAGATTTCTAAGCCACAACAGATTTAGTGCACCATTGGTAACCTCCATGAAACCTTCTCAAACTTTATGGAAATGATCCTCTAACCTACCCTAACAATTCTAACCTAATAATTCTCTAACATGCTAACTAAATCAACCAATTCGAAGGGAAACACCAACCTGATTTGATGATGAAAACAGAGGTATAATTCCTTGGATCCAATGCTTGCAATGCTTGGGAAGTGATCAACAGACTTAATTCTTGATTCTGTATGCAATAGATCTTGTTCAAACCTCTTGAATCTTGCAATCACAACCTTCTTGCACCTTGGATGATGAAGTTGGATAGCACGATTTCTTCTTCAATTCAACCAAATTCTGATGGAAACTTGATCCTTGAATGATTTAGATAATGATTGAATCAAGAACTTTGGAAATTGATGGAGATTTGATGGAGTTTGAAATGGTTTTGCAAAAAATGGAAGAATGAGGTATAACTTGGTATTTTGATCACAATGATTCACCAACCAATGCATGAATCTACTCAATCCAATATATAGATGACATTAGAAAGCTCTAGAACTTTGTAGAAACTTCCCATGCACATTTTCCTTGAATTTTGGATTATGTTACTTCATACATAAGTAACCAAGCATAACTTCCAAATTTTGAACCAAAATCAAAAATCCACTTTTGCCAATGTTCTTAAAACATTTTTTCTAATCAAAATGACCTATAATTTCATCCCATTTGGCCAAGTTATGAAAAATCTCAATTTTAGGTCACTTTTTATTCATTAAATTCACCAAATTTGAAACCTTGAGCTATGAGCATTTCCAAACTTTCATGATCACTTTTCTAGAATCAAAATGTCATTTGGAGCAAGTTTTATGTTGTGAAGTTTTTCATTTGAAGCTTCCTTGTATGAGTTTTGGGCATAGGCTTGAAATGACCTGTAATTCTCAGATGACCAAAATACCCTTTGCTTGCCAAGACCATAAGTAGAGTTCCACAAATCCAATGAAGGGATACCATACCTTTCTAGAAAGCTAAGACAATGAGGAACAACTCTTATGTTGACCAGAAATCCATTTGAAATCTCCTTGAAGGGTAAAAGTTGCTTGGAAGACAAGTAACTTTCACAGACAAAATTTCAGATACCCCAGATGACCTGTAACTTGCAAGGACCATAACTTTAGTTCTATAAATCTCCTTGATGTCTTCCACCACTCAAATTAAAGGTCTTGAGATCCTCTAAAACTTTCATGTGGCCCAAGGATCCATTTGAAGCTTGAATTTTGACTTATCTTGCTTGGAAGTTTGACCTAAATCAGGGGATTTTACACAGAAACCCTAATTTAGAAACTCCTCTTCTTCTTGATTTCTCATGATTTCTTCTTGGCACAACACCACATCCATATCTAAATGTCAAATGATGAACCCCACATCTCTCCAATAGACCTCAATGCCTTTCAATCAATCATTTGACCTAGGGTTGACCCAGGGTTGACCCAGATGAAACCCTAGTTGACTGTCTTCAACTGCAACTCTTGTAAGCTCATCAATGACTTGTCTCCCTTGCAAAATGACTCTCTAAGTATTCCATGATGTCTAGATACCTTCCATGACCTCAATTCACAGCTCACAACTTCTTTGATGATCTTCAGATACCCTCAGATAGGAGAGAGATCCACTGCTTGGTCCAATGACTTCTTAGCCTTCAATTTCTTTCTGATGACTTGGATAAGATTGAATTTGAATAATGACCTCTTGATAGGCTCATAGAGATGAGAATAGTACTGGGTCCCTTGTTGGATGACTTGCTATGCTATGCTATGCAGATGATTAGACTATGTACATGACTCTATATGCAAATGCTAGTGCAATTGAAACATAAACCAAGTGAAATAGGTTGAGCAAATTTTAGGGTGCAACAATGGGGGAGCGGGAAATCATCTTTCGGGATCGCTCTGTTCAAATCTCTGTAATCAACACACATCTTGACCTTTCCATCCTTTTTAGGTACATGAACAATGTTAGCGACCCACAAAGGATAATTCGTAACAGCAAGAAAACTGAGGTCCAATTGCTTCTTGACCTCTTCCTTAATCTTGACTGCCATGTCCGGTTTGGTTCTTCTCAGCTTTTGTTTTACAGGTGGACATTCCTCTCGAAGAGGTAGATGATGTACCACTATATTTGTATTGAGTCCTAGCATATCCTTGTATGACCAAGCGAAGACGCTTTATACTCACGGAGCATCTCTACCAGTCTTCTCTTGACATCCTCTTCTAATGTGGCCCCAATTCTGACCTCTTTCTTATCTTCTTCTATGCCCAGGTTGACAACTTCAATTTCTTCTTGATGAGGCATAATGACCTTCTCTTCTTGTCTCAACAGTATGGCGAGTTCTTCAGGCAGGTCCTCATCTTCATCAATCTCTTCTTCAGCTTGAAAGATTGGACTATCAAGGTCAAACGAAGTCATAGACAAATCTGAAGCGGTGGCATCTGCGATGTGAAACCTACATGATTGATATTTTATGCTTAAAATGATATGCAAACAAGCACAAACACATTGTCATTTTATTGTCAAAAATAAAAACAAAAAAACAGGGTTCAAAATATTTGAATGTAAATGAACGCCTTTGATTAATGATAAAAAGAGTTCAAACATAAACAAGTAGGGCCTTACAAAGCAAAGCCACTACGACCTGGGCGGAACGTAGGACCACACATGATTAAAACAAAGATATTACTCTTCAAAGGTAACTTGAACGACTTCCTCGATAGTCCAGTTGCCTAGGCTTTGACCAGGAACACACGGCTGAACCCACGCGTCCATATCACAGTCACCGTCTCCTCTGTCTTCTCCCACAACATTGATTCTATAAAAGATCACTCCACCGCTGGTAAACTGCATCGGTCCCCTGTACTTTGGAGCACTCTGCGAGGAGGAAGATGGGTTGTATCCCAAACCAAATTTGTCTTGCTTATTGGGAATGCTGAGCACTTAACCCCATCTTTGAGACGAACCAGACTCCACAACAGCTATAGCTTCTTTGAAAGAAGACATTGAAATATCAGGAGCTTTGTCCTCAACTAGAGGCTTCTCTTTAATCTGAACAGCTTCGAACGCTTGACATAGAGTTTCGTGGATCTCTCCATCTACCTCTACATATTTGAAGGATGACAGGTGACTCACCATGATGTCCTATTCACCACATACCATGACAATCCTTCCTTCAACCATGTACTTCAACTTCTAATGCAAGGTCGAAGTAACTGCTCCTGCAGAGTGAATCCATGGTCGACCAAGCAAACAACTATACACTGGCTGAATGTCCATAATGTAGAAAACAACATTAAAGATTTCCGGGCCTACTTGAATAGGGAGAGTAACTTCTCCGAACACCGATCTTCTCGTTCCATCAAAGGCTCTTACGACTTGATCACTAGGAGTACAAATCACACCCTGGGTGTCCAACTTCATTAAAGCTTTCTTAGGCAACACATTAAGTGAAGACCCTGTATCAACCAAAACATGCGATAAAATAGCCCCTTTGCATTCAATGGAGATATGCAGGGCATGGTTATGATTTCTTCCCGCGGGAGTCAAATCTAGGTCTGTGAACCCCAAGCCATTGCCGGCATTAACATGGGCTACAACCCCTTCAAGCTTATTTACAGAAATTTCCTACGGCACATAAGCTGTGTTCAGAATTCTCAACAAGGCATTCCTGTGTGCCTCCGAGCATGATAACAAAGACAAAATTGATATTTTGGAAGGATTTTGCTGCAGATGATCAACAATATTATAGTTACTCTTTCGAATAAGACACGTGAACTCTTCGGTGTCTTTGATCAGAGAATCTTTCTCTCCTTGGTGTGAACTTTCCTCTACTACAGCTTTTCCTTTTCCTCTATCAGAACTCTCCACATTAACCTCTGGAGGTGAAAACACCCTACCGCTTTTGGTTAAACCACCAACTCCAACCAAATTGTCAACAGATGACCCTTCAGACAATGTTCCCATCAACTCTTACTTCTGGCCATTACAAAATACCTCTGCCCCATAACTCCATAGGATGGCCTTGGTACTTTCATATGGCACTGATCTGGCTTTAGTGATTATCACAGGAGCTGGCCTTGGCGGCGCTGATATATTTATCGTTCTGTAAGGGATTGAAATCATGGCGATCTCATCCTGATCATTGTTAATCTCTTTCACATCTTCTTCCTCTATCATCCTATCAAACTGCAATACACCTTCATTCATCAGACATTGAATATGATTCCTCAGATCCTCACAACCCTCCAGGTGAGCAACACAGCCTTCCACACAACCGGGAAACACACCTCCTTTCAACAACTTGCTTTTAACAAAACTCAACGGCGTACTTAACTCTGCAATGTCAGTTATCAAATTCATCTCTTCTTCTTCAATAATGGCATTAACTCCGGCTTCCCCATGATTTGGCATTGGGTTCTGAACCACATTCAGAGTATCATTGGTAAAGCTAATTTCCTTGCTTTCAATAAGGTCTTGCACCTTGTGCTTGAAAGCTTTGCAATTATCTATATATGGCCTGGAGCGCTCGAATGAAAATCACATCTCACATTCGCGTCATAACCCGGAGGTGGCGCGCTTGTAAGTGGTGCCAATGTTCTTTTTTGGATCTGCTGAAGTTGAAGCAAATGCTGTAGAAGTTGAGAATACGACACAGGCGGTGTGTCAAATTGCCTATTAACTGCTCTTCCATGGTCCTGAAACTAGCGTGGTCCATAATTTTGTTGTTGTTGTTGAGGTGCCGTTGGAATGGTTATGCTAGAAACCTGTGGCTGTTGTTGAGGCTGAAATTGTTGTTGGCGTTGAGCTCTGTTTCTATTTCTGCTTCTGAAACCTGTTACTGCATTTGTATCACCCTTTCTCTTCTTAGGATTACCAAAAGTCTTCCTTCCTCCACCGGACGTGGATCCTTCTCCGCTCTGAATCTTACCCAACTTGATTCCGTTCTCAAACTCTTTCACCGGCGATAATCAAATCAGAAAAACTTCGGGACATATTTCCAATCAACTTTTCATAATAAATTCCTGGCAATGTTTCCACGAACATATCAATAAGCTCCCTCTCAACCATTAGAGGCTGAACTCTGGTCGCTAATTCACGCCACCTTTGGGCATACTCTTTAAACCCCTCACTACTCCTCTGAGACAGATTCTGCAACTGAACTCGGTTTGGTGCCAGATCACTATTATACTGATAATGATGGACAAAGGCCTCTCCCAGATCCCTCCAACTTCTGATATGAGCAGGCTCTAGACCCATGTACCATTCTAGTGAAGGCCCTGACAAGCTATCTTGGAAAAAGTGCATCAACAACTTTTCATCATCTGAGTAGGAAGACATCTTCTGATAATATGATCTGAGGTGTACTCTGGGACAAGTTGTCCCTTTGTACTTATCAAAGCCCTGAACCTTGAACTTAGATGGAATCTTCAAACCTGGAATCAGCCCCAAGTTAGACATATCAAGCCTTAGAGAATTTTGATTCTCCAGATTCTTTATCTTTTCTTCGATCATTTAAAACCTTTTATCTGCATCAGTTTGAAGGTCTACACCCAAATCTCCCATAGAGAAAACATCATCCTGTTCATCCTCCTCCCATTGAGGACCTGCTGCCCCATGTGCAACGCCCGATGCACCTAGTACGTGAACTCCCGGTTGATGGCCTCCACCCGGAGGAATGACAACAGTAGGAATAGCATTAGCTTGAGGAGTACTCCCATCAGCCGGGGGAGGAACGACAGTGGTCCCACCATGCAAAACTCCACTACCATCCACCCTAGCAATCAAAGGTTGGACTAGTGTTCTGAGTTGTTCTTGACCATTGGAAACCCCTTGTATGAGATCCATTAACTGAGCCATACGATCTCTGAACTCTTGCAATTCTAGCTATATCTGATCCATAGTTTTCTGCTGATTTCCTCTGGCCGAGTATCAGTGAAGCGTCTAGTCTGCTATCCTGAAACACTATTGAGAGAAAAACCATAGAGGTAAGGTTAACAGAACCAGGAACACCTGCAACGCAAAATGATATTGATGCAAAATGCAAGCATGTAAATATGTTTCAGGGAAATTCTCCCCTTGATTCTAGTTCCACCAGCAACAGAATACAGAAGGACCACAAAATCCCTCTCATAAATAAAATGAGGATAAGAGTCAACATAAACAAAGAAGCATCAAGGAATACGACAGAGTGATCAATACGACCTCATCCAACAAGCCTGGTGATGGTAGAAATACAAGATAATAACAATAATCAAAAGAGCAGAAGAACAAAGGGAAAACTGCATCAGCCACGACAATGAGTCTGGAACTCTTCTAACAACTCCTTCGTATCTGGATGCTCAAGTCGTGCAACCAACGCCTGAATAAGCAACTCCCTCCTAATGATGACATCCTTCAGATAGAGCATAATCCTCCCAAGCTCCTTCTCTGAAAGCGTCTTCGAGTCTTGGTTTCTTCAATTCTGCTCTCATCTTGTATTCTTCCAATGTTGCCAGAGCTTCTCGTAACTTACGGTCCTTTTCATACTGACGAGATGATTCTTTAATTTGGAGCTGAGTCTTCAACCTATCAATCTGTTGATGGAGCTCATCCTTTCTTCCCTTACTGGCAGTCAGAGTTGTATTCCACTGATTGTTGAATTTGGATATCTCCAAGCGCGCTATTCCCAACTTTTTCTTCTTGTCCTTGAGGATATTTCTAGCACTCTTTAGATCTTGACCTACTCGTTCTCGGGCACAAATCTCTTCAATCAGTTCTCTCCCCATCTTGTTCAAGGTCTCTGTCTTCATCTTGGACAGGTAGGTTGCTTCATTCTTTTTACTCCTCAGTTGAATAACCTCCTTTTCCAGCTCTTCATTCGCTTTGCATATCTCTTCTTTCTTAACCCACAACTGATTATACTTCTGAATGTCAACTGTTGTTGGTTCTTCAACTACCAAAGAGTATAAAGGCTCTCTGACCGGGAATGGTAATAGTTCCCTTCCAATCCTCTCCTAGATCCATTCAACATATGGTCCATAGGCTCTGCAGTCACCTTTACCCAAAGAAGATTTTCCTTTCCGGTGGATTCTTCCCCAAGCTTTCTCCAATCTAGCCAAAGTCTCAATGTCAACTCATCCTGTGAAATAGAGAGTGTCATACCCCAAATTTTACCCTTAGATTAGTAGGTCCATTTCGCATTTCATTTCACTCAGCATTGCATTTTAACTAACCGCTAACCGGTTTGCCCAGTCTGTTTGTTTTTGTAGGAAAATAGCGCTAGGTGCGCGTTAACTTACAGTCTGTTGACGATTAGGAATCAAAGTCATCATTAGAAACTCCTCAAACAATCAGGGTTTCTATCTCCGAGTCATGCATTTTTTATTTGAGAAGGGGTTGAATTTTTGACGTCAGATTCCTCTTGACACATTTTATTCAAGAACCGAGATTTAGTCGTCAGTTGGATTTCAGAAATGTTGTTTGAGTCATAAACCGTATGGAGTTGAGGGCATTGACATATATATGAATTTGGGTTGAATCTTTGTGAGAGTCTGTTTCAAGGAATCTATTCTGACATATGCATGTTTTCCTGTTTTTTCTACTGGTTACCAGTCAATTTCAGAGGAACAGTGGAATTTCAGGTCGCATTGAGTTTATAAAAAATATCAATTGGTTTGATCACGAGTAGCAGTTGAATTGATTCAGGTTACAATGACAGGTTAATACAAGATACAATATGGATTTTAAATGCAGAGGAAAATTTGTTTCACCACTAAATTGGATTTCTCTGTTTATTTGTTCAGGGCCATATTCACCGGTTTATGATCAAGTACAATTTAATTTGCAAAAGGGATTTGTTTGAACTCACAAGTTATGTTGGATGTAATTCTCAGTTGTGCAAGACGTTTAGCTGTCGAATTCGGATGTTGAAGCGTTAATTTTTTATCCAGATGAACTTAGTCGGAGAATAAAAATTCATTTTATTAAAAATTGGATTTATTTATTCAAGTTCTTTACAGTTTTTATTACAACATTTATTCGGGAATACAAATTAAATTCAAACTCCTATTTATCCTAAAAGTTCCTAATTTTTTCTAAGAGTTCTTCCCGC